>OX401864.1:9487354-10199854 GCA_947859175.1 Gandaritis pyraliata
GCGATGTATCAATTCAAACGAAAGTGTTTTTTATGCGTGGGAGCGCGCTGGCTGGTTAATATTCATGGCTCGTATTTTATCAAACTTCGGCACCACCATTTTGAAGATTCTGCGGGGAAATTGCGTTTAAAAGCAGTGCTGTGGGCGTGTTTTACTCCTAATAAAAAACCCTTTTCCTTAGACCTTGTGCAACTCTCGCGGACATTAAAGTCATGACAATATAAACGCGAAAGTTTGTATGTATGGATGTTTGTTACTCTTTCACGCAAAAACTACTGGTCCGATTTGGATGAAACTTGGAATACTTATTAGTTCGTAGTCTGTATTTTTATCCTGGAAAATCAACGGGGTAAAACGTCGGATGAAGTCGCGGGCAGAAGCTAGTACTAGTATTTAATAAAACTATCATCACTCATATTCCAAAAGTGTGAGAAAATGGCCTAGAAACGACAAAGCGAGCTTCGACAATAGAGTTTCAGATTCGAAAGTACAGTTAAGGTCAAAACTCGAAGCCAATAAAACCCGTGTCAAAGTGAAATGACACGCGAATGCACAACATGTCACTTGCATGCGGCCAAGGTCGAGAGCTCCTTGTACTCTTTGTATGGGCGAGTGAATTGAATGACTCTTAATATGGTCGGGTTATTGTTTTATTTTGACTGGACAACGACTTTCCTTAAAAAGTCGATGATGTAAGGATGTGCAAGCATTTCAAGCAGGTTGTTAAGTGTCTCAAATGTGATATAAAGAAGGTTTACAGTGAACACAATTTTATAACAGGTAACTTACAGGTATTTAGCTGTGTGTCTTTGTAAATCTTTATTCTGTAACTTTACTGAGTTTGATTTTGTTTAAATCAAGAAACTTGGTGTAAGTAAGTACCTAAAGTTAAACGATTAATAAAATAAAACAGAAACTATCTGACCATAATTATTGAAATTGAAATAAAAACTTGTATCCGAAATACCAACAAGGTAATTGTATTTAATTTGCACAAAAAACAATGCCCGCTTTATTTCGCTTCAAATTCGGTCAGTACTCATTGTTCTGCCAAACTTGCCTTGCACGCGGCACTTTCTCTGATCGCCCGATAAAGATTACATCACTTTCATTTATCTTTGAGAAAATTGCTATTAATTTGCAGCGTGACTGTACTTTTAGACAACATCAAGGCTAGGCTTGATGAGATTTTAGGTAGAGTAGGTAATTGATTTTTTTTCTACGGATTAACCTAGGCTTTTGTCGGTGTAATTGATGTATTACTTTCTAAATTGATTCTATTCAGCCAAGTCTAAACTTACTAAAGAAAAAATACTTGAAATGCGGGTTAGTCACGTGATATTTAGTTTAAAAAAAATCATTTAGTAAGCGTTGGTAGAATGATCTAATACAACTTTGTATATCTACGTACATGACAATTTAAATAAAATAGTTTTTATCTATTGATTTATACCAAGAGCTACCGGAATAAATGTGGAACTCCTTCAGTAGGTACACTAGGTACCTACAACCGAAGTAATTACAAAAATGAATGATAGCGTACCAGGATAAAGTGATAGATGGTACCAGCAGGCCGACCTCCAATATTTATTAATAATCTATGGTCACAGGACCGATATTACGAACTCATTTTTCCCATTATGATAAAAGCTAGTCGACGGGCCAGCAGGGGTATGCCAATCAAAGTTGAACTGCAAAGTTTTAAATCATGGTCAGTTCATACTAACTCATAGTTATTCTGTGATTAAATAGTGACATTATGACGTCATTTGATGTGTTTTCGCGCATATTTTGCTGTCAAGTGTCTAAAAAGAATGAAGATATTACACTGGGCAGTGAAATATAACTTGACAGCAAAAGATTGGCATACGGGGGCAGCTTTTGGTTCGAGATCGTCCAAGCTGTGGTCACGACAAGTTCATGCTGAAAATTATCCAAAAAATAAACATTACCCAAGGTATGACTAAATATTATAACTTACATGGCCACTTACCGACATATTAGACTAATTTCCCAGAATTTTTTGCATCTCAGTTCAACTTTGAGTTAGGATCATTAGCGTTGCATGTTCATGCAGACATTGTATGTAATATTTGGAAAGCTATTTCCAACTATTGCAACCTAATTGCATTTCTAATGAACACGTATTCCATAGTTGAGCTGCTGAGTAAATTGGGGAAAGCGAATGAAGGTTTCGGTCCAGTTTTGGAAAAACTTAACACTAACGTTCAAATTCACAGTATTTTTTGTCAGTAAAACGAATACCTATGTCGAGTGTCTCTCTTTCTCTCTTATTTTTACCTACCAGCCGTTTTTATCACCTATTTAACGTGCTCTACAAAATAAATTGGTTTTATCACGGAAGATGGTACCTGCAGGGGTATGCCAATCAAAGTTGAACTGCAAAGTTTTAAATCATGGTCAGTTCATACTAACTCATAGTGATTCTGTGACTAAATAGTGACATTATGACGTCATTTGATGTTATTTCGCGCATATTTTGCTGTCAAGTGTCTAAAAAGAATGATCACGTGGTACAAAATTGTACCACGTGACCTGAAGAAATTACACTGGGCAGTGAAATATAACTTGACAGCAAAAGATTGGCATACGGGGGCTGGGCTGCTAATTGGCAGAGCCTAAATTCCGAGACAGAAATGCGTTGTGACAATTTGGTTTGCAGTTTTTTCAGCCATATTTTAAAAGAAAACAGGCTGCCTCGACTGACAGGCAGGTAGAATAAAAAATAAGTCTCTGTTTATATCAAGAAGCAATCAAAATACAAACGTTATGAAACATTCAATCGATCAACGCTTTTAAAATAGGAATGCCCGAACTTCGTCGTGTCGTGACTCACTGTGACTCACCTACAATAGCCTCCAGTGTAACTAGACACACCCCTGCCCCCTTTGTATATCGTTATCGCTGGGCTAAGGGGCAGATTTAATTGAATGGTAGGGGTCTGGTCTGGGTGGTCGTGTCTCACGCACGTCTCGGTAGAATAGAACGTCAACGGCATTTGATCACAGTCTGGGTTAGTTGGTGGTGTGGTGGCGCTCTGACGAAATAAGACGTACAAACCTTCTTGCATTATTAATACCATGTCAGCCCCCGTATGCCAATCTTTTGCTGTCAAGTTATATTTCACTGCCCAGTGTAATTTCTTCAGGTCGCGTGGTACAATTTTGTACCACGTGATCATTCTTTTTAGACACTTGACAGCAAAATATGCGCGAAAACACATCAAATGACGTCATAATGTCACTATTTAGTCACAGAATAACTATGAGTTAGTATGAACTGACCATGATTTAAAACTATGCAGTTCAACTTTGATTGGCATACCCCTGCAGGTAGGGTTACCAATTGGGAATTTGAAAAGTCCTGGCAAAAAGCCGGACAAATTGATAAAAGTCCGGACTTTTTACTCACAAAATGGAAACATACCCTCTTAGTTACAATGGTATGGTAGGCATGGTAGCAGACGCTCACATCGCATTGATTGCTTGCAAATTTCGCAAAAGAAGATTTATTGTAAGATGGTTGCTAAAGAAGACTTTGATTGATTAAAGATTGATTTGATATTAGATTACTCAATAATATAGTTTTATTACTCATATACCATCTAATTTAAATTAAAAAATCCGGACAAATTAAAGGGCCGGACAAAGTCCGGACAAGATTCTAAAAATCCCGGCCATGTCCGGACATGTCCGGACTTATCCGGACGGATGGTAACCCTACCTGCAGGTCCCTCCATAAGTACCTAATGGCTTTCGTCAGCTCATTAGGCTGACTGGACGGTTTAGGTACTAGGTATCCCCACTTCACTTAAAACACGCACTATAGTAGTCATACATAACGGATCTTTGTCCTTCTGAAATATCTGCGCCGAACCCATTTTTGGGTCGAATTGGAGGTAAGCGAATCTTCTCGCACAACAGTACATGCGCAATCGTTTGTTGCACCTAACTTCAGAGGGATAACGATCCGTTGTGCGTACTGTACAATACCGTACATAGGTACATCCTGAATATAAGTAGGTAAAATGATACTACGGGTTTCTTCCTAAGTTTTATGATCCGTCTTATTTTTATGTGACGCTTAATAAAAAGTTTTTAATGATTTAACTTAATGATATAACACAAACATCCAAACTTAACAAACTTACTTAATTTCACGCTCTACAGACGTCTTGCAAGTGATATACCGACAAAGTACCGATTAGTGGTGTCATGGTGTGGGTAAAAAAGATTAGTGGTGTCATGGTGTGGGTAAAACAGATTAGTGGTGTCATGGTGTGGGTAAAAAAGAATGTGATTCTCACCTACTCGTGTAATACTGTAATGAATTATTCATCACACAGTTTCCCTCATAACTATTAACTAAATGATAACGTTTTATCTGAGTAATTTATAATTATTTCTTACGTATGCTTACGTCATATTATTAAACCACTCTCACTGGTTGTTAACTAAGGGCCGTATTAAAAAACTCAGACTGGAGCGTAAGTCAAACATGCATTTGAGTAGAGTCAGACTTCAGACTCCGTATTCCAATCTTTTGCTGTCAAGTTATATTTCACTGCCCAGTGTAATTTCTTCAGGTCACGTGGCACAATTTTGTACCACGTGATCATTCTTTTTAGACACTTGACAGCAAAATATGCGCGAAAACTAATTAAATGACATCATAATGTCACTATTTAGTCACAGAATAACTATGAGTTAGTATGAACTGACCATGATTTAAAACTTTGCAGTTCAACTGAGATTGGAATACCCCTTCAGACTTCAATAATTTTATCTGCATACGAACATTAGACTTAGCATGGTTTGTATGTGTGTACCCACCTAATGTTGGGAAACGTGGAAATTGTGGAATAGTAGATGATGTATTAATAATGATAATCTCGTGCCCTTCAAATAGGTGCTCTTCGTGGAATCTAGTGTCTGATTGCTGACAAAATTTCAGAGTAGAATAAAAACTACTTTAGTTTTCAAATTACAAGTTTACCTACTATCGAGAAACATTTTGCTTCAACGATGCACTGCAAACGCACAAGCTACAACTTTTGTTTCAGAACTTTACCAATTCCAATTTGTCGTGCAGAGTGCATTATTGAATCCCGCAAACTTTCCCGGGATCCCGGGATGCTTTTCCGGGATGGATGGTTTTCCCGTTCGTTATTGCTTTGACGTTGTTTTTGCGGGTCTAAGGCCAAATAGCAACGAAACTTGCTCTGTCGGTTTGTTGTTATTAAAGTTTGGTTTTGTTTTTGTTAGTACAAACGGCACAATATCGACCTAGACTGTTTGGATTTTCAACTATTAGATATTGAACGTTGCGCGTCGTGCTAAGAGGGGTGATATGTTTTTGTGACGCGCCACGTGCTTATGCCGCTATAATATTGCACTCCCTTTCCAACGATTCTTTCCAACCATTGTATACTGCGTAATTATGGTTATGTTGGATGTATAACCTGACGTGTAGCCGTTTGTACCATTTATTTTTGTAGTAATAATGAGTTTAATGTCAAAGAATGTAACATGCACTAAGTATTGCGGTTCTTAATTGCAAAGCGAAAAGAAAGCAAAATTTTATCAAAGATGAAAAGATCTGCAATAAAGATAAAATTGCTAGATGTAAAGGCTTAGCCACACGGATGACCGCAGTAGGTAGGTATTGCGGTAATTGGTGAGTCTGCGAGTAAAACCGGACAAAACTCACTGAAATAAAAATCCGCATCGCAGTAGGTACAGTAACTGACCATGCTACTAACATAGCTAGCTACAATTATTCTGTAGCTTCATAACTAATTTAGATGGCTAACGTTGATAAACAAACATAGATACTTAAACTATTTTAGCAAACAAGGTGATAAAACGTCTATGACTTTGAAAAAACCTTAGCTATTTTTAGCGCGAGTGATTCACCGCCAATTTAGTAGACATAACCGAGTTACCCAATTGAACCGACATAACAAGCTTGGTACTAGCTAAAAGAATGTTCACGCATTATGAAGAACACGTTTGAGACTGCGTTTGAAACATCGTAAAATATTTTTGATCATAGCTACTGCCCCCTTATTCCAATCTTTTGCTGTCAAGTTATATTTCACTGCCCAGTGTAATTTCTTCAGCCCCCGTATGCCAATCTTTTGCTGTCAAGTTATATTTCACTGCCCAGTGTAATTTCTTCAGGTTACGTGGTACAATTTTGTACCACGTGATCATTCTTTTTAGACACTTGACAGCAAAATATGCGCGAAAACACATCAAATGACGTCATAATGTCACTATTTAGTCACAGAATAACTATGAGTTAGTATGAACTGACCATGATTTAAAACTTTGCAGTTCAACTTTGAGATTGGAATCGCCCCCCTGATAGGCGAGGGTAGGTATAATCTTTCAACGGCTATAAGACCGGTAATGCTAAAACCGAACCACAAGGCAAAAAGTAACATAGGTACAGTACACACAACGGATCTTTATCCCTCTGAAGTTAAGTGCAACAAACGATTGCGCATGTAGTGTTGTGCGGAAAAATTAGCTACATAATACATTCAGTGATTTTATATCCTCAAAGGTTTGACGTTACCCGTCTTTGGACTTGCCCTGCTGCAAGGTATCGTCTTTGAATTTGGTCTAAATAGTGTGTGCATACCAAATGAGAAATGTCGCGTGCGAGTTGAATGTTGATATCGCCGCAGCAGCGCCAGTAATTGGCGGGTCAATGAGATAATGCTATGTAAGTGAGATCATTTTGTCTGAGTTGATTGTGCTTCCAGATAACTGGCACTTTGTCTTGTCTAAATCAAGTTCATGATTGTACGTAAGTACCTATAGGAACTTTGTATAATTAAATACATTGTGATAATGTCTCTCTAGTCTTCTTCTTCTTTTATTACTTATACAATTTTGGCAGTATTCAAATAGGCCATACGATAACTTTACTGAATAACTTAAAAAACCATTTTCCTGTGAGAAAACCACTTTTGACTTTCCTATCTTATTTTACAACACTTTTAAAAGCTTTCACAAGTACATTATCCTTTTGAAGCTCCAAGTGCTTATTTAGGGTTAGACTTGCGGTTAGGGTTAGCTCCCCTATTTGTTAACCCCTTTTGTTCCAGGAACTGGTTTCTGTGACTCATGTTAGGGGATGAAGGGTGAATTTATACTCGTTACTTTACCCATCGGTCATGAATTTTTAGTTGTTTTTTTTTTGTGTTTATTTTGATTGTGATTGTGATTTTGCGGTTTTAAAGGAGACTGGACAAATCTGTATCGGAAGTGGTATCTGAACGAACATGGATGTCACTATGTTTTTTGCGTTGGGATACCTTAAATAAGTCGACGTGCAAAAAGACATCAAAATCAAACCTAGCACTTTTGAGAAAATTCATTTTTTGTCTGTACATTTTTTTTATTTGAGAAAATAGTCATTTTTTGGACCACTCGAAGTCACGGTCTTTGTTTTCTTTAACATAAAATCTTAATTAGAAAATTTGTAACTGCACGAATTGGAACTTTTGAAAAAGAATCAAAAATTTCAATTTTACTCATATTAGGCATTCTCTAACAGGTTGCTGGAGTGACGCATGCGACTCGCAAATCTAATTTTAAGCGTACAGCAAATTGTCCCACTTCTGTGACTGACTGCAGTAGGGTGGGCATGAGTTAGCTAAGTTTGGGAGAAAATCCATCTTTATTAAAACTTTAAACTTTACAATACATTTATTACATTACTTACTTTGTATTTCCTTCATAGAACTAAACAATCATAATTGTATGGATCTTATGAATTGTGTACAAAATAAAAAGATTTTTACAGAAACTAGTTTGCTCGTAATCAAAAAACGATAACATAAAAGTCATACATACGTACCACCTGACTATTCAATGTAGGTAATTGCATAGTAAAGAACTGAACTATTACAATCACTTGAATTGAGTCATAGCAATGCAATTACTTGTAAACAGTTTTTCTACACAATAGAATAATCGCACCTCGCGTAAACGAGATAATTGACCGAACGTCGATGGAAATTGTCTTTTTATGGTGTTTGTTGTAAAAACAACACTTCGGCGGCGCTCCGGTTAATAATGTCATTATGACTCATGAATGGAAACATTGGCTACAGAATGGTATTTCTGTTTTATCCAACTCTTTGTCTAGTTATTCCTGACGAGATGACAATCTACAAGCAATCGCAACAGATTCAGATCAGGTAGTCAGAAACAGGCATTACATTTGACAGAATGTCCACAAACAAAACACTAGCAACATTATTTTAAAACTGACGTCAGCTCATGTTTTTTTCAACTATCCGCAATACACAGCCTCATGGTCACCCTGTTCAAAATGACGTGTTGTATATTTGCAGCCGTATTAGGCCTATTTCGGACTTGCCCGTACCACAGAATAAATAATAGCTCGTAGTACTTTATGTGGGTTTGTGCAAATTAGGCCTGGACGTTCGGGATTGAGATTTACTGCTTACCTCTCATAACTTCCTTTTGAATCCAAAAGGAGTCTTTGTCTTTTGATTTTACACTCAACTTCAGTGATTTTGCATCTATTTCTTTAGCAATGTTTGGTCTCGATGGGAAAATGTTTGCATGGTCTTCATCAATTTGGTTTCATGTTGTTTCTTATTTGCAACAGCAAAATCTCAACCCATCTTGTGCTCTAATACTTAATCTCTTGAGCATACGAAAATGCTAAAGTTAGTTCTCTTTGTCACGTCCAAGCTCTTGGGACGAAGTAAATATTCAAATTGTGTTGAAAAATCTGGACTTGAGTTCTTGCTATTATTTTTATTTCTCGCTGCTACAAAGTGAAGGTACCTCAACTTACCCCTATTTGCATCTTAAAGGGGTAATTTTAAATCATCCTGGTATTCTTAGTCGTATGCTTTCCTCAACTCCGATTGACAGCAAGCTTAAGTTTTTTTATTGGCTAAAGAAATTGTTGCTGAGCTCATTAACACTTATGACACAATCGCTACTGAGAAAAGTATGTCATGTTTTACGATAATGATTTTTATCTGTAAAAATAAAGAGTCAGAGCTTGCAAAATCACTTTTTTAGTCGAACTCAACAATCAGTAGGTACGTACCTATCTGTAGATAACGATAACTGCAATACAAAATCGAAAATCGTTATATTCCTTATCCAATTTGAAAAAGTAGACACAGTATTTACCTAGGTTACATAATTATTTCCCCAATTATTTCAATCATCTGTCCATAAAAAAGTTTAAAATAAGTGTAAGCATCTTCATTTTATTTTGCAAAATACGAACATTATTTACGAGAAAGTGCTTTCAAAAAGCTTTTTATTTACCGTCCACTTCAGCAATACAAAGTCCGACTAATAGTAGGTACTTAGGTACCTACTTTAAAAGTATAAAGACAAGTTGTCCCGTTTATTCTTCTTTTGTACTCCAGGCAAGTGTGAAGTTTAAATAAAGAAGACGACTGTTTGAACAAAGCTTCCCAAAACGTTCATTCATCTTAAACCGTTGAGAAAATGTACTGCAGCTTTCTGGTTTTATTTTACTTACGAACTTTAGCAGTACCTAGTAGTTTTAACTGTACTTAGGCTCCATATACACGATTCAGTCGCTTCAGCCACTCGTGGTCAAACACAGCCACTTTTTTAGCGCTAAAGAATAGAGTGGCTGTGTTTGCCATAATGTGAGCGCTTGTTCAGTTGCTACAAAATTAAAAGGGTTACAAAAATTACTGTCACTGGCCACTAGTGGCTATAAAAAGTGACCAGTGTGCGAAATACTTGCCTTAGGTCCAGAACTCCGGAATGAAAGCTATGATACAATAATAACGGGCTTTTGACGTTTCCGAAAGACGTCAGAAACAAAGGCTATAGAAAAGCATTCACAACTTGCGAGAGACGGACGATGCCGATAGAAAACTTTATCGATCTACGTTCCATTTACACTATCAAGCACATAAAGCACCATCAGTTCCGAGCCTGTACTTCTAGCTATGTTAACATTCCGTAATTTAAACGTCGAACAGACTAAGATTTTTCTAAATAGCGAGTTGACTTTGACTGATGATTGTTGCTGGTTTGTTGATAGTGTGAAAAAGGCCTAAGTTATTTGGGCGTTAGGGAATCTTTTTTGGGGAATGTTCTAATATCACCTTTTTGTGCTTGAATATATGGGTCGTGGAATCTCTGTGATAAAGAAATATTAAATTCTAGGACTAAGCTCACCAAGCGCTAGAATTTAATAGCGCTATCCAGTAACACAAAAAGGCTCACGAATGTTATCCTTTCCCAACCTAGGCTATTGATATAGGAAACTACACCAGACCCATATTAAACCCCCCCTCTAAACAACCTAACCTTTGTGAATAAAGTAAAGAAAACTACTTATCAATATCTAAAAAAAGCTCAGTAGAAATATTAGCTAATTTTTTAAAAATTACAATAACTCGCCACAAATGGCACTAAACTTAATTTAAATTTGATGTTTAAAATGATTCCGCATAATTTTTATATAACTGAATTTCAACTCTAATGCTGCAAAGTTCATTATTCTAGAGTATTTTAAATAGGATTACGTTTGAAATAGAAACAATACTAACATCGAAATAAACAATAGAGGATTTCGTAGTTTCTAGATCGCTCTTTCGAGAGCGATCTAACTGATCTAACCTATACCAACTGCTATAGGATCTAGAAAACAGACGAACCGCAGATCGGCTCTCGATAAAGCTGGATTTAGATCTAGCTAGATTGTGGTTGTGACTGGTTGTTTAGATCTAAACTTTAGATTTAGTCGATATAAACCTACTCAATACTATTATTAAAGAAGGAGTAGGATTTTAAGTTTAATTACAAATATAATTATACATGCCATCGACATAAACTTTTTAGTGACTTAGACATGCAAAATACAGGAAATCGCTAGTATAAACACTGAAACATGTGTGATTATGTAGTTTCATTCAAAATCAATCGCGGAAGTAAGAATCTCAGTTCAGAGAATTAGTATTTTACGATGCACACTCGCAAATATTTGACTTGGGTAAATATTTGAATTTATCGATGGGCCGTTCCATCGATAAAATCATCGATAGCTCTTATTTTAAAGTGCTTTGCGAATGTTCATTAGTTATGAGTTTTCAATTTTGCTGCAGTGATATTCTTTTATAAATAAATAGTAGGTAGAAATTTATAACGATACTTACATGAATTTGAATAAAATAATAAAAAAATGAATAAAAAACCGAAAAGAATTTGACATACATAGTTCCTTATTCAACTAAAGTGTGTGATCATATGAAAACAAATCACAACTGTCGAACATTTAATTCTTCACGTCATCGAATCACGACAGACTGTAATTTATATATTTTTAAATTATTATTTATGTATGAAAAAACGGTGTTCAATAATCAATTTTATATTTCGTCACGAATCATCACTTTCAGCATATCTAATTGGTGACGGACCGTTCTTCCAAATATTTTTTCTGACGTTTTCACATTAGAAGGTACTCACTGCAAATAAAAAAAATTACAATACCAAAAATCATAGCTAGGAGTTTTTGCTATCAAAATCAACTCTTGACTTAATTTCACGTTGTTGCAATATTTTCCTGAATCTCCTAAGTAGGTACAGTATTTAGGGCAAGTTTCACCATTACCGAGTAACACTACACTATCCGTCGAATAAAATTATACCCATCTTTGTCTTTGACAAGTCTAAAGTAGAGATGGAGTTATTTATAGTTGACGGATAGCGTAATCATGAGATGATGAAATAGGCACATAGTGTTTTAGGAACTATTGATAAACAGACACAGCTCGCTGATCGCATGACACTTTGACAGGCGCGTGCGCGGTTGTACACGAACTAGATCGTCTTGTCGATAACTTTTGTGTAATTATAATGTTACAGCTGAACATTAATTAGTATGTTTGCCGCAATAAATCATTGTTCGATTCTGAATTATGCATAATCTGTGACCATCTGTGACTGTATAATACTGCACTGCAAAAATTTTGGCTGCTCTAAAAATTTTACGGAAAGTATAAATTATGATCAAGTGGACATTAAAACGTTAAACGAGTTAAATTTTATGATTTTATACTATTAAATATTTATGACGGTTTTATGACTTACCTATTACTAACAAATTGTTTCCTTTTGTTTACAGGTAAGAATTTATTGAGTCTGCAAGACTACGAAAATGCTAAATAAAAAATTAAGGTAAGTGCTTATACGAAAAACTATTTCTGAAATAAATTATAAAACACTTTATTAAAATATTAATTTTGATGCTTTACTCTCGTAAAAGTATTATTTATCAAATCTTAAACTTTGGGCCAAATATCGTACCATAATGCACATTCTCCTTTACAAAAAAATGACCGTTGAAATAGCGTCGAAGCACGGAGCCCACTTATTGCGTGATTCAAATAATTAACCCCAAACTTTTTATAAAATTAAATTGCCGATCGGCATACGATGTCGCTATTTAATGGACTTTGGTAATATTTACCAATTAACACTTTAGCATCACTGTAACACTTGTGCCATTTAGGTAGGTTTTTGTGGTAGGTCCACCGCAGAATAGATCTTTATTGGCAAGCTACGGGATAAAATTGGAAAGCACAAAGACAGATTTTTCTCGTAGGACTTTTACTAAATTACCCTAATTTCAAAGAAGGTTCAAAGCGATCATTATGATCTGTACCTACCACAGAATAGAAATACTTATGCGTATAAAGATAGCTTACATGCAAAGTGCTGTTTTAAGCAACGTCATTTTATTATGAAACTAAGCATTCATTAAAACGTGCTAAAACCCTTCGTAAATTTTACGAGGAAATCCCGAGCTGTGAGCAAAGCCCTTGTGTGGCTTGTAGCCTGAATTTACGAGTTTGATAAATCTGGTAAAATGCGCTAAGAGTTACTTTTGTAAATAATTTAATGTTACCTCCTTTATTTTTACCCCACTATGCGGAGCAAAAGGAAAGTAATGAGTTTAACAGTCTGTCTATGTGTGGGATACATTCATCTGTTCCCTAGTAGCTCTTCTTCTTTTCTTATTTATGGCCTCTGTCGACAGATAATAAAATTTTGTGTGAATTATTTGAAACAAGTAGTGTCAAGTCGAGTCATTCGTCAAGTCGGCTGGAATTGGTTTTGAAGTCAAAATGGTAAATGAAGAGAAATTCGAAACTTGGGGTATACAAGAGTAAGCTATAGCGCTAGATGGTGCTAGAATATTTTTTTCTCAAACAATTATGAGTAATTTAGCAATTGTCTTCGCATATCTCATACAGCGTTCTATTTCGCGTGAATAAAACACAGTTCACTTAGACAAAAGAAAATTGTTTTCTTTGTATTCTCTATTCGTGCCTCCAACCACAGATCCTTCGACTCATTTTCTTTGGTTGGTAGTGTAGGTACATAACATACCAATAATCGTGCCCTTTGTTCCACTCTGCTTCGATCGGTTTTTGTTTTGGCTGGCGAGATTTGTGACCTTCGCTCCACTATGCAAGATCCTGTCGACATAATTGTCAAAACGAATTTAAGTACGGCCGAGATATTATATAACATTATCCCTGGTTAAAATCTTTGCCGAACTGAGCATAAAGTTTTGTTTCACAAAACACACAGTTTTGTTACACAGTTGATAATTTAAATAGAAAAACTTATTTACTTTATGTTCTGTTTCATTTCATGTCCTTCGTTCAACTGCAAGATCGTTGACATTGATAGCCGAAGCGAGCGTTGCACCCGTGCCCAAAATAACAATACAGAATTAGATCGTCTAGATCCACGCTAGGTGCACTGAGCACTAAAACTAATTCCGTCTACGAAAGGAGTTTCATATCGGTTTTATTGAAAAACCGGCTCGCTGTAAACTTGCGCTGTGAGGTATGATACATTTTTTAAATGTATTCAATAAATAAAAGTAGCCGAAGTGAAGTCAGGTGGTCATTTGAGTTATAATTCAATTTGTTGTGTTGTGACATTGTTATTTAATTTCATGTAATTTGTAATTCTGCTATTTTAAAATATTACTTGTGTAAAATGACTACACTATCGACTTAGAATAGCAATTACGTTTTCAGCAATATTGCTACCAAACTAGCATATCAGCTTGGCCCAGCGCAATAACTTTGTACGTTTTTTGTACCTGAGGACTCGTATATAAAAGAACCGTAAAACACATGACCCGGTTCAGTTTAACGGTTTTTCGTTACTTCCGTTTCGAAGGTTTAATTTGCTTACGAACTTGCCCCTAAAACGTATTCGATCAAGATAAACCCACCCTTACATAACCTACCCCCAGCGCGACACGCAATAAAGCATACCTAAAGTCTACGGGTCGTAACACATATCATCACATGACTCAGCAATACCACTGCTAAACATGATGTGCTTTTAGGTTCGTATCTTTCTGCTCAGGCACTGATCCGGATTTAGGCTTAGATTTATAAATAAATATTCAAATATTCATGAACTTTACACACAATGCCCTCTAGTCCCAAACTAAGCAAGGCTTGTGATATGGGAACTAGATGCTGATAATATAATACATAAATACTTTTTTTTGTAAATACATACTTATAATACATAGTAACACCCAGACACAGAACAAACATCTATGTTTTCCTCGCACAAATGCTTGTTCTCAGTGGGGATCGAACCCACAACCCACAGCATGGAAGGCAGAGCCATTACCAACTGAGCTGTGACGTTTGATTTCTGACAGTTTTGTATGAGAATCTCTAATCTATGTTAGAGTAAAGGTTCTTTATATCCTGATGAAGATATACTTCACAAAGGTCACTACACAAAGGTTGATTGGAAGAAAATGCTAAATAGCATTAAGCTCGCCTCTGTACCATTATTAATTAGAGCAATACTGTACTTACTATTATTATTATATTTTCACTTTCTCATTCTTCAAAGAATGATGAAAAAAAAACATGGGCATTACTGGGTTAAGTACCTAGGAATCCTATTTGAAATGCCGAGTCTTGTTATGTAGTGTGACCCTCGTGAAACAGGGCGATGGAAATTGGATTTTACGTCACACGCCGCGACAGCTTAGTAATACTGTTTCAGGAATTGAATACCTAGTAGTACCTAGGTCCTAGACTGGCCACTATTTTACAATTCAATTCAATTTGCATTTATTCAGTGCGTAAAATGTGCCCGTGCTCTCAAACGGTGAAAGAAATAATCGTGAGGAACCCCGTGGCTTAGTCAGCGCACGTATTGACCTTGTCTTTCCTGTGGATAAGGCCGACTAGGCTGGGAGAATGGCGCTAGAAGCCTACGCCATCTAAATCATGTCCCAGGCACTGCAGCGTCCCGTTCATAGGGGCATGGGTAAAAGTGGCTCCTGACGCTGTATATATGATTAAATAGCATTTACCCGCGACTTCGTACGCGTCTACAGTTTCCGTGTACATTATATTATCTGTGCGTGTACCGAGCGGATACTTTGAGAAACTTGACATTACACCTCATTACACCGAATTCGTACCTACTGGAATGTCAAACGCTAGTTGTTAAACCAAAGAGGTAGTACTACGCCCTGTCAAACTGACGTGACATGACATGACATGACAATGAAATCCCCTTGCCAATTGGCGCTGCTAATCCTTTTCGTTCATTTTATCCTGTAGATCCTGTTAATTATTCGAGATAAAAAGTAGCATATGTGTCAATTCAGGTTACAAACTATATATATGCCAAGTTTCATCCAAGTTGGTTCAGTAGTTTAGACGTGATTGAAACACAAACATCCAAACCTCCAAACATCTAAACTTTCGCATTTATAATATTAGTAAGAAAGAAGTAAGATATTAGTAAGATTACCTACATGATTATATGCAAGGACCTGATTTACTCGTAAATGCATACAATTTCCACCGTTTAAAATAAATTCAAACAAAACTCGTACGTCTCGTTGATATTTCTCGGAAAATAAATCAAAGGCTTCACTTGAATCCTACATCAAAGCGAGGAAAATTCTAAACTATTCGATAATATTCTCCCAAGATGTGAAGAGGCTTCTTTGAACCGCGCATTGAAAACTCTATTCAATGAAAATTCATATGGAAATCTTCTTCACGGTCCTAGATTTCATAAAACTCGAGAGGTTTCAAAAGATTCTCACAGGTCGGGAGATATGACGTGATATTAAAATTGGAATGAATCTTGGCAACCTTACCGGACAGGGGCTGGGTATTTTATACCTATTTATGATTCTAGTAGGTGATAAAAAGTGCCCTGCTTGGCTATTATTTTCAAAAAGAAAATGCAGTAAACAGATAATCAAATTGATAGGTATGACAAGCATTTATTTCTTCGGTAGAGCTTCTCTGAAATTCTATAAATTGTAAAAAAGAGACTAATTTACAAAATTTTATGTACTAAGGTTGGCAAGGTTTTTTCTGTAGTTTAGACAGCTAAACTAATTTTCCATTAATTTTTACACATATTTTTCTAAATGTATTTTTAAACGCAAATGAAATCCAAACTTCACATCATTCTCACTTCCCAAACGCAGAGTCAAGATTATGAACGCCCCTCAGCTGCCAATTGTATAGAAATTTATGGTGATTTTGATCCAGAACCCATCTCAAACTTCACTTCATCACTGTTGCGAAAAAATACTGAGATGTGGGGCATTTTCGTCAAGATTTTAGAATATAAATACTCTACAGAGTTTTGAGAAGGTTTGTAGATAGCTCAAGTGTTTTATGTGTATTTTGTAAATATTGTAAATACTGTATTTCGGCTGATATTACGCAATCAGTCGTAATTTTCTTTGTAAATAAAGTTTGTAGAAAATTATTTCTGCAAAGATTTTTAATAATACAAGATCATTGAATTTCTGCATTGTTATTACGGTGGCACTTTCATAGGAGTTCTTAGTTTAATCTCACCCTCACTAATCTCTGAAGCTGTAGAGAAGCAACTAAACGAACTTTAACAATTAAAGAGATTACCGTACTCTCAGTGGATTTTAATAAGATTTAATTATTTATTTACCAACAAAATTATAAGTATTCTATCAGCAGTTTGGTTTCCATAATACAAGTTTGGTTTAGCTTGGGGCGAGATGGCGTGGTAATGTCCACCAGTATTTATTATCTACGGTATAAAATGTATTAACTGTCAAAGGGTAAATTGAATCCTAATGCGACATTGATCTTTTTTAACCGCCTAATGTGCTCGTAGCCTTAGCGTAATGTCACCAGCAGAATCGTTTTCCTCAAAGCATCATAATCATTAAAGTATCAAATCAAATGAAAATATACTTACTAAAATATTCAGCAATTTTCAGAGTGAACCGAGCACTTTGATACTCAAGCTCCTGGCGATGTAGCTACGTCTAGATTTCTAACCTTACGTAACTTGGGACCTAGAGTTTCTCGAGCGAAAGATTGCACCCTCCCCCATCCATTCTACAACCTCCCTGTTGAGGGGGTGTATTGATTTGATCGTGAGATGAAATCCAGCTCTAGAAGATTGCTATCACATTGATTGTGAAATGTAGAAAATTGAGAAATAAGTAAAAAGCGAGCAATAAGTAATTTTAGATTAGTTTGTATAAGAGACGTTTAGACCCGTTTGGTGAAGTTATCAATAAATCCAACCATAGATTAAACTTTTACAGGTTTTGACACTTTTAAAAAAATTACAAAACTCTAGTTGCATAACGTGGATCTCACTATATAAATAAAGTCTATGACAAATTAATGAAAACCAATTTTATTAAAACCTTTTCTAAAAAAAACTGCAATCTTGCCATCTCGTTTCAAAGCTGCAAGTCTTGATATTACACGAACTTCGTTTTGTGTGTTCTGGAGAGCTTTATTGCTGTTTATTTAGGACTGTACAAATGTCTGTCGTTCGTAAAAGCGTAGCTTCAGTAAATCAAAAAGTAACAAGGCATTTGTCTAAAAAAATCTAGAGGTCTTACTAAACGATGAACGCTAAAGCTTAATATGGAAGAGTTCACTCTTACTAAGGAGTACCTATAATTTTTTTTCAGAATCAGTAGTAAAGGTATAAAAGGATATTTCTTTACTTACCTATGTGTACCAGCATTTTCAATCAAAAGTTATCGCTTCGGCACTTCTTCTGATATTTTGAATGAAGACAGTATAATATTCTAAATATGTTGTTTGTTTACTTTTGTTTTACCTACCTTAATTACTATTTTAGTATGTATTTCACTGTATATTATTTGCTATATTGTCAGAACAATTACTCATTGGTTTAGGAGGTGGACGTTGAGACAGCTACACAGTTTATAACTTTTGCAGTCTCGTCGTTTTAGCTTGTAATTTGATTTATGTACCCTGTTCTGAATAAATTACTTTTGAAATATGTTAATTTTCTTATTCAACACTGAGCAAAATAGACATAAAGATCATGTTCCTTTGACATAAAAGTTACATTACTTCTATTAGGGAGAAATTGAATAAAATCTGAATATTCCAATTCATCAAGCGCCTGCAGAAATTATGCAAGCAAATCGCGATGCGGTAATTCTTCGTTGGCGTCAGGCGTTTGTGAATGCATGTAAAATGTAAATTGGAAATCATTTCGGAGAGTGATATTTTTTGATAGGTACTGATATTCTGACAGGCAATCGCTTACCCAGTACAACACTAGTGAGATATGTTCTACAGTAAGTACGGAGAAGCCTTTAACAAGAGGGCCAAAGCCCTTAGTAAAAATTATGATTGAGCAACAAAACCAATTTTGCATGACCCATCAAATTCTTTATAGATTTTAAAAAAGAATTACACTCGTAGGTAATAGTTGATACTAAGTTTATTTTAGTATTTTGTACAGAAGCTAGTATGAAACATTTATGTATTAGTTCCCAGCTCAAAGGCAGGCTTATACCGTAATCCTAGGACCCCGGTTTTCCATAGATAGCGTAGCAGCTGCCGCCTACCCACAAGTTGAAAACTCAACGGGCTCGAGCAGGGCTTTTAAAATACTATTTTCGTATTAGATCCAGGTTTTGTAGGGACTTCCTATCTTCTATCACTAAGCCCCTATTTCACCATCTCTGAGTAACGCTATCCATCAAATAAAAGTATTTCCATCATTGTTTTTGACAACTGATTTTTTTCTGATACTTTCTAATAATTCTAAGTAAATGATGGAACAGGTCCATGGCCACCAGATGTTAAGCGGTGATGACCGCCTATTACTTACCAGACAGGACCCATTTCATAAAAGAAGAAGATTATGATGATTTATGAATAAAACGATAAACTTTTAGGCATCAATATACCCGTCTAAACCAAGCCTATAAAAATAACACACATAAAACAACAGACAGACATCACTACTAACTTCTAGTACATACTAACCTTTTAACTTCCTAGGCTTTGTTTCAATCCAAATTGCACTTTAACAAGTTACCATTCAGTTGGTATTCCGGTGTCAGGCTGTAACTGCACGATCGTAAAACTTCGACTGTCGTAAACTTTGCTCAAAACAAGGAGTAAAGGCTTGATTTATATCGTCCTAGGGAGCTATGATCGAAAGCATTTTGTGTCTTGGTATTATCAATATCACCCAGTACAAATAAATAAATAAATATTGATGGACATTTCACACGACGCCCTCTAGTCCCAAACTAGACGAGCAAAGCTTGTAATATGGGAACTAGATGCTGATAGACTACTTTTTATACTTTTTTTTTGTAAATACATACTTATAAAATACACAGTAACACCCAGACATAGAATAAACATATTATTATATGTTTGCCACACACAAATGTTTGTTCTTGGTGGGGATTGAACCCATCAAAAACATCAACTAAAATCCCTTTGAAAGCGATTTCTCCACACCCTTGTTGACGTCACAGCGCACATTGTTAAAATGGTCGCTCACAACTAAAATATGCACATGAAATATTTCAGGTCCCCGGGATTTATATTTCAGAACAATCTACTGTCCGTCGTTTGCAGCCAGAAAAGGAAATAAAAAAATACATCGCTTTCAATTTGAGCGAATGTTTAAACTTGCATAAAAACGCTCTGATAAACCTTTGCATATTCTTTAGTATCAACAGCTCTTTTAGAAATACAGCACAGTCATACATACAGTAGCTTTATCTCTAGGGTTTTATCCATAAATGTAAGTCATGCAGACAGTATTGTATAGGCTTTACCCACAAAGGACCTTCAAAGTAAATTCACTGATCCGAAAATCGTCATTTTTTAAATCAGCAGTTGTCTGACATCAAGAACTTTATTCGAATTTATTTTTATCAGTAGAATTAGGCTTTTTATCTAAGAAATTATCGACAGAACGGCGTCTCAAAGTAAATTGCTCGAACAAAAAGCAATTAATATTAATTTGCTCGACGCGATGCCCATCGGCGTTTTATTAATCTCAAGCTGTTGTTGGAAACTAGTCTTTATGCCTCTAGTTATAAAGTACAGGACTCCCAGGGGACATAATGTGGTAAAGTATAAATAGGAGTCCGTATTTCAGTGTTTTCAGGCTTATTCAGTGACATGGCATCTATTTCAGCTCTAGGGACGTCTGGACTAGATGTTTATATACGAGTACAGAGTTAAGATATACGCGCTATTTAATATAAATAGTATACATAACAGTACTTATATTGTGGTTATTGCATCGCCCAGTTACTTAATAGCAATGGGCAGGCTGCTGTAAAAGTAATATACCATTTTTGACAGCCGAATTAAGTTATTTAAACCATTTTGAGCCATTTTTGATAACGAAAAATCCGCCTAAGAGTTCTCCAATATCTTTCCAATACAAAATCCCTCATAATTGAATTAGTACCAAACTTCGAGACCCATCGATTTTCTGCTTGAAATGAACTACGCTGACCTATTTAGGAAACATAAAAAATGATGAATTGTTTTTAGATTCGGCATTCGAATTTGGAAAGACATTATGGAAGTGGGCTACGACAATAATATGAAAGAGAATTTGATAGTTAAAGTTTTCTTTGCAAATATCTACTAAGTTCCTACCTCAATAGCACAGTTGGGTTTTTTCGTCTATCGAGAAAGTTTGATAAAGATAGAAAATAGGCTGTTACTATGCCTGGGGAGAAACCTCTTGTGTTGAAAAATCTTTCGGTAAGTATGTATCTACTCAAAACTTTTAAGAGTGGCTTATGGCTCTTGCATTATTATTTCTATTTATTATTGCATGATGGGGTTGGCAGAGAAAGCGTTGGAGGGATGACCGTGACGTGTTTGAGACGGATTGGGAAACCGCCAAAAAATGGGATAAGTGGAAGGCTTTGGGGGAAGGCTTTGCAAAGCAGTAGGACAAGATAGATTAGATAAAAATATTGCATGACAGCTTGCAAGCCTATTGCAGTCACTAGAACGTACATACAGAAGCTCAATTTTTTGCTTTGATGGAATTAGCCGATGGCCCACCTGATCGCAACCTTTGCCTATGACAGAACTTCTGTGAAACATACTTCAGTACTAGGTATTTTACTACCTACTAAGGTTCGATATTTTTGTATATGATAGAATATAATTATATTGTTTCAGT
The DNA here is from genome assembly GCA_947859175.1 of Gandaritis pyraliata. NCBI lineage: Eukaryota > Metazoa > Arthropoda > Insecta > Lepidoptera > Geometridae > Gandaritis > Gandaritis pyraliata. The sequence goes on from OX401864.1 coordinate 9,508,951, forward strand.
ATGATGCCTTTATAGGTAATTCGTGCTAACCTCCAGTTTTCAGGAGAGGCTTTTTACACTCTGTATTGTTATATTTTATCGGTCCCATGTCAGCTAAGTTGGTCAATTCATGATCTAATTTAGACAAACCGCACCTAGTCTATTATCGATCATTAATTCGGTTGAGTATTTGTTTTGGCTGTGTCCTCATTCAATATTTATGACGATGTTCTATTTCCTAATATTACCTTGAACAAAATAACGAAGAATAAAGGCAGTTGGGTCTATCGTTGCTAGCAGTAAAATGGTAGGCGCTACGCCGCAACTTGACATATTACATCGTTGCTAGCAGTAAAATGGTAGGCGCTACGCCGCAATTTGGCATAGTTTTTTCAGTTATTTCTATTTATAACCCAAACTACTGAACCGATTTTGATGAAAATTAAATGGGACCAATCTGGAAGTATATCCTTCTAGATAAAAAAAGAATTTTTGAAATCGGTTCATAAATGACGGAGTTCTGAGGTAACAAACATTAAAAAAAATAAAAAACATAAAAAAATAAAAATAAAAAAAATAAAAATAAAACATACAACCGAATTGAGAACCTCCTCCTTTTTTGAAGTCGGTTAAAAATGTATCACGATATTTGAGAAAGACACAATGTAAAATAATTCAAGTCATTTCTTTTACTCGTAAGAATTTTCTCGGTTCTCAATTAGGAATATAAAGTAGGTTAGTAGGTACTTGGAAAATCTTTAATTGAAAAGTAATGTTACTATCATAAATGAAAGATAATAACTTTTAATGTATTGTTTTATTATTTTAAACGGGGAGGCGGGCTAACAATTTGTACTCAAAAATGGCGACTGGTGTTGCCCACTTACACCTAAAATTATTATGTTTTCTACATAACTTGGGCCGGCCTGAATGCCCTGTAACATAAACATTCTTTTATATTTAACTACCTAATAAAGTTTTTTCCTTTATATTAATTTTATCTTATTTTTTATGATTAAACTAATTAACATTAATAGGTAGAGCGAGCAGCTGATAGATAATCTAGTTTTCTATTGGTAAATGTACCACCTTGGAAACGGCTCTTGTGTGAAACTTTCCATCAGCTGTTCTGACCTCGACGACTCGAACCTTTGTATCTAAACCTACAAACACTTTTGATACCCTACCGATGGGCCATTGAAAGGGCGGTGTATTTGGATTACGCAGTAGCACCAACATACCTTCTTTTAGATTAGGATACTCTTTTTGCCATTTAGTACGCTTATTTAGGATCGACAAGTACTCATTTGACCACGCCTTCCAGAAGTGCTGTCGTACCTGTTCACAACACCTCCATAGACGAAGCCTGTTCGTAGGAATATCTGTTAGATCCTGCTCTGGATAAGAGGTTGGCGCGCAGCCTATAATAAAATGACCTGGCGTTAAGTATGAGTAGTCTGTAGTATCTAATGACATTGGGACTAGCGGTCTAGAATTAAGTATGGACTCTATTTGACACAAAATTGTATGATATTGCTCATAAGTAAATAATTTTGCACCAGTGACTCGCTTTAGATGAAACTTTGCTGATTTCACAGCTGACTCCCACAGCCCACCATGATTGGGACTGTAAGCTGGAATGAATTTGAATTGTATACCTTTGACTGCTGCGAAATCTTGAACCTGATCCTGAAAATTTGAATTTTTATGTAATTGGTAGAGGTCGCGCAATTTATTATTGGCTCCTTTAAATGTAGAAGCATTATCGCAATGTATAACAGAAGGTAAACCTCGCCGAGATATAAATCTTTTTAAAGCCGCTAGGAAAGCCTCCGTGGTCAGATCTGAAACTATTTCTAAATGCAGCGCCTTGGTGGTGAAGCAAACAAATACGACAACATATCCTTTCGATACTACACTTCGCCTTATAGTTGACTGTTTGACTTCAAATGGGCCGCAGTAGTCCAAACCTACCCTTTCAAAGGCTCTAGCAGGCGTGACCCTATCACGGGGCAGAGAACCCATTAGCTGTTTAGCTCCTTCTGTTTTATGTCTCAAGCAGACCATACATTTATGCAAGACACCTTTTATTTGACGAATACCATTAACAATGTGGTATTTTTGAGATAAATTACTGAATAAAAGTTTAAGACCACCATGTAATAATAATAGATGCTCATTATGAATTATTATTTTAGTTAAATGACATTTATTTGGCAAGATAACTGGAAACTTTCTTGCAAATGAAAGGGTGGAGTTTTGCAGCCTACCCCCTACGCGTACGAGCCCTTCTGCGTCGATGAAGGGATGTAATGATTTTAAATTAGAATTGATTTGTTTGTTTTCCTTTAAACATTTTATTTCTTCACGAAAGTGGAAAGATTGAACAGATCTAATTGCAATATTTAACGCGGATTTTAATTCCTTTGCAGTAAAATTTCCAGAACCTGTTACAATGCCCTTGCATTTATTAACAAATCTTATAACATAGCAAATAACTCTTTGCATTTTGTACACACTTGAATACTTGGTAAATAAAGGTAAAATGTTTTTGACTTCACCTTCACCATCATCGTTACATACGTTGTTTACGTTTTGTATAAAACTAGATTGAGCTGGGTATTCAATATCTGACGAGTAAAGGCTATGACCACAGTGCAAATAATCGGGGCCCTGCCACCATAGTTTGTTTTTGTGCAAATCAGTAGGACTTATACCTCTGGATAGAATATCCGCTGGGTTGAACACACCCGGTGTGTGATACCACTGCATACCCACCGTGCTACTAGAGATCTCCTTGACTCTATTGGCAACATAGGCCGGTAAATTATGTAAACCTGAGTTTAACCATCCTAGCACAATTTTTGAATCTGAAAACAAGTTTATAATTTTAATGTTAGGTAGCACCTTAGAAACTTTGAATATTAATTTGGCGAGAAGTAGTGCACCATTAAGCTCTAGTTTGGGAACTGTTAGTTTTGAATTTAGAGGAGCTACTCTTGATTTAGAGCACAGTAGGTATGCGCGGTATGCACCAGATATTTTTATTTTAACATAGATACAGCATCCATAGGCTTCCGTAGAAGCATCGCAATATCCGAACAAAGAGCATTCTTCTGCTTCTGAAAGCTGCAAGTTACGTGGAATAATGAGATCGGGTATACTCGTAATCTCATTTTGAAACAATGACCATACTTTGCCTAATGCTGAAGGCAAAGGGGTATCCCACTCTAGGTTGTATTGCCAAATCTGCTGAAGTATTAATTTTGCCCTGACTGTAATAGGACCAGCAAAACCTAATGGGTCAAAGAATTTACTGATTGAGCTGAGAACACTTCTTTTTGTAGGTACTTCAGGGGAGGTTACCATGCCCCCACTCATTTTGAATACATCATCTTGGGTGTCATATGACAGTCCTAAAGTTTTGACTACAGGTTTGTCTCGATCCAGATCACGTTGTGAAAAACCTAATTTTTCTTTTGGAATGTCTGATAGTAATTGAATATCATTAGAACACCATTTATGCAATTGAAAGCCTCCTAAACTCATTAACTGAACAAGCTCATTTTTTATTTGCAAGGTAGACTCATAACTGGAAGCCCCACATATTATATCATCGCAGTAGCTCGATGAAATAATAGCCTGGCTTGCTAAAGGAAATTCGCGCTCATACCTTTTTGCTAACTCAACTAAACATCTTGTCGCTAAAAAGGCAGAACTTTTTAATCCATAAGTTATGGTTTGAAGTTGTAAACATTGGATTGGGAGATCTGGTCTGTCCCTCCACAAAATATTCTGGAGCACCCTGTATTCTGGTTTTAGCATTATCTGTCTGAACATGTGGCGAATATCGCACATAAGAATGAATTTAAACGTACGAAACTGTATTAAAATATCAAATAATTGATTTTGTACAACTGGGCCATTACATTGTATGTCATTTAGACTAGGAGAGTCATGACCCTTGGCGCTAGCATCGAACACTACGCGCAATTTGTTTGTGATTTTATCATTGCGTATAACCGCATGATGAGGAAGAAAGTATAGAGGTTGAATATTGGGTGAGTCATCATCGAGGTCGATTACTTTTGCATGACTCAAATTCAAATATTCATGTATAAATTCAAAATACAATTGATAGTATAATGGATCCTTAGAAAAACGCTTTTCTAAGTTGTAAAATCGTTGCAATGCAATAGCAAACGAATTCGATGTATTAATGTCACTTGGACTCATTTTGAGTGGAATGCCTACTTCAAAACGATTATTCTGTAGAGTGACAGACTCTTGAAACATCCTCTCACTTTGAGCATGTTCAGGTAATGATTCCAGGAAGACCTCTGGTACCTTTTCGGTCTCCCAAAATTTTGCAACAACTTGATCCAGATCGCTACTCACTACTGCATGCAAACTAGTCGCTACGTTACAACAAGGAAATGAGTCACCTGAGATGATGTATCCAAACCTTGTGTTGAGCATGATCGGATCTGATGGTCCGCCTTCAATTTTTCCATCCTGTATAACCCGAAAGAAGATGTCCGCACCCAGCAGCACATCAATTATTCCTGGAATGTTATATTCATTGTCAGCCAATGTTATATTTTTAGGTATCATGAAGCTGGAGAAGTCAAATTTTCTCTGTGGCATAGGAGCAGTGATTTGATTGACAATGGGGCAGGTAATATCTGCCTTGAAGTTTGAATTTAAGGAATGAATAGTGATATTTATTGCTTTATCTATTTTGTTCAATTTTTCGCCTAATGTTAGTATATTCTTTTCATGATTGAATGGCTGTATCCCTAACCTATCAGCCAACCTGCTTGTACATAGTGATGTTTGACTACCTGAGTCAAGCAGTCCCCGCGCAACAACCTTGTTACCATCTACATCCGTCACTAGAAACTTTACAGTTGGCAATAAAACCTTAGTTTGGGGTATTTTGTAAGAGTATAAACTCACCGATTGTTCTTCTTTGTTCCCATCCTGCTTGCCTTCTACATGAAGCAAAGTATTGTGGTCTTTTGATTTGCAAATGGAGCACCTGAACTGATAGCGACACTTCTGCGAATGCACACCCAAACATATAACACAATTTTTATTTTTATTGACATGATCAAGTCTTTTTTCAATTGACATGAGTACAAACTTAGGACATTTGTGCACACGATGAGAATCATTATTGCATACAGTGCAAAGCCTAACAGCTGATTGCTTTGGGTCAATGACCCCAGTCAAGGTAATACTCTTTGACTTGGATTTGTCACTGTACATAGGACTGACCTCAAGTGAAACCGCACGCTTGTCTAAAAATTCTAACAACTCATTTAGCGATGGCATTATTGTAGCATAGTCCTTTTCAGAGTGAAACAGACGAACAGTCAAAGGGTCCAGTTTTTTAGTTATAATACACATCAATATAGAATCCCATTTGTCAGTGGGTTGTTTCAAGTTTTCGAGTGCAGACAGCTGCTGCCTTATTTTAGCACATAAATCCCTTAGCTGTTGGGCCGTTCCACGTTGAATAGATGGCATGTCTAACAAAGTGTTTATATGAGTTGAAATTACTAAATATGGATTACAATACCTCTTATTTAACAGTTGAAGCGCAGATTTGTATGATTGATTGCTCACCGGCAGGCCCTCAATTATTTGCAAGGGTTCTCCCTTGAGCAGAGTTTTTAAGTAGTACATCTTTTCAATTGGTCCTAGCTTATCGTCGCTATCTATGATTGCAAGGAACAAATCCATGAACGGTTGAAAGGCACTAATGTCACGCCCGTCGTAAACTTCTATGTTTATTCTTGGTAATTTTATACTAGCACCTTTGTCACTGAATTTTTCACTAACTTTTTCACTGACTTTAGTTGACTTCTTGATTTTTGTAATTACGGCGCATAGATGAAAATAGCGATCCTCCAACGGCCCCGACTCGTCGTCGTTTTCGTCGAGGCAGAGTAGCTGAAGTTGTATTTCTTGGAACCTTTTGTATTGCTCGTGCAGCTGGAGTCCTCGCGATTCAATCTCATCGTAGTCGATGTCCTTTTTTTCCTCAAAAAATGCCTCTAATCTAGTAATGAATGACTTGCACTGGCCTCTCGCTGCCCTGAGGCGCTTTATTTCTTCGCTGTTGGACATTTTCAACGTGTCTACTGTATCGTTCCCGATGTCGTCGCTGCTGAGCTCTTCAGATATCTCCCAGAAACTCGCGCTAGTCTCGGAATCACTTGTTGTAGACATGAGATATTTTCAGCATGAAGAAAATATTGTAGCTCGATCGTGGCAAATTGACAAATCGTGTTGTTGTTTTTGCGGCAAAATGGCGTCGCCGGACCGTATGCCGGCCGGGCAATTTATTTTGTTTTATTTTTTAGGTTATGTTTAATTGTTGTAATTTGTATATTTATTTGAGTCGTTCGCTTGTAATTTTTGATAATATTGCCCTGCCTCCCCCTTGTATTTGGATAAATATTTGACTCGATGCGGATGAACTCGTCACGGTCACGATGAAGCACGCGGCCAGCACAGCACAGTAAAACTTGGATGTTTGCTGTTTTCTTGCACTATTGCCACCACTGTTTATATGTATAGACTGCTCTAATTTTCGGCACCATTTTGTTACTATCATAAATGAAAGATAATAACTTTTAATGTATTGTTTTATTATTTTAAACGGGGAGGCGGGCTAACAATTTGTACTCAAAAATGGCGACTGGTGTTGCCCACTTACACCTAAAATTATTATGTTTTCTACAAGTAATTGCCTTTCTTTGATGTCCCAGGTATGCTCTTACAAAAGTCGTGATTGTGATAAGTTACGTTCGTCAATGTGGTAACCACAAACAAAATCAATCTAGATTGTTTAAAGCCTAGTTAGACTCAGACCTAACCTTACACTTATAACCCACTTTTTGCTCCGCGCAGTCGGGTAATAGAGTCCGACCACGGTAAGTTTACAGCGCTTAGAATATAGCCCAGTTTGTGGGGGTAATATACAGCGGAGACTATCAATAATAAATTAATAGCATCAGGCGCATACAGAAATAGCGAAATGCAATGATCTGTATAAAAATACATGAAAACAAGTGTTACGACCATGTAACATTCGCGGATCCTTCTTTGTAAATTAAACTTCAGTGGCTTCAGTAAATCAGAATTGTCCTGTATTCATTATAATTAAATCTATAATTACATATCTCTTTTCAATTATTATCGCAAGAGATCAATATATATCACAACGCTTCTTCATCTTTATTCTAAAGTCATTCTCATTGACAGTTCTATAAGTCAGGTGACATTTGACATTACTGTAATGGTAGGTATCACAATGTATTCTACCAGAACAAATGATTGATAATAATTATCGTTACACAACATGCGTCGTGACTGAAAACATACACAGTATTTTCTTCAACTGTTTCACTTTTTTATGACGGCTGCTATATAACGTTACCACATCTACAGCAACCGAGTTTTTTCCACAATTTCAAAGAGAGCCAAGGGCATGAAAATTACAAAAAGTTATGAATTACAGTACGTAACAAGTATAAGTGGACTCCTTACTTAACTTTGAGATCGGCTTTTCAATTTTCATTACTTAATTTAACTTTATTGAAGCGTTACCTACTTTGTTCTTTTTAAGAGTCCGTCCGAAATAAGGTCTTGCTTAATATCCCACTGGTTTTTTCGGTCAGTGACCATACTCAACTACCCTCTGATTCTTAAACGACGTAGAAGCTCCTCTAGAGGTAATTTCAGATGCTATACTAAGTGAATGCTGGTTGAAACTGGTTTAAAGTACTGTTCAGCGTCTATGCGTTCGGGGGTAACAGTAAAAAGTGTCCTTAAACCAGAAATCAATAAAGTTCTAAATTGTATCGCTTGCCGTTCGAGATCGCTTGGCAATTGAGTTACGACGATCGAATTTGGAAACGTTGCGCGTCGTAAGATATGAAGTGGGTTATGTAAAGTGAAAATCGGCTGAGCACAAAACCGAAATACCTTGAATTGGACGGAAAGTGAAGAAAATGAGACTTATTTTCTGTAAACCTGTTATTTTCTTTATATTTTCGGACAAGAAAACTACCTAGTACATTTTTCTTTTTATTTAAAAAAGATTGGTCTAAGAAGTAGAAAGACATAGGTATAAATTTTATTTTAGACTTATTGAATGATCGCTTCCTAAGACATAAAATATTTGAATTTTAAAGTAACGATGTCAGTTTTCTATATTTTAGCTATATTTTACCTTCAATCATTTGTTACCAACCATTTATTAGTCAATACATCTAACCAGTCACTGAACTTTAAAAATAGAAAATTCAAATCCAATCTATTGAATTTAAACTACATTTCAATTTCACTCACCCTTTCATACAATCTATAGAATAATTTTGAAGTCAGTTTTACTTGCAAAGTCCAATAATACTGAAAGGAATCCAATATGGCGGATCTGCGGATTTTGCGGCTACCCTCATTCTGGCTGAATGGCCGCGCAAAACTTCTGTGGACGGACCATTCGACAAACATAGCGTGAAGTGGCTCCGGACATTTCAATTCAAGAGATCTCTCATTTTCGGACACTTTGAAACTTTTGTGATCCAGAATGTTTGTGTAGGATTCTGCAAGAGGATTATTGAGATACAAAACCACATTACAAGAACGCTTATAGTAATAGTTGAAACTTATAAGTTTCATCAGTCATGTGACTTATTTTCGAAAGTCATACATATATTTTGATTAGCTTTCACAGCTTTTTTGAGCTTTTTCATAAAATATCTAAAACATTACATCGTACACCAGAAGCATGTAAAATGTACTAATGCAAAAAGATTGATGGTTTCAACACAGTACAGGATATTCCACTTTGGGCAATTTTGTGGATTAAATGACATCACACATTCCCAGTAGGTACCTAATACTCGTTTTAAACGGAAATGCCAACGGTAGTAGAAACCAACGAGCATAATATAAAACCATGAAATGAAATCACTTTCCAATAAGAGTTTTCACACCGTCACTGAAACGACAACTACACGATATCGTTAGAGAGCTAATGTCGACATTTAGTACAAGACACCTTCGGCGCCCGACAACGATACTTTTGTTCGACCAACTGACATGTCGATATTGTCTAACTGTTGTATCGGTGTGTAAACGCCCATTTCCCAATCGAGCGTGTATCAGAGAGGTAAAAACCTAAAGCGAAGGATGCCACTAACGACACAGAGAAATCAAAGCGCTTGAACAATGCCACAAAATAAATAGAACACATTCCCTCCGGATGCACCAAAATGGGATATATTTGCTGAAATGCTTTGTGAAATCTGTTCAAATATCACTAGCATTCTCTTTTACAATAGTATAAAGGCCATAACACACATGTTTCAAAATAAATGCATTTTCTTTCTTCTTCTTTCTTTCTTTCACACAGAGATAGATAGATAAAAAACTCTTTACTTTACACCACAAGGAAATTGCATATATTGCATAGAGTTCTTATTCTTGGAAAATCAACACGATTTTCGGAAGCTAATTTACTAATAAATAGTCTGAATTATGCTGAAGCAAGAATATCTTCTTCTTCTTTTAGACCTCTGTCCGTCATTTCGACAGACAATTTTGCCAGTGTCAAGTGGATTATTTGAAATAAGTTAAGTGAAGTCGAGTCTTACGTCAAGTCGTTTGTTTTGAAGACAACAATATAGGTGTAGTTTCATGAAAGCTACGTTATCGCCACGGCTGGCAGTGACAACGTCACTTATACTACATCTTGACGTCAGAACCAAGGTACTAGAAGGTACTGGAATGTCAGGGTGTCAGCTTCCCTGAGGTAAATTGCTTTTCGTCTGGCGAGGACGCGCTTAGGAGCTTACACCACATCGCGAGTGACTTGAAAATTATATACATAACAGTTTTTAAGTATGATGAATCTCCAACTAGAGTATAACTGTTTGTAAGAAGGATAAAAAAGCTATGGGAACTATGTAAGTATATAAGTAGTCTATCTGCAATTTGGTTCCTATATTACAAGCTTTGCTTAGTTTGGGACTAGCAGGCGTTGTGTGAAATGTCCATGAATATTTTTTGCAAGTTTTTTTTCAACAAGTATACCTATATATCTTATCTTATCTCTGTCTTACGTCTTTTTATCGTTTGATTACCTCTCTGAGTGCGGCTGTCAGTACATAACGTGTTCATACAAAGTATTCAATATTTACGAGTGTTATTTTGTAGTAGATAATTCAAAGATGATTTATTGCCCTCTGTGCTTTGTCTGGACGAGGGCATTGGTAAGATTTTGTACAACAATGTAGAGTTAAAACTGCGATGACATCAGTAAAATAAGCTAGAATTACAAGTTACATGACAATTTGGGTCAGAAACAAAATACTCTATTACTGGCAGATCCAGAGGGGCGAGGGGGTCCAGCCCCTAAGTCCCCCCAACCCCTGGTCCACCCTAGGGTAAGCTTGTTCAAGGGTGGTCAGGATTTGTCTGGGAAACCTCTACTTGAGTCAAGCACTACCCAAACCGAAATCCTGAATTCACTACACTGGAGTCCATGGTGACGTCACTATTATAATACCTATAGTTACATAACATGGTTTTTTAGCACGCAGGCGCACTTATGGCCCAGCGGAGTCCTTATAATCATTAATTAAAATGAAAAAAGCCATAGAGCCATTGAATTTGTCAAAATTAGTTGGTGATTTGTGCCTTGATCACGAATAAATGTGACAATCGTGAACGTATCGTAACGCTAGCGTATCCGAGATACACTGCGCGGTGACGCTACAACGTTCGGCAGTCGGGCTGACGTTGACGCGCAATATCACTCGAATACGTTAGGTTTACGTAACGCGGCAACTGTCAGATTTGTTCGTGATTACCCCTCTGGTGACGGATTTTTTAGGCCGCCGTTAGGCCTCCGTCGTGGCTTTAGTAGTGTTAACGTGCCCGAAGCACGTGTGCGAATGACCTTACACCTTTTAATACACCCCACTTATTTTTTTTGCAGCTGGATAGTTTTCTAAATAAAGTTGCAAACGTAGTGGCTGCTATAGTTTAGTTTTTAATGAGACTGCAGTTTAAAAGCTTTGGCAAAGAAAGGTAACTTTAAAGTCAGACGTTTCAAATGCAAAACCTTATTAAGTTACATAAAGAAACTTTTAATTAAAGCGCAACCCGAACTATAAATGGTCGATAGTTAAGTTTACTTGGTCGCGTGGAACTGGTACCTAGAAACACTTAGTTATATCAGACGATACAAAATGATCCTTGTGATTTTATTGAATAAAAGATTTTTGACTTTGACTTTACTTTTTTGTTTGAAAAATTCAATTCATAAATGCCGTCGTGTTAGAGTCTAACCTATGGTCGTAAGTGCACCTGCAGCCTAATATATCATCCATTAAGAAACTAAAGTAATTCAATAACATTAGTTTCATCTCAAGGAGATCTCAAGACTTCGAAACTTGCAGTTAATTACAATCTGAGAGCTCTCCCCAGTATTGGTTCATCTTTTCAAGAGTCATACAAGTTGCTTCAAGAACTTGCTCCTGATATCTCGAAACTTTCAGATAGTGCCTACGAGTTTCATAAGATAACTTGGTTTCCACGCACGGGATTTTGTACCTTAGCCTAAACTAACAAATAAACAGAATATTCATAGTACAAATAAAAATAAGCCATTACCGAGTTCGACCAACTCTGGTTAACGCTATTCTAAAATAAAAAAAATTAAAATAGGTATGTCCATTCTTAATTTTGGTAAGTTTAAAGTAGTAACGGATAGTATTTTATCTGACAAATTCGGAGTTGGTCGAACACAATTATCACGAAACACCCGCATTTTAATGCATTAAAATGCGGGTGTTTCGTGATGCGCACCCGTATGTAAATAGGATCGAAAATCGAAAAACAAAACACGGTGTAACAATTTGAAAGCTTACATCAAGTTTAGTTATAATTAAAAATATTTTCGAGACATTCACTACGACTTTTAACCTGTGGCTACATTATTGTCCCACCCAGCGGATCTAAATTACGCAGACAATATGGAGAATGTGTGGTTAGGGCACTACGTTTAAAACATTACGGATCAGAAGGTTTTGGAAGCTAAATGTTCTTAGGTACACATCGACTAGTCCTCCACAATGACCCGTACCCCGGTCCATTTTTCTCCCCAACCATTTGTAACGCAAAATCATTAGTTATAAGAACAACCCCGTCGGGAGTTCCAAAACGCCAAGTTGTCTCAGTAGAGACTGATTGAGGTAGGCTTTCAAATGGATTAGGAGGATGTTATTAGTTTCTTTGTTTCGAGGACGTGGATTATGTCAGTTTAGGTCGGTTTGGGATCGTAGAGACTACTTTACCTTCTTTGACAGTGCAAATTATTATAATATACATAGCTTGAATATTGTTCTGAATAATTACTCTCTCGTATTACGAATTTCGGCATTTATCACGAAATGATTTGCTGTGGCAAAAAAGGTTCTGCAGGGGTATGCCAATCAAAGTTGAACTGCAAAGTTGAACTGCAAAGTTTTAAATCATGGTCAGTTCATACTAACTCATAGTTATTCTGTGACTAAATAGTGACATTATGACGTCATTTGATGTGTTTTCGCGCAAATTTAGTAAGTAAGTAAGTAAAACATTTATTTGCGACACACAAGAAATTTAAAATAAACAAATACACTAGAAAGAAATAAACAACAAGAGAGAAAATAATTACTAAACAGAATCACAAATCAAATACAAATAATACAAAGAAGAATACATTTACAAAGTGTGCAATGGTGTCGCAAAATGGACCCAAGCTCAGCATACTGTGGGTTGCTAACAACCCACGCTGGTCTTCCGCTAGAGCCAAATTTAAGATGCGGACGTGAACTTAGAAGAACTATAAGTAGGTAAAATAAATTAAATTAAAATATGCAAAGAAATAAATAAAATAAAAGCAACGAACAACACTAACTAAAATATGAAACCTAAAACCAAACTAAAAAATATAAAAATAAAACACTGTTAAAAAATAAACAAAGAATTCCAAATAGATAAATAAATACATTATTATATAGCACTCGTGTCAAGTAAAAAGCTTTCCTGCTTTTTCTGCCATTCAAATAAAAATAATTTAAGTTTGTTCTTAAACCCATAGCAACTTTGCAGGTTCCTGATCGGCGGAGGGATGTTATTCCAACACTTCGACGCAGCGTAACGAAAGCTGCCTCTAAAGGCGGCTGTCTTGTGTCGCTGTGTAGAGAGCTGCATCGAGCATTGGCGACGTTCGCAGGATCTCGTGTTCGACAACTTCTCAATATTTTCGTATAGATATCTGGGCGCGTTGTGCTTCATGACTCCGAAATGAAGGCATGCCAAATGAAGCTTGTGGCGATGCTTCATTTTTAAAATGGAATGAGCATTCAAGAATGGACTTACATGACCTCTGAAAGGAATATCGAAACAGAAACGTGCACAGGCATTCTGAACTCGTTGTAAAAGTCTCTTAGTCCTAGCAAATAGACGTGGCCCGTAAACAACACCAGTGTAATTTAATTTAGACAAAACCAGTGATTCTACTAGTCGAATACGAAGTTCTTCCGATATAAATGGTCTCATTCTGTATAAAACTTTAAGTCTGTAAAAACAGTTTCTAACAGCTTCAGCAATGTGTTCCTCGAATCGCAGGGCACAATCTATCTGAAGGCCAAGATTACGAGCTTTGTATACACGTTCTATAGGCTCACCCATAACCGTAACGTCAACTGAAAGATTTAAACTAGAAAGTTGAAATTGACTACCAAATATTAAATACTTAGTTTTAGAGGGATTTAACAAAAGACTATTATTCTTGGACCAAAGTGCTATGTTTTCCAAGTCCGCATTAAGTTTATCGATAGCATTATTAATTTCAGATGGTTTGCATGAGATATAGATTTGAGTATCATCCGCATAGATATGATACTGACAATGTTTAATGTGTAGCCCTAAATCAGCTGAATATAGAATGAAGAGAATCGGGCCTAAGATCGATCCTTGAGGTACGCCTCGGTCAACAGACACTATATCAGAACAGCTAGTAGAGGAATTAGATGTTAAACTAACGCATTGGCTACGACCAATTAGATAACTTTTAAACCATTGCAATGCACCTTCATCGAGTCCATAGTATTCAAGCTTGGCTAGAAGGAGCTCAGTGTTAATAGAATCAAAGGCTCTTGAAAAATCCAAAAGAACTAGCAATGTACACATGCCCTCGTCCTGCGCACACAGTTTGTTGTCAGTAACATCGAGAAGAGCAGTTACCGTGCTCCGTCCTTTTCTAAATCCGGACTGCACCTCAGGGAGTATCTTATTTATCTCAAGATAGTCAGTAAGCTGCGCTGAAACAGCTTTTTCCAGAATCTTCGATAAACACGGCAAGATACTTATTGGCCTAAGGTCTTTTAGTTCCACAGGATTCGCAATTTTGGGGAGTGGGCGCACAATTGCTTGTTTCCAGATGTCAGGGAACATCGAAGAGGTTATCGACATGTTTATCAGAGCCGCCACCGCTTCTAGTGAGTCCGGCAACGTCATAAGAAGCATATTAAGAGTAATATGATCACACCCTTCGGCATTCGATTTTAAACTGCCAATTATTTTAAAAACTCTATCAGGACTAATGGGTTCTATATGAAAAGTTGCATCACTATATCTGTTTGATTTAAAATAAGTCAACTGTAGACTACATACATGAGAGGTGCCGGGAATATTCAAAAAGTGATTATTAATAATGTTAGGATCTTGAAAGTTCGGGGGCAATTCGGTATTTTTCTTAGGTAAAAGAGTGTTTTTAAGATTTTTCCAGAGCTGTTTAGGGTGATGAATATTGTTATTAATGATAAAGTTAAAATAAGCAGATTTTTCGAAATAAAGTGCCCTGTTGACAGTGGTCTTGAGACTTTAATAATACTCTTTCTTACTCTCGTTTCTAATTTTGCTGTCAAGTGTCTAAAAATAATGATCACGTGGTACAAAATTGTACCACGTGACCTGAAGAAATTACACTGGGCAGTGAAATATAACTTGACAGCAAAAGATTGGCATACGGGGGCAGTTCATGAACTACTAAGTATTTTCTATTTTCGTTTGAAACATATATTACTGCCCGTTTCTTTTACAATCTTGCATATTTTTTTTATTTTTTTACATGGACATTTCACACAATGCCCTCTAGTTCTCTCTAGTATGAGTTAATGACTTGCCTTTGTAAATAACTAAATAAACGTAAAAACCTTGAAATATTCTAAAACATTTACCTAGCCCTCAAGCGTCTCAACTAATTGTTAAACTTTCTCATCCAACATTACATAAACTGTTACGGACCCACCCTGAGCGCTTATGAGAGAAAGTTTCTCTCAAAGTCTGATAATTTGCGTTTAATTTGCTAGAAAATACGTAGAATAAGCTAAATACACGTCAAATCATACACGTCAAATCATAAACGATACAAAATAAGCTCTGTGATTTTAATTGAGTAAAAACTTTGACTTTGATAAAAGAATAAGTCTAGAACTCTGTTATTTTTATTAAGATAAAACAATGTTGAAGTAGAAGTGGAATTTTCGATATGGGCACTATTTAGATTCTTGTCTGGCTTCACTGTCGACCTTTTAAAGGGATTGGACGAAAATGTTAAGTGGTTAGAAAGTATCGCCTTACCCACGTCTAGGTAGATAAAACAAGGCTTGTTTAAGCCTGGATAAATCCTTATTAACCTTTGGTTTAAACCATTTAACACCAAAATAAACACACACAAACCAACTATAGGTACCTATGTTTTTTTCTTTATGAGGCTCCATGTATCGTGAACAACCAGTAAAAATTAACCCCGGATTTGACAAACAATCCGTCAAACTGTTTTTCGCACTAAATCCCCACTAAGAAATCCCCACTAATGGAATTTCAATCTTTTTCCCCGCAAACCCCTTTGGCTACGTCTTGTAACAGACGTAGGCATGGTAATTTTTTTATTTTTTTTTATTTAAAGCACACTCGACTCAAGGTGTGAAGTATTATATCTATACTCAATACATTTATCGCTTTCACATGGTAATTGTATTGCTACATTGTTATACTGAGCTCTAGGTTTTACGTAAGCGGGTTAGATAAACCTAACTAGGTAGGTATACCCACGTCAACAGAGGTCGTCTAAATAAATAAGGAGGCTTATGTAAGTTTAAAACAAACAATATTCGTAATACAAACATCAGAATTGCTAATGCGAGCCCATCACAGCGAGCACACGAGTGCCTGCTTAGGGAGAACGCAAACCAAAGACAAAACGTCTTGTCGAACAGTTAGTGATGTGAAACTTCTCAGTAAAACTTTTTTAGTTACGATATGCTTCTTTTTATTTGCTGTTTTCGTTACTTGCTTATTTAATGAGAATCATCCTAAGTACTTAATAATATTATTAAGTACACTACATAATTACTTTATATTCTTATTTATTAAAAAAGCACAGTTCATTCTCTAGGTATGTGCGTATAAAGCAATGTTTAATAAGTAGGTACTAAACAATGCTATAATAGATAGGTAAACATAATTTTATGCATGCGTCGTGTCAATTGATGTGAATTTCGTTACAACGAAAACAGCATATGACGAGGAAGCATTCATCATATGCTGTTTTCGTTATAACAGAAAATTTATTTTCACGTCACTAAGTACGCGACAAAACAGTTTTGTCGTCAGATGTGCGTTGGCCCTTACTGTGCTTAGTACGTTTATATAGCTACTGTCATTTTATATTTCTCAAGGGGATCACTTTTCCCTGTTCGCATATTACGAAAGGAAAGCCTTTTCACGTGCGTTTTTCATTTAAAAATCGTAATCAATTATTTGTTGTTGTGACTAAGTTTTAAATGTTTTCATTCTAGAGTTCAATTGATTAAACTTTGCGCTTCGGAAATTACACTACGCAATTGTAGTGGAGGCGTTTGAGTTGGGTGACCATAAAGTTCATTATTTTTACTCATATTTTGGTAGTAGTATTGTGTAGGTACTTATTGTTTTTCTTTCTGCTTGTTCTGTGCTGTACCTGTGTTGTGATTGTGTGTCGAATAAATCTGTCTCTATCTCTCTCTCTATCATATTGGATTTATTGATACAACACTCGCCAAGTGTTTTTATTTCAGACAAGCCTCTTTGACTTCCTTATACGGCAACGTTCATGTGAAAAGGCGTAGACTAATCGGTCTTGAAGATCAGATGATACAGTTCCCACATACCTACCAAAGTGTTGGGTGCTTGGGTTTTATGATACCTGAACCAATGACAAGGCTTAAGCCTATTAGGATTATCACGATGGCCGTGAAGATAGGTACTTGCTTACACAAAACAGCTTACCTATTTCAAGTTAATCTTAATCGTGACGTAAGGGATGATATAATTTCACATTGAAACAATAGGTGAGGCAGACTCACGCATCTCATCATAAAATAATCTTGATGATAAATTATCTACATTCGTAGTGAAATGCTTAAGGCAGTTAGAGTTTTGAATGTGTACCTAAGTCAGTACGCACAACGGATCTTTATCCCTCTGAAGCTAGGTGGAAAAACGATTGCGCGTACTGTTGTACGGAAAAATTCGCTTACCTCCGTTGACCCAAAATGGGTTCTGCGCATATTGGTATTAATTTGGTATCTACTTAAGAGGATAACTGATCCGTTGTTACTACTATATATACATCTAGTACTGGATTTTTTCAGGCTGATATGATACGATGGCAATTTTTAATCTATTCTCGTCACAATTTTTCAGAGCCTCATGTAACCAAATTGATTTGATCGAAAGTCTAATAAATTACACGTCCTTTTGCGAAAAGCGGGTGATTCATCAATCCGTGGCCGTGATTCATCATAACGTACAAAGAAACGTATTTTGGTGGATTTTAATGCATATTCTGTGGATAATAATATTTCTACTGTAAGCGGTAGTCTCGGGAACCTTTGGGCTTCTGAAAGGTTTTTGGAGCATCCTTCATCAACTGTCAGTTTGGTAGTTTGATAGTTTGGACTACATTCTTTGTATTGCTAATAGATTTTTTACACCCAGTAATTTTTACATTATTATAAGCAAGCGTTTGTAACGATACGGTCGACGATGTAGGACGCTTACCTCTAAATATACCTATCTTGTCTAACTTGTCTTAATTTATACGCTTCCGATTGTTACTGATTTGGATCAGTTGAGCTATCTATAAATCGTTTGCAACGGTTTGTAGATAGCTCAAGTGTTTCATGTGTATTTTGTAAATATTATAAATATTTGAAATACTGCATTAGTCGTAATATTTTTTCTGAACGATACATCCAAATATAAGTATTTGGAAACACAGTCGCCGGCAAAGAGTTCCACTCTCTGGCTATCCAAATAACAAAATTAAATAATATTGACATGTTGATTACATGCCAGTGTGCAAACACGCCATGTTGTTTGATAAATTATTTTTGCGCAATTTCGAACTTTATGCAGAAGTAGAATAAAACCAGTGAATAACGTTTTAAAACCTCAGGTTTAAGCGTTAAAGCCTTGTCGGTAGATCTAGGTATCCAGGTCATGCAAACACCACGAATAGGACATTCTTCCACGCCCTACTTTGGTTTCATTTTTTAAATGTGAATTAAGGGGAGCTGACGATACAGCTTCAGCTCTGGCTGAAGTTTTTAGAAGCTTTTTCTCTTTTTAACTGAAAAATTTTGTATAATTTATGAGTAACTTTAGTAAACTCGTAGTTATGAGGCTCTTATGATCCCAAAATTGTTCATGATTGCTTTGAACTGCACCCATCACTCTAAAATATAGAGGTGTAGAAGTGCCAGCCCCCGTATTCCAATCTTTTGCTGTAAAGTTATATTTCACTGCCCAGTGTAATTTCTTCAGGTCACGTGGTACAATTTTGTACCACGTGATCATTCTTTTTAGACACTTGACAGCAAAATATGCGCGAAAACAAATTAAATGTCATCATAATGTCATTATTTAGTCATAGAATAACTATGAGTTAGTGAGAACTGACCATGATTTAAAACTTTGCCGTTCAACTTTGCAGTTCAACTGAGATTGGAATACCCCTGCTGAAGTTCTTCTTTTTCGGGTCGATGGGTTCCCATATGTAGTTTTATTATCTAGTAGTACCTACTAAATATCATGTCAGATGTTGATAATATAAGACGCGTTTTGTCGACAACATTACCACAGATAATGTAATAAGTTCACTAAGTGGTGCAAAATGCCTACATTTTGACAGAACGAGTCGATAAAATATCTCGCGTGCGCATCCTAGGCCGGTTGGTCGATCCTTTGCTAGACGGTGCGTTTAAAGGGATTTAGCATCCTATAGTAGGTATTATAGCCCCCTGACTCTAGAGTGTATACTTAGAAAAGATACCCTATTATTCCAGCTAAAATATAAGAACAATACTAAAGAGCTTAAAAGCGAGCTCGTCGGCCATCCGGCTTAAAAGGATATTTTCGGGTTTTTCTAAGGATTTAGTTGCATGACCAGGGATGGGGGGGTTGAAATGTGATCTCCACACAAAAGCTTAGAAGACTTACCTCGAAACTCGCTGATTAAACGACGAAAATGAAACGAGATTTTTTAGGAATTCGGGGTAGGACGATTTATGAAAATGGGGTTTGTGAAATTGAAATCGGGTTTCGATCAATAGGAATAAAATAAATGGTGGGTATTGTTACTGGGTGTGTGGGCTTTATCGTTCCAATATTAAAAGCCAGTGAAGTAGGTATTTATTGGTATAAAGAGTTGGGTAGAAACCTACCTATTTACACTACATTGTGTAAATACTTAACCATTTTGTGACCTTGTGACAGGCGTCACAGCTCAGTCGGTAATGGCTCTGCCTTCCGTGCTGTGGGTCGTGGGTTCGATCCCCACCGAGAACAAACATTTGTGCCTGGAAAACATAGATGTTTGTTCTATGTCTGGGTGTTACTATGTATTATAAGTATGTATTTACAGAAAAAAAAAGTATATAAGTATTCTATCAGCCATCTAGTTCCCATATCACAAGCTTTGCTTAGTTTGGGACTAGAGGGCGTTGTGTGTAAAGTCCATGAATATTTATTTATTTATATTTATTTAATATTATTATTTTTTTAGAAGCTTGGTCTCGTCAAGCTCCCGCTCAGTGTTTCCATACCAAGCAGCGCACACCGGTGTGCTCGGCGTCAGACGTTTGACACCGTTTTGTACATTGTCAACTCGTACTCGCCCCTGAGCTCACTCATGTTAACTTTTTTGGAACCCCTCGTAAGGTTATAATGCAAAATTAAGTGTCTCATTTAGTAGGTAGGTACCTACCTGGAAAAGTTCTCATATTTAACAAAATACACAAAAATACCAGGATCATTATATTCGTGACTGATACCAAACCCTTATCATTCCCAAACTCATTTGACGTTTCACATAAAGAATTAACTGTTTCTCCCTCAATTCACGAACAAAGCTGGATCCATTCCGACTGGGACTAATAACAATTTAGCCTGGAATTACACCTGAATTACCTATTACGTTGACCTGCGCTGTTGAACCGAGTAGGACCCTGTTCAACCCTTATTTTTAATACTCATAATCATAAACAGCGCCCTCTGTGGTGATATTGCGGTATGTCCGCACTTGCTAACATATTTTGATGATACCTCACAACAATTTATTTTTATAATAAAAAGGTACTTAACATACTTAAAATAGAAGTGATTTTAGAAATAATGTATTATTACAAACATTCTCAAAAGATTGAAAAGATCAAAAAGTGTTTCGATATCTCTATCAGGCCATAATAGAGTTAGAATTAAAATGTGAAGTAATATAACATTTGACTTTTATCGCTAATAAATATCAACTGAAATTGGGTAATTTCAGTTGATATTCATTACATACCCCCTAAAGGCTGAAGTGTACATTTCTTTTGGCAAACGATGTACAAAAACCATAAAATAAAATGCTCTATTTATTGGCCGTATGTAGAGAAAATGTCTGTAATAAAAGCCTACATACTCTGTAGAGGTATGATCCACTAAGAACTACATAATAATTGTATTATTGCTTGCTGACGTAACGAAACGCAACCAATATATAACAGTGCCTTGATCACGAATAAATGTGACAATCGTGAACGTATCGTAACTCTAGCGTATCCGAGATACACTGCGCGGTGACGCTACAACGTTCGGCAGTCAGGCTGTCGTTAACGCGCAATATCACTCGAATACGTTAGGTTTACGTAACGCGGCAACTGTCAGATTTGTTCGTGATTACCCCTCTGTTCTGTGTCCAAAAGTGCGATGCACGGAAAGCAACCATTATTTTGGTACCTACGTCCAATTTTTACATGACGTCATGAACATACTTACCTGGCTGACAATGTGCGTTATTTATTTATATTTACTTCTATTTGTTTCATTACCTAAGCAAGTTGAAATGGAAGACGGGAGTCATGTAGGTAATCAATAAAAAAACATTCCAAGGATCTTAGAAAGCTAAATAATTAAGAAAACTAGGTCTTTTCCACAATTGAGTCCATACGAATAGTACATAAATCGGTATTTATGTTATCGATTTCCCAATAAAACGAAATCTCCGCATCATATAGACATTTTGACTAAACTTTTTTTACGTCTCAATGTCAACGCCTGTATGTAAACGGAATATGACGAAACAAAACGTAATATTTTATGTATTCGCCATTTTTATGGCCCTGCACGAAAGTAGCAAATAAAACCCACAAAACGTTGTTTTATTCAACACTTTGGGTCTGACTACCAATCTACTACACAGCTATGTAGGTGGCTGTATTTTTAGGATTCAAGCTTTTGACGGTGAAAATGTTCTTGAAAAGAAAGGTTGAATCAAGTCCGTCGAGGTTTTAACAATAAATGAGTTATAAATTAGGTAAAATACGGTAATGTCCGTTGTTAGCCAATATGTAGCGTCTATGTACCTACCAAGCGCGCATTTCTATAGATTCACTTTAAAGCTACACGCACACTTGGTGGCGAAACTAAGCGATAAGGGGTTGATTGGGATGTTGTCTTTTGCGTTTGAGAAATTCAGTTATTTTTATGCCGTCATTTTAGAGTCCATTTTGATTCGTTCATAATTTTATGACAGCTATCGTGGATTTATTTATAAATGCTAAAATAAAATTTAATAGAATAGAATTTAGATAAGTAGTAATAAAAAATTCTCTACCAATAAAAACATAGCTTGGCATATTTCAATAATTTCCATTTTGCGAGCACTTTATTAATGTCTCGCTCTGTGAAATCGCATGCATAATGGCTGCCGTATAATTTGAAAATAGAATGTGGTGCCAGCTCGTTCTGTTTTCCACTTTTTATGGGGATAATGGAATATATAATGTCATCGACCATTATAGCTTTCTACTATACTTAATAGGTTTTTTAATGAAAATTTCGATTAGTTTGCTCACAAGTTACAAAATTAAACTTAATGGTAAGTATATTGAATACGTTCTTAATCTAAATAAATCTTACTTATAATCTTTGACACTGTTTTCTACATACTAGTTTGGTAGGTGCCTATAGGTTACATTTTGAGAACTTTAAAGAAAATTTCAAATAAAAACAGAATTATGCTCCTTATTATTTATTTAGAGCACTCCATCAACTTCAAAATTATAGCTGATTCCGTACTACATTCTTAATTATGAACCATAAAAAAAACTGAACATCATACGAAAAACCAATCTGGCACAAGTATTTTCTTAATTTCTACAGAAGGGTATTTATCTTTACGACTTGTCAATCTTTTCTTTGGCTCAGGGTTTAAACATAAAAGTCTAAATCTAGTATTTAAGTAAGTTACAGCTATAAAAGCATGGAAGACTATAAACGTCCTGTAATTCTGAAATACTTGTCACTTTACTCCATCTCAAGGTTTATACTCAATTTTCTTGTCTCTATCTCTCAATTGCCATTCAACTGAACTTTACAGCCTCTCAGAAACATCATAAATTGGGCTGTAACCTAAATGAAACCTGGTAAGTTTGTTGCTAGGTTTCAGTCAAGCGAAAATTATTGTAAGGCTTAAGACAACAGCCTTTATGTTATTGTTAGTACAACCACAGATAAAATAATGCTGTTATTTGCTTCTATACTAAAAAGGTACGTTTAAACAATTTCAAAATGGCTGACTAGAAAACTTGCCCGTGTCAAAAAGTCACATTGAAAGTCTCGATCTATTACATAATATACTCAAGAGAGATTGTCAGAGACACATCTAATTGTAACAAGCTGCAAGACTATAGGTACCTACACATTTTTCTCAGTTTCAGTTTAGATTGTTTTCCCCACTGTTTTTGCTGGCAACACTTTAGCAAACTTAAAAATAGGTGACACACGCTTGTCAAAGTCGTCCCCAAGTGGTAACTTAGAGGGAAGTTAGGTATATTCGACCCACATCAAGTCGTATTCATGCGATAGATGTTTCAATCCTCATTACGAAGTTTAACGGCCTTCATACGAGTTATGTTGGTTTTATGTAGGTAGGTACTCTGAATAATGAGTGGTTTTAATTATGTTCCTGTATAATCATAAAATAATAACTACCTAGGTCATGAAAAGTTTAGATATTACGATGATGCATTAGGTATCCTATTTTTATAACATCCTAAAAGTCGGTATTCGAATGTGCAACCTTTCCCTACACTACTGACTTTTAGACGATTTATTTTATTTATTTTTTATTTTATTTAAATAGGACTCCCAACACGGGTTTACACTTTAGTATCAAGTGAGCTAGTCGAGGGTCATAATAATAGTGCTCCCATACTTATAGGGCGTCACAGCATGCGATGAGGAACAAACAACAACTTAACACTAATAAATGACAAAGAAATCACATCACAGTCCTAATAAAAGTTAAAAATTAATACACAAGCAATAGACAAAAATCAGAAATGCGAGCAAACGTTTGTGATATTATAAATCGTGATTTTCTTTAGTGTAGTGGTGACTGGTTTGGTCCTGTGTGCGTTGAGCCTTACGCTTAAACCGGATTTTAATAATCTACGAGTATATCCAATATTAGCACTGCAACTTTCGTTCATGTAGCGAAGTTAGTTATATGTTGTTTTCTGTTAGTAGAGTAAGTAAGTATTTGTAAAAAGCGCGTGTCACAGAGGCTGTGCGCCACTCCACTCTCGCTCGGCACCCCTGAAAACCAGCGCTAAAGGAGCCACCGTGCACCTTTAGCATTTGCTGAGTGGGTTCCTTTTTTACGCATGTTATCGTTTTATTATTAAGTAAACAAGTATGTACCTTATTGTATGTTGCGTAAAATAAATAATTTCTATTCTATTCTATTCTATTCATCGGCTTATCTCCCATCTCATTGGCTAATGAAATCGTGATAGTTCACATCAGCCAATGAGATTACGCTGGCAGAGTATACCTAAATAATGCTATCCGGAGAGTCGGGTTTAAAAACTATTAATCTATAATAATTACCGCTCCACGATACAGGGTGGAGACTGGGGATGCATGTACGTCATTAAATAATCAATATTAATAGTGTATATATTTTTAATTTCATTGATAAGGTAATGGATAGACCTCTTTGTTTGCAATTTTATGTCCAGATTCACCAAAAAAACTGTATTTAACCGTATTATTAAGTAAAACGCAGTGAAATAACGATCAATTTTGGAATATTCTCTACTAAAGTAATCGTGGTAATTAATTCGATTGCTTCCAAATAAAAAAAAGTTACCTCTATCCGTGGGTAGTAAATGAATTCACCTGAAAGTTCCTATATAAATAACCTCAACAAGACAAATGGAATTATCTCGGCCTTTCAGTTTGTGAAAACATCAGTTTGGCCTCGTATCTCGTAAGTAAAACTAAATAAATATTCATGGATATTTCACACAACGCCATCTAGTCCCAAACCAACCAACCAATAAGCGTAATCTGTAATATTATTTTAGCATGCAATATCAAACATTATGTGTTTTAATTTAATGTTGTAAATGCTTCCCCACCCTGTATTATACGAAAATTCGGTCGGTTGCGTAATTTCTTATGTTATAGGCAAAATCCGGAAAATATTGACTGCTAAAGAATATTAGTATAGATTTACTAGAATGTAATTTTTTTAACCATCAAAGATCAAAAAGCGACTGAGATAGTTGACTTAATTAGCTGGAGTCACATTTCAACTTTAAGTTATGTATATCTACATTCAGCTTTTTACAACATAGGTAGTCGTATTTTAATATAATTTGAATATTTTCCGTTTCTTCTAACAGAAATTGCGCCGCGAATACTTGATTCTGTATAATTTTGTATAATGAGTTGACTTTGTTCTGAAGATTAATATTTGTTTCAATGTCACCTTGAGTAAAACAGCTAGATACATTTTAGTCGAAACACACATACACACACACATACATACATACATACATTACACACACACATACACACAAATTACATTTATTACACACACATTTCTTACATTTGTAGCATTCTACTTATCTATTCCGGGAAAAAACCTCGAAATATCCCAACGGACCTCATTTCTTCTAAATGACGTCCATTGAGATCTGGCATCGTTTCCCTTTCCATCCTGCTTATTCATTGTTCTATTTGAGAAATGAATTCCTTACGCCCTCATCATTAGCCTTTGGAATAATATTACCATGTTGGATTTAAACCAAGAGGTTCTGTAGAGCGATTACTAAACGATTGCAATGTAACTGATTGTTCATCGCTGTATCTAAAACACGACGGTTATTTTGACAGCAATTAGTTAGCAATTAATTAGCAACCAGCAAAGCTCTTCTGCATCGTAACCGTAAGCTTTAGACAGATGTTATTGTTAAAATTCCAACTGTGATACTGACAAAAAATCTAAAGAGAATTTAAAAAGAGAATAGCCCATCTGCAGGGGTATGCCAATCAAAGTTGAACTGCAAAGTTGAACTGCAAAGTTTTAAATCATGGTCAGTTCATACTAACTCATAGTTATTCTGTGACTAAATAGTGACATTATGACGTCATTTGATGTGTTTTCGCGCATATTTTGCTGTCAAGTGTCTAAAAAGAATGATCACGTTGTACAAAATTGTACCACGTGACCTGAAGAAATTACACAGGGCAGTGAAATATAACTTGACAGCAAAAGATTGGCATACGGGGGCTGATGTTAAACACTTTCTTCTACTTAGTCCTTTTTAAAGCAACAATTGCGTTTCCATATAAATCACATAAATTCCTACACAGATAATATAAGTACCCTCTTTGGCACATCATTTAAACAGCCCAAAGCAATGCATAGCAACAAAAGTCGTAAAGTAACAAGTAAAGTATTAAATACAAGGTAATCCATTAAGCACCAGTTACAGTCATTATAAGTAAACAAAAAGCTGAATAGCCGACGGCACGGCAGCCATTCCCAGTAGTATTTGCATAATACTTGAAATAACTGTAATTATTGTAACTTTTGACCGTCATCAGCTTTTTGTGTTGTCATTCCAGAATATTTATTAATATCGTTACATGTGTAAAAAGTTGTAAAAAAACTGAAAGCTAAATACAGTATCTTTTTAATTTGACATTATTTATTATAATGAAAACCATATTTTATCCATATTTTCAGTTAATGTTGTAATAGTCATCCTCACCCTGTATAGTACATCTAAATGGTGCTACCTTCAGAGGTGTTCGTTTACTTAAACCAAAACTTCTATCGAGAATACGAAGAGTAAAGAATTATTCACCTTTTTGAAATTGTAATATCACCACAAGTGAGCCTCAGAAAAACAAGCTAGGAAACACGCCGTAGTTTCTTGCCTGTTCTTCTATGTGGGAAGAACTGGTACCTAGAATCACCTAGTAGATACGATGATTCTAAAAAATCCTTAAAATCCTATTAAATCCTTATGATTTTACTGAATAAAATAACTGACTAAATCTACCAATCTCATAAAAAATCTTCGAATCAGTTTTTTCCTTGAAAAACCTTCCATAAGCCGCCTAATCTACCCTGCCCTGCCTTCACACCATCACTAGATGATAGTGGCTCAGATCTGCGGCTGGCCGTTAACCCCTCGACCTATTCCTCTTTGTTTAGAGCCAGGTCAGAGGTGTCAATATCTATTTTTATCGCATGACCTGTTTTAAAGAGAACTGACGGAAATCTAGTTTGTCAGTATTCGACAGCGTAGAACTAATTGGCACAGATTAAAATAAGAGGCAGGTTTAATTCGTTGAAAATTGGTGGATATTGCTAGCTAAACCAACAATTTTAGTGCTGCAAATAGATAGTTTTAAGTATAAGTAGCTAGGTATAATTGTAAGTGGTTTTACGCGTCAAGCTAAATACATAATATCAAAAGTTTAGTGCATACCTAGAGTCTGCAAAATTAATAAAAATTTTGTAACTATAATTTTTAAATGGTTTCTTGCATATTTTTCATCTCGTTTCAATGTGAATAAAGTTTACTCCCGAGCACACTTTTACCTTTGCTCAACACTTCAAAATAGGTTATGGGCCCAGAAAAATAATGGAATTTACACTGTCTAAAATTTTTCGTTTAAATCAAAACCTAGTGCCGATAATCCAACCAAATTGCTATCAGTACTGCCATACCAAGTGACCTATAAACAGTCTACATGCTCTAGTAGGCAGCTAGCGAATCTAGCCTTCGTTAGGCGCCATTTTGAAATTAATTAGTTGCTTGCAAGTTTGTGACATGCGTATTAGCCTACTGCAGTGACAGTACACGCCAGGTTTAATGGCACCAGAGAACAGTATTTTACACATAAATCATATAAATAATGATATCATTGAGAGTACAGTAACAAAACATGCTACGTAAGACAAACTAGATACTTACAGCAACAGAAAGATAAAAATCTACGCCTATTTACGATGTGTGTGTGTGTACTATGGATGCGGAAAAGCTCTTAGCTCAGCATCTGCTGTACCATGACCTACATACGTTATGGTAGAGAAAATTACAGGAAATTGCGTGGTGGATAACGTCTGGCGGAAGACGTCATCCAAAGCGCATAGTGAAGTGCCGCGTACTGTACCCGGACATTAATTACGTAGTTTCCCGACAAACCTGATATTCATTGACGTTGCAGAGCGTTGATTAAAACTCATACTACGTTACGAAGGTTTATTAAATAACAGCTGAAGTAGCTACTGGGGTTATTAGTTGGGAATTAATCACGCTATTTTCAAATAAATTTGAGGGTAGAACGATATTTTTGTAATTTTAGTTCCTTTAGAATTGACAGCGAGTTGTCATGTCATATAAATACGTCAGATTTAAATCGATTTAGCTGTTAAACACGTTTAGTGATTCTGGTGCAAGCCGCCCTGAGACTTTGAATTTATCGACAACCCTAAAATTATCTTTTTAATTATGAAATAGCTTTGCTTAGAATGCATAATTGTATAATTGTATTTAATCAAGTACCCATACGTTTTTACTTCAACAACTTTAACACCAACAAAATTCTTGTACAAAACTTTCTACATTTTTCGAAAGCTCGAAGATAATTTTCTTAAATAGATGTCATCAATGCATGAGGTTTACTACAGTCCTAACGTAACCCTATTTTTTATAATTTATCAGCAAAGTTTTGACTACGATCTCACCTGATGTTAAGTGATGATGTAGCATGCTTGTAGAAGATACGTTTTCATTCGTGTCATGAAAACATCCAGATTATATGAAGTCGGAAATGCTGACGCTGGAAAAGAGTTCCACTCTTTGGCTGTCCGCATCATAAAAATTATTTAACTTGGATTACCGCATAAGAAATAGCGTAAATTATCTTTCCGTTTTTTAAGACTGTAAAATCTCTCTTGGCTTTTTCTACATGAAATACGTTTTATAAAAGCCTTGTGTTAGAAGCTATCTTTATCGCAATCTTGCAGATGATGAGGCCGCTTCAGCGCACTTGATCGAAGTTTTCAGAATTCTCCGGCATTTTTACCACAAAATTGTCTACGAATGACGAACAAAATGCTCTCCCATTTTCGTGAAAAGTATAATTTTAAAGCTCGAGGGATTTTTACCTGAAACTTTTTGTGAAACGAGAGATAAAGTTTTTCAGCCTTTTATTCCATCAGTTTTTGGAGTATAATTAGCTGAATAACAGTGTTTGTACTAATAGTTATGAGTTTCATAGCAACTTTACTACGGATACTGCTACGACGTAGCGTGTTACAGTATATAATATGCTCAATACTTTATGCATAATCTATAATACACTCGAGAGCAATGATTCCGGGTCACTTAAAGAATGTTAAAAATCTCGGAAACTAAAAATGATAGGTTAATGCAATAAATTGTATTTAATAGACAATGTAATACTCCTTCAATGAAAGTAAAAAAATATGAGTCACCATACATTTTATTAACACAAAATTACATAAAGAAAAAAACTGCTGATCTCTCCTTAAAACAAAAATAGGAAACATGAAATTTTTGAACTTTATTACGATTTGACTTGAATTTTAATACTTCGTATTGCCTCCTCGTGCTTCCATTACTGCGTTTACGCGGTTTGGCATGCTGTACACCAAGCTCCTTATACGATTTTGGGGAATATTCTCCCATTCCTCTGTGAGAGCAATTTTGAGCTCACGAAGCGTGATTGGGGGAGGGTTTCGTTGTTTTACGCATCTGCCTAGCTCGTCCCAAGCATGCTCGATCGGGTTGATATCCGGGCTGCGCGCTGGCCACTCCATACGAGTAATGTTCATCTCTTGAAGGTAGTCATTCACAATCCTACCTGTATGAGGTCGGGCATTGTCATGCATAAATATAGCATCCTCACCTAAATTGACCATAAATGGACCAACATGATCATTGAGGATTTCTTCCACATATCTTACGCTAGTTAAAGAGCCGTTTTCTATGATCACCAGCTCTGTGCGACTTTCAGAAGAAATTCCGGCCCACACAAGTACAGACCCACCACCGTAGGCTACTTTTTCTTCGATGCATGCTTGCTTGAATCTTTCCCCTGGTCTTCGATACACTCTGTGTCTTCCATCGTGCTTGTAGAGCATAAATTTTGATTCGTCGGAGAACATAACTTTTGACCAATCTTCAATACTCCAATTTACGTGGCTCTGGGCATATCTTAGTCTTGAAATACGATGCCCACGCTCCAGTTTAGGGCCGTTTGCAGGTCTAAGGGGTTTTAAGTTAGATTCAGCAAGCCGACGTCTTACTGTCCATGCACTTGGGTTACTTCCTCCGAGGCGTCGAAACTGATTTGTGAGTTCAGTTCCTGTGAGAAAGCGATTTCGAAGCATGGTGTTCACCAAGTATCGGTCTTCTCGTGCTGTGGTACACCTGGTTCTGCCCGTTCCTGGTCTGCGTAGGTTAGAACCAGTTTCTTCGTAACGTCGGAGAACTCTTTGTACTGTTGACAGCGACACACCGACAGTCCTGGCTGTATCGCGCTGACTCCGGCCGGTTTCCAGCATTGTAAGTATTCTGGTGCATTCTTCAGGCGTAAGCGACATAATTTCAGCTTGAATAATGAATATAGAGCACTATCAACATGGTTTATATACCCACATAAATGACAGATTACAAACAAAAGCAAAACCAAATGCTGTAATTTCGTAGTTCCATCTTCGAAAGTGGCCCTTTTTCAAATTTGATTTTTTTAAGATATAACTTTACAATAACTAAGAAGTTTTAATACCTTCATTTAAGGAGTATTACATTGTCTATTAAATACAATTTATTGCATTAACCTATCATTTTTAGTTTCCGAGATTTTTAACATTCTTTAAGTGACCCGGAATCATTGCTCTCGCGTGTATATTTAGCTTAAAATACTTACAACGCAAAAACTTGCTACGGCGTAGCACTTTCTAGCTACGACGTAGAGGGATGCACTGGCAGTGAACTTTTTGATGTACCAGAAATCATTACCAAATTTTCCTTTTTGACGAAGATATTATTTTTTTGTGCAATTTACATACTTTCTACTGGCACGTGGTCGTAGCGCTACGGGCGTAGCAGTAGGGTTTTTTTTTAAAGTGACTTATTTTTTTGAGAAATCCAAAGTAATTTATCTGTCTTTTTATTTATTAAACAAATATTATATCTGTCTCTGCTATTGCATTATTTACTAAGTAAAGATAACCATAGCATTGTCTATTTGTTCAAATATAGGCTCTTTCTGACACCATGAACAACGATAGTTTTTAACCGACTTCAAAAAATGAGGAGGTTCTCAAGTGATTTATAAAATGCCAAAAGTTTATCAACGACAGACTTTGATAAAGCCTCCACAAAAGCAATAAGACTCGCCTATTCATCCCGGGAGTTCCACAGTTCCCGGCAAATCAAATATTTATCCACACGCTCCGCAATATCCTGTATTATTACCCCCCCCCCCTGCCCCCCCCCGTCCCCCCTCCACTACGGTAATAAGAAATGTTTCGCGTAACGCTGATGGAAAATATGTTTATAACATGTGAATGTTACATTTCAACAAGAATAATAGACAGCATTGTCGTTGTTGAGAATACATTGATGTTTGTTTTATGTATTATATATACGTATGTATATTTACGACACAAATAAATAAATATTTATTCAGTTCTTAAAGTAACACGGTACTTTTGCATTAAGGGCGGCTTGCACCAGGCATTGGTATGCCAATCAAAGTTGAACTGCAAAGTTTTAAATCACGGTCAGTTCATACTAACTCATAGTTATTCTGTGACTAAATAGTGACATTATTACGTCATTTGATGTGTTTTCGCGCATATTTTGCTGTCAAGTGTCTAAAAAGAATGATCACGTGGTACAAAATTGTACCACGTGACCTGAAGAAATTACACTGGGCAGTGAAATATAACTTGACAGCAAAAGATTGGCATACGGGGACAGAATCGCTAAGCGCGTTTAAATATTAAATAGTGTTTAGCGAGTTGTCAAGTCCTATAAATACGTCAGATTTAAATCTATTTAGCTGTTAAACACGTTTATCGATTCTGGTGCAAGCCGCCCTAAAAGTACGTGGAGTGAAGGAAGCCTAAAACACTTTCAAATTAACATTATTAATATACCTGATTGATATAGTTTGGTGTTAGAAGCTATCTAAGTATTTGACCCACAGACTTTTCTCTGTTCTGTGATTTGACCCAAGTACCTGACATGGCTCGATTTCTACATTTTTAACCATGTTGATTTTGAGGACGCGGGTTCAAATCTATGTAAAGTATTTTAACTTTTTGTACCAAAACTTTTTTGTTTGTTCCAGGGCTGCTATCATGGGATTCTGGAGAGCACCAGGTCGACCTGGAGAAGGAACTGGCCACCCTCACGGCGCAGGCACCCGAGGGGGAGGAAGCCAGATATGGTGAGTTCTATTTTGCACTCTATAACTATTTATTTGGGTTGATTTTTGAAGTGAATGACCAAGATTTGATTGGGCTACTAATGACAATGAGGCATTCTTCCATAGAGAGAGAGAGATGTTTGAGAGAAAGAGAAAAAGAGAGAGCACACCTTCGTTCGCTTTAGTTTGTTAACATTATCCTGGTACTAGGAAATTGGATTGTCATGAAACACGACTTTTTATGAAATAACCTTTAAAATACACCACAACTCTCTTCCACGTGATTCGCCTCTAGTTATTATCCATAAAAAAAACATCACAAAACAAACTCTATTGTCTATCATACACAGTCGAAAATGGTCTGAAAGATTTACTAATCGTCTGTATCGACGTGTATTTTTCGGGCAACGAAGTATTTATGACATTATCGTATCGTGTTTCGGGTCGTTTGTTTCGTCTGTACCCTTGAAGGTAATGTTCTTGAAATAATAAATAATATGAAATGTTGAGGAAAACATCGTTAGGGACACTTGAGACTTGTGAAAACAAGGGTACCTGGCTTTTGAGTAGGGTAGCGAGATATTATCACTATTAAGACTTGTGAGTACTGAACAGTGTTTGTTTTGAAAGCTTTTGTGAGAAAAAAATGAAGGGAAGCATCATTTATTAAACGGTTTACCAAGTGGCTACAAAGCCCGTGGACGAATAATACAAAGCACGTCCCGAGGATGTGTCGAAAGGTGATGAGTTGGGTAACACAGATCTTTTATTCAATATCCTTTGCACTCTGTAAAGGAAAAATGAAAATATAATAATGGACGCTGTGATCGTCTCGTTTCAGAAAACTGGCATAATTGTGTTTAAAACTCACTTGTATATGCATAGTTATATATTCCCGTGAGTAAGTTTCCTTTCTTAAAACTTGAATTAGCTCTCAAAGCCAGGTCTTAGAAGCTAGTTCACAGAATCTGTCGAACCATAAAATGAAAATTCATTTTCTAGATAACGGAAAGCGTTATCCGCAGTTTAAAAGTAGGTAGGCTTTATAAAGCCCTGGATTATCCACTTGGAAACATTCTAACAGAGTAGGTAACTTTTTATCTTCATTAGGATTAAAGTACTTTTTGATAAATCGTTATTTTAAAAACTGATTTTATAAAAATTTGGACTTATTCGGGCTGTAAGTACAGATATCTACAAAACATAACTATGAGACGTCTTATTACGAAAATGTAATAAAAATGGGCGCTTCCGTTCTTTAAATTGGCAGAGAAATCTAATAAAATTCTACGCAATACAAGCCCGTGTTGTCGTAACAAGGTACTG
This sequence comes from Gandaritis pyraliata, assembly GCA_947859175.1. NCBI lineage: Eukaryota > Metazoa > Arthropoda > Insecta > Lepidoptera > Geometridae > Gandaritis > Gandaritis pyraliata. The sequence goes on from OX401864.1 coordinate 9,542,686, forward strand.
ATTGATATTCTCCGTATGTTCCTTGTCCGTTGCTGCTTCAATTAGCGGCATCTGGCGACTCGGCTCTGATGTATTGCAACGTACACCATCCATCAGCGGTGATATCGATCGTGGGGAGTTGGGGTGCGGTTACAGAATAATACGTATACAACCTACTTTCTAATAAAACATTGCACGTGCATTTGCTTTACCTAAACCAAACCAAAACCAACCATAAACCAAACCATATTTTTTCCACCGACACAAGATTATTCCTCAATATTGTTGTTTCTAAAATGATAGCCCAAATATTGGTCTAAAAGACACAGTGCTTGAATGGGACGTTGGTGTGAACGCAGCTTAATGTTATCGCAATTCTGGTTCAGCGAGCACCAACTGAATGGGTTGAAATATGGTTTACTGGGACAAAGCGAGGTCGTTTTTCGATAAAAGCCAATGAATAATGCGACCTTAAAATAATTACTGTATTCTATCAAAATGATAGCAGTTAGAGGAAGGTTTTTCAAAAACTTACATGAGAAAAAAATAAAAAATAATAGAAACTGTTTTATATTACAATCAAATAAATGCAACTAAAAATCGAGAGCCAATGTAACTTTCTCGTTACTATTAAAATCCTGACAATGAAGTAGTGTAAGTAGAAATAATTTGAATAGTAATTAATCTACATAACTAGCTATTGTTAATTTGTTTAAAATAGGGTATTTACCAAAATGGCAACCACAAACACTGACAAATTTCGAATAAAAATTAGAAATATGTTATTAAAATACCGAGTTCTTGTCAAAAAAATAATGGAGCGATATTTTCTGGATAGAAAACTAAATTTAATCTCGAATCATAAAAATAATTTAAAAACTCATAATGGATCCCTAAAATAATAAATTGAATAATCCGTTACGTAAATCTCGTAATCCGGTTCCAATCTCATTTAATTTCATGAACCAAATTGTTTGCAGCATTCGGAAATTATTTCATTTCGCTTTAGAAACCAAATTAATAAAGATTAGGATCAAGAGGTTTTATTGTGGGTGTATGTTTATTCTTTCATTGCATATTTTATTAGTACACATGCTCACGCACCCTTCTATCTCGTCGCACCCACACATAGACACTTTAACACGTGTAAAATGTTATTTTTAAGGAAACTTTAAGACGCTTTTCATGAATGAAAAACTTTGAAATATTAAAAGTCGTAGAACAAATGTTGTTCGCCATGACGTGTAGAATACTCACCTTTCGGACTTATAGGGACATTATATTAAACGCTGTATAAGCCTTGATTTTACCTACTAGAACGCGCTAGATATCATAATCCTCATTGTGCACGTAGGTACTTAGTGAGGGCTCAAATTCTACAACAAAAGGGTATGACAATAGAAGTATTATGGGCTTGCTTCTTTGTTGGCGGAAAATAACTGGAAAATGTAAAGCTTTTTGCATTGTTTTGGATAGTTTAATAAATAAGGTCTTTGTAAAGTTTTAAGTCTAGTGTTTGCGTACCTGAAAATGAATAGTTTATTTTTTATTTTTCACTACGGGCTCTTTAGCTATAATGGTCACTAGTTTTCTTCTCCCTATCTCTGTTTTGTTAGTAAAGATGTATTGTCATAGTAACAGCCTCCGTATTCCAATCTTTTGCTGTCAAGTTATATTTCACTGCCCAGTGTAATTTCTTCATTTTTAGACACTTGACAGCAAAATATGCGCGAAAACACATCAAATGACGTCATAATGTCACTATTTATGTCACTATTTAGTCACAGAATAACTATGAGTTAGTATGAACTGACCATGATTTAAAACTTTGCAGTTCAACTTTGATTGGCATACCTGCTGAGCTTATTTCGTCAGAAAATAATAATTACGGAATAGCTACATTATATTATTTTTTTGAATATTCCTCGAGTTTCCAAATATTTGCAATATTCGTTCGTACTGTGCAAAAGGCAGAAGGTTAGAGTTTCACATTTATTCTGAAAAATGTTTCGCTCTTTTTTCAGGGAAAATATCAATTAGTGAAGGAAACAAAAGCGCGTGAAAGCCTTTCACGTTTTATATTTAGCAAAAAGTTCGAGAGGTGGCTGGATGTGGCGTGACTTTTGGATTTTTGTTTTTAATTTGTAATTTTGTGAGAGCGGTTTCAGTCAGTTTTTTCAAACGCCAAACACATCCCTACTGCGTCACAGCTCAGTCGGTAATGAATCTGCCTTCCGTGCTGTGGGTCGTGGGTTCGATCCCCACCGAGAACAAACGTTTGTGTGTGGCAAAACATAGATGTTTGTTCTATGTCTGGGTGTTACTATGTAGTATAAGTATGTATTTACAAAAAAAAAGTATATAAGTATTCTATAGCATCTAGTTCCCATATTACAAGCTTTGCTTAGTTTGGGACTAGAGGGCGTCGTGTGAAATGTCCATGAATATTTATTTATTTATTTATTATTTATTTATTTAGTCTATAAATAAGATTAGTTTTGATTGGAATTCTGTCATTTGTGGAAGCAACATAGCACAGTTATTTTAATTGTTTTTCTTGGTGTTTTTGTTTTTAGAGGGAAAATTCCACCATTTCTCCTTAAAACAAATGACGAAATGATGAAAATGATGGCCATATATAAAAACAAAAGAAGATAGGTTTTTAGCATCTGAAACTACGATCAGATTGTAGAAACCGATTACAGATTAATTTGGTATCGGATCTTGAGATCCGTTTCCAAACGTTGTGATAGCTTTCGTGTCAACAAAAAGATATACCCAACTTAGTGGTTATTTAAACAAGTAAAGCCTTCAGCGTCTATTAAATAGGACTAATTTTTAAGATATTTTTGTTTTATCTTTATTTAAAACTAGCAGTTACCCACGACTTCGTACGCGTCTACAGTTTCCGTGTACATTATATTATCTGTGCGTGTACCGAGCGGATACTTCTTTGAGAAACTTGACATTAGACCTCATTACACCGAACTCGCACTGGAATGTCAAACGCTAGTCGTTAGACCAAAGAGGTAGTACTACGCCCTGTCAAACTGACGTGACATGACATGACAATGAAATCCTCTTGCCAATTGGCGCTGCTAATCCTTTTCGTTCATTTTATCCTGTAGATCCTGTTAATTATTCGGGATAAAAAGTAGCCTATATGTCAATCCAGGTTACGAACTATATATATGCCAAGTTTCATCCAAGTTGGTTCAGTGGTTTTGACGTGATTGAAACACAAACATCCAAACATCTAAACATCCAAACATCTAAACTTTCGCATTTATAATATTAGTAGGATAGGATAGGATAGGATAGGATAGGATAAAGTGTTTCACCAAGTTGCTTACTAAAATCTAACTAATTAATTTCAAAGCCTACTAACTGATTTCACTTTTTAAGTACTAGCAATTCTAACTGATAGAAACACAATGAAGATTACGACAGGAACTCGAAATGCTCTCAATGGCGTCAATGGGGCGAACAAGGAGCAATTGGGGTAAAAGGGGTAAATGGGGTGAATGGGGTGAAAGGGGTGGAAAGGATCGAATGTTATTTTAGGTGGAATTGTGAACCAGTTATTCGGTAACGACTCTGTGGAACCTATAATGGTTATATAAATAAAAGGTAAGAGATGAAAGGGTTTTGTTTGATGAACGAGCCTTATTTACAATTGTTTGATAACACTATGTTAGGTATTAACCTTGTATTAACATTTCAGTGAGTTTTCTCTTAGTTATTTCTCGAGATATAGAATTGGATTTTCATTTCAAGAATATTTGACATCTCTAGACGTTTATTAAGTCGACTGCCACTTAAACTTTTGACAGGTTATTAAATCGCTTTCATAATATTTTTAATACAAGCTTATTACATTGTGTTATGCAATAGAAAACGTCTAAAGACCTTTATTCGCAGGAGGGGTAAACACGAACAAATCTGACAGCCGCCACGTTACGTAAACCCAGCGCGTTCGAGTCATACTGCGCGTCAACGCCAGCTCAATCGCTGAACATTGCAGCGTCACCGCGCAGTGCACGTCGCATACGCTACCGTTACGATAATCACATTTATTCGTGCTAAGGCCTGGCCGAAAGTTTACGTGTGTAATTAAACTTTTCACGTTTCATAACGGAACAAAGTTTCACGTAGGTACTCATTAAAAATTTCATTTGGACCGCTAATTAACTAAATCTAAATTTAATCTGTAAATGTCTTCAAAAACAAGCTCGACAACTGGCTACGAACAAGTAAAACAGTGCTTAAAAGATGTGACTAAGAAAAATGGCAATGACTTTAAAATGACGTATAGAAATGTTTCAACACTGTGTGACGTAGACATATCAGCGAAAGCTGCTCGTCTATATACCAATAAATAAATAATAAATAATTAATTTAATTTGTTTTTAATAGGTCAGTTTAGACAATGTAAATGGTTTTGCTTAATGTAACTAGTGGCAACCACTAGATGAGCAAAGAATATGTCACTTTGATGTCTCGATAGGACACCCTGAAGACTAAACTCATCTATTTAACGGTTTTACTTATGAAAAAATCATTTATCATACTTAGCCATATTGATACTAGCTTTTCAACGTTGAGACGAGACAGAGAAAAACGGACAAACACACCGCGCTCAGTCTTATAACACCTTAGGGTTAAAAAGTTAATACGCCTTAACATTGACATACGTGATGCAGGGCGGGGCCGAGGGACGCGAAACACGCGGGGCGGAGTGTGGCAGATCTGCACTATACTCTGTGCTCTTTGCTACAAACTCATACCTCCTGTGTCAGTCAGGCAGTCACTTACGCAGTGAACTTTATAAAGTACTTTTTAAAGTACTCAACCCCTTTAAATAATGCCTTTATTCCAGCTCCAGTTTTGCCCAAACATTGGAAAGGCTTTCTCCCCGACCTTTGAGGTCAAGGTCGATCTCTCCTTTTCTAACTTAATTTATCAATGTCTAGAATTGTTTGCGGGTTTCTCACTTAGGTATTTATTATTACCGCGCCCCGGGAGAGGTAAGGAATTGCTTATTTGCAACATAGTTGTTTCGCTTTGGGACTAGAATGGTTATTTAAGAAGGTTTATTAGGTAAATCTGTTCCGCTGTAACGAACTAAGTGTTTAAAATATTAAAATTTTTATTATGTTTGTACTAAGGTTCAAATTGGCATATTCTCTCATGAATCCAATAACAAAAACATTTTTATACCAAACTAGCTGTTACTCGCGACTTTGTACGCATGTGTTGTTTTCTGAGTGGATGTGACATCCCGTACTCGCGTGTCATAAAACTCGTATTAGACCCTCTGTAGCAACTGACGTGACGTCGTCCCCGTGTCAATTGCCGCTGCTAATCCCGTTCGTTTATTTTATCCTGTAGGTCCTGTTAATTATTCGGGATAAAAAGTAGCCTATGTGTCAATCCAGCAGGTGTATCTCAAAGTTGAACTGCAAAGTTTTAAATCATGGTCAGTTCATACCAACTCATAGTTATTTTGTGACTAAATAGTGACATTATGACGTCATTTGATGTGTTTTCGCGCATATTTTGCTGTCAAGTGTCTAAAAAGTCACGTGGTACAAAATTGTACCACGTGACCTGAAGAAATTACACTGGGCAGTGAAATATAACTTGACAGCAAAAGATTGGCATACGGGGGCAGGTTACTTTACGGATTGTTCACTAGTAGAGTCATAGCCTAAAAACAAATAAAGACTAAAAACAAAAAAAAAGCTACGATTCAGCTGCGTTTTAGCTGATACGTTTTTTAGTAGAATTGAGACCCTGATGTGTTTACACGCCCTAACATAACAATATGAATCCGGCTTTAGCCTTTCATCTCCAGTTCTAGCTACACCGAGAGAATGGACGGTTCTGCCTCTCCCTCTTTTGTGTTAGATGTCAATGCGACAGGCGTCCCTGTGCGAATAATGATGTGGGCGTGCGTATTCTTTGCTGTCTCGCAGTCCTAGTTACAAGCCTTCAGTGTACAGTGGGGCGAGTTCTACTTTTATTTCTACTAAATAATAAAGTTTTAGTTTTGGTTTCAAGTCAAATTAAACCAAACTAACAAGATCAAAAAGGTTCTCAAATTAAAAAAAAATTAATCTGTCAATTTTGGTAAACACTTTACTCTTGACTTACTATTTTATCCAAAAATTATGAAGCTAGGATTTTGTAAATAAATAAAAAGTACTACAATATGCAATAATTAATTTATAGCTGCACTGAAAGCGCTTAGAATAGATAAATCTCGTTGGTACTTGCTATAAGTGGGTATCGAGTGGCCTAGTACTATGTCTGTGTGTGTGACAGTGGATTTGTGTGAATCTATTTTATCTCGTAGCAATATTATACGAGCTACGGCGTAGACTAGCTACGGCGTAGCCCATAACAAAAAAGTTGTTAGAGTTTTGAATAGCACAGAACACGAGCAATTTTATGTTTAGGTAATAATTTACTGAATTTCTAGATTATAGTAATCTATGGTTAATGAAATGTTGATGTTAATGGTTGTCCCTAAATGTGTCTATGTAAAAGTAATGGAAGGGGAGAAAACCTGGTACATAAACTCGCATAGCTAGAAAAACTTGAGAGGTGTCAAGGGACACCCGGATGGAACGAAGTTCTATAAGAGAGAGAGAGACAGACAGAGAAACATGCGACGCCGCACAGCTAGCAAAAAGTGTCGTGACAACTTTTCGTAAGAATTTTTTCCGTCTAGCCCCCATTCACAACGCGCGATAAGGAACTTCGTTCCAATAAGACTTTTTTACACAAGAGATAAAGGTTTTGTATCTTATGTGCGTATAAATACTTGCTGCCCTTATTCCAGGCGAGAGATTGATCCAGTTCGCATCAGAGAACCTGGTGACGGAGATCCTCATCCACCCGCAGATGAACACGCTGATGCAGTGCATGCGCAACCTGCTCAGCTCCTTCACGCGGCACCGCCACCTGCTGCATGCAGGGTACACCTTCGCAGGGAACGGATCCTGGATTATGCAAGTGAGTTACACTATTCTTGTAGGTCAATTTTTTCTGTGGTGGAAACTGCCAGCATTGCGTCATTTTAAAATTCCAAATCGAGGCATGTTTTAACCGACTTCAAAAAAAAGAGAAGTACCTCAGAACTCTGTCATTTATAAACCAATTTGAAAAAAAAAATTATCTGAAAGAATGTATTTCCAGATTGTTTCCATAAAGTTTTCATCCAAATCGGTGTTGCAGTTTGGCTTATAAATAAAAATAATTGGAAAAAATATGCCATCCACCTACATCAAAATGCTGCTGGTTCACACTCATACATCTGAAGAATATGTGTCATTGTGACATTTGATGATGTATCGCTTAAAACCAAAAGGCTTCAAGCGCTTTAAAAAACTTGCGTTCCCAAAAAGCGCTTGCCAAATTTATTAGAACGAGTCAAATTACACCTCAGACGAGACGTCTTCAAATACAGTCTGATTACCTCTCCATGCTAATTTCTCCCACCACCTAAAGGAAAGTGGCCTTTGACATTTGCAGCTTTGGACCTAATAGATCCAAAATTAAATGTATTTACCGCTCGGGATCAAATATTTGTGGAATCCAAGATGGCGGCGCGTTTAGAATCGCAAATTAAGGTTTAATTCCAACGGAATTTGTACAGAGAAACTCTAATGGCTTTTCGCGTTCGTAATTATTTACTTGTTCATTAACACCCGTATCTTTAGTGGCACACTCAATAAAGATAAGCAATTACGATGGATACTTCAGTTTGGTGTCAGCACGAGATGTATTATTAGCATATTTTAGAATACTGTGCGGTTTGCCTTGTTTAATTGTAGTTAAATTAATTGCTGTTTGTTTGTTTAATTGTAATTAATCAGATTTAATGTACAACTTTATGTACATTGGTGTACCAATTATCTAGTGGTTTTTTTAATTGGAGGACAATTAAATAGTTTGGTCTGTTTCCTTGGACATCTACATCATTTAATTTTTTTCAAATATTTTCCAGAAACACTCAAATGTTCCCGATAAAGTGTCTCAACCATCTTTCATTTTTATTTGCACACAAATAGTAAGCACAGTATTCCCTGTAGCGAGGCAAAACAAACAGTTGTCAAAGCAATTCCTCAGGGCTCTGTTTGGAGTCTTATCTTTATAGACCAGCATTAAGTACATTGTTATCGTTACATTCGTTACCTTTAGGGCAAGAACAACCTTACCCTATAACCTTCTTTTGTTTTTATTGTCCTATTTGTTCATGGTTTTTTTTAAATGTTACATTAAGTTATTTGTGCAAAGAAAGAAGACGATTTCATTTGTGGATTAATTTCCATTTAAATTTTGAAAATCCCATATCTAGTGACGAATAACGCATACGCTAGTTTCGACAGGCAAGCGGTATATTACGTACAGTACGCAGATATTTATTCCTCTGAAGTTAGGTGCAACAAAACATTGTGCCTAACTTCAGAGATGATATAACGTTATATGACGACCACAACAACAGGCTCAAACTCTTTATTTTAGCTGTCATGAAAAGAACAAGCCCTTATATAATCTGGTATTAAAAAAATACACGTACCTACGTGTACCTTTCATCCCTCGAACTCGTTAGCCCAGTTTTTAATTTCCGTTCATCCGTCACGTCTGCGTGTCCGGTCTGTCTGACTGTCCGGAGCGACCGACCGTCCATTGTACTAATGGACACAAGCGATAGTATCGAATATAACTCGATTTAGTACTAATTTACTATTTCGTTTGTGGTTACAATTTAAAAAAAATATTACAAATAAAAATATTGATTATATTGTAAGCGGAGCTGAGAATTCTTCGTATCATAAGTTTAATTAAACGCGCACTAAATAACCAGACATGAAAAGCCAGGTATTGTTGTGTAGCATTTAAAAAAAATATCATTTATTTCAGGCAACACGGTAAAAAATACAAGACCCATATTATAAATACCTTAAAATTAAAATACATATATCTATATTTTTTTAATTATTTATTTTGTATGATTTTGATCCACTTGAACCACGATGTTGGCTACTAATTCATACGAACAAATGAACGATGAAACAGTCCAAATGGTGCTACATTCTGATATCTAATAAGTAATGCTGAATCTACGCTACTTGTTACTTTGAGTTCTAAGCTGGGACATAACGTATAGTATAGGCCATAACAGCCTCCTACTGCCCAAACTTAACCAAATTCCGATAACTTGTGATAAGTATCGATTCCTGTGGTATTTGTGTAATTGCTTGCTAAACTTTTAAATCCCCAATAACAACAGCAAAGACATTCTCATCTAGTTGTAAAAAGCTAAATCGATCCAACTCTTCGTAATTTCGCGGGAAGAATCCAAATTGTCTGAACAAAAAATACCCTTCACTTTACAGATTCGGATACTTTTATTTACCCTTTTCTTTTGAAGCCTAAACTTGGAAAGTACTTTTAAAAGGACGATTACACATTGAGACCGATACGATACCTACACGCGGAGAGCTAGTGTCATACATTTTATGATCTTCTGTCATTTTATAGTCTACAACGCTCTGTCAATGTCATTTGCATGACATTGAAAAAAGATCATTGGATTTTTTTTTATGATCGTATACACCACTAAAAAATGTACTGGAAACCAAAACACGCAAAATATAATTCGCAAAAAATAATTTCGTGTACGTTGATGGCATATTTATTTTGATTTAAAAGCCAAACTACTAAACCGATTTTGATGAAATTTTTATGGGACCAATCTGGAAATATATCCTTTTCAAATCGGGTTATAAAAAACGGAGTTCTGCCCCCGTGTGCCAATCTTTTGCTGTCAAGTTATATTTCACTGCCCAGTGTAATTTTTTCAGGTCACGTGGTACAATTTTGTACCACGTGATCATTCCTTTTAGACACTTGACAGCAAAATATGCGCGAAAACACATCAAATGACGTCATAATGTCACTATTTAGTCACAGAATGACTATGAGTTAGTATGAACTGACCATGATTTAAAACTTTGCAGTTCAACTTTGATTGGCATACCAATGCTGAGGTCACAAATATGAAAAATACACCTGAATTAAGAATCTCTTGTCGGTAAACTCACTAACGGTAAAGTGTCGGTGTCGGCCGGTGTGTAAGCCCCTTTACCCCGATAGTTATTTTCTTTTTATTACAACTCCCAACAGGCTGAAGTTGGTAATTGGAATAAAGTTTCGGTTCTTTGCAGTCTCCTGAAATCACAGTGAAATGTTTTTGTGAAAAACATAATTATTTCGCGAATGAAAAGGTTTTTGGGAAACTTGATGATTGGCGGTTAATTTTAAATCTAAATACAACAAAGCTGTTTTTATTACAATATTTTAATGGCCGATAAGTCTGTTACACGTTTCGTCGAGAAGTGGCAGTAACGAGGATATTAGAATCACTAAGTACTTATAAAATATGTTCGAGTATGTCGTATGAAGGTGGAAAAGCGTGACCAATTTTCCTAAAAAGTGGTTCCCACTGCCCATAACAATGCATTGATCAGTCATTGACAGGTTATCTCACTTTTCAGTCTCATATCCCTGTAATTATACCACTCATCCACTTCTACCAAATCACTGTCCTCCACATAATCTTTGCAAAACTAAACTGTAATTACAAAACTCTAAGGTCTAATTTTGTTTGCAGGACGGGACATTCTCCCTGTCAGACTTCACCGACGCATACCAAGAGAACGAGGTCCAGCGTGTGATCCGCGCGTACGAGAACTCGATCTCAATCGACGTACATTGCTGCACGAGCGGCGGGGGCGAGTGGGCCAAGCTGCCCGAAATGCCCTTCGTCAAATACTGCAAGATAAGGGTTAACCCTACTGATATATTGGATACTGGCTCGCAAGCCATCAAGGATTTTATCAGTGAGTATTATTTTTAACTAGCAGTTGCCCTTCGTACGCGAGTACCGTTTCCGTGTACATTATATTATCTGTGCGTGTACCGAGCGGATACTTCTTTGAGAATCTTGACATTACATCGAACCCGTACTCGAATGTCAAACGTTAGTCGTTAGACCAAAGAGGTAGTACTACGCCCTGTCAAACTGACGTGACATGACATGACAATGAAATCCTCTTGCCAATTGGCGCTGCTAATCCTTTTCGTTCATTTTATCCTGTAGATCCTGTTAATTATTCGGGATAAAAAGTAGCCTATATGTCAATCCAGGTTACGAACTATATATATATGCCAAGTTTCATCTAAGTTGATTCAGTAGTTTTGACGTGATTGAAACACAAACATCCAAACATCTAGACATCTAAACTTTCGCATTTATAATATTAGTAGGATAGGATATTGTGAGTACTATATTAGTCGTAATTTTCTTCATAATTCACTTGAGACTTCTTAAATCGGTATAGAAAAGTATAATAACAATTTTTTTAATTTAATAATACTCTTGTAAAAAGTTAACAAATCTAGTTAAACGTAATTCCGTGCGACCGGCAAATGAAAGGCACAGTCAATAGCCCTTAGTTCGTACTGTTGCTCAGAAACTCACTAACGATGCCACTTGTGCCAGCGGGACCAGGTAGGGTGACTATGAGTTACGACTGTAGGCAAAATTTAAGTCTACCTAACTTCTTAGATTTATATGGCTACTGTTGCTATTTTGACAAGCAATTCTGTCAGTCTAAAGGGAATTATGCATATTTTTGAACATTATATGTAGTTAGACATAAGCCATAGATGAAAAAAAAGAAGATTTTTTTTATACAACTAAATGATGAAACAACGTGACAGCCCACCTGATGTTAAGTCGTAACCACTGCCTACAATGCATTGCCTCACTGAGTACGTCCCTGAGAATGTGCCCTGTGATGTGTCCGTTCATTAAGTAGCCAAGAATAAATTTAATTTTATTTGGAAAAATATAATCTGTGTTTACTCAGTTCAAGTAAATATTTTACCCAGAATTTTATAACATCTGTTGGGATAATTGGGGTTTTAAGGATTTAAGTATAATTTTAATTGGACTAAATATTCTGTTGGCTTCTTAATGAGCCACTACGAAATTAACAAAGCCAAAGCAGTTATTTAAGGTTTGGGTAGGAGCTAAATGAATTGAAAGATAATGACTGTATACAGAAAAGTTGTGTATCTATGTTTTCTTTAAGTTATTTAGCTTTAAACACCTTTTTCTCGTATAACAAGTGCACTAAGTAAAAGTCCTCTCATATTTCTGGCCATGATTCAGAGATACATGTCCAAGAAATCATATTTCTGGGCATGTCCAAGAAATCATATTTCTGGGCATGTCCAAGAAATCATATTTCTGGGCATGATTCAGACGTCGAAAAAAATATTTAAAAAATACTATCATAATACCAACGCATGGCCACCATACATAACTCGCATACCGAGAATTCCGGTAATCACAACCGCCGTAGCACGGCGTAGCTTCGTAGAGGCATTGCTACGAGATTGCTACGAAACGCTTCAGTTTCAAACTAGTCTAATATACCGAGTTAGTGTGCTTGAATCTTGAATACAATTAGAACAAAGTTTATTGTGCCTTGTACATTTGTTCAAATTACAATACAATTACAAATACAACATTGGTATTGAAACTGAATTAGACAAGCTAATTTAATTTACCACAAAGGATTTACTAAAGACGTCCATTGTGGACGTGTCTTATGAGGCATTGTACAGCATCCGTCAAACTGAAATAACATGTAGAAATCATAACAAGATAATGCGCTTGTAATCTCCTTTTACAATATTTTGAGTAATAGCTTTCTTACGAAAAATTGGCTAACAAAGGAATGCTTTCAAGCCCCATCCTTCCCCAAAAACCCTGCCTAGACTCAGGGCTTTTGGGGAGGGGTGTCTTACAAGTGTATTTTTCAGGGTAAATATAAATAAAATATACATGGACATTTCACACAACGCCCTCCAGCAGGGGTATGCCAATTAAAGTTGAACTGCAAAGTTTTAAATCATGGTCAGTTCATACTAACTCATAGTTATTCTGTGACTAAATTGTGACATTATGACGTCATTTGATGTGTTTTCGCGCATATTTTGCTGTCAAGTGTCTAAAAAGAATATACAAAATTGTACCACGTGACCTGAAGAAATTACACTGAGCAGTGAAATATAACTTGACAGCAAAAGATTGGCATACGGGGACAGTCCCAAACTAAAAAAACTTTTAACATGGGAACTAGATTGCTGATAGAATACTTATATATCGAACCCACGACCCACAGCACGGAAGGCAGAGCTATTGTCAACTGAGCTGTCAAGCCCCCCTCTCCAACCCAAATTCCTGAACCCGCCACTGCCTCACTATATAGCATACAAAAGAGCTCGTCAAGTTTCAGGAAAAAAAAGTACCCGAAAAAAGTATTACTCAATTTCGTTTGAAATAAAAGTTCTCTCATTTCAAGGTTGTACATAAAAACGCTTTCAACCCTATCAAATAACCAACCCTTTGTAAATTGTTCATCGAACATGAAAATAGGTTTTTTTTTCTGAATCAATAGAATTGAGGGTAGATCTGAATGAATATTTATTCTGTAATTATTTTTGTTTGGCTGAATAAAATTGGTGGTTGTGATCGAAAACAGGATAACTTATTGTTAGGCATTCTCTGCCAATAGTATAAATAGTAGGACAGAGCAATTTTGTACTCAATACTCAATACATTTATTGCTTTCACATGGTATTATAGTTGTTACATTGTAGGTAGGTATCACACATGAACTCTGTTCAGGGGTATTGCAACAGGAAAGTAGGCAGACCGAGGTTTTATTCACGTCAATTTTTCAATTCAGCTGATGTTATTTGGACAAAACGTTCTCAAACAGTGAAGGACAGTGTGTATCAGGTGGGCCATCCACTTGTTTCGTCAGCTGGTAATTCTAGAAGTCCGAGTTAAGAGATATAAACATAACTATACAATTAGTTATCGTTCGTTCGTATGATGGAAGTAAAACAATTAACTATAGACAATGTATAGGGGCAAACTAATTAGTAATACTAAGTTTTAACAAATAGAGTTTCCCTTCAACTCCCAGAACCGGGATCTAGGAAGTCTGTAAATGGCGTCGTTAATTCCTAGACTTAGGGCGCTTGCACACTGACTGATATCAACCCTACACGATTTCGACATATCAGTTGCTGGATCAAGATACCAGTGTCAAATGTACCATCAGCAAAAGTTCTGCCTTACCACCTTAAGGGTGCATTTTCTGTGAACTGACTAGCCGTTAATTTTTGTTAATACCAATAGAAGCAAATTATTTCGGGTGTAAAAGTTATGAAAATAATGAACCGTCATGAAAATAATAAGATGTTTAGATCTCTGGTTGGTCAAAATAAGACAAAAGAAAAAGGCGGGGTCAGGTAGCTAACTGCTTGCAAGCGAAACAGTTTCAAAAGTGGTAAGGCGGAAATTTTTCCGATAGTACAATGGTCACGGAAAGTGTTAAATGTATAATGCTATGCGTCCATTACTGGGTCGGAATCGTAGCGTACGAAAAACTTGTTCTATAGCGCAGATATGCCGTTCCAGTGCGCGTTGTATCATAGAAATCAATACAAAACAACAGATTTTTCACTCCGTCAGCTCCCATTCCGATGCAGTAGACGGATTAGCTCTCGACATCACGTAGATGTCGTGTCGGTAGTATTTAAAGAAACTTTCCAATTATTTTAACGTAAAGTTTAGAGCTGCTGTAGAAACTTTGACAGTTGCGAAACACGTACTGGCTTTTGTACCTACTAAAATAGACGACAGGCGTAGATATTTAATATCCTTCCATAATTACAAGTTGAGGAGTGCTAGATTCGCATAGTATGGACACGTAATGAGGAACGATAAAAATCAGATTACGAAAAATGTTATGAATATGAGTGTGACTGGGTACGCAGGTAGAAAAACGCCGAAGAAGAAGTGGTTGGATTCTGTGAAAGAGTATATGAATGTGAGAAGAGTAAATTCAGAGATTGACAGACTTTGACAGGCGTCACAGCTCAGTCGGTAATAGCTCTGCCTTCCGTGCTGTGGGTCGTGGGTTCGATCCCCACCAAGAACAAACATTTGTGTGTGGAAAACATAGATGTTTGTTCTATGTCTGGGTGTTATATGTAAGTATGTATTTACAAAAAAAAAGTATATAAGTATTCTATCAGCATCTAGTTCCCATATTACAAGCTTTGCTTAGTTTGGGACTTGAGGACGTCGTGTGAAATAAATGTCCATGAATATTCAGAGATGACGAATGCTGTGTCGACCCTCCCCCTAGCGCGGGATAAGGGCAGGGAAATGATGACATAACTACCTTACTGCCTTTGTTATCTCACAAAGTTGAATATGTTCAACCTCCAGTTGCAAAGCACTTACACGCCACAACATCACAAGTTCCAAATAGGAACTTCACAAAAAGCCCGGAGCAAACGCCAGAATTCACCAGATCACGCTCCGAGCGATTCTTAAAACTTATTACGGGTTTTCACAAAAGAACAAATGAAATGGAGTGCCTTAGGGAATGGGATTGGGGAGGTTTTGTTCGTTTTGGATCTGAATAAATTAAAAATTGTTTCAATTCTGCGCTCGGCTGTGAATTAAAAAGAGCATAAAGACAATTTTTTTTTTAAATACTGTGTAATTTGCAATTATAATCAGGCACGGATAACGTTTCTCCAGTTCTCTCGGTGATAAAAACTTGTCAGACTTTTTGAAGGGGTAATTAGAGGCAAGTCCATACAATACCAGGTTGAAAGTATATTAGTGGTGACTTGAGTGTTATTATTTAAAAAAATTAAATAAAAATTAACTATGACTTATATTGATATAGAACAATGAAAAACAATTTTATTTAGACAATGGTATGAATTTTTCTTCCGGCCGGTTCCGCAACTAATATTCGTAACCAGTTTTTAACTTTGTATATATTTAGATACCCATTTTTTTGTCTTCTTCTTCTTCGAGTCGATTGGCTCCCATGTGTATTTTTTATTATTTAGTAAATACCTAGGTACCTACTAAATATCCCGTTTTGCCCAGAAACGGGCCACGTCTATGGCATTTTCCGTGGCGTCACAGAGATCATTTTTTTGTAAAAATTATATTCAACGCCATTTCAAATTTTTTGTGTATTTTGATTAATAATAGTAAACCAACAAGTTCCTGAGGTTATAACTTACCCTAGTTAATTTAAACTTGTCTAAGTCATAATTACTTTTACATGTTTGCATGTATCGAGCACGTAAGGCTAAGTAGGAAATAGGTACCAAACTATTGCACTCAAGAGCTACGAATTCGGGTCACTATCTTTATAATTACCATGAATATATGGATTTTTGTGGTATTATGGAGACTAGAATGTGACTTTTGAAATTTTTTTTTTTCTAAAAAAAACGGCGAATAATTTAAAACATTTACGAAATAAAAATGAAACAAAGGTGACATAAAATTACAATTCGCGCCACAAAATATAAGTACAAAGCTTTTTTCACATTTTTTTAACTTGGCACTTCAAGTATGCAAGTATTCGTGAAAAATAAAGCCTCTAACGAAAACAGACATGAAACAGATTAAATTGCGTGACGATCACAAGTCTGAATATTATTATTTACGAAGGACCAAGTTTCAGGAGATAAGAATAAAGTTATTACATTATTTTTAGGTTTATCCGACACTAAAAAATAATGGCAGTAGACTCCACAAAAGATAATTATTTTATATTACTCCTGCTATTGAGAGGATTTTTTCCAACATTTTCGGTTCGGGAAAGCTTTTAGATTATTTTAAAGTTCAGATAAAGCATTATTTATTTTAAAATTTCACGCAAATAAGCAGTGCTAGGAGGACTTAATGCTACGAGCATTGTCTATGATTGATATGTCGTCTTGATAATCATTGCAACTCAATTGAATTCAATCACTGTATTTAAAAAGAAAAGAAAAAAAAAAAAAAAAAAGAGAAAAAGCCGTGTTGGCCGAGTGGGATTGTACCTCGACTTTCGATCCGAAGGTCGTGGGTTCAAATCCCGACCGTGCATCAATGCATTTTTCGTTCGGAAAATTTATATGCGCATTAACACGAGCTTTACGGTGAAGGAAAACATCGTGAGGAAACCCTTGGATTAGTCAGCTCCGCACGTATTGACCTTGTCTTTCCTGTGGATACGGCTGACTAGGCTGAGAGGATGGTATAGGTGCTGGGCAAGCCTACTCCATCTAAACATTGTCCCAGGCACTACAGTGTCCCGTTAAGTGTAGGCATAGGTTGCCTCCTGACGCTGTATAAATCATCTTCAATAGATGTAAAGGCCTATTATTATTTAAAAAGAATCATGAGGTTTGCGATTATTAGTCTTTACAAATTTTTTGGTGTGAAAATTTTGCACAGAATATTTTAGTAGTGATAAAAAAAATAGTTAACCTAGCTATATAGCTATTATTAATTCACGAAAGTTATAGGATTAACAGTATAGAATTTGTTATAGTACCTTAATCACAGCAGGGGTATTCCAATCTCAGTTGAACTGCAAAGTTGAACTGCAAAGTTTTAAATCATGGTCAGTTCATACTAACTCATAGTTATTCTGTGACTAAATTAAATAGTGACATTATGATGTCATTTAATTTGTTTTCGCGCATATTTTGCCGTCAAGTGTCTAAAAAGAATGATCACGTGATACAAAATTGTACCACGTGACCTGAAGAAATTACACTGGGCAGTGAAATATAACTTGACAGCAAAAGATTGGAATACGGGGGCAGATTCCCGTTTCACCGATTCAATTGAATTTAAAAATCTATCTCTAAAACACGAACTACATTTTGTAGGTCATGCGAAACTTCGCAAAGCTTTCAGCAACCTAAACTCTATTACCTGTGTAGCAAAGGTCAAATTAAGCTCCATCGTAGGATGAATTGGTGCAGAAACATCGCTCATAGATCATTGATTGAGTTGCCTCTGCAACATGGAGGTAGGCTAGAGCCTACCTCCATGCAAGATGCTTCCAATTTATCACGTGATAAGAGGGGATAATTCGCGTGATGATATGGGATGTGATCGCGTGGTAGTCCCCAATATAATGCGGTTTATAGATGGACTGAAACTATTACTCGATTCCACTTTACTGTAAAGAGATCTATTGATTGATATGTTTATGTTTTATTTGATCTTTAAGTATGTATAAAACTTTCACTTAGAAAAAAATCCTAATCTAAAAAAAACCTTATTTTATACCTAATCTCTTGATTTCTATTGACAAATCAACTTTCTCACTCTACCATACACTTCGCTTAATTTGTTGCAATTCGAACGCACCTTTAAAGAATAAATTTTACTTGAACAGTGGATTGACTAGTATTACGGTCATTATGTAACGTCCAACTTATTTTTAGAAAGTAAGGCGGTAGCACTGAAAAGCACCTAGGCTTCCTAGGCTTCCTAGGCTTCCTAGGCTTCCTAGGCTTCCTAGGATGTAGGTTGCACAGATTCAGGGTGGGGTCAATGGGGCTCGTAGCTTCTTCCTCGAAGTTTTAACGGGTTGCTAGCTTTTCTGGTTGCCTTTAGCCACATAGATAATATATCATCATAAACTAGTTACTAATTTTGTCGGGGGTACCATGTGATGGTCCACAATACAAGTACTTAAGTACCTATTCTGTGCCAATACCTAGACACAGAACAAGTATTCACAAATCATGGAAACATTTTGGGGGACCCAGCAATAAAATCCATACCTTTTGTGCCTCAAGTGGACGCTGCCTACGAAACAATCACAGACTAGGTATAGTCAGCAACATCAGTTGATGAATAAAATAATAGCTCAGTCGGTAATAGCTCTGCCTTCCGTGCTGTGGGTCGTGGGTTCGATCCCCACCAAGAACAAACATTTGTGCGTGGAAAACATAGATGTTTGTTCTATGTCTGGGTGTTAGTACGTATTATAAGTATGTATTTCCAAAAAAAAAAATAAAGGTATATTCTATCAGCCATCTGGTTCCCATATTACAAGCATTGCTTAGTTTGGGACTAGAGGGTGTTGTGTGAAATGTCCCTGAATATTTATTTATTTATTTATTTAAAATTGTCCAATTGTTTTGGGAGTTTTTGAATGTTCGATTTGTAACTTTTACAAAAGTTTAGGTAGTTCTTTTATACCTTAATACCCCCCTGTACTATCTACGAGAGTAGGCAACTATTCTGTCAGCTCCATCCGGAATAGAGCTTGTAGAAGAGTAGAGCAACGTAATTTTCTAGCAACTATGCCAACTATGTTTTGAGAGAATGACGTACTTAGGTACTTATGACGTCAATTTCTGGTTGTAAAAAGTTATGCAACATTTATTTTCAACTCTAGGTAAAACAGGATCATAAAATTAAGGCATTATTTATATGCCAAAATGATTTATTTTACTTTCTTTTTTGTAAGCTAAAAAATTGATTTTCTTTTTATCTGTATTATTCTTCTTTGATCGAGAACAGCTTAGCTACACCCGGTATGAAACTATGAACACGAAAGCTTGTTCTTCATGTCTTTAACCTGCTACTATAACTTCAAGAATTATTAAGTTCTGCATAGTATACCTGCAGTGCGGCTCAGGTTCAAAGCACCCATTATACAGCTAAGCTGTATTATGCAAATTGCTCAGGGAAAGCCTTTGAGAAGCAGTCGAGTTCTTCAATCAAGAATAAGGTGGTTTAAAGTTGGTTTTAAGTTTAAAATAATATTTTACTTTATCTTAAACTTAGAACCAATTCTACCTACTATTCTGTTTCATTGGCCATAGAGAAGACAAAACTATTCATCATCATCATCATCAACCTATACTCGTCCACTGCTGGACGTAGGTCTCTCCCAAGACGCGCCATTGAGCTCGGTCTTCGGCTCTTCTCATCCAGTGTCTGCCAGCTACATTTCGCAGATCGTCGCCCCATCTCGCCGGAGGGCGTCCTACACTACGCTTGCCTAAACGTGGTCTCCACTCCAGTATTAGTTTGCTCCAACGATTGTCGGTTCTACGGCAAACATGGCCGGCCCACTGCCACTTCAGCCTGCTAATCCTTTGAGCTATGTCGACTATTCGTCGCCAACATAAAAAGACGTTTTTATTTTTATGCCTTCTCTTCAAGATCCGTTAATGTTAAAACTGTTTTAGTACTAACTTGTGACTGTTCCACAGCATACCTGGACCCATACATCGTGCCAGCCAGCCTGGACCAGCTCCTGGTCTCCAGCGACGTGGTCGGCAACATCAGATTCAGCCACCCGACGCTGTACGTGTTCCCCGGAGGACAGGGCGACGCAGCGCTCTTCGGGATCAATGGATTTAATATGCTCGGTAAGTCTTTATCATGATGAAATTAGATTATGACTGTTGAAGAATCAAAAAAGTTCAGAGAAGAATCATAAAAAAATCACCAAATTCAACAGGGGTATGCCAATCAAAGTTGAACTGCAAAGTTTTAAATCATGGTCAGTTCATACTAACTCATAGTTATTCTGTGACTAAATAGTGACATTATGACGTCATTTGATGTGTTTTCGCGCATATTTTGCTGTCAAGTGTCTAAAAAGAATGATTACGTGGTACAAAATTGTACCACGTGACCTGAAGAAATTACACTGGGCAGTGAAATATAACTTGACAGCAAAAGATTGGCATACGGGGGCAGAGCCGTGAGTTTCTTACCAGTTCTACTTAACTTCCAGCCACATGCAGAAGTTTGGAGTTCAAACCCACAATCATTAGTTGCAACTAACTTCAGAGAGATAAAGATACGTTGTGCGTATTACAGCTACAGTGATGTCGAACATGTTGTTGCATTTTTCTAAACTAACCTAATATGACAGCGCTAAATTTATAGCTGTCTTTGTCGTTTCAGTTCACAAGAAAAGGACGGCAACATTTTTAGTGCTGTCAAATTAGGTCAGTTTAGAAATATGCAACAACAGAATCGACAGCAATATCAAATTGTTATTCCCTATTGCACTTACCAAGGCAGAATGATGCTACTAAAGAAAACTAATAATTATTACGTCCATTAGAAGTAAAACATTTTCCAACAGAAAGCTTAATATCCGGGCGTCGGCAATGAATTAGCCGTAATGCCTCTACTAATGAAATTGCGAGAAAAATACGACACTCCATTTTCTACTTTTACGAGAACAATTTTACATGATAGTGGAATGGCTTGTTCGTGCGAGCAATAGTGTCTAAATAAGCTCGGGTTCATTTCTTATGCAAATAGATTACCACTTTACAATAACCTGTCAAATCTTTTAACAGGGGGGCAATTCCAATCTCAGTTGAACTGCAAAGTTTTAAATCATGGTCAGTTCATACTAACTCATAATTATTCTGTGACTAAATGTCATTATGATGTCATCTAATTTGTTTTCGGGCATATTTTGCTGTCAAGTGTCTAAAAAGAATGATCACGTGGTACAAAATTGTACCACGTGACCTGAAGAAATTACACTCCTCGTTACCCTGCCCTTATCCCACGCTAGGTGAGGTCGGCACAACATGTCTTCTTCTTCCACTCCCTCCTATCATTCGTCAACTCGGGCAGTGAAATATAACTTGACAGCAAAAGATTGAAATACGGGGGCAGGTAGATAAACCAAACTTTTGTGGGTACCAAAAAAGGTATGTATAAGCTGAAAATCAATTTTCTCTCAAGTAATAAGCACTGAGTTATTACCTTTTTGTCTACGGCAAATCAGAGTATGAACCATCTGAGAAACATGTACCTAGGGAGCTAGTGTTGTTTTATTTTCATAGTTTAATTTAGTTTTTTTATTACTCACATAATTACAACTTACTTTATTTTTTTGTACTTCAGTGATCTATCTATTATGCATGGAGGGAGTAGGTGTTTACTCTGTATTTTATGGCGTATAGAATCAGCATAAATTTCCTCAGGGCTGGGAATTCTGGAGTATTTTGTAAAAGGCACTACGTGTTCCACTTTGAAGCTTTATGCTTGCTGGAGGCTTTTCGGCTACATTTTTATTGGCACTGATCCAGGCTCTCAGCAATATTGCGTTACCGATGTACGATTTGCGAGAGTTCGGGTTTATTACAGCGTTCATAATATTTCCGGTTCTATAAAGACATTTTGCAAAAGTTGTAAGTATAATTGACCCGGAATATTTTTGCTCAAGTATTGGAGGACTGAATTAAAACAATACTTAATACAATGGTTCACCTTATCGCTACCAGATTAGACGAAGACATAAATTATATTTTGTATATAATCTAGTTTGCGACTGTCGAGTCATTTACAAAATAGCTATTACAATTCAAACAATAATATCTTGCTTTTTATCGTAAGTCAAGGAGTTTTCTTGCTACAAAATCCACTTAGATTTCATAAATCTCTGTTGTATTGTGTGCGATAGCTGACATCTTCCCAACAACAAGAGAAATAAAAAAATATCTGTCTCCTTGACACAATCTTTGCTCCCGGCCTTGGTCATGTTGTCAGCTGAACTACAGCCACTAGAACTTGGTGGTGTGCCAATATCGGTTTCACAAGAAAAACTCAACAAGACGTTTTTCTGACACGGAGTATCAAATTTACTGCCACTTGAGGAGGTAGAACTGAAATGGGTAGCTTTACTTGAGATGGAGGCAAATCGGGTACGAAAGATGTCTGATTTTATGGAAGGGTTCATTCGGAAATCTTTCAGCGAGTTATGTTAGTTCGTATGAGTTTGTAGACCTCTTATTCTCTACCTACACAGTTTTTTTTTGTTTTTAAATCTCACTACATATAAACGTATGTTCTTTAGGAATCGGCACTTAAGTATTAGATTGGAACCTACTTAATTCGTCTAAGTTTGAAGGATTTCCTCCCTCTAACTGAAAAACTTCGACAGCCAAAACCTAATATCTTAACATACCTACACTGCCACCGTATGAAAACCAAACGTAGACCAAATTAATTCTAAGTTAGGTTATGCTCGAAGCACTGAAACTATATAGCACACCCAACAATGTCACTAAACAATGCTACATTAGTGACGTCAGGGGTGAAGAGCATGTCCAGCGAGCGTTACGGTGAACAATGTCAATAATAATGGCAACACGCAATGTAGGATCTAATGCATAGGAGAGATAGGTAAATATGGATGTAGACAGAGGTTCAAATGGGATGATGAAATTACAATGTATATTTCTTTGTAAAAAGGATCATACAAAACAACGCTAGGATTTAGCCCGTAGTTTCTTGCCCGTTCTTCTAGGCTCTGATCGCGTGAAACTGGCACCCAAAATCAAGTTACATTAGACAATTCAAAATGATCCTTGTGATTTAATTGAATCTAAAAAGAGTGATTAATTTGACCATGAACAGAATATTTCCGATGAATGCCACGTAAAACTTTTTATTGAACGATTAGTTTGTAAACTGAAATAATGAAAATAGTACCATCCTAATGACATATAGTTCTTTAAAAGCATAAAGATCGTCTTCTCAAGCTGAAACAAACAGTTTTGAACTTAAAATGTAATAGACTAATACCTCAGAAAAATATCCTAATCTTTGTCGGATTAAAACCCTCGTTATTCAACTCATCTAGAGAGAAGACGTCATGCTCTATGCTATGCCATAAACATAAGCAACACAATATAAGCATCCAGGGTTCTGTCAGATACCTAGGTATTCTCTGCCGAGCTATTTTCAAAACCAACAACCGATTCTCTGATCCATTATTTCTCACGGCAGTATGGCGGCTGCAAACACGAGTCTGGTCCCGCTTCAATTTATTTTTCAATCAAGGGTCGCTCTTCGTATTTGCGAATTGATTTCACGGTGTGATTCGCGATGTTTGCGATGAGCAAATGTTTTGAATCAAAGGGCTAATCCAATAACCAATACCAACGGTACCAATGCCATTGCGTTTTCAACTGAGGAAGGAAAAATTGTTTTATGTGTTCATTTATAACCAACTAAGGCTTTGAATACGATTTGAAAACGTTTTTGCCGGGTTGATAACACAATCAAGAATGTTTTTACCATCGATTATAACAAGTATCTAATAGTAGTGGATCCGAGGGTGGGCGGGGGAGGAAGCTAAGGGGACTCTTTAAATTAAACGAGAATCAGCACAGCAGGGGTATTTCAATCTCAGTTGAACTGCAAAGTTGAACTGCAAAGTTTTAAATCATGGTCAGTTCATACTAACTCATAGTTATTCTGTGACTAAATAGTGACCTTATGATGTCATTTAATTTGTTTTCGCGCATATTTTGCTGTCAAGTGTCTAAAAAGAATGATCAATTTTGTACCACGTGACCTGAAGAAATTACACTGGGCAGTGAAATATAACTTGACAGCAAAAGATTGGCATACGGGGGCAGGATCGTGACACAAACTAAGGCGGGGAAGTCCGGCTGTGGATGATGATGAATTTAAATTGAATAATGCAATCCCAATTTTGAATATTATTAAATGCTGACCTGCCAATGACCTTATCCATTCATATGAAAACATCATTGCAATTAATCATCACATCGGTACCGAAGAACCGTTGATTTAACACAACAACGCGTCATTGGTTTCGTAATTATCGAGTTCCGTATTTGTGAAATATCATGATGAGAGTATCATGAAGCAGTTTCGATTCAAATATGAATTTATTTTATTGATTCTAACCGTGATTCTATTATATTTTACTGTATTCTATTTTCCGACTGTTATTCATATTGGCATTGGGGACTATGAAACCTGTGAGCTTTCAGTAAGTAGGTACGTATTAAGTACCTCAGTGAAAACGCGATTCTCTGCACAACAATTGAATAAATTCGACACTCTACCCATTCTACAACCGGCAAGAATGTCAATAATGTGTGGAAACCATAACGTGATATAATAATATCGTTCAGAAAACTCTATACATTTTGATTAAGTACCTAATTACTTTTTCTATAGAAATTTACAACTTGGTAGCCATCAATCAGGATTACCCTAAAAACCCTATTTTGAAAAGTCAACTAAGAACCATGAAAACTCCAAATACTCAAAAGATCTTTTATTCAGTGAAATCACAAGGATCATTTGAATCGTCTTTTATACTAGGTGATTCTAGGTGCCAGTTCTTTCCAGCCCCCGTATGCCAATCTTTTGCTGTCAAGTTATATTTCACTGCCCAGTGTAATTTCTTCAGGTCACGTGGTACAATTTTGTACCACGTGATCATTCTTTTTAGACACTTGACAGCAAAATATGCGCGAAAACAAATTAAATGGCATCATAATGTCACTATTTAGTCACAGAATAACTATGAGTTAGTATGAACTGACCATGATTTAAAACTTTGCAGTTCAACTTTGCAGTTCAACTTTGATTGGCATACCCCTGCAGCTAGAGCTTAGAAGAACTAACAAGAAACTACAGCTTGTATTTAGCGTTTTTTGTATGACCCTTCTTACAAAGAAACACATTTTATAATCTCACATTATATTTCCATTTCAGTTGACGGTGGTTTCTCCCGCAAGGCTTGCTGGTGGGACTTCGCCAGGCACCTGGACCGGCTCGATGCCGTCCTATTCACCAGACTCAACAACTGCTCCATATCAGGCATGGCTTCTGTGCTGCGCAGGAAAGCAGCCGCCACTGTCTACCCACAGATTGGACATTTCTTCTGTAATTTAGAGGTAAGAATTAAACTTGCAATGTAAGTTAGGTACCAAATAAGGCTCAACATAGTACCTAAAATAATCTGCAATGTCTGTCTTAAACTTATCAGTATTTATTTTATTTTTTCCATTCAATACCTACTTAGTTATATTAAAAATGGAGTGATGATTAAAGTATCGTTTTAGCTTGTAATTTGATCTATGTGCCCCTGTTCTGAATAAATTACGTTTGTTTGTCTCTGAGAAATCTAGCAATCAACTAGATTTCTCTACATTATGCAATGTGTACTTTGTCTGCATCGGTTATTATAATGTCATCTATGCGTAATTTCGTAGAGTAGACAATAATGGCAGAGTAAACACAAAAAATACTTGGACAGTTTATTTTAGCTAACATTATTATCATGCTTGGAAAAATTTCCTTGCACATTTTATCACGGAATAATTCTTTTGATTATTTAAAGTAGATACCTATGTTAGTTAGGTACCTAGGTTTTTTTATATGAGACAGAATGTTCTTTGGTCACAATCTCACCTGATGGTAAGTGACGATGAGGCAACGATGGAGAAAGACAGTCTCTAGGGCCTTATTCTCATTTCGGCAAAGATTCTATTCCAATAGGGATGACGTCATAATATCTCGGGCAAAAACTCGTTTCACCCACTTTCCTTTGTAATTTTGACGTCATCCCTATTAGAGTAAAATCACTGCCGAAGTGACAATTAGGCCCTAGAGGACACCTATTCACTCTAGCCTTGAAAAGACCGATATTGTATTTCTCAGGTAAGATACCTAGAGTCAGCAGGGGTATGCCAATCAAAGTTGAACTGCAAAGTTGAACGGCAAAGTTTTAAATCATGGTCAGTTCATACTAACTCATAGTTATTCTGTGACTAAATAGTGACATTATGATGTCATTTATTTGTTTTCGCGCATATTTTGCTGTCAAGTGTCTAAAAAGAATGATCACGTGGTACAAAATTGTACCACGTGACCTGAAGAAATTACACTGGGCAGTGAAATATAACTTGACAGCAAAAGATTGGCATACGGGGGCTGGAGGTAATGCGCATATTGCTTCTGCGTCTGTATTAGTCTGTAGTTGTATAGTGGCGCCTCTACGACGCCTTACAAGGCTAGCTATGTAACACTAACCTTTGGACACGCTCCATTGCCCTGATCGCTACTGCGAAGGAAATGGACGTGTGAGGGTGAACATAGAGTTAGAAACATGTAGAGGTGGTATAACTAAATGCCTAGGCTTATAAGCCCTTGGCCTTCACACCGTATAGGGCTTAATATTTTGGGGTGCAGCTTCATCCTAATGCATAATAAATAAATAAATATTCATGGACTTTACACACAACGCCCTCTAGTCCCAAACTAAGCAAAGCTTGTGATATGGGAACTAGATGGCTGATAGAATACTTATATACTTTTTTTTTATAATAATATACACATCTTCAGTTGAGGTGCTCAGTGACGCAACGCATCGTTATAGGCAGTGGTTACCGCTTAACATCGGGTGGGTCATTGGCTGGTTTAATCATTTAGTTGTATTAAAAAACTTTGAGATATAGTTGCGTGAAGCTACTTGTGTTGAACTTTGCTACTAAACATCAGACAGTTTTTACATCGTAAAGCAAAAAGTTACTAATACAATCCAATCTTATATTGACTTAGGTACCTATTTGATAGGTAAAAGGCAGACAACAAATATTTGGTCCTATGTACTTGCTTTTTTCAAAATGCCTACCTTTAACCTTTTTACTTGGGCTTTTGAAGCTAAAAACTGTAGAAAGGTATACGGTCTTACCTCGAATCGCTTCTCAAACGTCTCTCAACCTTTGAGAGATGCTTTAGTAGCAATGTCAATATTTTTATTCTTGGCTCTTACCTATAATAAAGTAATAAATTATTATGCCAACTTATTATGAATGCCTCTACGGAGTATGGTGGCTAGTGGACCATGGTATATCGACTTTCAGTGCCTCATTCGCAGGGCTTACGTCGCGTCTCACACCTAGTTATCGTGTGTCATTCTACAGTGTATCGTTTGTTTTTCATAAATCGGTGTTGTGAATTTGAGTGATGCGGTGAACTGTTATGTAGACAAAAGGTGTGTGTCTTGAATTACGAAACTAGAAAGATGAGGAAAAATTGGCGTGCCTCTAACAATGCATTGCCTCATTGAGCATGTCCACAGCGGACGTGCCTTGTGATACATTGCACTGCGTCCGTCACTCGGCATAAAGGTGTTAAGTCTCACCCATACCCTGCAATTAAGGACACAGCAATGCAAGCATCACTGTTTGTCGGCAGAAATAGTAGTAGTAATTCCCCGGATGAGCTCATTCACAAAGAGTCTTACTACTACTAATTATACAACCTCATACGATGTAAATGTTAATTTGCAGGAGCGCAGAGTCCTCGCGAGCCCTGACGGCGACAAAGACGTGGACCCCCTGCTGGTGTCCCTCCTCCAGGAGGGCTCCGACATGATGGCAGACCTGCGCCACTTGAACCTGAAGCCGCAGCACTGCTACAGGAGCCCTGATCCCATCAACTTGTACCACAAAGTTGGACATGGTAAGTTTATTTAGCTACTAGCAGATCTCAGTTTGAGGCGAACTACTTGCTAAGAATGGAGTAGGTATAGGTCGGAACTTTTTGACTAGGTTTTGTACGTTTTTTTATTTTATTCGTAAGACATCCAACAAAGGTAACACACGATAACAACATAAATGTGATGGCAATGGGCTATTGGCAATGGCTAACTATTGTGCTTCTTCAATTAGGGGATGCCACGTTAGCATGTAGGTCGGAGTTGTACCTATGCTGCAGCGACACTATTTAGACACGTGTATTTGTTCCAGGAACACTCGACATGTACGTACTGAATCCATCAAAGGACTCCAAGTACGTGCGTGAGTTCCTGAAGAGGTGGCATGGAAGCGAACAGAAACTATTTGAAGGTGCAAGTGCTTCGGGCCAGTTCAACTTCCCCATCCCCAACATAGTGTCGATATGCGCACTGCTCGTGTGGCGGCCCGCCAACCCAGACGATACCATCACCAGGATCATGTTCCCAGGATCGACTCCGCAGCACAAAATATTCGAAGGCTTAGAAAAACTAAAACATTTAGAATTTCTGAACCACCCAACGTGCACGGGACGACAGATGCTGCCGGCACCGCCTGCCGTCACGGCTGCGGCCACGGCCACCACGGTCACCACAACTAAATCCACCAAAGTAGTCTCCAAAACGACCAAGGAAAAGGCTAGCATTATTGAAAAGACCAGAGAGGAAAAATCTATCGAACCCGAACTGCCGAAAGATAAAGACATAAAAGACGAGACATACTCTAAAAATATAATCGATAACAAATTACTAAGCGAACTTGTAGATGGAGAGGAGAAAAAACTTGAAAGCGTTCTTAGTGACGCCATCGTTGCTAGAGTAGAAACAACTCTAGATGACAAGATTGCTCAATATGAGAGCACTGTGATAGACGGACTTCCTAAGAAAAAAGACATTAAGAAAAAACCTGCAGAAAAAAAAGTAAAGCGTATTGAAAAGACTGAAGATACTAAAGACTTTACAGTGAAAACTACTGAA
Source organism: Gandaritis pyraliata (assembly GCA_947859175.1). Lineage (NCBI taxonomy): Eukaryota > Metazoa > Arthropoda > Insecta > Lepidoptera > Geometridae > Gandaritis > Gandaritis pyraliata. The sequence continues at coordinate 9,571,956 of OX401864.1, forward strand.
ACTAAAAAATCTTCTGATATTGATATCAAACAAAAACCTGAAACAAAGAAAAAAACAGAAAACAAAACTAAAGTAGAAACTTCGATGTCAATGACCCGAAGTAAAATGAGCCATCGACCACCACAGAGATCGACTGAAAAGAAAATTACAGCCAGTTTGGTGGAAAAGAAAACATCATCGGAGGAGAAAAAATCTCCACCGATGACACCTAAAAAAACTATGGAAATAAAAACAGCTCCCAGCAGCATACAACCTGCACTAAGGGAACGAGTGAAAGCCAAATCAAGGAGACTAAGCCCCGGAAGCACTCCTGCCAAGAGTACTAAAGAGGCACAGAATCGTAAGGTTGTTGAATCTAAATACAAACAAGCATCGCCAAAGCGAGATTTAGGTCAAAAACCAGCAGATAAGAAAGAGCTTAAAAAGCGTGAACCTATTTCTCGACGTCCACGACCACTAGCATCACCAGTCAAAGGTCTGAAATCAATGAAAAGTCCAACAAAATCAGCCAAGTCTGCTAAAGCAGATACTTCAAAGTTAAAAGGTTTACAGAGAGTAAACTATGAAGATATTTTAAGAGAAGCTAAAAAATCTGATGAAGAGACCTCAAAGTCTCTTGATGATATAAAACTACAAGAACTTGACGACAGAGAAGAACAAGAAATTGTAAGAGAAATAGAAGCTGTATTCAATCGGGATAGTGAAGCTGAAGAAAAAGTAGAATTCATAGGTCGATCTGACATTGAAAAAATTACTTGCATGTTAGATGATACAAAGACAGAAACGACTGCCGATGTTGAATTTGAGGAAGAATATCTCATCATAGAAAAAGAAGAAGTAGACCAATATACAGATGATATTGAGCGTAAAGTAAGCCATGAACAAGATGAACTTCAGAAACATATCAAGGACAAAGAGGAATCTGAAAAGAAAAAAGAAGAAACACTTCATGAATCTGCAAATGTGGAAGTTAGTGCAATAAAATCTGACATAGTTACAGATATTGAGGTCAAGCAAGTGGAATCAAAAGAACATTCTGTTAGCGTAGAAGAAAAGCAAGACATTAGCAGTGAAAAGAAAACGTCAGATAGCAAAAGTGGTGCAGTAAAACCTAAGGACTCTTTTGAGTTTAACTTTGTACAAGAATCACAACCAGATGAAAAAATATCTACCACGGTTGAATCCGGAGCTACAACAGCACCCACTTTACCTGAAGATGAACGTATAACACTTGATGATATCAAAGAAGATCAACAAGTAGAAGAAAAGTTTGGACAAGAAGAAACAAAAGAAATAATATTATTACCTCCAAAATCTTTAGTTGATTTACACATGCCAGTTTCAGTTGAAAAAAGTACAACCAGACTTGAATCGATACCAGTATTAATAAGAGAAGTTGTCAAAACTCCCGATGAGGTTGCTGACCTTCCTCTTCATGAAGAAGTGGATTATAGAACGTATGAAGAGAAAAAGACTCCATTGGAAGAAGATATATTTAAGCGGAAGCCAGATATTGGATTTATTCAAGAAATAAGAGTTCCGAAGGATCTACCGATTCCAGAACAACCATCTTTGAAAGATGTAAACACTATTGAAGATGATGTTGTGCTCAAAACTGTACAACGTGCTTCACATGCTGAAGTAGTAACAGTGACTCCTGGCTCAGCCCCTGAGTCACCAATGTATCATGATCAGATGAAACTTTCTTCACTTCCTGATCCAGATTTAAAAACAGTCAAAGAATATGACGACACAGACTATGGATATGGACACTATACAGAAAAGTTACGAGAAACCCATATAACTACTTTGGATTCTCCGATCAAAGATGATATTATTGTTATTGAAGAAGTACCATGCATGCCCGAAAAAATTCCTTCAATACCTGAAGATGTAGAAAAGGAAATAGAAGAAGCTCAAAAACTAGAGTTGCTAGATAAACCTCCAGTAAGTCCAAAAGAAATTGAAAAGATCGTAGCTGATGTGGCCGAAGTATTAAAATCTGATAAAAGCTTAGAAGAGATTATGGCTGAAAAATCACCCATATTGCTTCAAAAATCACCTGAACCTTCCACTAAAACTGAAACTACAATCATAACTGTTATTGAAGCTACTAAAAAGCTTCTATCAAGTGAACAAGAAGTGAAACATGATGTTCAAAAAAATTTGAAGGTAGAAAGTTTGGGTCTAGAGCAAGAACAAGTTGCCAAGGTTGATATTCACAAAGAAATGTCTCCTGCAAGATCAATGGCTTCCGATGACGTTAGTGATGTTTCAGATAAAACAGTTCTCGGGGAAGTAAAGCGATCGAAACGAGACACAAATCAAGAACAAAAACCCATATTTAGTGCTAGGCATTTTGACTTTGCTGAAGTTGATACTTCAGAAGATAAGCAAAAAAAAGAAGAAAAAGAGAATGAAAAGCAAATTGATATCCATTCAGAAACACATGATGAAGACATTGTTATAAAAACACCTGCCAATAATCTTCAAAAACCAGATGAACTTGCCGAACCCAAAAGAAAACTTAGTGCAACACATACAGCTGCCAAAACTCTTGAAAAACTTGAAGAAAAAATGACGAACTTGAAGAAAAAAGAACAATCCTTGGAGGTAAACAAGACTGATGAAGAAAACAAAATCACTAAATCCTCCATCGATATTGAATCTTTCACATTACAATCTGACAGCATTCTCAACAAAGTTCCTGAAAAAGAACATAGATTTGAGATTGATGTTCAGCCTGAAGTAGTATATGATTCTAAAGCATTACAAATAAGTAAGACACAAGAAATCTCTGTATCAGATGTATCACAAGCTGAATCAGCAAATGACACCATGCATAAGAGACAACAAAGTCCTCTCTCGGCCAAAGAAGACAAAAAACGCCTCATATCTGAAAAAGAAGATACTGATGAAGTAGAAGCAATGGCAATTGGTAAAATAACAGATATCATTTCTGACAAACTTGATGAAAAGCAAGTAAGTGTAGAAAAAGATATTCATGACGATGATATGAAATTACTCAAAGAAATCGATGGTGTTGAGAGAGAAACAGACAAACCTATCAGTACAAAAGAAGGTAAGAAAGAAAAAATAGACAAGTTCATGACGAAACTGGATGAAAAAGTAAGCGCTACAAAAGATTTTTTTACTGGAAAGTTTTTCGGTAAAAAAACTTCGAAAGAGCCTAGTCCAATCAAAGATGATGATAAACAACTACTTATTGAAGTTGTCAAAGAAACTAAAACATCCAACTTACTTGAGGAAGCACCGATAATGACAAGTTCTATTTCTTTAGATGACAAAACGGTGATTCAAAAGGAAAAATTAACAAGTCAAGACATAAAGCTTGAAAAGTATTTAAGCTTAGCAGATGAGATGAAGAAGTTACCGAAAGATGCTAGAGCTACAAGCCCTGACTCGTTAGAATCTGATTTGAAAACACTAAGTCGGATTGACGAATTTGACAAAAAAATCAGCTTAGTTAAAGATGACACGGCACAAATTCCTGATGTATTGGGTTTGAAGGCACCAAGCCTAATAGAAATGGAACCAAGCCAAACCATATATGCTGACGGAGAACAGTCAAGTACTATCATGTCAAGTTTGGAAGCACGTTCCTTTGCTAAAGAAATTAGTTCTATCAAAGAAGATGTTATAACACTAAGCCACAGTGATCTGTCAAGTGCAACTGATCTGGAGTCTGGCTCTATTAAAGAAGTAACAATAGATAGTCTTGAAGTATTCGATACTAAAGCAGGAACCTTTGAAGATAAACCTGGCTTAGTTATGGACGATGCAAAAGAACTTTTAACCAAGACAAAAGATTTAAAGTCAATTAGCCCTGTTGAAAAAGAGCTAAGTCCTGAAGAAGACGATGAAAAAACAACTAGTCCTATCACAGTAGATGAAAAAATGCCAAGCCTGACTGTACAGAAACCAAGCTCTGGAACTGAACTTGAAAATACTCTAAACGAGGAAGACACAGTTATTAATATTATTTTGGACTTGAAGTCCGCAAGTTCAGATGAGAATAAGATAAGTCTTATGCAGGAACTGAAACCTGAAAAAATCGTTCAAGATGTATTAGATTTAAAAATACCAAGTCCAATGGAGGATGAACTAAGTATCAAGAGAGATGATGACAATAACACAACTTCCAGTGATCTTCTTTTAAAGGCACTTAGTCCAATCCAAAAAAAACTTAGCCCAATAGAGGCTGAGAGCCCAGATACGGAAGATGTAAAGGTTACAGATTCTATCGAACTTTCAAACAAAGAACCTCTATCAGATGCACAATCATCAATATCAATCGATAGAGAATTAAGTCTCGCCGATAAGTTATCATATTCGTTTGATAAAAAGCCTAGCCCAGTTTTGAAAGATGATGAAAAATTAAGCCTTGAACTAGAAAAAGTTCCTAGCTCCGTAGAAAGCAAAGAAGTCAAAAATGCAAGTATTATTTCTTTAGAAGAAAAATCAGAGAACGTTCCTAGTCCAGTGACAGTAGACAAAGCTATTGTACAACAAATATTATTTAGAATTGAAGAAATATGCAACATTCGATTTGATGATAAATTCATGATCGAACAAGCTCTACAAATTGAGCCCTCATTAGAAGGCTTAACTCCAGTTGGTAAGCCTACAGTAACAGAGACTTCATACATCGAATATATAACTGAGGGAATTATAATAGTGGAAAGAATCATAATAATCAAATCTGTGAAAACAGTATTTTCCAACAAACAAGGACAGTCAATGAAATCTAAAACCATTACATACAAAACTACCTCTGATAACTACCCTGATAAGTCATGCCGAGATCGAATTTTCTCCACTACAACAATTTCAGATATTATCGATGAGCGCTATTCTGTAGAAGAAAGTTTAGAAGGCTATAGAATCTTAAAAGAACCTAAAGAAAGCTCTACTTCAAAGACCGAAACCTTGATAATCAACGGGAAGGAAATAATTTGGACAACAGTCAGAACTTCTATAATTGTAACCTATATTCATATGGAATCAATAAAGACGAAATCTATTGTCAGTCAAACAACAAACGAAAAACATCCAGATGGAACAATAATTACGATAACCAATGCAGAAATATCACTCGTAGATGGAATACAACAAACAAAAGATGAAAAACATACAGATCTGATTCAAACTCACAAAGAAAAAACATTACAAAACCTAGTTCCCATAACCGGCAAAATTGAAAAGGAAATTACCACTGTAAATCAAGAAAAAGAAATACAAAGCATCAAGTCTAAAAATGATAAAAAACCAACTCCTGCGATAAAGGCTCCTAGCCTGATTGATAAAAAACCTAGCTCAGTAAAAGACGATGACAAAAAACTTAGCATTTTGTCTGAACAGGCTCCTAGCCCGATTAAAAGAGAATCAAGCCCTGTTAAAGATGATGACCTAAAACCAAGTCTTGTGTCTGAAAAGGCTCCAAGCCCGATTGAAAGTGAACCTAGCCCTGTTAAAGACGATGACAAGAAGCCAAGCCTAGTGTCTGAAATGGCAGCTAGCCCAATAGAATTAGAAACAAGCATTGTTAAAGATGATGATAGGAAACCAAGTCTAGTGTCCGAAAAGACTGCCAGCTCGAACGAATTAGATTCAAGCCCTGTTGTAGACAATGACAGTAAACCATGCCTTGTTTCTGAAAAAGCTCCTAGCCCGATTGGTAAAGAACCGATTCATGTTAATGAAGCTGACAGGAAACCAAGCCTTATGTCCGAAAAGGCTCCAAGCTCGATTGAAAGAGAACAAATCCCTATTCCAGACGGTATCAAAAAGCCAAGCCTTAAGTCAGAAAAGGCTGCTAGTCCGATAGAATTAGAATCAAGCCCTGTTAAAGAGGAAGACAAAAAACCAAGCCCTGTTAAAGACGATGACAGAAAACCAAACCCAGTGTCTGAAAAGGCTCCTAGCCCGATTGAAAGCAAACCTAGCCCGATTGAAAGCAAACCTAGCCTCATTAAAGAAGATGACAGTAAACAAAGCCTAGTGTCTGAAAAGGCTCCTAGCCCGATTGAAAGCAAACCTAGCCCGATTGAAAGCAAACCTAGCCTCATTAAAGAAGATGACAGAAAACAAAGCCTAGTGTCTGAAAAGGCTCCTAGCCCGATTGAAAGAGAACCAAGCCATGTTAAAGACGATGACAGAAAATCAAGCCTTGTTTCCGAAAAGGCTCCAAGCCCAATCGAAAGAGAATCAAGCCCTGTTATAGACGATGTCAGAAAACCAAGCCTAGTGTCCGAAAAGACTGCTAGCCCGATCGAATTAGAAACAAGCCCTGTTATAGACGATGACAAAAAACAAAACTTTGTGTCTGAAAAGGATCCTAGCCCGATTGAAAAAGAACCGAGCCCTGTTAAAGACGATGACAGGAAACCAAGCCTTATGTCCGAAAAGGCTCCTAGCTCGATTAAAAGAGAACCAAGCCCTGTAACAGACGATATCAGAAAACAAAGCGTAGTGTCAGAAAAGGCTTCAAGCCCGCTTGAAAGCAAACTTAGCCCTGTTCAAGATGATGAAACGAAACCAAGCCTAGTGTCCAAAAAAGCTGCTAGCCCGATAGAATTAGAAAGAAGCCCTGTTATAGACGATGACAGACAACAAAGCTTTGGGTCTGAAAAGGCTCCCAGCCTGATTGAAAAAGAACCGAGCCCTGTTAAAGACGATGACAGGAAACCAAGCCTTATGTCCGAAAAAGCTCCAAGCTCGATTGAAAAAGAACCAAGCCCTGTTACAGACGATGTCAGAAAACCAAGTGTAGTGTCAGAAAAGGCTGCTAGCCCGAAAGAATTAGAACCAATCCCTACTAAAGACGAAGACAGGAAACCAAGCCTAGTGTCTGAAAAGGCTTCTAGCCCGATTGAAAGTAAACCTAGCCATGTTGAAGACGATGACGTAAAACAAAAACTAGTGTCTGAAAAGGCTCTTAGCCCGATTAGAGGCAAACCTAGCCCTGTTGAAGATAATGTCAGAAAACCAAGCCTAGTGTCCGAAAAGGCTGCTAGCCCGATCGAATTAGAACCAAGCCCTGTTAAAGACGATGACAGGAAACATAGCTCACTTTCCGAAAAGACTGCTAGCCCAATTGAATTAGAACCAAACCTTGTCATAGACGATGACCGAAAATCAAGCTTTGTTTTCGAAAAGGCTCCAAGTCCAATTGAAAAAGAATCAAGCCCTGTTACAGACGATATCAGAAAACCAAGCCAAGTGTCTGAAATGGCTCATAGCTTGATTGAAAGCGAACCTAGCCCTGGTAAAGACGATGACAGGAAAGCAAGCCTAGTATCCGAAAAGACTGCTAGCCCGATCAAATTAGAACCAGGTCCTGTTATAGACGATGACAGAAAACAAAACCTTATATCTGAAAAGGCTCCTAGCCTGATTGAAAGAGAATCAAGCCCTGTTATAGACGATGTCAGAAAACCAAGCCTAGTGACAGAAAAGGCTCCAAGCCCGATTAAAAGCGAACCTAGCCCGGTTAAAGACGACGACAGAAAACCAAGTTTGGAGTCCAAAATGGCTCCTAGCCCGATCGAACTTAAACCAAGCACTGTTAAAGACGATGACGGAAAACCAAGCTTAGGGTCTGAAAAGGCTCCTAGCCCGATTGAAAGAGAACCAAGCCCTATTAAGGTTGATGATAGAAAACCAAGCTTAGTGTTTGAAAAGGCTCCTAGTCCGACTGTAAAAGAACATAGTCCTGTTAAAGATGAGAACAGGAAACAAAGCCTTATGTCTGAAAAGGGTCCTAGCCCGATTGAAAGAGAACAAAGCCCTGTTAAAGACGATGACAGAAAATCAAGCCTTGTTTCCGAAAAGGCTCTAAGCCCAATTGAAGGAGAATCAAGCCCAGTTATAGACGATGTCAGAAAACCAAGCCAAAAGTCTGAAATGGCTCATAGCCCGATTGAAAGTGAACCTAGCCCTGTTAAAGACGATGATAAGAAACCAAGCCTAGTAACCGAAAAGACTGCTAGCCCGATCGAATTAGAAGCAAGCCTTGTTATAGACGATGTCAAAAAACCAATTCTAGTGACAGAAAAGGCTCCAAGCCCGATTAAAAGCGAAGCTAGCCCGGTTAAAGACGACGACAGAAAACCAAGTTTGGAGTCCAAAATGGCTCCTAACCAGATCGAACTTAAACCAAGCACTGTTAAAGACGATGACGGAAAACCAAGCTTAGGGTCTGAAAAGGCTCCTAGCCCGATTGAAAGAGAACCAAGCCCTGTTAAGGTTGATGATAGAAAACCAAGCTTAGTGTTTGAAAAGGCTCCTAGTCCGACTGTAAAAGAACATAGTCCTGTTAAAGATGATGACAGGAAACAAAGCCTTATGTCTGAAAAGGGTCCTAGCCCGATTGAAAGAGAACAAAGCCCTGTTAAAGACGATGACAGAAAATCAAGCCTTGTTTCCGAAAAGGCTCTAAGCCCAATTGAAACAGAATCAAGCTCTGTTGTAGACGATCTCAGTAAACCAAGCCAAATGTCTGAAATGGCTCATAGCCCGATTGAAAGTGAACCTAGCCCTGTTAAAGACGATGATAAGAAACCAAGCCTAGTAACCGAAAAGACTGCTAGCCCGATCGAATTAGAAGCAAGCCTTGTTATAGACGATGTCAAAAAACCAATTCTAGTGACAGAAAAGGCTCCAAGCCCGATTAAAAGCGAAGCTAGCCCGGTTAAAGACGACGACAGAAAACCAAGTTTGGAGTCCAAAATGGCTCCTAACCAGATCGAACTTAAACCAAGCACTGTTAAAGACGATGACGGAAAACCAAGCTTAGGGTCTGAAAAGGCTCCTAGCCCGATTGAAAGAGAACCAAGCCCTATTAAGGTTGATGATAGAAAACCAAGCTTAGTGTTTGAAAAGGCTCCTAGTCCGACTGTAAAAGAACATAGTCCTGTTAAAGATGAGAACAGGAAACAAAGCCTTATGTCTGAAAAGGGTCCTAGCCCGATTGAAAGAGAACAAAGCCCTGTTAAAGACGATGACAGAAAATCAAGCCTTGTTTCCGAAAAGGCTCTAAGCCCAATTGAAGGAGAATCAAGCCCAGTTATAGACGATGTCAGAAAACCAAGCCAAAAGTCTGAAATGGCTCATAGCCCGATTGAAAGTGAACCTAGCCCTGTTAAAGACGATGATAAGAAACCAAGCCTAGTAACCGAAAAGACTGCTAGCCCGATCGAATTAGAAGCAAGCCTTGTTATAGACGATGTCAAAAAACCAATTCTAGTGACAGAAAAGGCTCCAAGCCCGATTAAAAGCGAAGCTAGCCCGGTTAAAGACGACGACAGAAAACCAAGTTTGGAGTCCAAAATGGCTCCTAACCAGATCGAACTTAAACCAAGCACTGTTAAAGACGATGACGGAAAACCAAGCTTAGGGTCTGAAAAGGCTCCTAGCCCGATTGAAAGAGAACCAAGCCCTGTTAAGGTTGATGATAGAAAACCAAGCTTAGTGTTTGAAAAGGCTCCTAGTCCGACTGTAAAAGAACATAGTCCTGTTAAAGATGATGACAGGAAACAAAGCCTTATGTCTGAAAAGGGTCCTAGCCCGATTGAAAGAGAACAAAGCCCTGTTAAAGACGATGACAGAAAATCAAGCCTTGTTTCCGAAAAGGCTCTAAGCCCAATTGAAACAGAATCAAGCTCTGTTGTAGACGATCTCAGTAAACCAAGCCAAATGTCTGAAATGGCTCATAGCCCGATTGAAAGTGAACCTAGCCCTGTTAAAGACGATGATAAGAAACCAAGCCTAGTGACAGAAAAGGCTCCAAGCCCGATTAAAAGCAAACCTAGCCCAACTAAAGACGTCGACAGAAAACCAAGCTTGGAGTCCGAAATGGCTCCTAACCAGATCGAACTAAAACCAAGCACTGTTAAAGACGATGACGGGAAACCAACATTAGTGTCTGAAAAGGCTCCTAGCCCGATTGAAAGCAAACCTAGCCTCATTAAAGAAGACGACAGAAAACCAAGCCTAGTGTCTGAAAAGGCTCCTAGCCCGATTGAAAGAGAACCGAGCCCTGTTAAGGTTGATGATAGAAAACCAAGCTTAGTGTTTGAAAAGACTCCTAGCTCGATTGAAAAAGAACCAAGCCCTGTTAAGGTTGATGATAAAAAACCAAGCTTAGTGTTTGAGAAGGCTCCTAGTCCGACTGAAACAGAACATAGCCCTGTTAAAGATGATGACAGGAAACAAAGCCTGGTGTCTGACAAGGGTCCTAGCCCGATTGAAAGAGAACAAAGCCCTGTTAAAGACGATGACAGAAAATCAAGCCTTGTTTCCGAAAAGGCTCCAAGCCCAATTGAAAGAGAATCAAGCTCTGTTGTAGACGATCTCAGAAAACCAAGCCAAGTGTCTGAAATGGCTCATAGCCCGATTGAAAGCGAACCTAGCCCTGTTAAAGACGATGACAGGAAACCAAGCTTAGTATCCGAAAAAACTGCTAGCTCGATCGAATTAGAACTAAGCCAAGTGTCTGAAATGGCTCATAGCCCGATTAAAAGCGAAACTAGCCCTGTTAAAGACGGTGACAGGAAACCAAGCCTAGTATCCGAAAAAACTGCTAGCCCGATCGAATTAGAACCAAGCCCAGTTGAAGGTAATGTCAGAAAACCAAGCCTAGTGTCTGAAAAGGCTGCTAGCCCGATCGAATTAAAACCAAGCTCTATTAAAGACGATGACAGGAAACAAAGCATAGTTTCCGAAAGGACTGCTAGCCCAATCGAATTAGAACCAAGCCTTGTCATAGACGATGAAAGAAAACAAAGCCTTGTGTCTGAAAAGGGTCCTAGCCCGATTGAAAGAGAACAAAGCCCTGTTAATAACGATGACAGAAAATCAAGCCTTGTTTCCGAAAAGGCTCCAAGCCCAATTGAAAGAGAATCAAGCCCTGTTGTAGACGATCTCAGAAAATCAAACCAAGTATCTGAAATGGCTCATAGCCCGATTGAAAGCGAACCTAGCCCTGTTAAAGACGATGACAGGAAACCAAGTTTAGTATCCGAAAAAACTGCTAGCTCGATCGAATTAGAACCAAGCCAAGTATCTGAAATGGCTCATAGCCCGATTGAAAGCGAAACTAGCCCTATTAAAGACGATGACAGGAAACCAAGCCTAGTATCCGAAAAAACTGCTAGTCCGATCGAATTAGAAGCAAGCCTTGTTATAGACGATGTCAAAAAACCAAGCCTAGTGACAGAAAAGGCTCCAAGCCCGATTAAAAGTAAACCTAGCCCGACTAAAGACGACGACAGAAAACCAAGCTTGGAGTACAAAATGGCTCCTAGCCCGATCGAACTAAAACCAAGCACTGTTAAAGACGATGACGGGAAACCAAGATTAGTGTCTGAAAAGGTTCCTAGCCCGATTGAAAGCAAACCTAGCTTCATTAAAGAAGACGACAGAAAACCAAGCCTAGTGTCTGAAAAGGCTCCTAGCCCGATTGAAAGAGAACCGAGCTCTGTTAAGGTTGATGATAGAAAACCAAGCTTAGAGTTTGAAAAGGCTCCTAGCTCGATTAAAAAAGAACCAAGCCCTGTTAAGGTTGATGATAGAAAACCAAGCTTAGTGTTTGAAAAGGCTCCTAGTCCGACTGAAACAGAACATAGCCCTGTTAAAGATGATGACAGGAAACAAAGCCTTGTGTCTGACAAGGGTCCTAGCCCGATTGAAATAGAACAAAGCCCTGTTAAAGACGATGACAGAAAATCAAGCCTTGTTTCCGAAAAGGCTCCAAGCCCAATTGAAACAGAATCAAGCTCTGTTGTAGACGATCTCAGTAAACCAAGCCAAGTGTCTGAAATGGCTTATAGCCCGATTGAAAGCGAACCTAGCCCTGTTAAAGACGATGACAGGAAACCAAGCTTAGCATCCGAAAAAACTGCTAGCTCGATCGAATTAGAACTAAGCCAAGTGTCTGAAATAGCTCATAGCCCGATTAAAAGCGAAACTAGCCCTGTTAAAGACGATGACAGGAAACCAAGTTTAGTATCCGAAAAAACTGCTAGCTCGATTGAATTAGAACCAAGCCAAGTATCTGAAATGGCTCATAGCCCGATTAAAAGCGAAACTAGCCCTGTTAAAGACGGTGAAAGGAAACCAAGCCTAGTATCCGAAAAAACTGCTAGCCCGATCGAATTAGAACCAAGCCCTGTTGACGATAATGTTAGAAAACCAAGCCTAGTGTCTGAAAAGGCTGCTAGCCCGATCGAATCAAAACCAAGCCCTATTAAAGACGATGACAGGAAACAAAGCTTTGTTTCCAAAAGGACTGCTAGCCCAATTGAATTAGAACCAAGCCTTGTCATAGACGATGAAAGAAAACAAAGCCTTGTGTCTGAAAAGGGTCCTATCCCGATTGAAAAAGAACAAAGCCCTGTTAAAGACGATGACAGGAAACCAAGCCTTATGTCCGAAAAGGCTCCAAGCCCAATTGAAAGAGAATTAAGCTCTGTTGTAGACGATCTCAGAAAAACAAGCCAAGTGTCTGAAATGGCTCATAGCCCGATTGAAAGCGAACCTAGCCCTGTTAAAGACGATGACAGGAAACCAAGCCTTATGTCCGAAAAGGCTCCAAGCCCAATTGAAAGAGAATCAAGCCCTGTTGTAGACGATCTCAGAAAAACAAGCCAAGTGTCTGAAATGGCTCATAGCCCGATTGAAAGCGAACCTAGCCCTGTTAAAGACGATGACAGGAAACCAAGCCTATTATCCAAAAAAACTGCTAGTCCAATCGAATTAGAACCAAGCCCTGTTGACGATAATGTCAGAAAAACAAGCCAAGTGTCTGAAATGGCTCATAGCCCGATTGAAAGCGAACCTAGCCCTGTTAAAGACGATGACAGGAAACCAAGCCTATTATCCAAAAAAACTGCTAGTCCAATCGAATTAGAACCAAGCCTTGTTGACGATAATGTCAGAAAACCAAGCCTAGTGTCTGAAAAGGCTGCTAGCCCGATCGAATCAAAACCAAGCCCTATTAAAGACGTTGACAGGAAACAAAGCTTAGTTTCCAAAAGGACTGCTAGCCCAATTGAATTAGAACCAAGCCTTGTCATAGACGATGAAAGAAAACAAAGCCTTGTGTCTGAAAAGGGTCCTATCCCGATTGAAAAAGAACAAAGCCCTGTTAAAGACGATGACAGGAAACCAAGCCTTATGTCCGAAAAGGCTCCAAGCCCAATTGAAAGAGAATCAAGCCCTGTTGTAGACGATCTCAGAAAAACAAGCCAAGTGTTTGAAATGGCTCATAGCCCGATTGAAAGCGAACCTTGCCCTGTTAAAGACGATGACAGGAAACCAAGTTTAGTATCCGAAAAAACTGCTAGCTCGATCGAATTAGAACCAAGCCAAGTATCTGAAATGGCTCATAGCCCTAATGAAAGCGAACCTTGCCCTGTTAAAGACGATGACAGGAAACCAAGTTTAGTATCCGAAAAAACTGCTAGCTCGATCGAATTAGAACCAAGCCAAGTATCTGAAATGGCTCATAGCCCGATTGAAAGCGAAACTAGCCCTATTAAAGACGATGACAGGAAACCAAGCCTAGTATCCGGAAAAACTGCTAGTCCGATCGAATTAGAACCAAGCCCTGTTGACGATAATGTCAGAAAACCAAGCCTAGTGTCTGAAAAGGCTGCTAGCCCGATCGAATTAAAACCAAGCTCTATTAAAGACGATGACAGGAAACAAAGTTTAGTTTCCGAAAAGACTGCTAGCCCAATCGAATTAGGACCAATCCTTGTCATAGACGATGAAAGAAAACAAAGCCTTGTGTCTGAAAAGGGTCCTAGCCCGATTGAAAGAGAACAAAGCCCTGATAATGACGATGATATAAAATCAAGCCTTGTTTCCGAAAAGGCTCCAAGCTCAATTGAAAGAGAATCAAGCCCTGTTGGAGACGATTTTAGAAAAACAAGCCAAGTGTCTGAAATGGCTCATAGCCCGATTGAAAGCGAACCTAGCCCTGTTAAAGACGATGACAGGAAACCAAGTTTAGTATCCGAAAAAACTGCTAGCTCGATCGAATTAGAACCAAGCCAAGTATCTGAAATGGCTCATAGCCCGATTGAAAGCGAAACTAGCCCTATTAAAGACGATGACAGGAAACCAAGCCTATTATCCGAAAAAACTGCTAGTCCAATCGAATTAGAACCAAGCCCTGTTGACGATAATGTCAGAAAACCAAGCCTAGTGTCTGAAAAGGCTGCTAGCCCGATCGAATCAAAACCAAGCCCTATTAAAGACGATGACAGGAAACAAAGCTTCGTTTCCAAAAGGACTGCTAGCCCAATTGAATTAGAACCAAGCCTTGTCATAGACGATGAAAGAAAACAAAGCCTTGTGTCTGAAAAGGGTGCTATCCCGATTGAAAAAGAACAAAGCCCTGTTAAAGACGATGACAGGAAACCAAGCTTTATGTCCGAAAAGGCTCCAAGCTCAATTGAAAGAGAACCAAGCCCTGTTACAGGCGTTGTCAGAAAACCAAGCGTAGTGTCAGAAAAGGCTGCTAGCCCGATAGAATTAAAACCAAGCCCTACTAAAGACGAAGACAGGAGACCAAACCTAGTGTCTGAAAAGGCTTCTAGCCCGATTGAAAGTAAACCTAGCCCTGTTGAAGACGATGACGTAGAACAAAACCTAGTGTCTGAAAAGGCTCTTAGCCCGATTAGAGGCAAACCTAGCCCTGTTGAAGATAATGACAGAAAACCAAGCCAAGTGTCTGAAATGGCTCATAGCCCGATTGAAAGCGAACCTAGCCCTGGTAATGACGATGATAGCAAAGCAAGCCTAGTATCCGAAAAGACTGCTAGTCCAATCGAAATAGAACCAAGCCCTGTTAAAGACGATGACAGGAAACATAGCTTAGTTTCCGAAAAGACTGCTAGCCCAATTGAATTAGAACCAAGCCTTGTCATAGACGATGAAAGAAAACAAAGCCTTGTGTCTGAAAAGGCTCCTAGCCCGATTGAAAAAGAACCGAGCACTGTTAAAGACGATGACAAGAAACCAAGCCTTATGTCTGAAAAGGCTCCTAGCTCGATTAAAAGAGAACCAAGCCCTGTTACAGACGATATCAGAAAACAAATCGTAGTGTCTGATAAAGCTGCTAGTCCGATCGAATTAAAACCAAGCTCTATTAAAGACGATGACAGGAAACAAAGTTTAGTTTCCGAAAAGACTGCTAGCCCATTCGACTTAGAACCAAGCCTTGTCATAGACGATGAAAGAAAACAAAGCCTTGTGTCTGAAAAGGGTCCTAGCTCGATTGAAAGAGAACAAAGTCCTGTTAATGACGATGACAGAAAATCAAGCCTTGTTTCCGAAAAGGCTCCAAGCCCAATTGAAAGAGAATCAAGCCCTGTTGTAGACGATCTCAAAAAAACAAGCCAAGTGTCTGAAATGGCTCATAGCCCGATTGAAAGCGAACCTAGCCCTGTTAAAGACGATGACAGGAAACCAAGTTTAGTATCCGAAAAAACTGCTAGCTCGATCGAATTAGAACCAAGCCAAGTATCTGAAATGGCTTATAGCCCGATTGAAAGCGAAACTAGCCCTGTTGAAGACGATGACAGGAAACCAAGCCTACTATCCGAAAAAACTGCTAGTCCGATCGAATTAGAACCAAACCCTGTTGAAGATAATGTCAGAAAACCAAGCCTAGTGTCTGAAAAGGCTGCTAGCCCGATCGAATCAAAACCAAGCCCTATTAAAGACGATGAAAGGAAACAAAGCTTAGTTTCCAAAAGGACTGCTAGCCCAATTGAATTAGAACCAAGCCTTGTCATAGACGATGAAAGAAAACAAAGCCTTGTGTCTGAAAAGGGTCCTAGCCCGATTGAAAAAGAACAAAGCCCTGTTAAAGACGATGACAGGAAACCAAGCCTTATGTCCCAAAAGGCTCCAAGCTCAATTGAAAGAGAACCAAGCCCTGTTACAGACGTTGTCAGAAAACCTAGCGTAGTGTCAGAAAAGGCTGCTAGCCCGATAGAATTAAAACCAAGCCCTACTAAAGACGAAGACAGGAGACCAAACCTAGTGTCTGAAAAGGCTACTAGCCCAATTGAAAGTAAACCTAGCCCTGTTGAAGACGATGACGTAGAACAAAACCTAGTGTCTGAAAAGGCTCTTAGCCCGATTAGAGGCAAACCTAGCCCTGTTGAAGATAATGACAGAAAACCAAGCCAAGTGTCTGAAATGGCTCATAGCCCGATTGAAAGCGAACCTAGCCCTGGTAATGACGATGATAGGAAAGCAAGCCTAGTATCCGAAAAGACTGCTAGTCCAATCGAATTAGAACCAAGCCCTGTTAAAGACGATGACAGGAAACATAGCTTAGTTTCCGAAAAGACTGCTAGCCCAATTGAATTAGAACCAAGCCTTGTCATAGACGATGAAAGAAAACAAAGTCTTGTGTCTGAAAAGGCTCCTAGCCCGATTGAAAAAGAACCGAGCACTGTTAAAGACGATGACAAGAAACCAAGCCTTATATCTGAAAAGGCTCCTAGCTCGATTAAAAAAGAACCAAGCCCTGTTAAAGGCGATGACAAAAAACTCAGCCTAGTTTCCGAAAAAGCTCCTAGCCCGATCAAAAGAGAACCAAGCCCTGTTAAAGATGATGACCAAAAACCAAGCCCAGTGTCTGAAAAGGCTCTAAACCCGATTGAAACAGAACCTAGCCCTGTTAAAGATGATGACAGAAAATCAAGCCTAGTGTCTGAAAAGATTCCCAGCATGATCAAAAGAGAACCAAGCCCTGTTATAGACGATGACCAAAAACCAAGCCCAGTGTCTGAAATGACTCTTGGACCGATTGAAACCAAACCTAGCCCGGTTATAGACGATGACAGTAAACCAAGCCTTTTGTCTGAGATGGCTCCAAGCCCGATTGAAACAGAACCTAGCCCTGTTAAAAACGATGACAGAAAAACAAACCTTGCGTCCGAAAAGGTTCCGAGTCCGATTGAAAAAGAACCTAGCCCTGTTGAAGACGATGACGTAGAACAAAACCTAGTGTCTGAAAAGGCTCTTAGCCCGATTAGAGGCAAACCTAGCCCTGTTGAAGATAATGACAGAAAACCAAGCCAAGTGTCTGAAATGGCTCATAGCCCGATTGAAAGCGAACCTAGCCCTGGTAATGACGATGATAGGAAAGCAAGCCTAGTATCCGAAAAGACTGCTAGTCCAATCGAATTAGAACCAAGCCCCGTTAAAGACGATGACAGGAAACATAGCTTAGTTTCCGAAAAGACTGCTAGCCCAATTGAAACAGAACCTAGCCCTGTTAAAAATGATGACAGAAAACCAAGCCTAGTGTCTGAAATGATTCCTGGGCCAATTGAAACAAAACCTAGCCCTGTTAAAGATGATGACAGAAAACCAAGCCTAGTGTCTGAAAAGGCTCCTAGTCCGATTAAAACAGAACCTAGCCCTATAATGGGCGATGACAGAAAACTAAGCCCAGTGTCTGAGAAGGCTCCGAGCCCGATTAAAACAGACCCTAGCCCTATTCAAGAAGATGACAAAAAACCAAGCCTTTTGTCCGAAAAGGCTTCAAGCCCGGTCAAAAGAGAACCAAGCCCTGTTAAAGACGATGACAGAGAACTCAGCCTAGTGTTCGAAAAGGCTCCGAGCCCGATCATAAGGGAACCTAGCCCTGTTAAAGACGATGACAGAAAACCAAGCCTAGTCTCTGAAAAGGCTCGTAGCCCGATCGAGAGAGAACCAAGCCCTTTTAAAGACGATGACAGAAAATCAACCCCAGTGTCTGAAAAGGCTCTAAACACGGTTGGAATGAAACCAAGTGCAGTTAAAGACGTTGAAATAAAACTAATTCTAGATTCTGAAAAGGCTCCTAGCTCGATTGAAACAGAACCTAGCCCTGTTAAAGACGATGATGGAAAACTAAGCCCAGTTTTTGAAAAGGCTCCTGGCCAGATTGAAACCGAACCTAGCCCTGTTAAAGACGATGACCAAAAACCAAGCCCAGTGTCTGAAACGGCTCCTAGCCCAATTGAAACAGAACCTAGCCCTGTTAAAGATGATGACAGAAAACCAAGCCTAGTGTCCGAAATGATTCCTGGGCCAATTGAAACAAAACCTAGCCCTGTTAAAGATGATGACAGAAAACCAAGCCTAGTGTCTGAAAAGGCTCCTAGCCCGATCAAAAGAGAACCAAGCCCTGTTAAAGACGATGACCAAAAACCAAGCCCAGTGTCTGAAAAGGCTCCTAGCCCAATTGAAAAAGAACCTAGCCCTGTTAAAGATGATGACAGAAAATTAAGCCTAGTGTCTGAAAAGGCTCCTAGCCCGATCAAAAGAGAACCAAGCCCTGTTAAAGTTGATGACAAAAAACCAAGCCCAGTGTCTGAAATGACTCCTGGGCCAATTGAAACAAAACCTAGCCCTGTTATAGACGATGACGAAAAACCAAGCCTAGTGTCCGAAAAGGCTCCAAGTCCGATTGAAAGGAAACCAAGCCCAGTGCCTGAAAAGGCTCCTAGCCCAATTGAAAAAGAACCTAGCCCTGTTAAAGATGATGACAGAAAACCAAGCCTAGTGTCTGAAAAGGCTCCTAGCCCGATCAAAAGAGAACCAAGCCCTGTTAAAGACGATGACCAAAAACCAAGCCCAGTGTCTGAAACGGCTCCTAGCCCAATTGAAACAGAACCTAGCCCTGTAAAAGATGATGACAGAAAACCAAGCCTAGTGTCTGAAAAGGCTCCTAGCCCGATCGAAAGAGAACCAAGCCCTTTTAAAGACGATGACCAAAAACCAAGCACAGTGTCTGAAACGGCTCCTAGCCCAATTGAAACAGAACCTAGCCCTGTTAATGATGATGACAGAAAACCAAGCCTAGTGACTGAAAAGGCTTCTAGCCCGATCAAAAGAGAACCAAGCCCTGTTAGAGACGATGACCAAAAACCAAGCCCGGTGTCTGAAACGGCTCCTAGCCCAATTGAAACAGAACCTAGCCCTGTAAAAGATGATGACAGAAAACCAAGCCTAGTGTCTGAAAAGGCTCCTAGCCCGATCGAAAGAGAACCAAGCCCTTTTAAAGACGATGACCAAAAACCAAGCCCAGTGTCTGAAAAGGCTCCTAGCCCAATTGAAAAAGAACCTAGCCCTGTTAAAGATGATGACAGAAAATTAAGCCTAGTGTCTGAAAAGGCTCCTAGCCCGATCAAAAGAGAACCAAGCCCTGTTAAAGTTGATGACAAAAAACCAAGCCCAGTGTCTGAAATGACTCCTGGGCCAATTGAAACAAAACCTAGCCCTGTTATAGACGATGACGAAAAACCAAGCCTAGTGTCCGAAAAGGCTCCAAGTCCGATTGAAAGGAAACCAAGCCCAGTGCCTGAAAAGGCTCCTAGCCCAATTGAAAAAGAACCTAGCCCTGTTAAAGATGATGACAGAAAACCAAGCCTAGTGTCTGAAAAGGCTCCTAGCCCGATCAAAAGAGAACCAAGCCCTGTTAAAGACGATGACCAAAAACCAAGCCCAGTGTCTGAAACGGCTCCTAGCCCAATTGAAACAGAACCTAGCCCTGTAAAAGATGATGACAGAAAACCAAGCCTAGTGTCTGAAAAGGCTCCTAGCCCGATCGAAAGAGAACCAAGCCCTTTTAAAGACGATGACCAAAAACCAAGCACAGTGTCTGAAACGGCTCCTAGCCCAATTGAAACAGAACCTAGCCCTGTTAATGATGATGACAGAAAACCAAGCCTAGTGACTGAAAAGGCTTCTAGCCCGATCAAAAGAGAACCAAGCCCTGTTAGAGACGATGACCAAAAACCAAGCCCGGTGTCTGAAATGACTCCTGGGCCAATTGAAACAAAACCTAGCCCTGTTATAGACGATGACAGTAAATCAAGCCCATTGTCTGTGAAGGCTCCAAGCCCGATTGAAACAGAACCTGGCCCTGTTAAAGACGATGACAGAAAAAGAAACCTAGTGTCCGAAAAGGTTCCAAGTCCGATTGAAACAGAACCTAGCCCTGTTAAAGACGATGACAGAAAACCAAGTCTAGATTCTGAAAAGGCTCCTAGCCCGATCAAAAAAGAACCAAGCCCTGTTAAAGACGATGACCAAAAACCAAGCCCAGTGTCTGAAACGGCTCCTAGCCTAATTGAAACAGAACCTAGCCCTGCTAAAGATGATGACAGAAAACCAAGCGTAGTGTCTGAAAAAGCTCCTAGCCCGATCCAAAGAGAACCAAGCCCTGTTAAAGACGATGACCAAAAACCAAGCCCAGTGTCTGAAACGGCTCCTAGCCCAATTGAAACAGAACCTAGCCCTATTAAAGATGATGACAGAAAACCAAGCCTAGTGTCTGAAAAGGCTCCTAGCCCGATCAAAAGAGAACCAAGCCCTGTTAAAGACGATGACCAAAAACCAAGCACAGTGTCTGAAACGGCTCCTAGCCCAATTGAAACAGAACCTAGCCCTGTTAATGATGATGACAGAAAACCAAGCCTAGTGACTGAAAAGGCTTCTAGCCCGATCAAAAGAGAACCAAGCCCTGTTAGAGACGATGACCAAAAACCAAGCCCGGTGTCTGAAATGACTCCTGGGCCAATTGAAACAAAACCTAGCCCTGTTATAGACGATGACAGTAAATCAAGCCCATTGTCTGTGAAGGCTCCAAGCCCGATTGAAACAGAACCTGGCCCTGTTAAAGACGATGACAGAAAAAGAAACCTAGTGTCCGAAAAGGTTCCAAGTCCGATTGAAACAGAACCTAGCCCTGTTAAAGACGATGACAGAAAACCAAGTCTAGATTCTGAAAAGGCTCCTAGCCCGATCAAAAAAGAACCAAGCCCTGTTAAAGACGATGACCAAAAACCAAGCCCAGTGTCTGAAACGGCTCCTAGCCTAATTGAAACAGAACCTAGCCCTGCTAAAGATGATGACAGAAAACCAAGCGTAGTGTCTGAAAAAGCTCCTAGCCCGATCCAAAGAGAACCAAGCCCTGTTAAAGACGATGACCAAAAACCAAGCCCAGTGTCTGAAACGGCTCCTAGCCCAATTGAAACAGAACCTAGCCCTATTAAAGATGATGACAGAAAACCAAGCCTAGTGTCTGAAAAGGCTCCTAGCCCGATCAAAAGAGAACCAAGCCCTGTTAAAGACGATGACCAAAAACCAAGCCCAGTGTCTGAAAAGGCTCCTAGCTCGATTGAAACAGAACCTAGCCCTGTTAAAGACGATGATGGAAAACTACGCCCAGTTTCTGAAAAGGCTCCTAGCACAATTGAAACCGAACCAAGCCCTGTTAAAGACGATGACCAGAAACCAAGCCTAGTGTCTGAAATGACTCCTGGGCCAATTGAAACAAAACCTAGCCCTGTTAAAGACGATGACAGAAAACCAAGTCTAGATTCTGAAAAGGCTCCTAGCTCGATCGAAAGAAAACCAAGCCTTGTTAAAGACGATGACCGAAAACCAAGCCCAGTGTCTGAAAAGGCTCCTAGCCCGATAGAAAAAGAACCTAGCCCTGTTAAAGACGACGAGAAAAAACCAAGCCTAGTGTCCAAAAAGGCTCCAAGTCCGATTGAAAGGAAACCAAGCCCAGTGCCTGAAAAGGCTCCTAGCCCAATTGAAAAAGAACCTAGCCTTGTAAAAGATGATGACAGAAAACCAAGCCTCGTGTCTGAAAAGGCTCCTAGCCCAATTGAAAAAGAACCTAGCCTTGTAAAAGATGATGACAGAAAACCAAGCCTAGTGTCTGAAAAGGCTCCTAGCCCGATCAAAAGAGAACCATGCCCTGTTGAAGACGATGACCAAAAACCAAGCCCATTGTCTGAAACGGCTCCTAGCCCAATTGAAACAGAACCTAGCCCTGTTAAAGACGATGACAGAAAACCAAGTCTAGATTATGAAAAGGCTCTTAGCTCGATCGAAAGAAAACCAAGCCTTGTTAAAGACGATGACCGAAAACCAAGCCCAGTGTCTGAAAAGGCTCCTAGCCCGATAGAAAAAGAACCTAGCCCTGTTAAAGACGACGACAAAAAACCAAGCCAGGTGTCCGAAAAGGCTCCAAGTCCGATTGAAAGGAAACCAAGCCCAGTGCCTGAAAAGGCTCCTAGCCCAATTGAAAAAGAACCTAGCCCTGTTAAAGATAATGACAGAAAACCAAGCCTAGTGTCTGAAAAGGCTCCTAGCCCGCTCAAAAGAGAACCAAGCCCTGTTGAAGACGATGACCAAAAACCAAGCCCATTGTCTGAAACGGCTCCTAGCCCAATTGAAACAGAACCTAGCCCTGTTAAAGATGATGACAGAAAACCAAGCCTAGTGTCTGAAAAAGCTCCTAGCCCGATCAAAAGAGAACCAAGTCCTGTTAAAGACGATTACCAAAAACCAAGCCCAGTGTCTGAAATGGCTCCTAGCCCAATTGAAACAGAACCTTGCCCTATTAAAGATGATGACAGAAAACCAAGCCTTGTGTCTGAAAAGGCTCCTAGCCCGATCAAAAGAGAACCTAGCCCTGTTAAAGAGGATGACAGAAAAACAAACCTAGTGTCCGAAAAGGTTCCAAGTCCGATTGAAACAGAACCTAGCCCTGTTAAAGACGATGACAGAAAACCAAGTCTAGATTCTGAAAAGGCTCCTAGCTCGATCGAAAGAAAACCAAGCCTTGTTAAAGACGATGACCGAAAACCAAGCCCAGTGTCTGAAAAGGCTCCTAGCCCGATAGAAAAAGAACCTAGCCCTGTTAAAGACGACGACAAAAAACCAAGCCTGGTGTCCGAAAAGGCTCCAAGTCCGATTGAAAGGAAACCAAGCCCAGTGCCTGAAAAGGCTCCTAGCCCAATTAAAAAAGAACCTAGCCCTGTTAAAGATGATGACAGAAAACCAAGCCTAGTGTCTGAAAAGGCTCCTAGCCCGATCAAAAGAGAACCAAGCCCTGTTAAAGACGATGACCAAAAACCAAGCCCAGTGTCTGAAACGGCTCCTAGCCCAAGTGAAACAGAACCTAGCCCTGTTAAAGATGATGACAGAAAACCAAGCCTAGTGTCTGAAAAGGCTCCTAGCCCGATCAAAAGAGAACCAAGCCCTGTTAAAGACGATTACCAAAAACCAAGCCCAGTGTCTGAAACGGCTCCTAGGCTAATTGAAAGAGAACCTAGCCCTGTTAAAGATGATGACATAAAACCAAGTCTAGTGTCTTATAAGGCTTCGAGCCCGATTGAAAGAAAACCAAACCCTGTTGAAGACGATGGCAGAAAACCAAGTCTAGGTTCTGAAAATGCTACTGGCTCGATTGAAACAGAACCTAGCCCTGTTAAAGACGATGACAGAAAACCAAGCCTAGTCTCTGAAAAGGCTCTTAGCCCGATCGAGAGAGAACCAAGCCCTTTTAAAGACAATGACAGAAAATCAACCCCAGTGTCTGAAAAGGCTCTAAGCACGGTTGAAATGAAACCAAGTGCAGTTAAAGACGTTGAAATAAAACTAATTCTAGATTCTGAAAAGGCTCCTAGCTCAATTGAAACAGAACCTAGTCCTGTTAAAGACGATGATGGAAAACTAAGCCCAGTTTCTGAAAAGGCTCCTAGCCCAATTGAAACCGAACCAAGCCCTGTTAAAGACGATGACCAAAAACCAAGCCCAGTGTCCGAAACGGCTCCTAGCCCAATTGAAACAGAACCTAGCCCTGTTAAAGATGATGACAGAAAACCAAGCCTAGTGTCTGAAAAGGCTCCTAGCCCGATCAAAAGAGAACCAAGCCCTGTTAAAGACGATGACCAAAAACCAAGCCCAGTGTCTGAAATGACTCCTGGGCCAATTGAAACAAAACCTAGCCCTGTTATAGACGATGACAGTAAATCAAGCCCATTTTCTGTGAAGGCTCCAAGCCCGATTGAAACAGAACCTAGCCCTGTTAAAGACGATGACAGAAAAACAAACCTAGTGTCCGAAAAGGTTCCAGGTCCGATTGAAACAGAACCTAGCCCTGTTAAAGACGATGACAGAAAACCAAGTCCAGATTCTGAAAAGGCTCCTAGCTCGATCGAAAGAAAAGCAAGCCTTGTTAAAGACGATGGCCGAAAACCAAGCCCAGTGTCTGAAAAGGCTCCTAGCCCGATAGAAAAAGAACCTAGCCCTGTTAAAGACGACGACAAAAAACCAAGCCTAGTGTCCGAAAAGGCTCCAAGTCTGATTGAAAGGAAACCAAGCCCAGTGCCTGAAAAGGCTCCTAGCCCAATTGAAAAAGAACCTAGCCCTGTTAAAGATGATGACAGAAAACCAAGCCTAGTGTCTGAAAAGGCTCCTAGCCCGATCAAAAGAGAAAGAAGCCCTGTTAAAGACGATGACCAAAAACCAAGCCCAGTGTCTGAAACGGCTCCAAGCCCAATTGAAACAGAACTTAGCTCTGTTAAAGATGATGTCAGAAAACCAAGCCTAGTGTCTGAAAAGGCTCCTAGCCCGATCAAAAGAGAACCAAGCCCTGTTAAAGACGATGACCAAAAACCAAGCCCAGTGTCTGAAATTACTCCTGGGCCAATTGAAACAAAACCTAGCCCTGTTATAGACGATGACATTAAATCAAGCCCATTGTCTGTGAAGGCTCCAAGCCCGATTGAAACAGAACCTAGCCCTGTTAAAGACTATGACAGAAAAACAAACCTAGTGTCCGAAAAGGTTCCAAGTCCGATTGAAACAGAACCTAGCCCTGTTAAAGACGATGACAGAAAACCAAGTCTAGATTCTGAAAAGGCTCCTAGCTCGATCGAAATAAAACCAAGCCTTGTTAAAGACGATGACCGACAACCAAGCCCAGTGTCTGAAAAGGCTCCTAGCCCGATAGAAAAAGAACCTAGCCCTGTTAAAGACGATGACAAAAAACCAAGCCTAGTGTCCGAAAAGGCTCCAAGTCCGATTGAAAGGAAACCAAGCCCAGTGCCTGAAAAGGCTCCTAGCCCAATTGAAAAAGAACCTAGCCTTGTTAAAGATGATGACAGAAAACCAAGCCTAGTGTCTGAAAAGGCTCCTAGCCCGATCAAAAGAGAACCAAGCCCTGTTAAAGACGATGACCAAAAACCAAGCCCAGTGTCTGAAACGGCTCCTAGCCCAATTGAAACAGAACCTAGCCCTGTTAAAGTTGATGACAGAAAACCAAGCCTAGTGTCTGAAAAGGCTCCTAGCCCGATCAAAAGAGAACCAAGCCCTGTTAAAGACGATGACCAAAAACCAAGCCCAGTGTCTGAAATGACTCCTGGGCCAATTGAAACAAAACCTAGCCCTGTTATAGACGATGACAGTAAATCAAGCCCATTGTCTGTGAAGGCTCCAAGCCCGATTGAAACAGAACCTAGCCCTGTTAAAGTTGATGACAGAAAACCAAGCCTAGTGTCTGAAAAGGCTCCTTGCCCGATCAAAAGAGAACCAAGCCCTGTTAAAGACGATGACCAAAAACCAAGCCCAGTGTCTGAAACGGCTCCTAGCCCAATTGAAACAGAACCTAGCCCTGTTAAAGTCGATGACAGAAAACCAAGCCTAGTGTCTGAAAAGGCTCCTTGCCCGATCAAAAGAGAACCAAGCCCTGTTAAAGACGATGACCAAAAACCAAGCCCAGAGTCTGAAACGGCTCCTAGCCCAATTGAAACAGAACCTAGCCCTGTTAAAGATGATGACAGAAAACCGAGCCTAGTGACTGAAAAGGCTCCTAGCCCGAGCAAAAGAGAACCAAGCCCTGTTAAACACGATAACACAAAACCTAGCCCTGTTATAGACGATAACAGTAAATCAAGCCCATTGTCTGTGAAGGCTCCAAGCCCGATTGAAACAGAACCTAGCCCTGTTAAAGACGATGACAGAAAAACAAACCTAGTGTCCGAAAAGGTTCCAAGTCCGATTGAAACAGAACCTAGCCCTGTTAAAGACGATGACAGAAAACCAAGTCTAGATTCTGAAAAGGCTCCTAGCTCGATCGAAAGAAAACCAAGCTTTGTTAAAGACGATGACCGAAAACCAAGCCCAGTGTCTGAAAAGGCTCCTAGCCCGATAGAAACAGAACCTAGCCCTGTTAAAGACGATGCCAAAAAACCAAGCGTATTGTCCGAAAAGGCTCCAAGTCCGATTGAAAGGAAACCAAGCCCAGTGCCTGAAAAGGCTCCTAGCCCAATTGAAAAAGAACTAAGCCCTGTTAAAGACGATGACAGAAATCCAAGCCCAGTGTCTGAAAAGCCTTTGAGCCCAGTTGAAAAAGTTCCAAGCTTTGTGAAGGACGCTGACAGAAAACAAAGTCTAGAGTCTGAAAATGCTATTACTCCTATGAAAATGGAATCATGCCCACTTAAAAACGATGACAAAAAGCTAATCGATGTGTCTAATAAGTTAGTTAGTGCAGTTGAAAAAGAGCCACAGATTTTAGAAGATTATAAAGCCATCAAGCCCCTTGATATTGACGTTCAGCATTTAATGCGTAAAACTGAAACTATTAAATATCTTATTTCTAATATTTGTTATGATGATAATTACATGATCAGTCAAGTTATGATGAATAAAGGTTACAATCTTGATGGTTTTTCCCCTGTCGGTGAACCAGTTTTATCAGAAATATCTGATTTCGATTTAATAACAGATAACGAATCTTTCATTCACAGGACTATTTTTACCAAGTCAGTAAGCCTTAATTTTTCAGACAAGTCTGGAAAACTATCGAAGTGCAAAACAATTATTTACAAAACTACTTCTGATGAGCTTCCAGACAAAACTATTCATTTTAGGGTTTATTCTACATGCACTCTTTTAGATATAATTGATGAACAGTTTACAGTTGAAGAAAGTCTTGAAAAGTACAGAACATTTGGTGAAGCCAAAGAAAAACATGATGGTCCGAGAACAGGAACTGCTTTTATCGGAAATTATCCAATTCAGTGGAAAGATTGGTCTAAAGTTGTTAGTGTTAGCTACATTATGATGAAATCTACAAAAACAAAAACGATAAGTAGCTATACGCGTGAAGAAAAGCATTTAGACGGAACAATCATTACTTTCAAAGATGAGATAGTCTCACTACATGATGGAATATTTGAACCAAATGATGATGTATTTATTAAATACCCTAAACTTGTTTCTGTCAAAGATGTCAAAGATTCCAGTCCTGTCAAAGATGCTAAGGCTCCTGCTTCTCTCTTAGAAGAATTTAATGAACTTAGTTCTGTCAAAGAAGATGCGAAAGCAGCAAACCTTGTCATAGAAGTCATCAAAGAACCTAGTTCTATCACAGAAGATGCTGAGAAACCTACACTTGTTAAAGAAGAAGTTAAAGTACCTAGCTATGACATGGAAAATGCCAAAGTTTCTCCTTCTATCACAGTAGATTTCATTAAGCAAAGCCATGTCAAAGAAAATGTAAAACAACCTAGCCCGGTGAAAGAAGGTACTATAGAAACTACCCCAGTTTCAGAAGATGTCAAAGTATTTAGCCCCAAGAAAGATGCCAAGGCATCTACTCCTGTCACAGAAGTCCTCAAAGAACCTAGCTTTTTCAAAAAAGACGCCAAAGCACCTGTAACTATTACAGAAGATGCCAAAGAACCAAGCCCTTTAAAAGAAGATGTACAAAAACCTAGACTCGTCAAAGAAGGTACCAAAGAATCTACACCTGTTATCTCCAAGACAGCTACTCCTAACACAGAAGACGTTAGAGTACCTAGTCCTGTCAAAGAAGATGTCAAGGCACCAAACCTTAAAAAGGAAAATGCCAAAGCACCAAACCCTATTAAAGAAGATGCCAAATCATCTACCTTTGTCAAAGATTCCGCCACGGCATCCATTCCTGTAACAAAAGACGTCAAAAAATCAAACCCTGTTACAGAAGATACCAAGGCGCTTACTCTTATCACTAAACATGTCAAAGAATCTAGTCCAGTCAAGGAAGATCCCAAAATACTTGAACCTGTCAAAGAAGATGCCAATGCGTTTACTCTTTTTAAGGAAGATGTCAAGGCATATAGTTCTGACAAAGAAGATGTGATTTTAAGCCCTGTTTTATTAACGGATGAAGAAGAACTGAAGAAACGTATTACATCTGATTTCGATAATCTATCAGAGTCTTGCTCTTTGCCATTAAAATCTCTTAGCCTAATGGATGGAAAATCAAGCCCAGTGAAAGATGTGGTTAAAGTTCTTTTAAGTTCAACTATATTGGATGAAAAATTTACTACAGAAACAGTTAGCACTGAAGGTACTACATCAGTTCAGTCAGATAAAGAACTACATAGTCCTGACCTAATGACTGATGAGTCACCTGACTTTAACGAAATTACACATAGTATACATAGAGATCACATTGAAGAGAGTTTAATTAAAGAACCATGTTTATTGAAAGATGATCACAAGGAACTAAGTATTTCTAAGTTTGACTTTAAACCACAAAGCCCTATAGATATAGAACCAATTGCTGTCATAAAAGATATACAAGCTCCAAGGTCAAGCCTTATTGACAAGAATGATACAAAAAAACTTAGCATTAGCACAAAAAGAGAGGAAGCACCAATCACCAAAAAAACAACTGCTGAAGAAAATGCAAGAGAACCAAGCTACATAAAAGAAGACTTGATGTCTGTAATCCCTACAGAAATAGATAAAAATATACTAACGTCTCTAGTTGTTGATACAAAAGTTCAAAGTCCTTCAGAATATGACAGTGAAATACTAAGCCCTGATTTACTAACTGATGAAAATAATGTGACTGTAATGAAGAAAGAAAATAAAAAATTAGAGTTTTTAGAAAGCAATCAACTGCCAAAACCAGATTCATTACCAATCAAACCAATAAGCTCCTTATTAAAAGGATCTAACCTTGTAAAAGAAATAACAGAAGTAATCAGTTACAGCACGGAAGGTGTCGAAAACTCCAATTTTATTAAAGAACTCACCGAAAACGTGATCGAAACGCCAAGCCACATCAAAAAAGTCAATCTTGCCAAGGAAGACACTGATCACAAGGTTTTAACTCCATCTAAGATAGACCAGGCAACTTTTAGTCCAGTTGGGGAACGGGTTAGTGAATTCAGTTCTGTACAGGATGAAGTAAAAGCACCTAGCCCTATCAAAAAAGATACTATAGGGCCTAGCCCTGTTACAGAAGCTATCAAAGAACCTTGTCATACCAAGGATGATGTTGAAGTACTTAGCCTGGTCATAGAAGATTACGAGAAACCAAGTTCTTGTAAAGCACCTTTTCTCGTCAAAGAAGATACTAAAGAGCAACACTCCATCCAAGTTGAGACGAAGCATTCCAACCTCATCAAAGAAGATGCACTTCCACCTGTCAAAGTTGAAAAAATGGAACCAAACTTTACCGAAGAAAATGCCGAGAACAAAGATATTTTAATAACAGAGATAGAAAAAGATAAAAGCTTGAACATGACAAACGGAAAATCTTTCAGTCCCATTGATGACGAGCATGCATTTGTAAAAGAAGTCGCAGCAATCGAAAAAAGAATCGCAGACGCTAAATCAGAACTAAAAATTATTGACAAAGTTGAAGATCATGATACGGGTTCCATGACAATTTCTCGACCACTTACATTAGAGACTAAAGAAATCAGTCCAGTTAATACTGAGTTGCCAGAGGTCCAGAGTGATGAAAAGGTATCAAAAGTACAGTCAGCATCCAAAGTAAAAAAAACTGAAATAGCATCTTATCAAAAAGATATTAATAGAAAAGAGTCAAGCGTTTTAGACGAGCCGATCAAAGATGATGAGACGATGAGTGAAACAGCTGTGCAATCCAAAATTGAACATCTAAAAAAAGATGTCCAAGAACTTGCAAAGACCTCATCTAAAATCAAATCCTTGACAGAACTCGCACGTGAAACAGAAGAGATGTTGCATCAAGAAAAGGAATTTATTACAAAGGTGCAATCCAGTAAAGAAGAATTACTAAGCCAAATAAAACCCGATACTTCTGAGAAATATTCTTTTGATTTGGGGTCTATGGATGATAAAACTATTTCTTTTTCTACTATTGACAGTGGCATCATAGAAAAAGATAGTATTACTCACACTTTGGTACATGATGGCAGTTCAGAAGATGTGTCTAAAGAAGTAAGCTTTGAAGAAAAACATAGTTTTGAAAGCACTGAAAAACATGACAAGAAAATAGTTACTAAAGAATATTTGGATAGCATCAGCAGTTATTCAGATTCAATTCAATCAGTGTGTAGTCAAAATCTTGAAAAAGAATATAAAGATGATATACAAAAAGATGACGATGTACAAAAAGAAACATCAATGATAAAACTCGCGACTGAGGAATATAATAAAAACAAAAATATCCAAGCTGAATTAATTTCTCGTAAAGAAGAAATTTCACTCTCGGACGCAACAGATTCAGGTGTTCAAAGTATACACATAAGTGATCTAACTTCTAAAACTGAAGCCCAGTCTATTTTACATGACTCAAACTATAGTGCTGTACATCTGATTGAATCTATTCATAAAGCTTTTAGTGAAGATATGGTTCAACAAGGAATCAAAACAGAGAGTCTTGAATCACTTTACACACGGGACATAGATAGAGCAGTAACTCCGCCTACTGTCCCTGTTAGCCCACTACCAAAAACACCAAGCAGCTTTCAAGATATCAAAATGAGTGAAGGCTTACAGAGTGAAGTTACATATGATAAATCTGAAGGTAGTGAAGAAATAATTACTAAAGTAGTGCACGTAGGAGAAGATATTTTAACTCAAAAGATATCTACGTCGGCGGAAAAGGTTCCTAAATTATCAAAAACTTTAACGTCTGAGACTGACAATGATTCAGAACTTTTGAACTTAATGCAGAACGTAGGAAAGATAAAAACGGAAACAGACACTGTTACCAAAATTATCAAAGAAGGTGAAAACGTTGTTACGCAAACGATTACGACTGTTACTACGAAGGAAGTAATTTCACGGGAAGATGGCACTCCACAAAATGTGAAAACCACCATTGAAACCACAACACTCAGTAAAGGTTCTGATGGTTCAACTACTAGCACGACAGATACACAGACTTTGCTTTCCGAATGCTCTTCCAGTCTTAAATCTATCTCGCACATGGACCTTTATGCTAAAGATTTAAAATCAGAAAAAGATAGTCTTGAATCACTTGATGAGAAAACAGGAGCGTTAACCAGTTTTCATTTAAAAAACATATTATCAGAAAAACAGCAAGATCAAGTCTTTTTGAATAAAAATGTAACCGATACTTGCGTTGAAAGTGATGAATCTGATGAAAACATAGAAGACACTATAATAGACACCGATGTTAGCAAACGAATTATTAAAGAAAGCAATGTGGATATTCTAGAAACAGTAACCACAACAACTAGAAAGGAAACTATAAGCTTAAGTGAAAACAAAAAAATCATGAGAACAACCGTCGAAGTTAACGTTACTAAAGAACATCCAGACGGCTCGAAAGACGTCCAAAAGAATGTCGAGGTTAAAACTGAAGAACTGGTTTTAGATTCTAGTGAAAACCTTGAAAAGATTCTCGGTGAGTTTCAAGTTTTCGGTGAACCTGAAGAGAGTGTTACCACTAAAACTGAAGAAATTATGCAAGATTCCATTATGATAAAACGAACAATCGTCACCAGAGTCATTAGTACAAAGTACGCTGATAGTCAGGGTATACCAAGAAAGTTAAAGAAAGTGACCATCATCACTACCACAGACTATTTCCCTGACGGCTCATCCAGTAGTAAAGTTGATAGCAGTACGTCCATAAACGACATTGAAGTTGAAAGTATGGAATCTCTTGAACTCAACGATTTATCTGAAATTGAAAATAAAACCGTAGAAACTGATACACAAGAAAAATATGTGACTATTAATGAAAAAAGTGTTTTGCAAACTATAATTACAACTACAACGAAAGAAGTCTTAACAAATAAAGACAAGTCCAAGAAAAAACTAAAAACTACTGTTGAGACCATAACAAAAACTACATTGCCCGATGGCATGACTGAAATTACCAAAGATGTTAAGGTTTCAGTATCAGATTACAAAACCAACATTTCTGTGGAGAACTTGGATGAAGGGTTTGAGCCTGCAGGTGAAATCGAGCAAGATATTGACAGAAAAATAGAATCGATTACTGAAAATGGAGTTACAATCCAAAGAAAAACCACAGTGACAACCACTATACAAAAGTTTTTTAATGACAATGAAAATGTACAAAGAACTGAAACAACGGTGAAAACTGTTACTGAAGATCAGTACCCAGATGGTTCGATAATAACAAAAACTAGTGAGAAAATATCACACGTTGATGAGAACGTTGCGCCAGTTAACGGTGTTGATAGCATGAGTGATGAAGAGTCGATAGTACGTTTTGATATCGCAGATGTTTTACAAGAGTTGGTGGAATCGGGTGAGCCAGAAGAAACCGAAACTAGTAAGACTGAAGAAATTGTAGATAAGGATATAGTTATCTACCGAACAATCATCACAAAAATAGTAAAATCAAAATATATTGACCATTCAGGTACCGTCAAAAAGCTAAAGACAGTGACCACCATCACCAAAACTGACCAGTATCCAGATGGCTCATCGAAAACTACTGCAGACACGAGCATCTCGATAACAGACTTAGA
Source organism: Gandaritis pyraliata (assembly GCA_947859175.1). NCBI lineage: Eukaryota > Metazoa > Arthropoda > Insecta > Lepidoptera > Geometridae > Gandaritis > Gandaritis pyraliata. The sequence continues at coordinate 9,604,592 of OX401864.1, forward strand.
AGTTAAAGAGCCAAGTCTGCATAAAGAAACTTCACAAATTGAAAAAAGATCCATTGCTGATGAAACACTTTCTCCAGAGCTGAAGCCATTATCAGATTCAGAAAGTTCAAAAGTTGAAGCAGCTCTCGCAGATCTAATTTCGTTTGGAGAACCGGAAGAAGAAGAAAATATTGAGACTGAAGAAATAACAGATAATGACACCACAATTAAACGAAAGGTTGTAACAAAGATAATTAAAACAAAATTTGCTACTGCACAAGGAAAACCTCAAAAATTGAAAAATGTTAATGTGGTGACAACTATTGACACTTATCCTGACGGGTCTGTCCGAACAAAAGTAGAAAGTAGTACATCAATATCTGATATTGTTTGCGAAGAAAATCTTTTGGAAGAAACCTTTGAAGGTTTTGACACATTCGGTACACCGCTGAAAGATACTGTAACAGAACTTTCAACTTTAACAGAAAACGGTGTATCAATCAAAAGAAAAACTACAATCCAAACTATAATTCAAGAATATGTTAATACTGCCAGCAAACTAAAACGTGTCAAAACGATAGTGAAAACAATCACAGAAGATGAACACCCTGATGGTTCTGTGGTTACAAAAACTAGCGATAGAATTACAATCACTGACGAAATTTTACAACAATCTGAAGAAGATCAAAGTAATGCTGCTAAATTAATAGATAATACCAAAATAGAAACAGCATTAAAGGAACTCGAACCCACTGGTGAAACACAAGAAAGTGAATCTATCCGTATAGAAGATATAAAAGAAAGTGATGTGATGATCAAGAGAACTATTGTTACAAAAATAGAAAAAACAAACTATTCAGACAAACAAGGCGTACCCAGAAAACTTAAAATTGTAACAACTATAACAACTTCAGATCAATATCCAGACGGTTCAATAAGTACTGCTATAGACACGAGCACATCAATAAGTGATATAGAACGTGATGATGTTATTCAGCCTCACGAACTTGAAGAATTTTCTCAGTTAGACGATAAGTCTGTCAGTGTTGATAAACAAGAAAAAATTATCGTAAAAGATGGAATGGATCTTAAACAAGTAATAACTACGACTTCTACAAAAGAAGTTTTATCATCGGTTGATGGATCGAAAAAGAAATTAAGGACTACTGTAGAAATTGTAACGGAGACAACTCTGCCAAACGGTGCTAAAGAAGTAACCAAAGATGTCAAAGTATCCATTGCTGATTACGGAATTGAACCAATTGACGAAAACTTGAGTGGCTTTACCGAAATAGGAAAACCAGAGGAACGCACCACGTCTGACTCTGAGACGGTAGTAGAAAATGGTGTAACAATAGTAAGAAAAACTACAGTAACTATCACACGGCAAGAGTTTGAAAACATTTCCATCAGATCAAAGAAAATTAAAACTGTTGTAAAAACTGTTATTGAAAATGAATACCCTGATGGAACAATAATAACAAAAAAAAGTGAAAAAGTTTCAATTGCTGATGTGTTCCTAAAAACACCTGCAACAACTGAACAAGATCACGAACCACCAGAATCTTATATTGATGACAGCGAAACTGTCGAAGATACGACTGAAGATTTTGATGTCAAAAACGAATTAGTTCAACAAGGTTCTATCACTATTAAACGCACAGTTACTACTAAGACCAAGCACGAAACCTTATCCAGCACAGACAAAAACATTAAACGTATTCGTACGACTGTTGAAACAACCACTGGCGATGAATACCCTGATGGCTCTACTGAAACTACCAAAGACGTAAAAATTACTATTTCAGAGTTCCAAAAGACATCTGATAGTAACCTCCAGGCGGCATTACAAGGACTTAACTCTACTGGAAAAATAAAAACATCCGTAGACAAGAAAACTAACATATTTACAGAAAATGGAGAAAAAATTACACGGACAGTCACAACTTACGTCACAAAGGAAGAACTAAAAAATGATGAAACAAACGAAATCGCTGTCAAAACTGTTACTGAAACAGTGACTGAAAATGCTAAAGTTGACGGTTCCGTAGAAATCACTAAAGACGTGCGTACACAAATAACGTATTTACCAATTGGTACCGGATTAGATGACTGGTCTCCAGAAGAGTTAGAAGAAATTGAAAAACAACCGGTTGCACAAGAAACCAAGCCTGTACCTGTTGATTTACCCATACAACCGAAACTAGGACCAAAACCCGAATCGAAGCCTAAAAAGCAGCGGTCACCGATTGGTGATGTAACCACTGACACAGAAACTTTTACAAAAGTACTAAAAGAAGGGGATAATGAAATCATCCAGACAATAACGGTTGTGACTACAAAAGAAGTAATAAGTCCCGAAAAAGTAAAGATTACTGTGGAAACGACTACTGTAAGTAAGGGCAGTGATGGTATCACCAAAACCACCAAGGCCACAAAAACAACGATCTCAGAATTCAAAGAGGAGTTTGAGGAGACTACTGACGCGGTCGAAAGTGAGAAATCTTTCTCTAAATTGTCATCAAGGACTGGAGACATGCGCAGTTCATCAGCTGCCAGTGAAGATTTTGATCATCCAGGTATATCATCACCACCATCAGACATCAGTTCCAGAGGTTCAAGGGCAGCCACCAATATTTGGGGCACTGAAAGCGGGAGTGGTTTGTACTATAGCGATGATGACGGCCCTGGAAGTCCAAGTAGTACTAAATCCCAAGTGGCACATTCACCAAGATCTAACCTCAGCTTTGAGTTAGACTCCAAGCAGCAAGAGATGTCTCATGAAATGCCTTTTGATAAGCACGATCTAGGTAAATCTATGCTTGACAAAGACCCAATGTCAACATCCATCTATGGGCACCTACCTGAAGACGACTCATGCACGTCTTCGACACATTCTGAATTAAAGACTGAAGTTCACACTTTAGAAAAGTCCATGACTAAAATAACTGACGATTTCATCACGCATGAGAAACTGAAATCGGAACAAACTGAAACGAGTGTCAAATCTGACTCTTCATTTTTGAAGGAAGCAGATGAGCATTTTGAAAAAGCAATTGAAGAACACAAGAAAGTCAGCGGTTCCAATGTTATCTCGAACATCACTGCCAAATATGAGTTCGATAAGACATCCCATTCCAGCGCGCATCACATGTCTTCGTCGGAAGAAACTAAGATAACATTGAAAGATTTGAAAACGGAAACAAAGAAAACGGAATCAAAATCAGTAACGGAATCTGCCTCATCAAACACAAGCAAACAAGAAACAAAGGTCAAAGCAGTTGAGAAGACCTCGAGTAAGGATAAAGATCCAATTGAGACTTGGGGCAAACCACTGGGTCTACCGAGTCCGATCGGAGCACCTCAGGATGGAAAGAGCACTCCTAAGAAAACCGCTGCATCTGCTGTACTGAATAAGAACAAACTAAATCAAGAAAAGAGTAAGGAAGCAAAGAGTCGAGTGACCGAATCTCCAAGCAAGAAAAAGAGTCCGGCGCCCGTGTATATGGAGCTGACGTACGTGCCGCATCACGGCAACTCGTACTACTCCGCGATGGAGTTCTTCAAGCGAGTGCGCGCACGGTACTACGTGTTCTCCGGCACTGAACCCTCCAAGGAGATCTACAACGCTCTGCTCGATGCTAAGAAGACTTGGGAAGATAAAGATTTGGGTAAGTTACTAACAGATTTTAGATTTCGCAACTTATAGAGGTTTTTGATTTCATTTTATTTATTCGAGAACAATATTTCAGAGAACAACACATTTATTATCACCAGGGACAAAGCTCTCTAGAGCGAGCTTGAATCCACCAGGGTCTTAATAGCAGACCTGACGTAATAAGCAGTCTTTATTCCCTTAGTTAATAATCCTATCCTATCCTATCCTACTTCCTATCCTATCCTATCCTATCCTATCTTGTCCTATCCTATCCTATCCTACTTCCTATCCTATCCTATCCTATCCTATCCTATCCTACTTCCTATCCTATCCTATCCTACTAAAATTATAAATGCGAAAGTTTAGATGTTTGGATGTTTAGATGTTTGGATGTTTGTGTTTCAATCACGTCTAAACTACTGAACCAACTTGGATGAATCTTGGCATATATATAGTTCGTAACCTGGATTGACACATAGGCTACTTTTTATCCCGAATAATTAACAGGATCTACAGGATAAAATGAACGAAAAGGATTAGCAGCGCCAATTGGCAAGAGGATTTCATTGTCATGTCATGTCACGTCAGTTTGACAGGGCGTAGTACTACCTCTTTGGTCTAACGACTAGCGTTTGACATTCCAGTACGAGTTCGGTGTAATGAGGTGTAATGTCAAGTTTCTCAAAAAAATATCCGCTCGGTACACGCACAGATAATATAATGTACACGGAAACGGTACTCGCGTACGAAGTCGCGGGTAACTGCTAGTATAATATAATGTACACGGAAACTGTAGGTAGACGCCTACGAAGTCGCGGGTAACTACTAGTCTACTATAACATACCAATCAGTATTATGCATTATAAATAGGTACCAAATATAAAAAGTAAGTATTTAATTAAAATGTATTGTGATTGTATTGTTGCAGAAGTGACCATCATCCCAACATATGACACCGACGTGCTCGGCTACTGGGTGACGGAGAACGAGGAGGCTCTCGAGAAGTATAAGATCGACCTGTCGCCGTCCGCGTCCCGCTGCACCATCAACCTTCAGGACCACGAGACCTCGTGCGCCGCCTATCGCCTCGAGTTCTAGGTGTCGGGTCTATTTGTAGCCTTCTCATCCAAGAAGTGAGCCTCCGGAACAACGCTTCAGAATGTAGGAACCAAAGGATTTGCTGTAGGAAATAATACGACTGTGATATGAAAGAAAACATTCTAAAGCGTTGCAGTACTAACGAGGCCGCTGCTGAGGTGAGGCGGTTTGCAAATAGATACAATTTGTGATATTTGATTGCAAACAACAGACTGCTAGAGAGTTTGATAAAATCGTAGTTAATAATCGTGTAAACGTAATCGGAAGAAATACGAAGCGTGGTGTAGAAAGTGGTGTGTGCGACGCGCTGCGCGCGCGCCGCGCGACCTGTATGTGTATCCCAAACCGACAAGTCCTCGACCGCATCCATTATATGTCAATATCCAATTTCTCGACCTAAGAACAAAAACGTCCATTTTTTTCTAAACTGTTTTTCTAGTAGCTTCATTAATAGAACATGCCATTTAAAAGTATATTTCTGATGATGTTTTGAGGTTTGGTCTTATACAAAACAAGTAGTGCTTTTATACACGATATTTTAGCGTAACCAGTCCATTTTGTTTAGCCAAAACACCGCTTATGCGTATATCAAAATTTTTGGAAAAAAATTATTTTGCTAACGCATTTGTGAATTTTTTAATTAGTAATTGTACAAAATGTAGTTTGCACGGCCACTTTTTTTTTAGCGTATACGCTTGGACGTGATCCGATAGGATAGACGATTGTCTGACGATATCTATGACATTAATGTTGAAGAAAGACCTATGATGTACTTTTTTATGATAAAAGTTTAAATAAAAATATATTTAAATCAAAAATTGTCTTAAGAAGACAGTCAAAGATTATAATGTCCCTCGAGAAGATAGTGCCGCTTGCGCTAGTACTATTAATAAATGTTGTTAGAAGTGACTACCTTAATAAATAATTCTAGAACGACAAAGATGACTTCTCGTCTATCTCTACTCTACTCTACTTACTTACGTGTGATATTGATAAGTAATCAAATAGTTGTAAGGTATGGTGAAATGAGTTTAGATTTTTGTTATGACTTGAGCTTATTCCCACGCGATTTCAATAGAGTTTGATCGCTGCAAATTCATTATTGATTTGAAAAACCATGAGAAAACGTTCGGAAAAACCTGCACTTCTGAATGTTTTCGCGTGAGCAAATTGAAAGATCGAGCAGCGATTAACTAATACAAAACAAATGAAGTGATCTCTGTTTTTCTAGATAATATGAGCCTAAAGACGTTAGAGAGCTTATACAGATGTAAACAAATATTTGAACAAAATGTTTGTAAACAAATGTAGGTCTATTATTACAAATCAGTCGTTCTATTTACCTTCGTTTAAGTTGATAGCTTGTTGCGTCGAGATTTAGTATGACATAGTTATACCTATTAAGTGTTGAATAACTACTCATTTAAAAATTATACTAAATCTTTATGAATCTCTATTTATTTATTTGTATAAATTTTATTGGCACTTAAATTTTCGGTCCGTTGTTGATTATTTAGTTTTGAAATTTCTAGTCGAGAGTTGAGACGACCCAAATACTTATGACACTATAGTCGTTTATATTCGTTCCTATTCAAATTGTTTTTAGACATTTTTATACATCTATTTTGATTTAATCGCATGAGTTTTATGGATAATATAGGTACCTACTACAGTAGATTACTTTGTTTTACTATTGAATAGTTAAGTTCGTGTTATAGAGAGGAGCGAATGTGATAGTGGGTGTATGAGATCATTTAAATTAACACCTAGTGCATAATGCTGTCTATCAAAGCTTACAAGCCCGCGTGAAGTGTTTTCCTTATTTGCCAAACTACGGGGTGAGTATTTGTCAGATTACCAAGGGAATCTGACAAGCTACCAGGCAGAGGTTTGCCAAGCTACCGGTTGGAAGTTTTCTTTGCCAAACTACTGGATGAAAGTTTTGAGTCAATTAATTTTAAGTCATCCATAGATTTAAGCCGATCTAACGTCACTTGATCATCGCTTTCTTTGCCAACATCCTTCTAATGTAATTCAAACAAGTCGCGAAATCTATTTGTATTCCTTAGCACCAGCACAATAAACACTAAAATAAAAACGAAAATATAAGCATCCTTGTATCGTATCTTATGTTTACGTATCTCTGTAAATGTTCTAATGAGAGTTTACTTTTATAGATAATTTTATATTATTGTAACAGTAGATGTGTTTATCGTGTGTATTGGTGTGAGCACAACAAGTTATGTTTTTACGTGGATATGCTTTCAGTATAATACCACCAGTTCGTCTGTTCAGTTGACGGAAGAGGGACTTATGACGCCATCTCATTTCGCCTCGCAGCCAGTTGCTATGTTTGGTTTCACTTTGTTCGATGGTGGCGTCCTCTCGACTGAACAGAGTTGGTGGTATTATAGTGTTGGAGGGGACTAAACAGGGATCGTGTAATATCTATTGGAATGGGACCTGAGCCGATGTCACTTACCTATGCTGTAGTTTTACGCGTGTTTTTTTTTCGATAAGCCTTTGCTCTTCATCCATTGCTGTGGGTTTATCAGACCCGGGTAGTGCCTGACCCGGGCCTGTGGGACCCTGCTCATTTTAATTGATAGTAAATCTCGACTTCCCTAGTTGTATAGGACATCGGCGACGGTCAGGCTTTGATTGTGAGATTTCTCGTGGCTTTCGTTGTGAATACGTGTTTCGTTGCAACTGTGACAAGGTTCGTTGCAACTATAACGGGTTTTGTTTTTTCGGCATCTTCATCAGCTGCAGCCACGCCCAGATTGTTTACTATTGTATTTTATAGCTAGAACTCTAATTAATGCATATTATTAGGAATTATAAAATGTTATTAACATTAAGATTGTATCAGCTTAGTGAACATCAATAGCTCTGAGAATAAATCATTATTAAAATTATTTAATGTTGTATTATTTTCACCACCTCCCTCCTCCTTGGGGTTAGTTTTCTACTTTATGAATAGGTAATTACTTATTATCAAGAATTATAAATACGGGTATTTAGGTACCTAATTTTGATTTCGGGGAGACTTTGAAAAAAAAAACTTTCAAACTGCGTGTAAAACATTTAATTGGTCAACATTATTTTTCTTACAAAAAACTTCTCAACTAGATTTGTTAGCACAAGCTACAAATAAATGCATTTAAAATACCTAAATTATTTAACTCTCCTAAACTAAAAAGCTGAAGTAGGTAATCATAATTTAGTCAACTGGGAATTAATAAAACAAAAAGTCCCCTAATAATACTTAGAAAACTAAACTTTGGAATGATAACAATCACGTTTTACCACTTAGGTTACCTTATACTTAAAATTACTGTATTTCGATACAAAAATAGTAAAGAATGTAATGCAAGACTAGATCACAACAATTTGAAATATTACAACAATATTATACAAAGTTTATCTAAATATATCTAAAGGGAAATCGAAGACATACTTAGACTTTTTACCCTCTACTTTAACCCCCTCTTTTACCCCTATCTCTTTTTATGTTCGTTCCTGTCAACCCAAAGGTTGCCTGGTAGAGATCGACCGTTATTACCTACCTTATTTTATTGAATAAAGATTTGCGGTTAATCTTATAAAAAATAGAGTAGTGTCAATAATGCCTTGGCGTACGATTTAATTTTGCATCAAGTAGGGACGGCAACAGATTTAGCGGCCATTTTAACTAGCGGAGCCTTTAGTGACCAATAAAATTTGCATCCATTGAACTACAACACAAAGGAACTATCAATATATTACGAAAAACGCAAAAATCTTGACACCCGTTTTTTACTGAACATTACATTAATATTACGACTTTTTTGGTCATGTTTATTCACCAGTTCCAATGTGAAACAGCGTACCAAGATCATCCTATCATCGGAATCTCATATCGTCAGGTCGTCGGATGAAGTATGCCACTCGATGTAGAGGTACCTTATAGTCATGCATCCATCGGTTACCTTTCCGTAACGAACCATCTATACCATCCTGCCATAGACCAGCTGGAAGGTACACTGAAAAGAAAAATGCTGGTGTCATCATTGAAGGAAGCTCTTTGAGTCAGGGCACAGAATAAATAATAGTACTTAACTCTTGAGAAACTGTAGCTATTCCTAATGCGGTGATGTTCACATTGCTGTGTTCCGATTTGAAGGGTATGAATGCTGATGTGATTAAACATGAGTTTTAGCCTATTTAAGTCAGAGTGCAGTGCAATACCATGCAGGTATTCGCGTTCCTATAGACAGGTACTTAGTTGCAATCTAAAGATAAGCTATCAATTAAACCGTAGCACGTTCACTGCTGAAAAAGTCCTCTCCCAAAAATTTTCAGGTCTTCGATGGATAGATACCCTAATTTCCATCGAGAATTTGTGATTCATTTTACCGGATGGCATCCTATGTAAATCTAACAGCAAACGCTGTCAGCCCACTTCCACTTCAGTTTGCTGCCTCCATTGAAACACATATATTCCTAAAACCTCACCAACCTTCTCTCATAGCGAGTCCTAGCTTCAGTACAAGTGCGACAGTAGGTATATTTGCTCCAACGATTATCGATTTTACGATAAATATAGGCGGCCCAGTATCATTTCAGTATGCTGCCTTCTCTGAAACACTTACCTTTTATTCGTTTGCTTCAACGATTGTACCTCCTCTGAAACATCTATATTCTAAAACCTGACTAACCTTCTCTGGTAGTGAGTCCGGGTACCAGCACGGGTGCTACTACGATCTCGTCTCCGATCGCGAATTCGTCGCGAACTAGTAGCGCCGCGTCGCCCCCGGACACCAGCCACAGCGGACGGATCAACGGCAGTCCCTCTTCTAATGCTTCACGCTTGTATTTCAGAAGTAGTGGTGCTATCTGAAGAGAAGATGAAGATGTTTTACATGCAGAACCTTATTTAGATAAAAGATTAATGTAAATTTTTTTTTCAGTGCTGGATCGCACGGCGTGGAAAGAAGGGAAGTCTTTGCCCAGTAGTGGGACACTCGAGGCTCATAATAATAAATGTTTAACTTACTAGTTTCTGTCTCAATAGCGTTAAATTCTTCGCCATTTCAAGCACCCTTTCATCATTGTATTTACTCGGTAGATGCGTGAATTTCATAACTGGCAAGAATGTAGCCATTTGCAGCCATCTCATGTACAACTCTCTTTCTGGCAATGCTATTCCATTTTCCTGGGTTGCGTTAACTTCAACTTGTCCTCTGGAAGATGGCAGAAACTGTTCACTGCCTGGCCAGTAGATATCTCCACCAACTGCGCCAGGCATTATGAAAGGAAACCCATTCACCCCATAAGTCAACATCGTAGGAATAACTGATTGTAGAGCTTCCCATGACGATTCAAACGGAGGCAACGAAACAAATATCGGAGGTCTGGGTAACGTCACCGCTGAAGACACGCCAATAATATTTAAAGTGTTCTCAAAGGTTTTGGTGAAGTGCGTTTTGTATTGATCGGGGTTGATGAGAAATTTCTCGCAGCGGTAGTAGTGAGGCATGTCGTAGGCTGTTCCTAAGTCGAAGTAAAATGAATCGATGTGGTATTGGTCGATCACTGTTTGGAGCTTTTCAAGGATCCATGGAACCGATCTATTATTTGTGATGTCTAACATCCCAGAGCTACCTAGAGACTTGAATCTTGTTAAAGCTGGAATTCGTCTGTCACTGTTCCTTTCACTGATAAGCAGTCTTTTTTGGACACATTCAGCGAAATTTTTACTTTCCGTGCTTATAAATGGTTGGATAGTAAAGGCTACTTTGAAACCTCGTCTGTGAAGCTTATCTACAGTATCGTTCAACGTTTCGAATCGGCTCGTATCGACCGATAGATCTCCTATTTCGTTCTGCCAATGCTCGTTGATGAGAACATGACCTTGCTTTAAAAAGCCTAAGTTTATGACATCCTCTGTATATTTTGAGATCGTTTCAGCTTGTAATTCATGCTTGAACCTGGGCGCTATTTGCCAAACTGGTTCAGAGATCAGGGAATCTAGAGTTTGGATATCAGCTGGCTTCAAACCGTCCCATAACGGAGCTCTTCTGTGACTGTGTATTGAAGAATGGAGGGATCTCATATCGTATGAGGTACATATATTGTATTTCATCTCAGGGAATTCTGTCAGTTGATTCGCGTACGCAAACTCATCGTGTTGTGCTTTGAGACATATCTGCTTCCCTCCTTTATTAACCGATATCTGTAGAGGAGTTTCTTCGTCTATAATAATAGCCGCTCCTTTAGAGTTGATGAAGTATCTCGTAAGAACGTTGCCGAACTGTGATTTCTGTATGTCACCGGTGATGAAGGGAGTGTAGTCGATAGAACCAGAGTCAAGAGGCCATGTGAGGTTGAGAGACTGACCACCTCCGTACCAATGGACCTTGGTTTCTCCCCAGTCGAAACAGTCGTTGGGATAAATATCTGAAACGTGATTTTCCCGTGAGATATAAGGGACCCTTCTGACAGTACAATGTCAATAAGAGCAGTTTTGATGGTGAAAGAAAACTCGTAAGAGACAACATAATAAGCATTATTGAAGTCATTCAAAAAGTCAACAAATTAAATTTAAAATTATAATGACGAGTTTCATGAGTTACTAACCTGATCGCAGGGCTTTCCAATGCACAGCATAGCAAGTGGTATTGTCAACGCCAGGGTCATGAGGAATCATCTTTAGATAGAAGCGGAGATGATGCAGCCACTCGAGGCATTCAGAGCCGTCTGTATGGCGGTGTTCCGCAAGGCAGGGGAATGCTTTCACCTGGCCGAGGCCTATACCTGTGAAGTAAAGAATATGAAATTCAGTAGTGGAGTGGTCAGTTTTCAGTAATTAGAGGTCATTATGGTTGTTAGTCAGTAGTGAGTAGTTGCGGTAATAGTCAGTGTTCAGTGGTCAATGATGAGATACAAGATACGTTTATTTGCTTTTCAGGTATCGCATGAGTGACCAGTGGTCTGTGGGCAGTATGATCAGTACAATCATTGATGCGTAGTCAGTTGTAAGCGGTAAATGGTACTCAATACTCAATGGTCAGTGGTCGGAGTTCAATACTCAGTGTTTAGAATACGTTGTCAGTGTTTGATGGTCAGTGACACTTACCTAAGCTAGCTCTCAATATCTCCACATCATCCTTCCCAAAGATCCTGACCAGCCGTTTGGGCTCGTTGAACTGCACGCTCTCAAAGTACGCCTTAGTCAGTGCTTGTTGGTGGTATAGGACGTAGGCAAAACCCACGAAAAACACTATAGCTAGGAACATGAGGCCTACAAACGCTCGGAGCTTGTAGTCAGTTGGCTTCTTGCGAATCTTTTGAGGTATGCTCTGAAAAGATTTTGTTCATATCAATCGTTTTTAAAACGACCCAGAATTAAGTCCAGCAGTGTACTTTTTCGAACTGAAATCGACGATGGCATTGAAGAGTAATATTGTAAACACAGTATTTTCTTTGTAAATAAACAAGAAACACGATTGATATTCAAAGAAACTTAAATACGACAGCATGTTTTCATAAATCCATAGTCAGATAGTAATCAAAATTTGAGCTCTTCTTTTTAAAAATATAAAAAAGGGATTTTTTTCGATGAAACAGTAACTATAGTGTGATTAGGTATATTTTAGCCTTTAGCAAAAACATTACAGCGGATGACAAATTGATGAGTTAAAACACCACAGAAGAATGAGGTACCTGTAACTTCTCCTTCAGCAGACTAGCGAGGGAGTTGACAGAGGTGACGGAGTTGCTGGGCGAGTAGTCATCATCCATGCTGAACTCTGAACGCAAACGACGAGGCGCGGCCGACTTACGTCGCGGGGAGCGTAGAGGGGCTCTGAAAAAATATACAAAAGTACACATTTTTAATCTACTTGTAAGAGGAGAGGGTAGTTTTACAAGCTTTTATTCATGATACTGTAGAAAAGGTTCATGTGGTGAAAGATTGCGTTCGAGGATGTACTAGGTACCACCGTTTTGGTACAGTTCTGTCGCAGAATAGAAAGTGTGTGGGGGTTCCAGTAGCCATATTAATCTTGATGGCATTCACCCTGTATCTTCATTCAACCTTCATAGTGATATAGTTTCCACTTAACCTTGAAAGAACACAATGAATTGTCCAGAACGTGGAATTCACACGGCTAATGGCCACGCGTGAGCTAATCAGGATACTAATCTACATCATTTACCTCATCTCGTGTGGCCTGCAATGTCAGTAAGGATGCTTAGATTGCGAACGATAATGCTCACGTAACTCTAGGTAATATTCTAATCTTGGTTACGAAGAGTTGGCGTCTAGATTTACGTTAAAATGATCCCTCCGATTTTATCGAAGAAAATATGATACTTACGAAATCCGATGAAAAAGCAAGGTGCAAGACATAGAAGATCAAATTATAGAACGCAAACTGTGAAGGACCTATTTTTAATGATTGCTAGACGTGGTGATGACAGTTACAGTAAAGTCACTGAATGGTGGCCAAGATACGGCTATAGAAACGTGAGACTTCCGTAAATGAGAGAGATTAGCTCAGGATATTATTGGATAGCACGAGCTAAGAGAGGCCTATACCCAGCAGTGGGTGAAGTCGAGCTGTGGATGATGATGAATTACACAACATGTGATATCACGATATCACGTGAGAGTGTTTTAGGTAGACAGTTTGAAAAGAAATGGAATTATACCAACTGCATGTAGCAGCAGTACCCATCCTCTTGCAAATGACGCTCATGTTTGCCATCCCTATGTTATTCTTAACGTTTGTAATGTATCATTTATGGTTGCCTAGTAGTTCAGCTGATGATCCAAATTTTTAACTAGTGACCAACGGGGCCGAAAATAGGTACATCCTTTTTTAAATCCTATGCGATAAAGATGCAATATACCTTCTTACAAAGAGTATAATATGGTATAGCTTATAATTACTATACATCGTTCATTCAGATTGAAGTAATTAAACCTACAATCTCGTCTCAGGTCAAAAAGTCAGGTAGCAAAGTCACGTTTAGATCAATAGTTATTTATCTTCTTAGAATATAGAAAACTTTATCTTATAGTAAACTTCTCTGTTGATGATATTAAAGTATATTATAATAGTGAAACATCTGTGAATTTAATAAATTTATATTTTTTGCATTTATTATGATTGTTATAAACTATATGGCTTTTTATTTAAGTATGGTGCATTATCTTATCTAATTTAGGTCGACACCGCGGCGGAAGAGAAAATGTACGAGTTTAAGATAAACACAATGTTCCTTTGAGAGGATACTCTATGCCCAGACAGAAGTAAGACAATCTGTCATAATCTTATCGGTAGGTAAAATTATTGGGGGCTTACAAAAAAATCAGAGATGGTTTAGCATGATAGATAATTGGTTTGATTACCTATCTAAGGAAGAATATTTTAATTTTTAGCATTTTTTTAAAGTCTTACTTACTCTTATGACAAGCACCAGAATTTCCCACTAGTCAAAGACAGTTCAGAAAGTGTTTTCACCAGGCGATGATGACAGCCTACGAATTGCGGCACTGGGCAGGGTATACTGAGTTACTGACCGGTTGCGCAGGCGCAGCTTCGAGACAAGAACAGGGGCGGAGGTAGGGGCAACTGAATATCTTTTTTTTTCCTATAAAACACTGGCGTTTTTTATTTTTACTGTAACAATGATATTTGGAAAAACTTTGTAGGTTTGTGGCAGAAAAGCGAAATATATAGAGTTTTTCCGTTAAAAGGACCAACTCCCTGATTGTCCATCTTTTTAAAAACCCCCTGAGTACAACTCTGTTTCTTACAAATGATAGTGCGTAGTGTATACTGATTTGGCAATTCAGGTTTTTCTTGTATTTTGGGTGCTGCATGCAAAAAAACTGGCTGACCCATTTTACGATGTTGTTTTGTTGAAAAAAAGTTGTCAGTGACGTCAATAATGTTTTCGAAAATCACATTTGAACTAGTTTTATGGCGATGAGAGCTGTCAAACAACTTCTCACGCGCATATTTCAACAATTTTGAATATTTAAAATCACTGAACGTAATCAAAACTGCTAGAGAATAACAATACAAAGGTCCAGCAAAAATATCATTTCATTCAAACAAGTTTTCCCATAAAAATATGAACAAAAAGTTAAAAATCCATTTTCTGATCAGAAAACTTGTTTGAAATGCTATTCTCGAATAGTCTACTACTTAGACCTAAACAGCATTGATTTTTTATTTTGGCAAATATTTTATTGAAGTTGATTAATGCTAAGGCAATGGAAATGAGTGCATTTTAGAGAGTACTTTTTTTCGGACGGCCTAAGATTGTTAGAGTTATCTGAGCTACACTTTGACAAGCTGATTGCGGAGCATTACCGCGCATTGTAGGTAAGTAATAATTATATTATGATACCTCTGTCTTTACATTTACCTATGAATGTATTCACGATATTTGAAAATCACGATTATCATTTTCTACGTAGTTAAAGATTTGGCATTTCCGGAACATCCTGTACAGGAGTGCTAAGATGGATGAGTATTGGAGTCAGAGATTTCGCAATGCAACGGGTCAACGCTCGGCTCGCTTCCTTATTAGCGTCCCTTGATGCACACACACTTCCGCCGCGTCGGGCGATTGAGCGTTTGGACCTTTACTGGTTTTGCTTGCGAAAGGGCGGGGAAGACCTAATTTTGTTCAAGCCGGAATCATGCGACGAAAAAAGGGGCTTTCGTCCAACTGGGCCAAAACACCACCTTTCAACTTTAAGGTATAAGGAAAATCTCAGATTTGGGTACCGTTTAGACATTTTGATAACCACAATTTAAGTAGTATTTTATTTTGTTAATGCTGGTAATAAACAAATAATTATATAAATTATGTTTACTAATACTAATACTTCAATACTAGTTAGTTATTTTGCTGAACGGATGGTATAGGAGCTGGGAGCTGGGCTTAACCCATTAAAATAATATTCCAGGCAGGTATAAGTACTTACTACGGTTTTTATAAAAAGGAGGACGTTCTAAAGTCAGGTGACTTACTTGGCTCTTTCATCATCTGAATGTACGTCGTGATGGTCATCGTGGTCTCCATCGCTGAACCCTGAAGCGGAGCTCTGGTGGTGTTCCGGAATCTGGAGACAAATATAATGCTCACTTGATCATTCACAACTAAAACACCTAATCACACTGACGTTAATATTTTTAACAATCTTTTCATGTTTGTAACTCTACCATCGGAAGGAAAACCAACTCCAGTGGTGTAGAGAGCAGTGGACGAATAAATTAATGATGACGATTTTACCATAGGGTATTATAGCACTGAATAATGTACAGAATAGGCCCTTCGTGCCACGCAATAAAGAAAGACCTTAGATACGAAAAAATAGCGTTTAAGATCAGATAAAGAACGATAGACTAGACCCTCTCTAGAAGGCTAGACCCTCTAATTTTTAAACAATGTGGAGGCTCCTCTTAATGTGAATTTGGGCACTGCGAATGCTGGTTCAAACAGACTGTTTAGCCTTTGTTTATAAATTCGGAATTAAGTCAGACGATATCCATAAAAGTTGCATGATATATTTACGAAAACAGAAACACCTCCGGTATAGCGGCTACCATTTTTTTCACTACACTTTCCAAAATCACTAAACTTTAAATAAAAACTAAATTAATTTTCGGCCAGTTTTATGTCTGCCGCTGGGTAACTGCTCTGACACAAAACGTTATCATTGTGAACACAAGAAAATCAAACAAAAGAATGATAATTTATGATTGTTTGTTGCCTAAAATAGCGTTACTACTATCTCGTTTGTAACGGAGAGTGATAGATATACCTGTTGGTATTTAATTATTAATTAGAAATGTAATTATTTGAATGGTGAATCATTATTTTGTCAACGATAATCTTGATCTAACTTGAAATAAACCAATATTCATTTCACACAACGCCCTCTAGTCTGTGACACCTATCAAACTTTAGGCTCAGAATAATGAATGCTTATAAGCTTTCTTTGTTTTTTTCGATTGTTTTCATGTGGTGTACCAATAAAGAGTTATATGTCTATCTATCTAATGCAGTGGACGCAGTGCTCTGTGATGCAAGTCACGAAATTCTTGTTGTAGTAGGTAGTTAAGTTGTAGTTTTAGGTCTCTAGATAAATACAAATGTGTTCGATGATCAATAAGTAATTAACTTAAAGATTTCAGAGAACATAATCCCGATTTGAAGGAAGTGGAGGTATCGCTGCTGCGTGGTGTTGAGATAACACGCCTACGCCTCGGAGGGGTGCAAGCAGTGCAATATCACATAGAGTAGAGGACGTGCTCTATGACGCAATTGGATAATAACTAGTTAGAGATAGCCACTCAATATCACAGAAATGCTAAACGACGCTCGTTATAAAGTTCGTATTTTGATAAAGACAAGACGTATTTTGAGATAGGTAGGTTTGTGTAGAAATTCTCATGCAAACCTGTAAAACAAATCTATGCTTGATCAGTAAATTGGAATACGGATTTTCATCTCCACTGTCATAATGCAAACTGCCACGGAGTGGAACTCACTATCGTCGCGTCGTCAATATTTCCGGATCGCTAGAATTTACGATTTTTAAACCAAGAGATAATAGGTGGAGTTATAGCTAAGCGTGCTCTACCCTAGGCTACGCAGCTGCACTTTCCACCAGGAGAACTGGCACTACAAAAAAAAATATGGAGGGTCAAAAGGGTTTTTTACATTTTCTATGTATCTCTTACCAAAGTCAAAGGGATGCACTCAAAGTCCACCTTCCGATGTAGCATAGTGCACCAGCAGTGGCCGTTAACTTGACAATGAATTAAATTAACCAATTAACGTGCTCGCTAATTACCGGGGGCGTTGGAAACGTCTGGCGTGAGTCTGATTTGAGGAGATGACACTAAGTACAGTCAGTAACATAACTTGGTGATAATGGTACAAATTGTTTGTGTCGAAAATGTTTTATGACTGATAACTAGTTACTTTTTATTTTGTGAACTAACAAAAACAATTTTGAACAAATAACTAGCTTCTGGTGCTGACTGTACTGCAAAAACAAAAAATCAAAAAGTAGCAAAAATAGGATTTTTTTTTCAAAATGCAATACGCAAAGATAACCCTAGAGTGACGAAATAATTCCGATTCTCTTTCAGTGCATTTTCCGATAACTGCGTTCGTTTTTGTATATTGATTTAAAAATATATAATTATGGTACCCTTCACATTCTAAGACCACAAGGCACCACTAAGGCACAACATTCTCTAAATATGTCGATATATCGAGTAATATTGACTATTATCTCGTCCTCAAAGACGTACGACGAGATCATAGTCACACAGGAGTGTCAGATAATAGTCACGCAGAAGTGTCAGATAATACAAGGCGCATTTTGTCGACAACATTACCACAGATAATGTAATAGTCCACAGTCTCCATTCTGACAGAATGAGTGGGTAAAAATATCTCGCGTGCGCATTCTAGGCTTTACCAAACTGACCTTAGAGTCCAAGTAGTTATTGACACTTGCCGAGCTGTCGGTGCTACTCTGACATTGGATGCTGTCATCGCTGTTGCTGCAGAGTCCTCCGCGCTGTTCTCCGGAACTCTTACTAACGTCAGAGTCTGACTCTATCCATAAAGGTGAACGGTACTCGAACTTATGAGCAAACATGTTTAACCGCTTTTTATCCATATTTGGAACCTTGCTACTTAAGCTTCTGACACTAAAGTCACGTAGGTAGCTTATAAAATTATCTAAAAATTACTACATTTTATATTATTAATCCCGTCCCGACTTTATTTGAAAGTTCTTTGATCTAACTCCACTTACTATTTTTTTTTTTATAATTCTAAAGACACTCGTTTGACCGCAATCTCACGTCATGGTGACGATGCGGTCAAGGATGTAGCACATTTGTTATTTGAAGTTATTCTAATTTTATTATTTTTAGTTTTATAAAAACACTCCTGCCTATACACTGGACAGAATCGCTGATAGATTTTACGATATTTATAAAAGATTTGATTCACAAGAGGTTAAATCTGACATCTAAGATCACGGGCACCGCTGTGATTGAATGTAGGAAAATAGGACAACACAGTGAAACGAATGCGGTGTCCACACGATTATGCTTTGCAAGACTATTTCACCAAAAAAAACTAGTTCATGGAGAACGATCCAAAAAGTTCAATAAAATCTATTTAGCTGAGAATAACGTTTTAAGCAAACAGATGTTTACATACTATTAATCAATGGACGCAGAGATGCTTTGGTGAGTGTATATCGATATGGTTAAACTAGTAAAAGGAGAAATAAATAACATTGAGTTCACAATTGAAATTGAACGTAGGTAGGTACTTGTAAAAGAAACACAAGATGATTTTAATTAATCTTCTATAAGCCTTAATCTAGGTATTGAGGTAATAAAGGTAAACAAATAGAATTTACTGATAAGTCTTCATCCAATTGACCTAGAGGCATTCAAAATCTTTTTTGTTTTTGCTTGCTAGCAGATAAACCTTTGTTTATTACGGGTTTTAGGTGAACCCACTTTTGTTCTTTTTAACATCTAAACTTTTGCATTTATTATTAGGATCTTCATCATTATGTATTGTGAAACAAAATGTTAAACTGCTAATATTTACCATAACAATAAGAAACTCTTACCCTAAGAGTTATTAAAAAAAAATACAGCAAAGGTGTTTATAGAACGGTGGAATAGGTACTTGCAAAAGGTAGAGATGGTCAGATACGTGAGATATTTTTAGTATAATCTAAAGACAAGGACTTTTAATGGGAACACAGAACCAATGGTCACTTTACACCTACAGGATGCCAAGCAATTTAGTCAAGTCGTGGTCCGTCTGGATCTTTCAGTGTCATTGCAAAACCGTACTCCATCAGAGCCACAGATCAGTCATCCAAAACTACAAGGTAATGTCAAGTGATATGTCTATATAATTCATTTTAATCTTGTGCGAAACCACTCGTAATTTTATTTTATTTTAGTAATTTTAGGAAAACTAACAGCTAGGTAACACGATAGAACAACAGACATAACACAGGAATCAAGAAGATTCAAGCGAGCTGATGGCCAATTAAAAGTTTCCACAGATTTTTATTACATTACAAGATATAATAGAATCCTATCATATAGTGCCTTGTTTACAGTACCCAGTTTTTGAAATCAGAGTTTAATAAGTGCCTATTTTGAACATAACAAGCAGGACTTACATTCAATTGATCCATTCTCATCGCCCCTTGTCCGTATTGAAGGCCATACGGAACTGACATGGAACTCCTCGAAATCTTCCTATAAATCACTTCACCAAAATTCACGTGATGCTCATCACCTCTTGCACCATCACCCTTTAAATCACCATAAGACTCCAAGATCTTTACTTCGGGAGTATGAGGTCTATCCTCATAGTTAGGAAGAGGTCTACCAATCTGTAGATTAGCTTTTGTACGATCATCTTCAGAATTGGTCTTGGGATAGTAATCAGCATGGCTTCCTTTGATATTCTTTGGAGTATCTGTTATAACTATTTGAGGTAGTTCTTCGTAGTTGGGTAAAGGCCGTCCTATCTGAACATTTGTTTTAGATTCATCTTCAAAATCATAACTTTTTGTCTTTATGTCATGTAAAGGTGATGCTTGTAAAATGCCTTCGTAGTTAGGAACAGGACTTCCAATTTGAAAACTAGCTTTTTTGTCATTTTGATTTAAGGTCTGATCTTTTTGAGTAGAATTTTCTAACACAGGCTCATATTCATAATTCGGTAGAGGGCGTCCAATTTGCAGGACACCATTTTCATGTATTGCTTTTACAGGACTTTCTATGTGATCATTTCCATTCACATGGGCAGTTCCATTATATTTGTTAGTTTCTTGAAATACATGCCTTCCATCTTCTTGTTCTGTTCTTGGAGATCCTATGGAAGCTGTCAACCTTCTGACTTCTGGAGGCATTTCCACGTAATCATCAGGATGTGTGGGAATATTGACACGAAGGTTCACCTTCCTTCTGTTTTTCATCTTGAGACGTTCACAAGCAAATTCGCAAAGAGTAGTATTATCTACCGAGGACAAACTACCTTTGTCGTTCGATTGAGTGTTATCTTGATATACTCACTAATATTAGAAAAATAATGAAACTTTAATACAGATGAGCACTTTAGAGTGATGAATAGTCGAAACTAAAACAACAATGAAAAATTATCGTATAATCTTTTTCTTTCCTGCATTTTATCAAATTCGCACCAATCTTTTGTCGACTTGATAACGAAGGAGATAGCGAATTGTCCAAATGTCTCAAATTTAAATACCAAACAGGGTGTAAATAAAACCACTTTCGAAAATATAGGGGTAAGCACACATCAATATAAACAATTTTTCCAATGAAACCAACAATGTCAGTGCAAAAAAATTCGCTGGCGCATACTTCTTGCCAAGTATTTTATTTATTAAGGAACAGCTGATTTTATTCGTACTCACACTATTTCACAGAAAAAGTTGTTGATATTGATAAGTATTAAAACTCCCAAAGTTATCGGTAGTATTCTTATTAGGTACACCCGGTATGAGTACTTCGATTTAGTAATTTATTGATTAGGCTCTAATTTAGATTTTTTACTTGAAATCACAACACGACACACTTCTAATCTGTTTTGTAAGTTCTAAGATCATGAACTCATCAAGGAAACTTCGCGATACTAAAATGAAATATTACTACGCAACACAAACTGGATACTACGTAGGACCTCCCACAGACCTAACAGTAGTATAAAACGTCTGGTCTCTTAAATGTCTAGAGAAAGTATAATTTTATTTTATATCTCATCATTATGTTACTAATGAGGTCTAAGTAGTTTATTAATCTCCTGAGGTTGCTTGCTATAAATATTTATAGCTGTGATGGGCGTTATAGCTCAGTCGGTATTAGCTCTGCTTTCCGTGCCTGTCGTGGGTTCGATTCCCACTGAGAAAAAACATAAACAAACATAGATGTATGGCAAACATAGATGTTTGTTCTATGTTTGAGTGTATTGTGTGTATGTGTGAGTGAGTGTGTGTGTTGTATTTCCAAAACAAATTATATAATCTATCAGCAATCTGGTTCCCATAGTACAAGCTTTGCTTAGTTTAGGACTAGAGGGCGTGGTGTGAAATGTTCAAGAATATTTATTTATTTATTTATTTAAGAGTATGTTTGCGTATTGTTTTCCTTCTTAGCACATGCCAATTAACTTTGAATATGCAATTTGACTTCAAATCATCATCAGGTCAAAATAGTTTTATAATGTAGATTCAATGATCTAATATAACGACACGAGGTAATATGAAATAAGTAAACTAGGAATCACAATGATAAAAAAGTAACGATGGCAAAGAAGGTTGCCTACCTGCCAACCTTGGTTGGTTGGTTGTGTAGGTGCTTATTGTTTTCTTTTTTATGTTTGTTCTGTGTTGTACCAGTGTTGTGATTGTGTTTCGAATTAAACAAATCTCTATCTATCTACCAAATGAACGTGTAGTCACAAGTGCGTGTAATTGCACCGGCACCCTTCAAATTGAAACACAGCAATGCGAGCATCACTGCTTTGCGGCTGAATAAATACGGTGGTAATTTTTCCGGACGAACTCTTTCACAAAGAGTTCTACTTACTATAAGTTGTAAAGTTAAGTTGTAAAGTTATGAGGTAAAAAGCTTAAAGTCGTACAAAAAAACAAGTGAAAAACCATATGATAGGGTTTCGTTTAGACATTATAAACCCGTTTTTATAGATTTTGTGATTTTAAAGTATTGAAAATAATAGTGAAAATACAGGTAATAAAGGTTTATTAGAAGTATACTCACCCCTTCCTGTGGATTATTCATGTACTGCTTCAAGACCTCCAGGTTCTGCAACGTCGGCATCGAAATAGAGTTCCGTCTCAGTCCCACTTTCCTTTCCTCTCTTTCACTCTGAATCAACTCTTCCGACTCATCCGCTCCTAATACTTTCTTTTCGAAAGCCTTTGACGTGCTCGGTGAGGTCGAATCAGTGAGGTCAGTTGATTCTGTGAATAGAAATTGCATGTAGTTTATGGTGATATGAAGCTAGATGGCGCTATTTGAAATGTCTTCCAATACTTTAAAATGTCCTCTCTATAAAATATTTGTATGCAGGAAAATCATAACGCTACAAAAGTAACAAGTTCGTCTCGCCACGCAAGTGATGGGGAACGAACTTGGAAACATTAGCGTTGCACAGTGCACTCTGGAAAAATCGAGGGGAGGCATTTGCCCAGCAGTTTGCAACAGTACAGGCTGACAACAACAACAGCAACAACTGATGGCGTACCTAGATGCCTGTTCCTTACGACCAAACCTCTGAAAACCGGGTAAGTAACTTAGAGCAGCTCTCTTACATGACTACCAATCGCAGTAGGTACTCGTAGTAGGTAAGTACTAGTACAAGTACATAAAAAGATACCTATTATGTAAAATTAGATTTACCTGTATTAGGACTAGTAGGTTTTGACTTGCAAAAGTCAGGTTCCAAAGTGATGTACAGCGTCCCTTCCGGAGTATTCAAAACTATCGTATCATTATTAGGCGATGTGTGCACTTCTCCTAAATCTGATGCGTGTATCTTATCTTTATCATCGTGTAGCCTTTTAGGTTTGTCTGGTACTTTTTTAAAATCTTCGTGAATAGGATTAGGTGGTTGAGACTTGTGAGCTTCATTTGCAGGTGTGACTTCATCGAAAAATGGGATGGTGTCGTCTGATCGAATTTCGGGGGATATTAGGCATCTGATTTCGGAAGGATGCTGTTGGTCCATTGTTGCTGCTTTAGCTCATTGCATTAGTCTGAAACATGGAAAATAACGTTAATTTGTATGAATATAGGTAGGTACTTCAGTTTTCTATAACACTGTGAAGCCAGCAAAAATTAATTTCCAGCTTAAGTTTTTGAGTCTTGAGAATAGCCAAATTGAACCCACGAAAGTTATATTAATTAATTATTAAAAAGACTATATTAACCTTTGGCATGCTGAAACGCAAATCTCAATAAAACTGGAATCTCTCTTAGGATCTGGAATCCCAGCACTCGAGAGGTTAAAACATTTATTATTTAGGTACTTAAATACTGATAGTGCGGACACTGAACTATAACACAGATGTGACAAATCAATCAGATGGCTATCTAAATGCTATCTAAGATTAATATCTGACAATGCGAGTAGTTTAAATTCTAACACACGACTGTTCTTTGTTTGTAAAGTAGGTAGGTATACATGTGTGTGAATGTAGCCAACTGACTGATTATCAGCACACGACGAGATAGAGCCACGCAAAACGTCAAAGATGTGGCTAAGTATTGGTAATACAACATACCTACATAGGTACCTACATAAAATAATAAAGTATCATCAACATGACGAAGAAAAAGAAGCACAAAAGACATTAGATTTATTTAGCGCAAAGAATAGTTGGATAGAAGATAAAAGAAACGCGAGCAAAGCCGCTGGTTTATCACTAGTTTAGGTTAGGTAATGACGGCATGTCCTCAGACTAATAAACACGTGCCATAAACGAATGTGTGATTCAACTGTCAATTCACAAAATGTTCGTCAGCAATATAAAACATAACAAATACCTGGGTACTAAGGTTTCCATCCAAGATATCGTTCTCAATAGGTACCTACCAGAAAATGTCGATAAACATATTATTTCTTTCTCTCTAACCACAGTTAAAGAGTTAAATTTGTGGGATAACTTTTCTCGTTACAAATATCCTTTGAAGACACAAAAAGGACATTTCATATTAAATTTTAAGGTTTTTAGAGACTGTTCATTTTTAATCTAAAAATGAGTGAACTCTGCCCTTTGTTGGGTTTATAAGGATCGTGTGCAAATAGATGGTGTGGTGTGTTTTCATAGGTAAGTACCTACTTACGAAACTGAACTTTTTTTATTTAAATATTTTATTATGGGGGAGACCTTTGCCCAGCAGTGGGAAAGTACAGGTTAAAAAATAAAAAAAATATTTTTTTTATTTATCACAAGGAAAATTACGAATAATTTATACTGTATTTACAATATTTATATTACAAAATACACCTGAGTTATCTACAAACCGTTGCATACGATTTATAGATAGCTCAACTGATCCCAATCAGTACCTAATCTCAATTCGTTTGCAAATAAAACTGTCTCTATATTGTAGGCTACTCTACATCACAGGACGTGATCTATATTATGTTTGTTTTCATTTTCAGAGAAGGAATGACACAATAAACTCTAAATAATTTAAGGTTAATCACCTTAGTTGATGAATCGAATTTATTCACAAAGAAAATTATGACTAATAAAGTATTTACAATATTTATAATATGTACAAAATACACATGAAGCAGTTGAGCTATCTACACACCGTTGCAAACGATTTATAGATAGCTCAACTGATCCAAATCAGTACCAATCGGAAGCGTGCCCAAGACACTGGCTGCATTGCCGCGCTGAATAGCAATGCTGATTCGCTGGCCCAGTTAATCACCAGCCCTCGGGTTTAAATTTTGAATTTTCGTAACCTACTCACATTTTTTTTTTCAGAAATCTGTATGTAGTTTTCTTTATACGCTCTAAGGCTAAGCACACACTGCGGTCCGGTACAAGGTTGCACGGTAGACTGTTTACTCTAAGATTATCGTGTGATTAAACTTTTCACACAGCGCAAAGGATTTTTTAGTTTACATTACGTCATCATAGTGCAAACAAAAAAATTATTAGTAAGTGTATGAGATGTAACATTTTTTGTACTTCATATTTTATTCATGAATATGAACGTGTTGTGTTAGATACCAGTGGTTCGCAAACTTGAACTTTATGAAAGCATTAGTATATAGATCTGCAAAACGTCAAACCACGCACTTTTTTGGGAGAACAAGGTCACCCCCCGTGCGTGTAGAGAAGTAGCCGCTGTTTATGACAATTGCATTACCTCATATTGAAGACTTGATTACGTGTAATGTGTGTGGTATTGCGCTAAGTAGCCTATGTGTTAATCCAGGTTACGAATTATTCTAAGTTTCATCCAAGCTGGTTCAGTGGTTTCGTTTTCGCATGTATAATATTAGTGGAATGCGAATTTGCTGTAAACTAAACACGAGTAAAGATGTTTGGAATATTTATGGAACCCTAATAAGTAACCATAGAAATACTTTTTCTAATGTGTCCGGACTGTGATGAAAAGGTCAATAACATCACATCTTAGTCAAATCATTATGCTATAAGTACTACCAACAAGCGTCGATCTAAACACAAGGTCAAAATTAAAATAGAACCAATTTAAATGATTTCAAATTGCGAATTCGAATGGTGTCGTTTTTTCGTTTAGCAGAAAATCCAATCTAATAACTACTATAACTATACTAGTAAGGAAATAAATATATTGAATATTGAATTGAATACCTACTAAACAAAACAGCCCCGATTCTTCGCAGGTTGCAGACATTCTGAGACTTCTGATTGGCCGATAGTGTGGTCGCGACAGACTGCAACTCTACAAGTGCAACGGGCTGATACTAAAAGTCCAAAACACAGAACGCGTGCTCAAGTAGCACGCGGGTCGCGTGCTTGAATTTGTGTGGGTTTCATTCGAGTTAGTCTCAAAACCACCTTAAGGGGATTTAGCGATTTTTTGTCTAAAAATCCCCTTGATTATGAAAATTTTGAATCAAACTTTGGTCTTAGGTATAGGTAAGCCTTCTGATTTCCAGACTTCTCATGATCTTTACAATGCTGTCGTCATGATGCTGATGCATCATTCAAAAAATAGTACAGCCTCATATTTTTAGCTCTACATCCTTCGAAATAGGAACTAAGTACTTACGATGTTCTTATGTCAATATTTGCTAGTATCGTGAATGGTAGGTATAAAACACAGCCAACAATAAACCTTACTACTTGAGAACAAGGTCGAAATTGAATAACTGAGCTTCTTATCTCATTCGCTAAGATATTTTCCGCTAATCCGCACATGATCACACAAGATTAAAGATATCTTCGGTAAATATGAATTAATCTGTGTGTGTTGTTCCCACTCAGTGCCCAATGATGACATGTTTCTCAACTTTATGCTTTATGTACAGAAAACTCTAAGTACATAGAAAAAGTTTGGGAAATAATGCAGGTACTTAACGACATGACAGCTTAATCGGAAATATCATTGAAGGGAAGGTAGAAGGAAAGAGAGTAAGAAGAAGACCGCGTATTAGCTATAAGAGCCAAGTGATGGCGAAGATCGATGTCATGTCGTATAAGGACGTCAATACTTACCATAACCATTTTAAATTATAGTCATTTTGAGATTATAGTCATTATAAAATTTGCCATAACTACTGAGAAATCAAGCAAAATGAAAAACAGACACTTTGGAATATGGTATTTTACCTAAAGCTTGTGGATGGCATAAACTAAAAAAGGCCTATACCCAGCAGTGGGTGAAGTCAGGCTGTGGATGATGATGATAAAAGAGGTAGAAAGAGACCGTTCAATATAAAACTGAACGACATTTTACATTCATGGTTCAAAGAAAATGTTACTTATAAGTGGGCGTAATTAAGAGTACCAAACGGTAAACGGTCCTCTTTGTTCGGCAAAAAAGTGTAGGTGACTACATTTTTATCCCACATTAAAATCGGAGCCCTACTTTCAGAGCTACGAAAGCACAGACAGACATACAAGCAGTCAGACATACAACGCCGTCAATCTTATAGCACTCCTTACGTTTTTAATTAGGGGTAAGGCCTATGGGGCTAAAGCCAAATTAGGGGTTAGTGAAATCGATTGCAGTTTTACACTCATAAAGTTTAGTGTGAATGCATTACCCAGATAATAGTCTTCATTACATACTAGTGCTCTAATACCCTTAATGTTTAGACATGCCTTCACTACCTCTTCGATTAACAATGATCTCTAAACTAATAGACACTATCAGGCTTCACCTACCTTTCAATTCAGGTAGAGAGGTAGTATCACGTAGTACACGAATAATGCAAGAAGCACAATCCCCACCAGCCCGTAAAGAAGCAAATCCAGGTGAAACAGCAGCGAAAGGAAACCATCTTTGTTACAGCACACGTGTTTCACCATTTTGAAAACAAAAAAATTATCTATATCATCAATTTTTAAGATTCGATTCAACTAACAACAGGATAGAAGAATAACTAAATTATTTAGATTGATATTAGGTTTTATATTTCCTCAACACAAACTGGTTTTACCATTTTATCTCAATTTTGAAACAAGATAATAAAATTAATACAGTACGTGACATTGCATTATTTTTTGTAATCTATTTTAGGGTTCCGCGGTAACAAGAAACCCTTATTTAAACTCCGGGAGCAAACAACACATTATCTGCGAGATCACACCAGAACACTACACTTTTTATGTTACCTGCTACCAAAGAATATTAGTTGGTATTACGAGTAGGTACACTGTTTGTCCTACAAGGAACCCATAATAAAAATCCTGGAGCAAACGACCACACCTTTGGTAAGATCACGCACTTTTCCGTCTTAAGTATACGCTGTTTTGAACAAAAGTTCATTTCAATAACTATTACATTAAAACACTTGTATTTTCTTATCGATGTACCAAAACAAAATGCAATTGAACATTTTGATTAGTGAAACAAAAGCGACTTTTCCGCAGTAATAATTAATTCGAACTGACGATAAAAACCAACTTTCAAACAAAGTGATTGGAAATGTTACGCTATGACTACATTGACTACCTGTCGAATGAAACCTCATTACAGTGCTAATGAGTATGATGCTGCTAATGATTGCTGCGTCAGAGGTGTGATAATCTTTGAGGCTCAAGAAGTTGAAGTTGAGTCTTTGTTTCAAGATGACAGGCATTATTTTTAAACCCCGACCAAAAAAACGGGTGTTACAGCGTTGTCTTTGTTTTTTTGTTTGTCTGAACCCTGGGAGCTTTGAAAGTAGAGCTCCGATTTAAATGCGTTTTTGTTGTAAGAAAGTTGGTTGATCTGGGATGGTTCTTAGCTATGTTTGGTGAAAATTGGTGCAGCCGTTACCAAGTTATCAGCTCCGAAAACCAGTTTTGAATCTCAGACATAATTGCAGTTTGAAACATTTAGTTTATCTCAATGTATTCAGATTTGATGAAATGAACTCCATAGTTCAAGGTATGATGATGACCAACAATGATGAAGAGGATCCAATGATTTTCATGACAATTACAACTAAATTTCAAAATATGTAAGACAATCTTTAAAAAATTTTATAACCCCATGGAAAATTCGTTGGAATCCTTTTCATCATTGCTGGTCATCATCAGACCTTGGAGTATGGACTCCAGTTCATCCTATTAGTAGAGTCTGATTGTAGGTATGTGACTGGTAGATGTTTATTTTCATTTTAAAATCACTCTGTAGGTAGGTACGTTTTGCTTGTGATTCTTTTCATAGAAGCAGTTCTAATTATTCCCAGAGTGTTGCGCGGACGCATGCTGAATGCATTAGCGGTACAGAACGAGCTGCATTGTTTTATAGCCTTCATTCGCGTGCATATATTATTTTAAACTAAGTATATACTTATGTGGAGAGCATGTGACTTCAGTCAAGAGAGATTTAAAAACTTTAGTAAGTAGGTACCTACAGGGTGTAAAAAGATTACTCCCTAAACTTATAGGGGATTTTGACAGACATGCTTCTTGATCGATCAAAGATTTTTCACCTTTTTAATTCCCGACCAATAAAAAATGGTCTTGTGTCTCTGCCCGTGGCCTAATGCACCGATATTAATGCGGTTTTTTTTTGTAAAAAAAAAAGCTGGTTTATCTAGTATGCTTCTTTTCTATGTTTGGTTAAAATAGGTGGGTTTATGTACTAGTCCAAGGTCATTTAGGTAAGGTCAGAGGAACATCTTGTCTCTGATTTATTATTACGTGCTTTGATGCTTCCAATGCTTAAAATTTCTGATTTGTTTATTTTCAGTATCTAAACCAGTGACTCAATTTTATGTAATCAATGTAAATAAATGATAATTTACTTTTGTAGGTACAATGCGGATGATCTTATCTTGCTCTCTTGTGTAAGGATACATAACACAATGTAGATATATGTTAATATAAACAAAAGAACTTTTATGCGGACACATATCTGAATAAATTTGTAATAAAATGGTTTCATTGTTTGTTTTAACTCAATCAATTCTAAAAACCACAAAACGATCATTTGAACCTAGGTACCTAGGAACCTAAGTCACTAGTAGATAACCGCATCGCTGAGCGAAGCGAAAGTTAGATCACACGCGAGCGCATCCTTGCACATTTTATAGGTCAAGCGGGGCGTAACCATGAATTTTGACAATCGTCGTGTTACGTAAACATTCGAGTCATACTGCGCGTCAACGGCAGCTCAACTGCTGCACTTTGCAACACCACTGCGTAGTGTAACTCAGATGACAATTACCATACAATTATGTATGTCAAACGTATCCGTGCTTACTCCGCACTGGGGGGCGATTCTAATCTCAGTTGAACTGCAAAGTTTTAAACCATGGTCAGTTCATACTAACTCATAGTTATTCTGTGACTAAATTGTGACATTATGATGTCATTTGATTTGTTTTCGCGCATATTTTGCTGTCAAGTGTCTAAAAAGAATGATCACGTGGTACAATTTTGTACCACGTGACCTGAAGAAATTACACTGGGCAGTGAAATATAACTTGACAGCAAAAGATTGGAATACGGGGGATGGCATAATTTTTCAGTATTAAAAATATTGCAAAAAAACTGTTCGATTCAGAATGACACAAGCTTTCATAATCAAAGTCGACTTATTTCTGTACGATTTACGATTTACCTCACCTTTGTCCCATCATCTCATAATTTTTGAACAGAGTCCACACTTCTTGCCTTGATTGTTGATTTCAATAACAATATTTTAAAAGTGAGCTAGAACCAGTGAACATGGACACACCTTCTTAGTATAATGATAATCGTACCTACGTATCTAAACATAACTCGTGTAAGTACTAAGTATCCACTTTTCCAATGAATTATCTACCTACTGAAAGATGAAAGATTGTCTGCAGTCACGGTAGGAACTGTTTTCAAGGGATTCAGTTATTGCATTTATTCAGTTGTTATTCATGATTCGTGAAGGGTAAAAATATGTGCGGAAGGGTAAAAAAGTTAGACCCTCAAAGTTATTATCGAATACTTTAAGTATTAAACTTTTTTGATAAACAATGAAAATCCTTAAAAATATCTATGATTTAGCCTCGATCTAAACTTGAGTCATAAGCGCATTGTCTGACAACTCTCTTTAAAGTTATCAATAAGGGACTCTCAAGACATGATTCTGATTAGCCAACAATAGGTAGGTTAGGTACCTATTTACGCACATTCCTTATCAAAATATGTATACTTAGGTATATAAAATCGTGGTGCGGTTAATAATCTGACAGTCATTGTTCTACAACTAATCTGCTTAGTTTGGGAGTAGAGATCGTTGTGTGAAATGTCCATGAATATTTATTTATTTATCTAAGTTCTTTTAAAACTTGGAAGGTATTTTATTTTTCTTTGAAAATGTAGAGTTAGCTCTAGTATGGCTAGCGGCTTGTCAGATAATTAGCACAATGTGAATGAAGTAGGGAGAATATAACTAGCTTCAACACTAGTTATTATAAAAAAATATTTGCATTAATTCGCTAATGTTTTTTTTAATTTAACCCCTTTGAGCCTGATTTGCCTCAGATCTAGTACGTCTCAAGGGGGTTGTCAGAGGCTTGTCCAAACACCAAAGCAATACCCATTACCGATTCCATGCAAAATTAAATGTTATTTTTTACTTACCTTAATATTGTCTCCCCGTACTATCGCGTACACACCGAAGTCACAGACACAACACTTAAAATCTGTCGCAATTTTTTTTGAAGATGCTCCAGACTTGGTAGCGCGCGGTAAACTGCTCAGCTTATTATCTGCATTCGAGTCGGCCAATGATACGTAGGTTCGAATCACGTGGTGTTTCACAGGTAAAGTGCTAGAGTTTGTGTTCATATTTTTTCACAGCATGCTCTAATTGGTCATTGCATGCTTTTATTTGGTCTCTAGTGACTTATCAGCTCACCGGAGTTTACCGTAGAGAATAAACTAATAATTGACGGCAAATTAAGTTTTTAGTACTTACGAAGCGCTCGTCGCGTAGCTTGCATAATCAATTTTTACTGCGACGTTCTGCGCGGTCACTAGGTATTTCGATGGGTGACCAGTGGCATTTACTTAAGAGCGTTTCCCTGCTTCAGAGGGCACATCTGTCGGTCCCAGCTCTCGCAGTCGTTTAGGCCACGACGGAAGCCTTAAGGCGGCCTAAAACTCCGTCACCAGAATTGGTCACTAACTCATACCAACGAACGAGTAGATACCTACTTAGGTACTTTTTAAGATTTATACTACAAACGAATCTATTTCGTTTGTATTTTTTCAGCTCAAATACATATATTATTTATTATTCAATAAAATTGTGTATGAATTGTATGATGCTATTTTCAAATTCTGTAGCTATTTTCCAAAAGTAAATTCAATTAGTCAAAGTCAAAATTTCTTTATTCAATAAAATCACAAGGATCATTAAGGGCGGCTTGCACCAGAATCGCTAAACGCGTTTAACTCTTAAATAGTATTTAGCGAGTTGTCAAGTCATACAAATACGTCAGATTTAAATCGATTTAGCTGTTAAATACGTTTAGTGATTCTGGTGCAAGACGCCCTTAGAAGTGGTAGACTAAGCTAAACAAGTTTTGAAGCTGACAGTACCAACCTACTGGTAACATAATCTCCCGTCTGGAGCGTGTCTGGAGGATACATTAAACGTAGGAAGTGCATAAATGAGTAACTGGATCATCAACTAAGGAGTGTAGCTCTAATTGAACCTGCACTAGTTAGGTAGCCTAGCTACCCTCCGAAGCACGAAAGCGCTCAGATGTAAATGCCACTAGCGGTCACCCATCCAAATAGTGACCGCGCAGAACATCGCTTGAACTTAGATAATCGGTGCATGAAGATAGACTATCCAAGCTACGCTCCGAGCGGTTCCATTAGATTTTCCAATTTTGTATGAGAATCTCTACTCAATTCTGTGCTAAGTTTCGAGTTTTTTATTAGAATACGAGCCATAGTCTTGGAATTCAAACCCACACGTCTTGTTTCAGCTAGGTATAGAATTTCGTACTTTTCGTATACGAGTAACTAATTATTATTCCCACGAATTCCGATAATGATCGATTAGCAATGATTCGAGTTAGCAACCACTCACGTGAGTCGCTAAACGGGCATTCACGATCGATGCTCTCAGCAATAGCTCAAGAATTTAACATTTAGGTAGTTAACTACTATGTAAT
This sequence comes from Gandaritis pyraliata, assembly GCA_947859175.1. Taxonomy (NCBI): domain Eukaryota; kingdom Metazoa; phylum Arthropoda; class Insecta; order Lepidoptera; family Geometridae; genus Gandaritis; species Gandaritis pyraliata. The sequence continues at coordinate 9,637,776 of OX401864.1, forward strand.
ATTGTAATGTTAGCAATCGGTTTTTACAGCGTGTACAAAAACTACTACTGAAAATTGTATAGAACTTTCTCGAATGATTCAGGCCTTTGCATCCTAATCTAGATGATTTATACAGCGTCAGAGGTCACTTTTACCCATGCGCCTGCTGGTCGTAGGTAGACCATCCTCTAAAGTCGTCAATAAACTTAAGATTTGAGGGGAAACTTGTTTACAAATAAAACAGCAAAATACGAATACAATTTTATTCAAGCGAAATCTATGTATAGATACAGACAGAACGTCACTGTGACCGAACGAAGTGAATCTATACCTACTTGGAATGTCTCCTGTTCATAGACAATCACACCACTATAGACTAAGGATGTACAGTAACGAGCAATAAAAACGAACTACCATTTACGCGTATAAATATAGATATTTCAGGTTATTGCTTTAGTTATGATAAAAGTTTCAATTCGTTTATTCGATATATTTATAAACAGCAATAAATTAGAATAATTTTAATTTTCTATCCTTAAATTAAATACCGAAGTACGTATTATAACTGATAAAAAATAATTCGACAGGCGCCATTACCTATTTTTTGTAGTTCCATTATGACAATGGCACCGTACAATTAAAGCACATCTATTAAACTACTTAAACATGAATATAGCAACAATAAAACGTTACAAAACACATACAAAAGTTAAAAGAAATTGTAACAATAAATAGTTGCCGATTGCATGAGCACTTTCAAAAGTTTTACCTACTTCTTGTAATAATTGCACTGATTTGGTTTTTATTATGATGGGATAATATCCGAATAAAATGTTTTAATCTACTTTTTTATAATTTATAATATAACATCAAAATACGCTGACAATTATTAATATAAATTGATATAAAATAATAAGTACTTGTCACCCTAGTGGGTTGTCATGTGAAGCTAAACATAGCTTACTACTAAAACCTACCATACACTGTCGTGAAAAACATTGTACACCATCAGAACGCGATATAACATGTTTTTAAAACATCGTGAGATCAAATAACACTTTAGTTAATAATTTTGCACGGCAGTGTACGTGAATTCTAAATTAATTACTAAGTAATAATTATAAATATTCCTAAAAACAGAACAGAATCATAGTTTAATGATATTCTTAACAAATCCGCAGACAAGCGATAACTGGATTCAAAATCGTAACTTGTAATAGGAAAATATGATATTTCATTGCATTCATATTTATTATTTTATATATTTTTCGCGTCTATTTTTCAATACCATGAGATTCTCTCACATTTACATTGATTTGCATAAAAACGGAGAGGTATTGATGAAATGTAGCGTAGGTATGGCACCGTATCTGATTTGTATTCAGTAATACTGTAAGACGTTTTGACATTCTTTTCTTCAAGAGTACGAAAATACATCGATATTGGATTACAATTACATTGTATTAGCATATTTATTTGATTCAAGAGTAAGGCTGCAGGTTGTGTTGATATAACAAGGTTGTTCCAGAGTATACTTGAACAACCGAATGACAACGATGGTTAAGCTGATTTCGACTATAATATATGAGTCATATTGATCACTTTGAACCACCTTAGAAATTGGATGAATCTAAGCCGGTTCCACGCGACCTAGCCTAGAAAATAAATTTTTTTCTTTCTTTTTAATAAACTTACGTTTTTCGTGTTTTGTTTTTGACAATCTTGCTATATTAAAACTGTATGGAATATGATGAATAGTTAAAGGAATATCTAAGACTTGAAATAAAATCTTAAAACTACATTACTTAGTTCCTAAGTGCGGTAGTTTTAAAATTTGATTCATATTAAGACTATTTAATCTAATTACCTAGTCTAATCTAGTTTAAGTAATGATTTGATAAAATGTGTTCTGTTTAGCCCTAAAAATACACCAAACTAAAAGAACAGAAAAGAATGAAACAAAAGTGGTATTTTTATCATTCGTTCTGTGAGATTCTTTGAGACGAGATACTTATATCGCTCATTCAACCATTTTTTATTTTCTAAGAAATAAAGATTCCACAATAACTAGTTAAAAAACCAGATGGAAATTTTATTTTGTCTATGTTTGGTGACCATAGACAAGTTTTTTTGCCATAAATAGAGGAACTTTGATGGTCTTAGATCCGTATTCTCAGCATAGTTTTTTATCCGTTTTGTATGAGAATCTCTACTAAAATCCATGCGAGAGTACCTAACACTTAAGTCTGAGTTTTTATGAGAATACAAGCCTTAGGTAATTTTTGGAGCTAAATAGAACAAGACTGTTTAAAATCCTCTGTTCTAATTATACTAAGCTATCGTTAGGAATATGGGTCATAATTATTAGCAATGCACAATTTAACCGTTCGCAAAAAATACTGCCATCTATATCACAAAACACAAGGCGACCGCACACTCAACGTTTTATAGTGCCAACTTATCCGCTCAGTCGAGAGGGCGCCACTAGCGTATTGTATATAAAAAAAAACAAAAGATAGCCACTGACAGCGAAGTGACACCTCTTTGACAACGGAACCGATAAGTTGATAGCACTGTATGAGGTAAGAATACGAAATTTTTTGAAGAAATTTTCTATTAACATACAGGGTGAGCTCTGTCGACCGCCCTCTGAAGGGAAAATCTAAACGGCTGTAGTTACAGAAAAATGTCGTTAGGAGTCACTGGCTCGATTTGATAAAATAAAAACTGCATTTTCAAGGTGCAACCGTGCACCTTTAGCATTTGCTGAGTGGGTTCCTTTTTACGCATTTTATTGATTTATTATTAAGTAAATATGTACCACCTAATTGTATGTTGCGTAAAATAAATAATTTCTATTCTATTCTATTCCATTCATTTTAAAATTTCAAAAAAGTTGTTTATTTTTCGAGAAATTAGATTTTTTTTTTTGACATTATTTTGATCCTTTACAAACAAATACTGTAATATAACAATGGGTGTAATGCGGTCGAGACAACTCACCCTGTGGTTGAACGTAAACTCAAACACAGGTCTTGACAGTTTTTCGTTGAGCCTTCCTAATGTCAGATTATTTTTAATTTCCTTGCAAAATTTCGTATTCTTAAGCCACTTTCACATTACTGCGATGTGGTGCGCCAGAACGATACCGAATTTGTGCACCCGAAACATACGCGCAACATAGGTACCTACTTGTAACGTTTCCTAAATGAATGAATTTGATATAGTTTTGGTACACCGATAGTACTCGTAGTAATATAAATTGGCGTTAAACTCATGAAAGAACACTTTTTTGTACTAATCATCATCCGTAACCGAAGAACATATATAATTATTAAAATCTAAAAACGCGATATATTCAAAATGGATATGTAAAAGTGAACTTACGTTAAAATATTAGAATTAAAAACTATACATTAAACACATAACGACACCATAGTATATATCTAATGGCATTTCAAACATTAACATACGACCATTCGTGCATTTTCGGCCGTTTTTCGGTCTGGCTAATGTATATGTAGCTTTATATTCTAACCGAAAGCCGAATTCATAACTTTAAGTATATTTTTCTATCATTTGCCAACAAACCTTTCGTAAGCTCTAAATAAATACTTCTAAGTAAAAATGTATGTAAGGCGGTGAGACTAAACGTAATGATATACACAGAGTACATAAAAGTACTAATACCTTATTTGGGTACAGGGTATCGATACTGTTGTTGTATTTTTCTAAAATAACCCAATTTGACAGACTATTGCCGTCTCTTTCTCATAAACTGAAAAGACAAAGACGGCTATAATTTTAGCGCTGTCAAATAAGTTCGTTTAGGAAAATGCAACAACAGAATCGACACCACTATTTAGTTCTTGAGAAGGGTCCTTTTTGGTCCCAAATTATATTTATATAGAAACATCTATTGCATATTTGCTGTATATAAAGTAGAGAAAGACTATAAGGACTATTAGATCGATTTTTACATTGTTATTTTGTAAAATACTTAGGTAAAATTATTCTTATATTCATTTATCCTATATTACGCAAAATCTGTGAAAATCTTATCAAGGGCTCATATTTTAAGATTATTCTCAAGTTGAAATCGTGAATCGAATATAAGTTAATTATTTTATTTACATTAGTATTTGACAGCACTGAAAATGTTGCCGTCCTTTTCTCATGAACTGAAACGCCAAAGACAGCTATAACTTTAGCGCTGTCAAATTAGGTTGGTTTAGAATAGCAACAACAGAATTGAGACAAATATTTAAAATGACCATTGGGTTTAAAAGTTGCTAAAAAAATCATGTGATTATGTGACCCCTTAGGTAGACGCTTTATTTGAAGTTTCTAAGTATAGAGGCAGATCTAGTATAATTAGGTTACAGTAGATACTTAAATATGATTATGTTTATTGTAGAGAGACTAACCTTATTCTTAGAGACAAATACCCATATTCTTAGTCGTTACCCCGAATAATCCTCAACTCGACCTCGAAAACGTACTCTGGTAGTAATTTGGACAACTTAACTTCGAGGTCGATTCGAGGCGATGATTATTCGAGGTAACGACTAAGGATATGGGCCAAAATATGGAGGTTAGTTTAGTATTAAATTGATATATTCACGTGTATTCTAGTTTAATCGAGAAACTAGGTTTAAACTCGTATGCTGCTATTTTGCTCAGCGTATGTAGACTAGGTACCGTATGCAACGTATAGTAGTCATAACTTATTTCGTTGCAATTTTCCGATATTTATTATATTTCCTAAGAATTCCTTAAATTCTGTCAGAATGTCAATGATTTTTATATAACCTTTTGAATTTATTCTGATATTTCCGATTCACTCGCATAACAAAAATACAAGATATTAGAATACCCTAGACAAGTGGTATTCGAAAATGCTAAACGAATTATTTTAGAATATTTTTTCTTATCCATTTAGAGTACACTGCTAGTTTTTTTTTTCTTTGATTTTTATAAATTAGAAATATGAAAGTATATTACAAACATCTTAGGATAGGTAAGTATTAAAGATTATGTTTAAGATTAATGTAATTAATTCTTAAAACCAAACTAATAAAGTAGTAACCATTAATAAGAGACTATTAGTATTGCGCTGGGGTAATTTTTTTTATAGCTGGCGACTTCAATGTTACCAGATATAAAAATTAAATATCTACCAGTTTGTCACACATTATTCGTTGAATGTACTTTACTGGTTCTGTTATGGGCATTCTTTTGCATCAATCATATTGATTTTAAAGATTTTTTCGATTCTGAATAATGTATCACAAATCGAACAAGTGACAATTAAACAAATCGAAAGGGCTAAATAATTCTTTTCATCTCAACTTTTTTTATTTAGAGATGTCCCTTCAACTTTCTCGAACTTCTCGATCTTTGAGTATTTGGGGAGGTATAAAAAAATAATAAATAAAACTGTCAGTCATTGTTCGGTAGCGCTATAAAGTACAACAGCGTCAGAGCGTAATTCCTTCACAATAAAAAAAAGATTTTAGATATTCTGAGATAAAGATTTCTAGCTATTTCTGTGATAATAAATATATTTGTGTAAATAAATAAAATGTGATTCTATTTTGTAGCTTTACAACTGAACGACGTAACTCATCAATAACTATAGCGAACTAAACAACAGTATATCGCTTAGCGCTTTCGTTTTATCGGATGGTCACTTGTCTGCGCTGCCGTATGCCGTGTTAGGATAGGATGGGATGTGGGGCTTACATTAGTTATTCCCCCGTGTCGGCCCAATTCGCTTCCTCGGCTATTCTGTCCATGCAGTTTCCGAGGAACTGATACTGCAACAAACAAAGCGACAATCAAATAAAACAACCGCAACGCAAAAATGAAGTAGCAGACAACGTTAGATATCAACGTTAGATAAAGATATCTGACAGACAAGAGTGCCACACAATTCAATTCAATTCAATTCAATAATTTTATTTCAGACAACACATGTACAACATACAGTCCATAATTTAAGAAGCAATAATAACAAGTTAATACAAATAAACACATAATATTATACACCTAACATAAAAGGTAGGTACTGTACACAGCACGGCACGGCACACTATACGTTAACGCCCAGCTTGTGTGGCCCGCTGGGTTTTAACGTACAATGTGCTCCCTCGTCCAGTACTCCATGAAGTGGCAGTCAGTGTCCAGCCTCCCAGCAATAAGCTGCAGGTAGCTGTTGGGACTGCCGCGCACCCGGCGCATCAGAGACGCTGATCTTTTGCGCATTATTGCCGCGAAGCCATCGACGCGTGCTTCCGCAAACATTCCCGACGCGCTGCAGAAGCGCGGCAACCCCATCAGCACCCTAAAGGCGTTGTTATACTGAATACGCAGGGCATTCCACGACCTCTGCGTATGCTTGACCCACAAACTACATGTATAAAATGACTGGCAGTATGCTCTAAACAGCGTCGTTTTTACCTGCCTAGTACACCGTGTAAACCTACGGGCCAACATGTTCGCTCGGACGGAGAGTGCCCTGCGCTCCCTCTCCATGTCTGCGTCATCTGTGAGTGCCTCGGTGACCCAGTGGCCCAGATACTTGAACATTGGGACTCTTTTTAGGTCGCTGCCGTTCAGCGTAACTGACGGGACCGTGTCGTAGCTCTTTGTGCCTGCCTTGAACACCATCAGTTCGCTTTTGCTGGCGTTGTATCTGAGCCCATGAGACTCCGCATAGCTCTCACAAATTTTGAGCAGCTTGCGAAGGGCACTGATCGATGGGCTCAGCAGTACCATATCGTCCGCGTAACTAATATTATTAACAGTTACTCCGTCAATTGAGCAACCGACCTGGGCACTGCTGAGCTCACGAATCAGGCGGTCTGTATACAAGTTGAAAAGGCGGGGCGAGGTTAAGCCACCCTGCCGTACTCCGCATTCCAGCCTGTATACATCCGATAGTGACCCTGACCATCTAACACTATTTGACTGATTGCCATACCAGTATTTAAGGAGCGATATGAGCTCCCGCGGAAGCTTGGTATCACAGGATAGCTTCTGCCACAACCTGTCATACGCCACAAGGTCAAACGCCTTCGATAAATCAAGAAAGCAAGCGTAGACAGGTGTGCTCCTGCACAATGGACCGATGAGATTCTAACAGTCGTAGCACACGCTACGCTTGCTACATAGTGTAACTGCACTATACAAGTGCTACGTAGCTTAGCAGTTCTTTACAAGTGCTACGCAGCGTAGCAGCACTCTACACCTGGTACGTAGCGTAGCAGCACTCTACAAGTGCTACGCAGCGTAGCAGCACTCTACAAGTGCTACGTAGCGTAGCAGCACTCTACAAGTGCTACGTAGCGTAGCAGCACTCTACAAGCGCGTAGCCGCACGCGCGTAGCGTGGCTAAATGCTACAAGAACTACGTAGCACTCATAGTGTGCTGCTACGATACGTAGCATGTAGCGTGCTGCTACGCTACGTAGCTGCTACGCGTAGAAACACGCTACAAATTTAAGGCACATATCCCTAATTTGTATTGATGTTATAGACAGATGCAATACTCACATATGGAGTGAAGAGCGCGAGTGTGCGTGTGTGCGTGTCGCGCGTGTATGTGAGTCGCAGCGCGGCGGCGGCGTCGTCGCGCGCCCAGCCGCCGATGTCGCTCCATCCCACCTCTATGCTCTGCGCGGTCGCAGACTCGTCCTCGCTCCATGACGACAGCTTGAGCCCGTTCCAGCCTAACAACAGATTAGCATACGTTACGTTAGCACGGACCATCAAAACTGCAGAGAAACGAGTGTGGCTCTGGTTAGTGTATGTGTACCTATAGCGAGCGCTATGGCGGGCGTGGCGCGGCAGTCGGTGCGCGCGGGGGGGAAGGCCACGTCGCCGTAGCCGGGCAGCGTGCGAGCGAGCGCGAGGTAGTCCCGTCCTCGTCGCACCTCCTGCAGTGCCTTGAGCTGGTAGAGGCGCGCGCCGGCCACGCACACGCCGCGGTTCACGTCCTCCACTGCCTGACAAACAACATTCCTTTTAGAACCAAACATGAAGGGTGAGTATTGTATCCACAGCGGATTTTTATTGAAGTACCTACCTCCTAAGTCAAATAGTATTCGGCCTCCTCATTGTATTGTTATTTAAATCTAAGTATAGAGGCGCTGTAGTTTTTGACGTTGATAGATATTTTGTCTTACTGAAGAAAAGATGTTGTAATTTCGGAATTAATATTAAAACCACTAATAGTAATGAGAAATCTTATTTTATTCTATAAAGTTCAATAATTTTTGCCTCTCCGAAGTATCTCCGCAGAAGCCATTTTTGGTACTTTTTATCCTGTCTAATTAACAGGATAAAATTAAGGACAAGGGCGACGTCACGTCAAGTGTTTCAGAGGGCTTAGTACCGACTATAAAAATTGGTGTAAAACGTCTGACACGCGAGTACGGGCTCGGTGTAATGTCAAGCTTCTCAAAGAATCCGCTTAGAAAACGATACACACGAAGTCGCGGGTAACAGCTAGTAAAATATAAGTGACCTTACATAAAAATAAATAAAATAAATATTCATGGACATTTCACACGACGCCCTCTAGTCCCAAACTAAGCAAAGCTTGTAATATGGGAACTAAATGCTGATAGAATACTTATATACTTTTGTAAATACATACTTATAATAAGTACATAGTAACACCCAGACATAGAACAAACATCTATGTTTTCCACACACAAATCTTTGTTCTTGGTGGGGATCAAACCCACGACCCACAGCACGGAAGGCAGAGCTATACCGACTGAGCTGTGACGCCTGTCAATATTTATTAAACATTATTATTTAAATTATTTTATAAAAAGGTGATATACCTGATGGAAGATAAAGGCAGCCGCCGTGGCGTCGTCGGCGCAGATGGAGAGCTCTGTGCGCGGGTCGAACAGCCACTTGCGCACGCACAGGCACGAGCTGCTCGCAGTCGAGTAGTTCTGTATGTACAGCGCGTGCGGACACTCGTTGGGCTGCAGCTTGCGCTCTGGAATAAACTCATTCATAAATATTGCTACAAAAAGATATATTTGCAAAATGTACATTTATCGGTTGTTAACGCGCGGTACGGAACGCAACACTCCCTCGTCCCTCGTCCCGCGTCTAAACCCCCCCCCCCCCCTCGCTACTCTGCGTAAAACACCGGTGCGTACGCGTGCCTTTGATTTTATTTATTTAACAATTACTTAGATGTAAACTGTAAAGGATTGATTAAAGAAAGCTGACTGTTGTAAACTTCAAATCATCGTTTTATTTGAAGAATCGCCGCCATAGGGCCTGCCTGAATATCGGTCACTCGGATGTTTAAATGTCTATTTCTGCTACTTGCAGTGACGCGAGCGTCATTGCTTAGTCGCAGAAATAGGTACGTTAGTACTTCCCCGGACGAGCTCGCACACAACAAGCTCTGTGCCAGTCTACAGATTTAGCAAGAAATAAACAAGAAGAAAATATTGATGCTGGATGCTTGTGCAAACTGGACAGTATAAACTGTAAAACGTAGAGCATGTAAGTCAAAGTCAAAGTCAAAATTTCTTTATTCAATAAAATCACAAGGATCATTTAGAATCGTCTTATATAACTAGGTGATTCTAGGTGCCAGTTCCACGCGACCAGAGCCTAGAAGAACGGGCAAGAAACTACGGCCTGCTTCCTAGCGTTTTTTTTGTATGATCCCTTTTACAGAGATATATACATAGAACACGAGAATAGCACTGACATTGCAAGTCGAGTAGTTAGCTGTCGATGAGTGGAGCGACATCGGGCCATGCAGTTTTGTCATTAATATAGTTATCTAAGGTATAATATGCTTTCTTCACGAGATTATTCTTAATGTAGGTTTTGAATTTCGGCACTGAAAGTTTTGTGGCGTTTTCAGGAAGCTTATTATAAAGGCCCCACAGAATCCGATTGAAGTAGTGTCTGTATTTGGTCGGGTTAAACATTTACTTTGGTGGCTGGATAAGGCAATGCGTGAGCGCACTGCACGGCCACTATTCGCGCAGCTGAACATGGCGACGGATAACTACCACGCTTCAAGTATTCAGAATACAAAAAATCCAATTTCTTTTTAATATATTAACAATTGTCACTAGGTGTAGCCAGCGTCGCGGGCAGACCTTCACTTTAAAAAACAACTAGCAGTTACCCGCGACTTCGTACGCGTCTACAGTTTCCGAGTACATTATATTATCTGTGCGTGTACCGAGCGGATACTTCTTTGAGAAACTTGACATTACACCTCATTACACCGAACTCGTACCTACTGGAATGTCAAACGCTATTAATTAGACCAAAGAGGTAGTACTACGCCCTGTCAAACTGACGTGACAATGAAATCCTCTTGCCAATTGGCGCTGCTAATCCTTTTCGTTCATTTTATCCTGTAGATCCTGTTAATTATTCGGGATAAAAAGTAGCCTATATGTCAATCCAGGTTACGAACTACATATATGCCAAGTTTCATCCAAGTTGGTTAGATTAGATTAGAAAATTCTTTATTGCACATTTAAAAAACAGTACAGAGGCGGGCTTAATGCTAATTAGCATTTTCTTCCAACCAACCTTTGTGTAGTGTGGAGAAAAGGTAGTGCTTAGATTAGTTTTTTGATTAGTTTTTTATTTGGTTCAGTGGTTTTGACGTGATTGAAACACAAACATCCAAACATCTAAACTTTCGCATTTATAATAATTAGTAGGATTAGAAAAACTTACCAAAGTTGTATTCAACGATTTCAAAGAGATAGAAGTACGCTCTGAGATGATGCGGCAGTGCGATGTGGTCCGCGACGGCCTCGTACACCGCGTCCGCGTGCGCGCCGCGCAGCACGCTCACGGAAGCGACGCGCGCGTCGGGCAGCACCACCTTCAGGTCGACGGGCGACGCGCCGCCAGCTTCGCCCTCAGTCAGGAACTCCTGCACGCTTTCGCTTTCTGCTATCACTCGGATTGCGCACACCTGACAATTAATAAATAAATAAATATTCAGGGACATTTCACACAACACCCTCTAGTCCCAAACTAAGCAATGCTTGTAATATGGAAACCAGATGGCTGATAGAATACTTATATACTTATTTTTTTTGTAAATACATACTTATAATACATACTAACACCCAGACATAGAACAAACATCTATGTTTTGCACGCACAAATGTTTGTTCTTGGTGGGGATCGAACCCACGACCCACAGCACGGAAGGCAGAGCTATTACCGACTGAACTGTGACGCCTGTCACAGCTCAGTCGGATAATAATGGATTCTTAATTCTTTATTGCACACAACACAGGACATAAACAAAAGACAGAAATAGATGACATGTACAAAGGCGAGCTTAACCCTAACAAGAGTTTTCTTCCAGCAAACCTTTGGGGCTAGAGAGAGGTGACTATAGAGGCAGGTCCGTGTACATAAAAGGTACATATAACGGAAATTCGATACTTACTAAACTAACAAATCAATATTATTAAGAAAACTAAAGTATTAAACATATACCTATCATAAAATACATATAATGAATCATATATAGTGAGGAAAGAAAGGCGTATTATCAGTTGAATGAGAAAAGAGATTTTGTAAAAATATTGCTAGAACAAAGGATAAAAATAAAAATAAATATTCATGGACTAGAGGGCGTTGTGTGAACGCCCTCTAGTCCTAAACTAAGCAAAGTTTGTGCTATGGGAATTAGATTGCTGATCTGCATTTTTTTGTAAATACCTACTCATAATACATAATACCCGACAAGAACAAACATCTACGTTTGGCACACACCAATTTCACACCTTTACAGGGGATCCTAATTTGATAGTGTAGTCATTTTACATAATAAATGTTTGTTCTCGAACCCGCGACTCGCAGCTCAGAAGGCCGAGCTATACCGACTGAGCTGTGAAGTCCTCACGGATTGTTTGAACGATAACATGAGCATACCTTCTCTAAATACTGTTCGAGTCCTCGTCTCCTCGCGTCTAATTGCTGCTCGCTCAGTGTAAACGGCCATTTACCGGGCAGCTTCGGGAAATTGAACCCTGAAACAATCACAAGACGATTAAAATACTTATTTAAGGCTTTAGAAACATCTGTAAATGCTATAGATGGGGTACCATGTGGTTGTACTGTAATATAATTATATCCTATCTTTTTTATGTACCTAAGTATCTTCTTTCAGCTCTTGCGATTAATTTGTTAACGATAACTAGGTAATCCTAACATATTACCATATCATAGGTAACGATAATCATGCAGTTTGCCTTACTTTTGTACCTACTTATTTACTAAACACTTACTACTATATTTACTTACCATTCATTATCTTCTCACTCTTGATGTTTATAATTATACTGTACTAGTTTATTTGATTTATTTGATTGTTTATATTTTGTGCCTAATTATTATTGGTTAATTAACTCTTGATTACTTAGCTTTAAGAACATGAACCTACCATTTTACTAATTTTATTACTACATACTTACTTAGATTTTACTTAGATTTTACTTTTGTAATAAGTTGTTTTTTTGTTATTTTACGCACGCTGTGGTATCCTTTAATTATGGGAGCACCTAGTTTTATATTTTAAATGAACCTGTAATATTGTGAAGTGTAAACCTGTGTTGGGTATCCAATTTTAATAAAATAAAAAATAAATAAATAAAATAACAGTGAAGTTACGATCACAAAGATTTAGTACATTTATATGTCGTTCAGCCATTTTTAAATCATCAGCTCTGAATATTTTGTGAAGATATCTCAGACGGTTCTCCTTAGCCAAGCTTCAGATAAATGTTTTCAGCGTCAAACCTGTAGTTCACAATAAAGAAGAGCTCACCTAGGAACTCCTTCCTGAGCTGGTGGTGCAGCGCTGCGAACTCCCTGTACCGGCGGCTGCAGAGGTGGCGGCCCGCCATGTGCACGTTGAACACTACGTACGAACGACCCGTGTTCCTCTCCATCACCACTCTGAAATAACCAATGCTATTTCGTTCAAAACATTAAGAACACTCAGAATAACTTTTTTATCTTCATGGAGATTTTAATTGTGTTTCAGTTGGTGGACGCAGGTCTAGAAATCCGTCTTCTTTTTTTGATGTTTCTTTCGAGACACTGAGAATTGAGCCTCGGAATGTTGAAGTGGCAATAACCAGGCCACATAGCTCGCAGAATTGACACCAGCTGGGGAACATTTCTCGAACGGTGATCACAAACCAGGTTACTATTTAACAGAGCTGAAGGCTCGATTAACCAACAACAATTGAACATGACGGAGAAGGCCTAAGAATATATTCCAGGAAATTGTCCCGTAGTGGAATATTTCAAACTGATAGCTTTCATAAATTGATGCAGTCTTTAAAATACCTGTAATCCGGGATAGAGACAGGCAGAGATCTCTTGTCAGTGTAGTCGTATCTCTGGTAGACGGTGGCGCGTGAGTTGGCTGCGCCGCCGATGACGCCCACCGGTGCTGAGCCGTCATCGCACGGCTCTAGTCTTTCTGCCTCCTGCAAATACATGTTACATTAGCTTACACAAAGATAAGCATTTACATATCTTTATCTCTCTGAAGTTAGGTGCGCAACAAACGATTGCAACTGTATTATTGTGCGGGACAATGAGCTTACCTCCAAGACACTATACTATCCTAGATAAAATCTCTTAAAAATCTTCATCTTTTGTCGCTGAGTAATATTCCTTCACACCTCTGTGATGATGAAGTTGTCTTACCCTGGCTGTGACAGAGATGACAGTGAGCGTGAGACAGTCCCCTCCAGACTTGATGAGCTCCACCACCTGCCTGTGGGTCGAACCTTCCACGTTCACGCCATTCCTGCAACAAATAAACATTCCTATGTAGACCATGATACCTAACTACCTCAAATGTAATCGCCTATTCCAGAAATGCCCTGCCGGCAATCCCAGGACACGCTAAGGGGATTTCTGGACTGGATAACTCCAGAAATTATTATTATGTGTTATTTCTGGACTCATTGTCCATAAATCCCGTGATGGGTTGTATGGACGACGTGTCTCTGTCAAATAATATTTTCGCTGTATCGAAAGATTTTTTTTTCTTTATTGAATTAGAGACATTGAGTCGTCTTACGACTATGTCGGTCCCATATTGACCTCTACCTATTTAGCTACACATTAACCAGCCCGTACGTGGACCGGTACAGCATAATAGCTACCTCAGATGTCTGATCATCCAGCAAACTCTGATACAGACCCACGTCTAGTATCGAAAGATACACTCCGTCAGGTACACATAATAATGATGATGAAAGGGAGGAATGTTTTTAAAATCCATATTTCGCGCAATCAGTCATAGTTGTTATTAGCTTACGGACTCTCGAAATAGACACGCGTTTTGCTAATGCAAACCTTGAAATTTTTGAGATGGCGAAAGTTTTCATTATCAAAGCAGTTTGGATATAGCTGTGGGCTTTCACATATACAAGGCAAAAAGGTTAGCCATTCTCCATCGACCGGTATCCATCCTACGCATAGCATATTATGTATTTGGATTCTCCTTAGAGCTTACTTGCGACGAGATATTGGCGATAATGGTCAACCGCGCAAAGATATACCTTTTACCTACCTAGTCTACCAACTAACGAGAACATAACTGTATCTTGGTCATCACATTTTAAGTTCATGGTTAAAAGTGTCTCTTCTAGGCAAGTATTTCTTGCGTTTTAAAAGTCGTCACATTTCAAAGTCAGATCCAAGAAGGTAATCATCATCATCATCATCATCATAGGCAGCTTGTAGTAACCCACTGCTGGGCATAAGCCTCCTCCCTCAAACGCCACTCGTGTCTATTTTGGGCGTTTTCCAACCAGGTCCTCCCCTGTCCGCCAACGATAATGAAAAGAAGGTAATGACACCCTTAATATCCATACAATCCAGTCTTCATAACGGGAAGCCCTAGTTTCTGGTTCGTTCGACTTGTTATTGAAAACTAACAACAATACATCCTGTTATTTTAGACACAATAGGCCTGTCGTGTATTTTTGATAACAAACACGCAGAGAACAGAGGGCTAATCACGAACAAATCTGACAGTCGTCGCGTTACGTAAACCTAACGTATTCGAGACATATTGCGCGTTAACGTCAGCTCGACTGCCAAACGTTGTAGCATTACCGCGCAGTGTATCTCGGATACGCTAGCGTTACGATACGTTTACGATTGTCACTTTTATTCGTGACCAAGGCACAGTTACATGTATCTCGTGGATTACACATGCAAATATTTTAGTTATACAACGAATATACTGTGATTCATAACAATACATACCTAGAAGGGGATTTCTGAAAATCCAAGAAACCCCACTGCTACGTTGTAGCATGCTACACCGATACTCGTACTAACCGAAACAGGGTTCATGAAACTCGATAAAAACGTTTGTATTGAGGAAATTACCAACAAAATGCCTTGTCAGGTGGGCCATAGGCCCGTTTTAAGTGTACCTAGGTTTATTATTTTTACAGTGGTTAAATATTACGATACAATGTTTGAGATAGCGATGCATAGCTGTGACATACTTTAAATAATTAAAATATTCTGTAAATGGGATTTAAAGGTCGACGCCCACAAATTGTGATGAGATGAACCAGATTGCAATCGTACGCCCATACCATACTTTGCCTTTAAATTTGTACCTTATAGACGAAATTTTATAAAATACACTCGAGAGCAATGATTCCGGGTCACTTAAAGAATGTTAAAAATCTCGGAAACTAAAAATGATAGGTTAATGCAATAAATTGTATTTAATAGACAATGTAATACTCCTTAAATGAAAGTAAAAAAATATGAGTCACCATACATTTTATTAACACAAAATTACATAAAGAAAAAAACTGCTGATCTCTCCTTAAAACAAAAATAGGAAACATGAAATTTTTGAACTTTATTACGATTTGACTTGAATTTTAATACTTCGTATTGCCTCCTCGTGCTTCCATTACTGCGTTTACGCGGTTTGGCATGCTGTACACCAAGTTCCTTATACGATTTTGGGGAATATTCTCCCATTCCTCTGTGAGAGCAATTTTGAGCTCACGAAGCGTGATTGGGGGAGGGTTTCGTTGTTTTACGCATCTGCCTAGCTCGTCCCAAGCATGCTCGATCGGGTTGATATCCGGGCTGCGCGCTGGCCACTCCATACGAGTAATGTTCATCTCTTGAAGGTAGTCATTCACAATCCTACCTGTATGAGGTCGGGCATTGTCATGCATAAATATAGCATCCTCACCTAAATTGACCATAAATGGACCAACATGATCATTGAGGATTTCTTCCACATATCTTACGCTAGTTAAAGAGCCGTTTTCTATGATCACCAGCTCTGTGCGACTTTCAGAAGAAATTCCGGCCCACACAAGTACAGACCCACCACCGTAGGCTACTTTTTCTTCGATGCATGCTTGCTTGAATCTTTCCCCTGGTCTTCGATACACTCTGTGTCTTCCATCGTGCTTGTAGAGCATAAATTTTGATTCGTCGGAGAACATAACTTTTGACCAATCTTCAATACTCCAATTTACGTGGCTCTGGGCATATCTTAGTCTTGAAATACGATGCCCACGCTCCAGTTTAGGGCCGTTTGCAGGTCTAAGGGGTTTTAAGTTAGATTCAGCAAGCCGACGTCTTACTGTCCATGCACTTGGGTTACTTCCTCCGAGGCGTCGAAACTGATTTGTGAGTTCAGTTCCTGTGAGAAAGCGATTTCGAAGCATGGTGTTCACCAAGTATCGGTCTTCTCGTGCTGTGGTACACCTGGTTCTGCCCGTTCCTGGTCTGCGTAGGTTAGAACCAGTTTCTTCGTAACGTCGGAGAACTCTTTGTACTGTTGACAGCGACACACCGACAGTCCTGGCTGTATCGCGCTGACTCCGGCCGGTTTCCAGCATTGTAAGTATTCTGGTGCATTCTTCAGGCGTAAGCGACATAATTTCAGCTTGAATAATGAATATAGAGCACTATCAACATGGTTTATATACCCACATAAATGACAGATTACAAACAAAAGCAAAACCAAATGCTGTAATTTCGTAGTTCCATCTTCGAAAGTGGCCCTTTTTCAAATTTGATTTTTTTAAGATATAACTTTACAATAACTAAGAAGTTTTAATACCTTCATTTAAGGAGTATTACATTGTCTATTAAATACAATTTATTGCATTAACCTATCATTTTTAGTTTCCGAGATTTTTAACATTCTTTAAGTGACCCGGAATCATTGCTCTCGCGTGTATATGTAATATATTTAGATAATAGAATATAAAATAGAATGTAATGCTTTTCTATCAATAGAAAAGTAGTAAATATAATTAGAAATAAGTACTTAGTATGTCGTAATTGAAAAACCGATTAACGCGTGTAAACTATATGAACCGGCGTGAACCAAGGTTATTAGCTCAACTCACAACAATACGCATAAGATAATTTATATACAAGCTTTGCTGCACTCGCTTCACTCGCGTAGCACCCACATCAAGTTAACCTACATATTATTCCAGCAGTCTGACCGCCAAGTGTAATGGTAGTGGAAGTCAAAAACTATTGTTGTAATTTTTACAATATTAGTGTGAATTGTTATTAACGTGTTGTAATGTTATTAACTTAATAAGTTCAAACCAGCCGCTAATAAGTCACCTATTTCAGTGATTCGGATAATTATAGTTATTACACTTTGCGGTCAGACCGCACGTCAAGAATCAGTTCATTGAAGTCTTATTCAAATCGATATAGCCGTTACAGCGTGATTGAGTGACAAACATTCATATTTACAATAAAATTATTAGCAGCGTATATTGATAATTCAATAGTAAACAAAGTAATTTAAGGCAATATTCAGTATTTATTGAGGTGATAGTACTAATAGGTAATTAATGTATTACTGTGGGATATAAACAGGATAATGTATGTCACGTTGAAGTCTCGAGATTATTTTATATTTATTTTATGTGGAAAACAAACAGCTTATTAAATATAAGTATAAACAGAGGAAGTAAGTATTATGAGGATGATGAAACGAATAAGCCGAAAATCTGTGTTTTAAATAAATATTCAGGGACATTTAACGAATGTCCCGGAATGTGTTTGCTTTGGAGCAAATTATATACATTCAGCTGCTACCTTTTTGTCATACTGAAACACACAGACACTAATATTCGCCTAAGGTTTCTATTAATCCTAATTGTTTTTTTTATTATTACTTAGTTTTATGTAGCCTTAGGTAGGTACTTACTTCATTTATTTAATATATATAAGTATTCTATCAGTCATCTAGTTCCCATACCACAAGCTTTGCTTAGTTTGGGACTATAGAGGGCGTTGTGTGTAAAGTCCATGAATATTTATTTATTTATTTCGAAAATTAATGTTTGTTACAGTATCGAACAAACTTGTTATCTATCTATCTACTTTTTATTACATTCCGGAAAATAGCAAGGAGCGGGAAAATGCTAGCGGAATTAATGCGAGAGCTTTCTGGGTTGATGGGCTTGTTAGTACAGGCTTGACCTTCAGCAAGTCATTGCAGGGCGTAGGGCAGAGTAGGTTGTTAGCAATAAAACCGGGGTTATGATTTATGATGATACCTAAACACTTTTACAACTTTATGTACTAGGTACAGTCACTAACGTAAGTCGATTAATAAATAGAGTTTTTAAAATCCAAGTAAATTCAATCGCAGATTGCTTGCAATTGTATCACTGAAAGATAATGAGATACAAAGATCTACTTACATAAACTCTTGCCAAAGTTATGAAACATAAAACTTCCAAAGCTCCCAAAACACAGGGACAATCTTAAATTGTGAGTCAAGTCTATGTTGCTGGAGTATTTCGATCAATAATACGAGTAATTTATACGTTTAAAAAACTAGAATAACCGACGTCAATTCCACTACCGGCTTCATCATCAGATGATGATGATGACAGTTCATTGGGAATGTTCTAGTTTTACATGTGGTTTTAGTGACCGCAAACATCACTAAAAGTCACAGAAAAGCAAAATACGCAATTTCATGCACGTGGATAGCATATTTTTTTGCAGTTATTTTAATTTATAAGCCAAACTAATAAACCGATTTTCAAGAAAATTGAATGGTGGTCCCTTTCAATTTACTATTCAATGTACCTGAAAGTACATCCTTTAAGAGGTAACACACATTAAAAAAAAATACAATCGAATTGAGAACCTCCTTCTTTTTTGAAGTTGGTTAAAAAATAGTTTTATTTTGTTGATTTTCAACAAGTAAGAATCGAACTCGATGTTTTTGTATGGAGAAAAACCGGATTCGTTTCACCAAATGATTTTTCTCAGACTTAAGTTTATCAGGATCGACTAAACAAGGTTCAGCGCGATCACGAGTTAGGTAAGTGGCCGCGCTGGTGACATTTTCATCTGAACTCCTGACCTTTGTCAACTGCTGATGCCATCATCAGTCATCTGGCCTTCAGACAGCCTAAAGTTACCGCTATTGAAAATGGCCATTACTTTTGGCCCAAATTAAAAAAATCACGGTATAAATCCGATCCCATAATCTTACGTCGTAAGAAACGTATGTTTCCGGAACGGCACGAAATTACACGCGTTAATTACAGGTGTAATTAGTTGCGCAGATTTATTCTAAGCCTTATCACTATTATCGTACTATGACCAAACCAAATTACCTGTAGTAACTAATATAAAATTATTTACCCATTTGCCGTTACCGCCTCGTCAGTATCCAGGTCATAAATCTCGAATCCCGATCTATCGCAGTAATAAAAACAGTAGCGGAAGGTTCCGGAGCCGCCTCTTTGCATCGACATCGCGCACCCACAAGCATTGACACGGTTAGCACCACTAGGCCACAAGGGCTAGACCACTGAACGAACGTACGATACACGGAACTAGTGTTATCGACACAGTGGAATATATGGGAAAATTCACATGTTTATGCGCGAGTTTAGATAAAATTTTGTGGTGGCAGTCAAAAACTGTTTGTTTAATTTTACAATGGATGAAACTACTTTTTAAATGAAAAACCAAAGCAAGTCTTCAATAACTTTAGGAATTTTTACACAAAATTGGTAAAGTTCTTTAAACCGAAATATGCCAGTTTCACGCGATCAAGTATTTAAACCAATTACGAAGTTCAATAGGGAGATAAAAAAACTTGCAATGCGACTGCATCTAAAGAGTATTCCCCAACTTGTGACATCAATTACAATTAATTATGTAACCGAAATATCGATTGTGGAATTGCGACGTTCGAGCGCAGTTAATGAGTCGATTATAGGAATTGACCTCAAATATAAAAGTGATTATGGACTTGTCTGTCGCATGGTTCAGACGATCATAGAGCTAGAAGTAGAAAATGAGCAAGCTGACTGGCCGTTGTGGTTTGGAAACCCTGTTACTACAGGGTAGTAACTGATAGACTGAGAGGAATGGACTGGAATACATAATAGGAGTTTCATCAACTCTTGAAAAGCAACATATACTTATCACATTTAAAGTAAGTACATAGGTAACTAACCTGCATATTATATCTACGTATTTTTTGTCCTTTAGTGAAATTGGTTTTTCAGTAGGTGAGTATAATTATGATTTATTTCTAGCAAATGCCAGTAACTCCAAGCGTATCGAGTTAGTTGTTCAGTAGGTAAGGAACCAAAATAACACTGTAAAGTAGCAATAAAACCCAACATCGACAGACAAATCTATCCTTATTAAAGCTATCTTATTGCGCAGCTGTAGTCAATAAATATTTATTAGACGTTAGCTTTTGAACACAGATTTGCGTAGAGATAGACTGGATCAAAAGTAAACAAGTTCCCATACGGGGTCTACAACATACGACATAATATTTTTTTCTAAATCGGTACGACTTTCAGGCAGGTGACGACGCATGGGACGATGTTGGTAGTTTTACGCATTCCTTGAGTATTTGGAAGACGATTTATCAGTTTAATTATATAAAATTTAAAAGCTGAAAAAAAGTGTTTCTATAAGCTTTATTAGGTATTCTACGGTACAAGTAATTAGCCGTGATTTTAAATGCGATCAAAGTTCAGCAACAAATATTTACATTAAAAATGTGATTGGAAAAGAAATAGAGAGTTATTGTACAACTACGCAGCCACAGACAGCGCAGTAACATAAAATATAACATTGTCTGATACTGAGAACAAATGTTGGTATGTAAAGCCTTCTTTATCTAACGTTCCAAAGTAGAGAAGGACAAAATATGACTTAAATGCAATATTTACATTACAATTCCTAATTTCTAGTACTACGAGATAAGTAAATAGGTTAGTAGAGTATTCGGTTCAATACTGTATTGCGATGTTAAGGACATACAGGGCTATCAAACTGGATTCAACTAGCTCACATCGGTTGTCTATTCTAGTATTCATTGTCGCATTGTAATAGAGCATTCTCACTAACACAACCTACTCGATCCTGACATATCTAACAACTACCTAATAGGTACTAAATGAGACTTTTATACTGCGGACAGCCAAAGATTGGAACTCCTTGCCGGCGTCTGTGTTTCCGCCTTCATATAGTTTGGATGTTCTTAAGAGACGAGTGAGTGAAAGTGAGTGAGTGATCTTCTGGGTAAGCGTGCTACATCGTCGACCGCATCGTCACTTAACATCAGGTGAGATTGCGGTCAAACGCTTGCTTATAAATTTATAAAAAAAAAAGCTCCACACGATAGTTTTGGGTCGTGTCGTTGTCAGTTTGATAACGCCCACACCACAAGCGTCATGCGAGGACCGAGGGGCGTATGTCCACCATATTTAATTTCATTTTCTTATCTCAGAATTCCCGGTTAAAAGCTACAAGTACTACGACACGAAGAAGCCCTACCTACTCCTTAGGACAAAACTCAAAGCACCAATTCATAAGGGTTGGTGAGCATCTGCCCCAGCGTTGCTATTCTCTGCTCTGAAAACGTAATTGCAGTTTGATAGACTTAGTTTTATGATGAAGTATTAAGATTTGATGAACAGAAGTATACCATGCTAATGTAGGTTGGTAGGTACCTAGTATTTCTCCTCCACTTTCACCTGACTGGATTTTCTTTGAAACTTCCAGTCTATTAATAAGGTACCTAGGTACTTAATACCTTCCTAGTTATTTATTACACTACAAGAGATTCAACAAAGGAAAACTATGTCATTGCAAGATTACACGGTGAAGCCATACATTACATTTCTTGAACTTGCTCTAACTACCTAATTATATTGAGTAACAAAGTCTCAACCACACAGTAGTTTTTTAAATCTGCAGCAACAAATGACGAAATTTTCATAATTCGACCATTTTTAGACCACACCAACCATATTAATTTATCCAATCATATTTTATAGAAATAGAAATAGAAATAGAAATTATTTATTTTACGCAACACACAATAAGGTACATACTTATTTACTTAATAATAAAACGATAACATGCGTAAAAAAGGAACCCACTCAGCAAATGCTAAAGGTGCACGGTGGCTCTTTTAGCGCTGGTTTTCAGGGGTGCCGAGAGTGGAGTGGCGCACAGCCTCTGCGACACGCACTTTTTACAAATACTTACTTACTCTACTAACAGAAAACAACATATAACTATCTTCGCTACATCTCTATTATAATTACAAAATAAAATAAAACAAATAAATACAAACAAAAATGAAAACACAATTAACCGGATAAAATAAGAGCTCCTACTTACACAAAACTAAAATTCACTTATTCTAAAACAAGGGTTGGTTATAGATCTGGGACCTGATTTATATTTTGTAGGTATCCTCGACTTGTAACTTTGTGCTGGCTGTACTTTCAGTGGTTATTCATAAAACTGTTTCATAGAACCTTACTAAATACTTAATTATTATGGCAAATTATATTATGCATATAAAAATTTGTTAAAACCATTATTTTTCATAATTTTTTCTAAAAGATATTTAGGACAAACATAAGTTTGCTTAATAAATTATTTCAATTAGCAGACCAATGCGAAAATATATTATGCCAAGCTTGTTATGCCATTCAAAATTGTGATTTTTTTAGTTTATGTCGAACGGCATGCTCGCATCAAGTGGAGCCCTAACAATGTCCCGGCACTCTTATTATAAATCAGGTCCCAGATCTATAACCAACCCTTGTTTCATAACAACTCCTTCGACTGTTGCTAATTACATAAAACAAATGTACTTATGTAACAAATAATGAAATAGCTGAGTACATTTTGAAATTACAGATTGCCGACACACTTTGATTTCATGAACAGTTTTAGCTACTTAAATAAAATCTACTAAATTTTGCTGGAAACCAGGTGCCCAGCTGATAACAGAAAAGGTTCTCAAACTTGAATGAATCAAGTCATACAAACCGGTTTGGTTAAATGAATCATCACAACAGTAGGTATTTTGCCAACACTTATACTGATTTGCTCAGCTTTGAGACGAAGAACCTTATCAACTTAGCATGATCGCAAAACGTGAACATCGTTAAAGTATTGAAAAAGTCAGTCAATGCTGGGAAAATTTAATAAGTACTAGACCTAAAGTTCGCTGTATGGAACTTGTGAGAAAACAGTGTAGAAGGTACTTACACTTCTAGAATGCGGTCCCCCTTCCTGATGCCGGCCTGCTCCGCCGCCCCCTGCTCCAGAACAGCGCTGACATGCTGCAAGGGGGCATACAGCTCCCCATTGATCGATCTCAGCTGCCCACCCTCCGAAACTTGACCGCGAACGTTGAAACCGAATCCGGTATCGGTTTTGTATATTGTAACGCGACGCGGGCCATTTGTTGTCTCTGTAATCTTGATATTCTTTTCTGTTCTTGTAATACTGTTATTATCGGTTTCCGTCTCGGCCATTTTGGTGGACAGTTCCCATTTCACCACACAAATGACACAAAGATTGTTTTGACTTTTGACTGTTTTGTTTGACGTTTACTTTTTTTATTGTTCCCTCGTTATAAGCAGGCTAAGGTTATAAAACCATACAACCAAGTCAGTCTTCTGTTTTCTCGTTTTCTCTTCTCACCGCTAAGGCGCGTCGGCGCGCATCGATTAGGCGCGCTAGGCGCCCCTATTTGATGATTTCCTCATTGTAACTACAGGTTTTTCTTTTATAAAAAGTACTTTTCATAAAAAATCTAATTTGATGACTGGAGAAACAAGTGATCCTGATCGTGCCATCTTGTCACAGAGTCAAAATAAGTACGGTTCAATGAAGTAAGTAATGTTATAAGTCTGTGGACGTTACCGTCATCGGTCGGTAAAGCAGTTCTAATTTCGCTAGGTGAAGAAAGTTTGCTAAGTTTTTCGTAAGGTAGCGGTAGTATCGAAACAACGTGGTACAGAATTTCATTTTCTTTCTTTCTTTCATTCACATCAAATCAAATCAAAATCAGCTGTGAGTGTGAACATCAGTATGGCCGCTCCATTGTCCAGAAAATAAAATTTGTTTTTGTCAAATCTCATAAAAAAAATAGCAAAGTGCAGTTTTCGTACTTACACAATCCAATCGTTTTTATTGCAAGTAGTGTTGATGTTGACTAAAAAGTGTTGCGTCATGACAGAGACCTCTCACTGACAAACAAAATACTGCAATAAAAATTGCGACTGGTATCACGGCGATTTGGTATCTAACTCTTGTGTAGCGTCTCTTCGTTCGGTCGAGGGCCCATGTTGCATAAAATTGGATCGTCATCGAAGCAATTATCATGAGTAGTGTAAGATTGAGTTTCGTGTCTGTGAGCAGAATCGCAGTGAGGAGGAACGCATCCCACTTCTCATCAGGTGAGTTTGATATTTTGTTATATATGGTGGTTTTCATCGAATTGGCCGCACTCCAACCCGTGTCGCGGTGTCGTAGGAGGTTGGTAGGTTACGTACATCGTGCGCAGTTGTGTTTGATAACAAAACGTGATAGGTTTATCATGTTTGCCCCTGGTTGTGATGCGTGATCGGCGAGACATCAAGCGGTTTTCCTTAGCGCTGGTCGCCGCTCCAAGGCGAGTGCAACTGCCTAACGACAAGGTCACGGACTCACAGGCATTTATATGTAAACTTTACAGGGTTCCTATCTGAAAACACTATAAGTACCTACATTATCTTATAGGACTGTGGTTTTTAATATGTGGCAGCTGAAAGCAACAGAAACCAAGTTGTTTGTATGACTTAATATATTTTGAGCTTGAGTATCTGCCCCACGCTTGTATTAATAGTACTAAACTGGTTTTAGTGAATATATGCTCCAACAGGTTGTCTCACATTATTGCATTCACTTTATATGGTAAGATTATAATGATCTGTTAATATAGGTCTTTGTATGCCAAACAAAGAACTAAGTTAACCCATTCCAATTGTGCAACATAGGTAGGTAGAGGTACCTATTGGTAGCGTTCAAAGGTTTACTCTCATGCAACAAACTGATGGTTGGACTTGTGCCAGAGTGGCACTTGTCTAGCACTTGGACCTTGGTGTAGGTACCTTAGATATTGTTGAAGCAAAGCAGATAGCACATAGTAACAGGAAAACTAAGATGTACCACTTAAATATATTATATGGGTAAGATGTACTTTCTTACAATTTATGAAATTTGAAATTGAAATTGAAGGGACTCCCTTTTCCGCATTTAGGCTCAAAGTTGGCCCATTATGCGTGGGGGGTGTTCTGGCTAGGAGTGTAGCCAGCCTAACTCCTCCCAAAAGCACAGAAGCTTCCTGGGGGCTTCGCAGGCTTGGAGGAGTGACCTAGGGTTATTTAGGATTTCTGTTCGTTGTGTGGTTACGCCCTCACATTCCAGGATTACATGGGCAGCTGATTCTTCTTTGGTAAGACAGCCTCTGCAGAGTGGACTGTCAGTGGCTCCGATGTTGTAGAGGTGTTTATTCAGGGGACAGTGTCCTGTCAGGGTCCCCACGATGATTTTGAGGTTATGTCTCTGCAGGTTCAGTAGACGGCGTGTTAATCTCGGTGTGATTGCTGGGATTGCAGCTCTTGACTGTCTGCAGTCCGTCGTGCGAGCCCAGCGTGTGTTGTGTAAGTGAAGGGTGTCCAAACGCACCCAGGTGCGTAGTTGGGAGAAAAGTAGAGGAAGGAAGGGGTTTGGCCCTTCAGATGTTGTTCCTGCTCCTCTTCTGGCTAACTCGTCTGCAGCATCGTTACCCAGTGATCCACTATGTCCCTTTATCCACTGTAGGATTACCCTGTTTTTTATGGCGACGCTCTCCAGGGCAAGGTGACATTCGTATATCAGTCTGGAGGTACAGTTGTGGCTCTCCAAGGCTTTAAGTGTGGCTGTGCTATCGGAGAGGATCCGTATGTTGTAATCAACGATTCCTCTCCTGTTGATTGCTGTTGCCGCTTCGGTAATGGCTGCACATTCACATTGGAAGATGGAACTGTGTGTGCCGAGTGTCATTGATATGTTGATGTTGAGATCCAGCGAATGTACTCCGGCGCCTGTACCCTGTTTGGTTTTTGAGCCGTCAGTGTAGACTCGTACTTCGCTGCTTCCTGATTGATCTCTTTGGTCTTCGTGGGTTTGTATGTGGTAGTGTTTCTGGAATATTTGTTGCTTGGGGATCTTGTCGCACGGTGCTCCTATGAGCGGTTCATGCGCTAACGCTCTTACCAGAATAGATGCGTGTGGGCTCCTGGTTGATCCCCATAGGTTCAGGTGTTTGAGTCTGATAGCGGCCATCGTCGCTTCCTGTTGTATATAAAGGTCGAGTGGCGTGAGGCCCAGGATTATCTCAAGGGCAGCCGTCGGCGTTGTCTTCATGCAACCTGTTATTGCAGAGCATGCAAGTCTCTGAAATCGTTGCAGTTTAGTTATCACGGTCGTGAGTTCGGTTCTGGTCCACCATACAACTGCTCCGTATGTAAGTGCTGGTCTTATTACGGTTGTATAGAGCCATCGAGTTATTTTCGGCGAAAGCCCCCATGTTTTTCCGAGCATTCTACTGCATTGGAAGAATGTGGCGTTCGCCCGTTGGAGTTTATAGTCAAGGTGCTTGTTCCACAGCAGTTTGCTATCCAGTATGACCCCTAGATACTTGACTTCGTTGGTTAACTTGAGTTCGGTGTTGAAGAGTTTGGGTAATTTTAGGTTACCCAGGCTTCTTTTGTGTGTGAACATGATCAGTTCTGTTTTTGTGGGGTTAACTGATAAGCCATGGCTAGTGCACCAGCTTTCAATTGTTTTAAACGCTGTTTGCATGAGGTTACAGAGTATGCTTTCGAAGCATCCAGTCGCAAGAATAGCAAGGTCATCTGCATATCCCACTGTGAAAAGCCCGCGGCCGTTCAGTTTTCGGATGAGTTCGTCCACTACTATGTTCCATAGCAGGGGCGAGAGGACGCCGCCTTGTGGGCAGCCTCTCGCTACTATGCCCCTCGTCATGGTGTTTACTGTGAGTTGTATTGCTCTGTATTTAAGCATGTTGTTTGTCCATTCTGCTAGCGTAGGGTCGACACCGTATCTTGCTAGTGCAAGGTCTATGCTAGTGAAGGTTGTTTTGTCAAAGGCACCTTCTATATCTATAAAGGCCCCCAGAGTTGGTTGCTTTGTGGTTAAACCGTCTCCAATTCGAGAGACTACGCTGTGGAGTGCGGAATCTGTTGATTTGCCTGGGCTGTAGGCGTGTTGTTGCGGATGTAGCGGTCGGCGTAGGAGAGTGTTACCTCTGATTTCCTGGTCGCATATCCTTTCTAGGGTTTTGAGAAGGAACGATGTTAGACTAATGGGTCGGAAGGATTTTGCCATTGTGTAGTCGCTCCTGCCGGGTTTTGGTAAAAATATAACCTTCACCTCCCTCCACTTCCGAGGTATGTAGCGGTGGGCGATACATCCTCTGAAGATATTTACTAGACGTTCGGCTAGTAATTCGCCACTCCATCTCAAAAGGCCCGGAAAGATTCCGTCTAGCCCTGGCGATTTGAAGGGAAGGAAGCTGTTGATGGCCCAAATTACCTTCTCTTTGTTGATCAGGTTTTGAGCTGTGGTCCAATCTTGACTACTGGTTGCTCGTTCGCTGTGTGCTTCCCATTCATGAGAGTCTGATATTAGACATCCTGGGAAGTGCGTTTCAAGCAGTAGTTCGCTGGTTTCATCGTCGGTCTTGGTGTACGTGTTGTCAGGTTTTTTTAAATATCCAATGGTACGCGCAGGTTCACTGGATAGTATGCCTTTTATTTTGGCTGCCTGACTGGTGCTGTCAATGTTTGTGCAAAAGCGTCTCCAGCATTTCTGTTGCCTGAGGCGTATTCGTTTTTTGAAGGTGGATTTGGTGGATTGGTATTCCTCCCAGTCCCTTGGTTGTCTGGTGTTCATTGCTCTGTTGAAACGTTTCCGTACTTTGCAACGTAGTCTTTGCAGTTCCGGGTTCCACCAGTGTCGTTTGGCGTCTCCTCTCGGTGTCACGAGGGGGCATGACTTTTCATAGCTGTTGGTTATGATTTGGTTAAGCTGGTTAATGCATTGGTCAATTTCGTCTATCTCTAGTGTGTCTGATGGCGCGTTTTCGGCTGCAAGTGCTGATTGAACTAGTTTAGCAAACTTTGTTATATCAGTCTTGCGCGGGAGGCGCCTCGGACTCGGCAAAGGTAGGGTCATGTATAGACTAAAACGAATCCATCTATGATCCGAACACGACGCCTCGTCGGAGACGCGCCAGCCTGAGATGAAACGCGCCACCCCTACTGAGGCTAGAGTTAAGTCAATTATGGTCTGTGCTCGGTTGTTAACGAACGTTGGCTCCGAGCCATGGTTCATTATGTTAAGGTTAGTGGATATTAAAAAGTTTACCAGCTCTTCTCCACGGGTGTTGTTCCTCTCGCTGCTCCACAAGTTGTGGTGCGCGTTGGAGTCGGTGCCGATGATGAGTTCGAGTTTCTCCCTCTCACAGTACTCGACGAGTGATACCAACTCCGGCGATGGGATGTCTTCGTCGCTTGGCAGGTAGACCGATGCCAGGACTGTGTCGCAGGGTTGGTTGGTGGATTCTGCTTTGATCCTAATGGCTGTTAGGTCTCTAGAACAGAATTGGGTGATTAGTGTTGTTTGCAAAGGTTTAGGGATTATGATGCAAGTCCTGGGGTTGCTTACGGTGGTGTCCAGGAGAAGCTTTCCACCGGTGTTGAGCAGACCACAGACTCTTCCCTTTCTAATCCACGGCTCCTGGATTAGCGCGATGGTGGTTAGGGTATTTTCCTCCAGCACTCTGCGTAGGGAAGCCGTTGCAGTGATACTGTGCTGGAGGTTGGTTTGAATGAAGGAGACGGCCTTACGAGGGCCGCAACGGAGAGGAGTTAAGACAGCTGTCGCTGACCTCACTCCCCTCGACGTCGTGAAAGCAGTCCTCGTCTCTTGTTGGCGTCGATGGGGGATCGACCGCCAGGTCCATCTCTTCTAATCGTGGGTCGTTGCCAACCTCACTCTCAGGGTTCTGGGTGGTTGGCTTTGGCTGTGCCGGGGTGTGGGCCAAGTCCTTTGAGGATGCTCCTTACAATTTAGTAAATATACCTAAACTTCAGTATTTATTCACAAAAAAAATTATGACTAATACAGTATTTTCAATATTTATAATATGTACAAAATACACATGAAGCAGTTGAGCTATCTACACACCGTTGCAAACGATTTATAGATAGCTCAACTGATGTACTTCTACTTACCCATATATCAATCAGTCATACAGCAACCTATGCAGTGCATTTATTAAAATGGTTAATATTCGAATTCATGGTGGAAGAATGAGATCTATACTGGTGTCCAAAGTTGAGTTGTAATATGCATTGGTGATTGTCTCCCTTCTATACTAAATAATAGGTAGGTAAAGAATATTGCTTGTTACATTATATACATATTTATAGGTACCTACATTTAAACAATATTTTATGGATTCAGTAACTTACTGACAGTAAGTTATCAGTGTAATGTATACCTATTTTATCATTAGCAGCAATACCACCTAAGTAAACAGTTTTGCAAAATTCAGATCTGGAATTGATGCATTGAGGTTGTTGACTGTGCATTAAATATAAGGTTGATAACCCCAAGGTTATTCACATTTTATTGAGCACCCCAAAACTGAGTCTATGATTATTTAGGTACCTACTTCTTAGGCTTTAGGTTATTCTGATAAAGAAATTGTTACTCCATTTTAATTTTATTTATTTATTAACATAGTGTTACTCAAACATAGATAGATGTAAGTTTAAGTTCAGTTTAAGAGATTCTTATACAAAAATCTTATGCTTGAGCGGATCAGTGCACAGTAAATGAGAATATGGGCCTTGTGTACTAAAGATTTTGGAACATTTCACACTCTGTGAGATACTAACTACATTTCTATACTTCTAAAATGCTTATTAAATAAGTAGAGTACAGCTAGAGAATTATAGAATCAGAATGCTACATTAAAAGTCCATTTATGAATGCAACTGCACATAAGTGCACTTATAGGGTACCTACATGTACCTATCTAGAACCGTAGAATGTAAAGAAAGAGAAAGGCCTTGCGTCACGGATAGGTATCATAATGTTTTGATAGTTACCAACTGTGGAGTTAAACTTACAATGTTGAAGTAGCTAAAGGCCTAGAGAAGTGCTTTTAAAAAGTTTCTCAATAGGTAGGTGTGGTTTTGAGTCTTCTACAAAATACAAATATCAGGGTCTTATTATACGGGACATATTTTACCTCGACATAAACCGATAAAAAGCACTTGTAGGTGTAGTAGTCACAACGGATCTCTCTAAATTATCTGCTCAGAATCGATTTTTGGGTCGTATTGGAGGTACCTAAGCAGTTTTTTCTGCACAATAGTACATGCGAAATGATTGTTGCACCTAACTTCAGAGGGACAAAAAACCCTTGAGCGTACTGTACATATCTACAACAAATCATTATAATGTTTTACTAAATGAATTTACGAACAAAGTGATCACCGCGATTGCGTCCTGACGGTTTTCACATTTCAATTCTATACTTGAGTCTCATTCATTCGATTGGCGACGATGACAGATCCAGGATTTCGGAGAGGCTTGACTTCCCTAAGACAAGCCGACCTCTGGTCCATTCTTAGATATACAGGGAGCTTTAGGAAGGGGTTTAAGTCCCCCATCTACTCCCCCTTCTGATGCGATAGTGATTTGCGAATCTAGAATAGGTACCTTGAGATCCTAAAAAGAGTCAATAATAGGCTAAACGCAAGCAAACATTTGGCATTATTGTATCAATGAACTAGGTAATCATTCGTTCACCTTGCAATGAAGTTTGGTGTATCTCTATTTTAAGCTGATATGTTATTCGACATTACCACAATCAGTCATCGAATAATATATCAGCCTAAAATAGACACGATAAGGGATTACTTAATTTAGAGCACATTTTTAATCTATGACTGAAAAATTAAGAAGGAAGGTCATGTTTGTAGAAAGTCTAGTATAATGCATGCCTTGAGTCTAAAACGTTAATATTTGTACCTACGTACCTCGTGTATCCAAACAAATAACGTTGAATGCTGTGACGATTTCTTTCCCATGAGTTCTCAACTAAGCTTCACAGAAATTACAAATCAACACAGATTTCCCTGATCGCTGAGACGACTCCGCAAAACCTAACAAGGCATGTCAGAAAGCGAACACAAAACCTATTGTTTGCAACTTTTCCGAATGTAAACATAATCATTGTTATAATTAGCGAGTTTGTGATGAGCTGCCCATAGCCCATACTTGCAATCTAGGCGATCCAGTTTAGCTGCTAACTGGGAAACGGATGTAAGCTGCTTAAAAAATTAAACTTAGAAGACTCGAACAAGAATGAATTGTGGGAATGTTAGATTTTTCCGAAATGAACCGAATTACAAAAATTAAGGCAGCTTGAACAAAGGCAGCGCATAATAGCATCGCCTGTAGTAGACATTGGAGTTATCCACTTTCCATCATATCGTTCATCTACCAGCTTTGGCACAGGCATATATAAATACGCAAGGCTCACGTTATGACTTTGCTATAATGTAACAGTTCCAACAGCCTTCCCAAGCATGAAAATGCTCAAATATAGCAATCATCAAGAGTCAATGGCACGCGTTCATCAAACTAATATAGCATACCTTGACATTACTGAGTAGCAGTTCCGGTTATTAGTCCCGGCGTTGCGCCAACCTTGTGCAGACTTATTGCATAGATAGAGCCTTGTGTAGGGTCAAGCTAAACTATTATAGTATGTTTCCTTCACCACACCTTCACTTTGAAGCGTAGACTCTTTCAAAAGAAACCGTAATTTCACGTAAGGTGAGTTTAGAATTGATGCTGATGCATTGGTGCTGATTAGAACTCATTGGTATAACACCAATGAGTTCCACACCAATGAGAACACCATTGGTATAATGGTTGTCTAAAATGGGGTTAAAAGCTTCATTCTCTGATGTGCAGTTTACTTGTCAGTTTGGTTAAAGATCAACAACTATGACACAGCCATCAGATTTATCAAGATAAACGAAAGCCATTTACGTGCATATTGCAGATTATGATGCCAATAAAACACCCCATATAAGGGATAAAGCTCATCACACCGCTGTGTCACAATCAGATGCCTTGAAGGATAAAGAGTTTCGCAATGTGCCCACTGTGCTCTGCAACTCTGGCCATGATTCTAGCCTGCCCTAGTTTCGATGCGCGTTACATTTTGAAAGAATAAAATCGCAATGTTTAATCTATTTTTATCACGCTGAAAGAACATTTTGATCGCAGCAGATACTAGGCTATTCTGCCGAGTCGACGTTCGCTCCAAACAGAAAACCAAGTGTTCATTTCAATATGAAACCGTGTCGTTAAGTACAAACCACGTAAGACTTTTCTACAAACGACTCACTAATCGAATGTTATTGTCTAGTTTTTGGCGTTCATCACTAAGAAACATTACTTGCTCGCTTTGGTACAAGAAACATATAGATTCCAACTGTAAGTAGATATCTCAATCTTGGTAAGATTTTAAACTACGTGTTTCCATTGGCAAAATGTAAGGACGATTTGTTTGACCCCAGTCAATGACCAATCAAATAGTGTCTGTTGCGCTTGCTTATCAATTGTATGTTTTTGAACTGAGCCGCTTCAAGGGTAAACGTGATTACTGTTATTGACCTACGGACCGTGTTACAAGAGAGAATGCCCCGGGATAAACGGCTATGAACACCGCGCGACTTTCGTGAGCAGGTGTTCGACATCATAAATGCATAAATAAAATAATGTTACTTATATAATCATATTTTTACTAGTGAAACCTTGATCGATGCCTTGACTGCATCTCGGCCAGTTTCGAGGCTTGGCCTCCATTTAAATCATTATTTAATTCTTGATGCTAAATCGTCTAATAAAAACTGAAAGTCAGCCTAGAGTCTGATATCAAGACATGGTCGTGACCTTGCTTAATTCCATAATATAATTCAGACATCTACATTATGTTCCGTTTTAAAATTACCACATAGTTCGTACCAGCTTATGCTGGTGGTCGATTTGGGCGAGACTTCTACCTGAAGCCCACTGTTTTAGCTATAACCAGAATCGATATCTTCACGCATATACTCCCAAGTTATAGAAGCGCTCTTAAGAAACAGCTCCGATTTCCACGACGAATACAGTAGCGTCTGTGTCGTGTCGTCACAGCTATCGAAATTTTACACCAATTTGAAAGGTATTTTTTCTCCAGGTGTCCAACAATGCCGTGCACTCAGACGCTCATGTCCTCGCTCGATCAGCACCTGCGCAGTTCTGTGTAAGAGCTCAACTGACCAGCCTCCGCCACACCCTCACTCCTCCAAGGATTCCGTCAGCACAGGTAAATTGACTTGAGATAATTTATAAGTTAAAAAACTGGAAAACCGACTTCAATTCGACTACCAGCTTCATCATCAGATGATGATGATGATGATGACAGTTCATTGGGAATGTTCTAGTTTAGTCACTATAAACACCACATAAAAGTCACAGGAAAGCAAAATACGCAATTACTTTAGAGGAACAACTGGTGGGTTTTTGCTTTTCTCCAATTAAATGCGGTTTCAATGTACAAACTGGGTTTATTGACAAATTTAGAAAAATGTAAAAATTTTGGTGTGCACCACAAAGGGTCCATCGTTGCTAGCAGTAAAATGGTAGGCGCTACGCCGCAACTTGGCATATTGCATCGTTGCTAGCAGTAAAATGGTAGGCGCTGCACCGCGCCGGGCATATTTTTTCCAGTTATTTCTATTTATAACCCAAACTACTCAACCGATTTTGATGAAAATAAAATGGGACCAATCTGGAAGTATATCCTTTCAGATAAAAAAAGAATTTTTGAAATCGGTTCATAAATAACGGAGTTCTGAGGTAATAAACATTAAAAAAAATTAAAAAAAAAATAAAAAAAAACATACAACCGAATTGAGAACCTCCTCCTTTTTGGAAGTCGGTTAAAAACTGCCCAAATTGTATCTTCAAGTCAAATAATTAATTGACTTGAAGATAGGCCCCATGGATTTTCAGAACAGATTTAAACCTTTTCCTTTCAACTACTTTCCGCGAACTTCACTTCATTGTTTTTCGAAGACATAGACAGTTATTTATTGGCCACAAAAACACACACCCAAGACCTATCTATTATGGTGACCGCAGAGTATTCTCAATATCTAGATCAGTTTACTTCATTTCACCTGATCACTACACCAGCTTCTCAACGTGCTTTATCCTAGGTTCATCATCTGGTGGCAAAAAATCTGGCTCCGGAGTCCTCACCTGCCCTAAATGCGGGGATCCATGCACTCACGTGGAAACCTTCGTCAGCTCCACTCGCTTCGTCAAATGCGACAAGTGCCACCATTTCTTTGTGGTGCTCAGTGAGGTCGACACTAAGAAGACCATCAAGGAAAATGCTGATAACAAGTCTGGGTTCTACAGGTTAGTTCATGTTTTTATTTTTTAGGGTTTCATCCGTAGCCGTAGTTAAAGCTGACACTTTGTCCGAAAGTTTTATGCACTTTGTTGAAGGTATCTAAACGACCAAGCACCGATTTTACTAGAAGAACTAAATTCTACCTAGCTCATGAGTGAATTTTCTGAAAGCGCGTCGTTTGTTGACTCCGTCAGCATTTCTCTTCGTCTGCTGACCTGGCTGTGGTCATCTCGCGTTACCAAAACTAGATGGTAGAAATTAAGATGTTCACGAATAACGACTTATTTTGATCCACACATAGTTGTGACTTCTGGTAAAGTCACTAACCTTACTAAAGGGCAATAAAAAGAACACATGGTGAACAAACTTTTGACGAATAAACAAGAATGTTCTTTTAGTGTATTTATGAGATAGGTATGCAACACAAATCAAGGATCAAATCACCGATCTCATGCGAACTATTTAGCACTACTTTTTACCAGTCAAATACTAAGTGGACGAGAAAATATTCCCTTATGATTTCAAAAGCAAACATACAAATAGGTAAAGTCACAAAACCTGAAGCGTTCACGTACATTACTGAACTAAAAATCCCT
This sequence comes from Gandaritis pyraliata, assembly GCA_947859175.1. Taxonomy (NCBI): domain Eukaryota; kingdom Metazoa; phylum Arthropoda; class Insecta; order Lepidoptera; family Geometridae; genus Gandaritis; species Gandaritis pyraliata. Next base: position 9,673,329 of record OX401864.1, read on the forward strand.
TTTGCAAGTCATTTACACATGCACGTTTATATCCTCTCAAGTGTCTTTAGACTCAAGATTACTATTGCACATGATTTTATCAAACTCAAATTGATATAATTACAATCAGATTTGCTACTAATCTTAGATATGTACAGAATAGGTCGATACAATAATATCAATGTTGCAATCGCTATGATGCTGTTATGTGAAAGTTACGTGTATCTATGTAATAACTATAACTATTATGTTCGCGTGCGTACATCTTATTGTGCCATAGAAAGTTCTGTGGGCTTTGCGCTAGTTGAACTTTGTAAATATGACTTCTGTTTAAAGTTTTCAAAAGATTTGAGTTACTTCAAAGAATAGGGTTTAAAGTGTGCAGCGACTCAGGGTCGTATGCTCATTAATTACATAAGAGTCGAGCTTTAATTCCGAACGGTGATGAGTGTCGAATATTTATGTTTACACATAGCAAAGCAATATAGCTTATTTTTTCAGAAAATTTATGACTTTGACGTAGACCGCTATTACCGAGGGTTGAATTTCAAATTTATATTTATTCAATTTCATTTATTTTTTTAATATTGCGTTTAGTGATCAGTGGTCCTTTATTACTTACTAGTTTTATTTTCTGTCTGTACTTGAAATTGCTTATTTTATCAATTCAACAATAATGCTGAGCTGACACCTTTTTGGCAATTTATAACTATTAAAATATAATTATACCATGTATTTTGTTTGTTACGTTTTTGTGTGTGGCCAAATAAAGTTATTTCATTTAATTTCATACGTAGCTTTAACCCCTTTTATATTCCATCAGAAAACCTCCCCCACCCCCGAAGAAGATCTTCGAATACCTGAACAAGCACGTGGTGGGGCAGGAGTACGCGAAGAAGGTTCTGTCCGTTGCCGTCTACAACCATTACAAACGGATCTACAATAACGTCACCAGTGGGGCGCCGTCCGACACGCATCATCCCTTGCATCATACACATAGAGGTGAGTCCTCTTTATCAACTAAAGTGGTTGGAGCAGATTTGCTCAAATGATGAGCGAGTACTTCTATTCTGTGGACAAAGGCTTATCTAGCTGCCGCCCGTTTGATCCTGTCGATAGAATATTTTCCGGGACAAAAAGTAGCCTATGTGTTCCAGGCTACGAACTATATTTCAAGGTTTATCCAAATCGGATCAGTAGTTGCAGCGTGATTGAAACACAAACATCTAAACTTTGACATTTACTGGTATCGATTCTGTTGTTGCATTTTTTTAAACTAACCTAATTTGACAGCGCTAAAATTATAGCTGTCTTTGTCGTTTCAGTTTATGAGAAAGGGACGGCATCATTTTTAGTGCTGTCAAATTAGGTTAGTTTAGAAAAATGCAACAACAGAATCGACAGCATTATGTTTGTAGGATAGGTGGTTCAAGTGATTTGCCACACTTCTCCGTAAGACACAGCCTATAGTAGTTGTGCTACCTTGCAAAGTGCGTCCCCCTGAGAACGTGGCCTATGTTATATTGCAACGTCTTTGGCATATTAGTCGCAGATTCTGTCCGCCGCTGAGGACATAAAGGCCTAATATTTACGTCCTATCCTAACAAAACATTACGCTTGTTTATAATGTATAAAAAAAAGCTCTAAGGCAAAAGAAACACATTTAATTTCAATGTGACATATGACGGCTATCTGAACATCACTATGCACATTATAAATTTGTATTTCTCAGTAGTCTAGTTTTAGTTTTTGAACTTACTTGTTTTTATTTCACACTAGACCAATAGTTCGAACGTTTACTGAATAGAATTTGTGTGTAGCTATGAACACTAGCGAGCTATTTCCTAAGAGCTTTTGTGACATCATCGAAAGAAATCGTTGCAATCTGGTAATGCCTTCACTTTCTGAAAATAGGTGTAAAAGTGTAGCGCGATGTGAAAGTAAAGCTAATCGTGCGATACGCTTCACTACATTTGTTGACCTTACTTACTGTGACATTGCTATTGTTTCGTGTAGGCTTTCGCGAAAAACTTCGTCATTGATAGCAACTTTACATCATTATAGTTATTATTGTGGAAGTGTTCGGTTCGAAAAAATTACTGTGATAATGTAGCTGTGATAAAGGATTCACTGTAGTTTTATTAAATAAATTAATGCTGCTAAAACAGTAAACATAATATTGAGTTGAGGCCATTCTACTGCCGTAGCACACATATTCACATTACTCACTATAAGTAGTAGTAGTCCACTTAACATCAGGTGGGCCATCGGTTTGTTCCATCATTTAGTTATACAAAAAAAAAGTAACCAAATTGTCTCATTTTTTTGTCTAAGTGCGCTTGACCGCGATTTCACCTGATGTTAAGTGACGATGCAGTCGACGATGTAGCACGCTTACCTAAAAGATATCTATTCACTCGTTTCTTGAAAACATCCAAGTTATATGAAGTCGGAAATCAGACGCCGACAATTTCTGTGTGTTTGTAATCTGTGTAGTGTGTAAGTTGGTCTATGTTGATATTGTCTGCTATATTCCAGATCTCGTACACCTAACCAATAACAACACAACAACGACAGCGGCGGGCGGCGGTGGCGCCGAGGTATTGGAACGGCAGAACCACGAACTAAGACTTGATAAGAGCAACGTTCTTCTATTGGGGCCCACTGGATGCGGTAAGTCGTTACAACAACTTTTTCATACATTTTTACCATATATTTGTTGGATTTTGGATGGAACAGCTTTTTTAAACTTACAATGAGGACAAATATTTGTGTAGCAAAACGTGGATGTTCTATAACTATGTATGTGACAGGCGTCACAGCTCAGTCGGTAATGGATCTCTACCTTCCGTGCTGTGGGTCGTGGGTTCGATCCCCACCAAGAACAAATTTGTGTGTGGCAAAAAATAGATATTTGTTCTATGTCTGGGTGTTACTATGTATTATAAGTATGTATTTACAAAAAAAATAGTATATAAGTATTCAATCAGCAATCTAGTTCCCATAGTAGGTAGTAGTAGGTACATGTTTTACTTAGTTTAGAACTAGAGTTGTGTGAAATGCCCATGAATATTTATTTATTCTCGTACGTTCTTTTCGAGAATTGAAGTCTGCTTGTCGGTTTTCCAAGTGTATAACACTTTATTATTTATCCTCCACGAGTCACATAATTTATGTAAACGACTGCCTACCGTGAATGTTGCGCGGTTACGTAATGCTACCTTTTTCCTTATCACTCCTTTTCTTCCTATACTATTTAGGTCATTCAGGGAAAGTATATGACATACTAGTAGTTACCCGCGACTTCGTACGCGTCTACAGTTTCCGTGTACTCTATATTATCTGTGCGTGTACCGAGCGGATACTTCTTTGAGAAACTTGACATTACACCTCATTACACTGAACTCGTACTGAAATGTCAAACGCTAGTCGTTAGACCAAAGAGGTAGTACTACGCCCTGTCAAACTGACGTGACATGACATGACAATGAAATGCTCTTGCCAATTGGCGCTGCTAATCCTTTTCGTTCATTTTATCCTGTAGATCCTGTTAATTATTCGGTATAAAAAGTAGCCTATGTGTCAATCCAGGTTATGAACTATGTATATGCCAAGATTCATCCAAGTTGGTTCAGTGGTTTTGACGTGATTGAAACACAAACATCCAAACATCTAAACATCCAAACATCTAAACTTTCGCATTTATAATATTAGTAGGATAGGATAGGATTAGTATGATGATGCGGTTCTGTAGTAGTTACAACGAATCTTTATCTGTCTGAAGTATCTGCGCAGGACTTCTAGGTCCACAGCCACACAAAACTGCGAGTTCCACGATTCTCAATTCGAAAACAAACTAAAGGTCAGACTACACGGGCTCTAATGGCTCACCTGATATGAAGCGGTTACCTTTGCCTATAACAATGCATTACCTCACAGAGCATGTCCATTGAGAACGTGCTCTGTTATCATCTACTCATCAAACTACCCTATATTATTATATTTTACATAATGTTTCAATGCAGCCTTAACCTTGGGCATATTCATAAATATATTATGTACAATACGATTTGGTTATTAATAAAACTGGTTTCTGACAAGGTTTGCAGAATGTTATAACTTTACATATTTTTTTTGTTTATTTACATTCTACTGGTCTGTTGGTTATGTTAAAACTTTGAATAAAATTAATTTAAAAAACACATTTTCCTTGCCTCATTGACAGTAAGTAGAAGTAGATAAAAGTTTTTAGTTTAACTGCAAATACACTCAAGAGCAATAAATTCGGTTTCATTCTTAGCATTTATAAAACTTGAATATCATAAAGAAATCTCAAAGGTTTGAGTGTGTGTGTGCATGAATAAATGCCACTTTGTATCAATGAGCTAAATGTATGTTGATACGAAAATATTAGAATTTAAATCGGTGACCCCAATTCAATGATCTCGAGTATATTTTTATCAAATGCTCGCGAATTCAAAACTATTCCACTTAAAATGTATAAAAAAAAAACAAGTTTTGTAAAGGACGCATAAAACAACAAGTTGGCAATGACGGCACTCAGATCTACCTTTATTTATATCAAAACCAGTTCAAGGTAAACGAACTGCATTGCGGCCTTTGCGGTAAACAATACTAGGGATCTACTCCCTAATATTAGCAGCATCACACTGCGCGTCATGTAGGCGATGTCAACATAACTGCACAGCGCTTTGTTGCGCTACCGCGCAGTGTGCTTCAAAATTCCAATACTTTGTGTAGCTTTGGGCACCCCTGCCTTGCCTTGAAGGGCGTGAATACGAAACAGCTGTTTGAAGGGCGCGCGTTCGAAACCAGTTGTACAACCAATACATTTTTCAAGGTATTCACGAAGTTATGGGATTGAAAGTTCTATTGTATTCGACAAATGTGTGAATTTACTTATTGCTGTGGTTTTTTTCCTAGTTTCTTTTTCGAATGGTTTTGCTAATATAAAAGTTGGCTCCTTTACATAGGCACGAGCATGAAATGTAGTATTTCTAACTTTAAAGGTAGTCAGGGACGACAACGCTATCCGTCTGATGCGATACTATCAGTCTCTACTTTAAACTGACAAACTCAAAGACGGAACTATATTACTTTAACAAAAAAAAAAAAATTACTGATAAAATTGCTCACCAGACTTTTGTTCAGAGCTGACAAAAGTAGACAACATTAAAAAATTCAACAAATGCCATTGTGTTACACCGCAGAAGTTTATTTCTCAATTTTATTCTTTCTCGGAAATTAAAAATCGCAAACAAATACTTTTCAGAAACAAAACGAGGTATTGCGTGTTTTGAATCATTAGTATCTTGCATACTGCTGTGCCTTTGGAATCTAACAGGTTAATATTTACAACTTTTTTTTATTATTGCGTGAAAAAAACCACGCTTGGCTGAGCTAGACTGGCATTGGCGACTCTAGCCATCGAGATGAGCTTTGTTTTGTCAAACTAAGGACAAAGATTCCTTGAGTTGTGACTACTATACTTATTTGAAAAAGGACTAGTATCCCAAATGCTTAGGTCAATGTTCGCCATGCATTTGCAATGTATAACGGACAAAATGGCCTGATGCTATGACTTCGATTGCTAAAACGTTGCTACAAACACCTAGGAACTTAAAATAAGTAGCAATATACGTGTTTACGTACACGTATACATCATACATCAATCAAAGTTACAAAATACATAGTTTTCCTATCCTCTAAGTCTTCTACCTGGGCGGCATACAAACGGATATCATCTACCATCCGTGATGCGAATGAGAACCATTCGGTATTGGTATGCAGAGTGGGTGCCTGCAAATTGGCAGGACATACTCATTACGAGATTGGCGAATTGATGTGGTCGGTGGTGCAATGTGTATAGATGAGGGCTGGGTATTTTGTTCCTACGATCTTTTGAAAGTAAATGTTGATCTACCAAAAGTTGTAGTTAAGTTGCAATAACGCCAGCCCTCGATCTAGACTCATTAAATAAATATTCATAAATATTCGATCATCGAATGCCTTCATCATCAACATCGTTAACCTATATTGGACCATTGCTGGTCTCTCTCAAGACTTGTCATTAGGCTCGGTCTGCGACTTTTCTCATGCAGTGTTTGCGATTGTATTAATATATTGTATTATTGTATTAATATATAAAATGTATTAATATATTTCGCAGACCGTCACTCCATTTTGCCTTGACGTTTAAAAGTTTAGACGTAGCCTATCAGATAATAGCCTCTGATTGGTAAAAGTGATCTATAAATTTTAAAACTAGAATGCAATTCAGTTTTATGTATTCAATCTGCGCATTAGGAAATTGTATTACAGGTAAACTGTGTAATGAGTTTTCATTATTCTGAACGCGATCTGTGGAATAATCCACACTAATAGAGACTATTATGTATAATAAGTCTATCTAAATCCAAACCCATATGTGGTATCCAGTATTTCGATATTGTATTCGAGGTAGGTTGCAGCCGTCGTTACTGCTTGTTCATCACAGAAGTGTTCTTATTGTCGTGTCACTATTTCTTTCGAACCACTGTGGTGAAAGGATTTTAAGTACAGAAGTATTTAAAATTATAGAAATTGTATTATATCTGGAGTCGAATAAGTACCTACACACAGAAAGCCAACACAACAAAGAAAGAAAGCCAACACAACAAAGAAACGACTACCCACAACGCCAACACAGTAGTTGAACACATCACTCCTTGTCTTGGCGGGTAATAGGTGCCCTGTCTCTTTCGCTCGTTCACCCTGTTTGGAAAGGAAAATGCAATGGATCTTTTTTAACCCCGACGCAAAAACGACGGGGTACCATAAGTTTGTCGTGTCTGTGTGTGTGTGTGTCTGTCTGTCTGAGGCAACGCAGCTCCCGACCGGATGAACCGATTTAGATTTTGTTTGAAATGGAAATTAGTCTGGCGAAGTTTGGAAATTAGTCTAAAACTGGCGGATTACATATTTTTTTCTCAACTCCCTCAATAAGGGTATCAAAGTCGTAGGTTTTTTAAATTATTAATTTAATTACTTGTTGTTTTCAGGCAAAACCCTTCTAGCTCAAACGATAGCGCAATGTCTGGATGTGCCGTTTGCGATTTGCGACTGCACCACGCTCACGCAGGCTGGCTACGTCGGCGAAGATATAGAGAGCGTTATCGCTAAACTGTTACAGGATGCTAACTTCAAGTAACTACTACTTTCATATAAAAAATTGCTTGATTTTTAGACTTGCCCAACATTTGGCAATGTTTTAGTTATTCATTTAATATTTTTAGTATATATTGAAGCAGTGGTCGTAAAATCCCGCATTGGGGTGTAGCCGATACGTCCAGGATCTATTTGCTCCACGAAGTTCCATAGTAGAGTCCGTATAGACTTAAATAATAATCTGTTTTACAGTGTCGAGCGAGCTCAAACGGGTATCGTTTTTCTGGATGAAGTTGACAAAATCGGTGCCGTACCCGGCATTCACCAATTGAGGGATGTTGGAGGTAAATAAAACACACAAAAAAGGGAGTTTTCAGTGTAGTACCTTGAGCCAAACTGACAAGGACATATTTTTTTAAACTATTCGGTGTATTTCAGGCGAAGGAGTCCAACAAGGAATGCTAAAGATGTTGGAAGGTGCTGTAGTATCTGTTCCGGAGAGGAACTCCCGCAAACTGCGTGGTGACGCGGTGCAAGTCGACACAACCAATATACTTTTCGTAGCTAGTGGGGCTTACAACGGTTTGGATAGGTAAGTCTATCTTTTCAGCCTCCCCTTAGACTTAAGTTTTCTAGATATCCAGAGCAATTTAACATAGTTTTGGTAAAGTATAACTGGATCTTACGAAGGCCTTCGACCGTGATGATTTTATTTTATCAATGATTTTTGATTCGCGCAACCACGGCATAACTTATTTATTTGACTGATTGAGTACCGAAATATATGGATCTAAAAAGTTTAAATAAATATGGACAAAGTGACGTTACGTGAATAGTTTAAAGAGTTGGTGTTCACTAGGGTTCCAAGCTGGGACCTATTTTATTTAATGTTGACTACAAGGCATTCTGAATTCTTGCGTTTATTTAGCCTCCACTGACGTATTGTGGCATTGATAATAAATGATGGGAGTGATTTAAGAAGTTGAGGTACGAGTTGGAGTGGTACATTCCAGACTGGTCCAGCGGCGCAGTAACGAGAAGTACCTCGGGTTCGGGGCGTGGGACGCGCGGTCGGGGCGGCGCGCGGCGCTGGCGGCCGCGGCGGCGGACGCCTCGCCGCTGGACTCGGCGGCCGCGGAGAGCGACGAGCGGGACGCGTGGCTGCGCAAGGTGCAGGCCAGGGACCTCATCGACTTCGGCATGATCCCGGTACGTGCAGCGTTCTACTGCATTATATCCTGACGCCTCACTGTTTTACTCGGTCGGAAAATTAGGCAGTTCTAATCGAAATATCATATGTTTTTCACGTAGCTACTTGAATATTTACTCATTGGCTCTTAAAAATAATTGTATTACTCATATTCTTAATATATTTGTTTGCAGGAGTTTGTCGGCAGATTCCCAGTATTGGTGCCCTTCCACAGTCTCAACCAAGATCTCCTCGTTCGGATATTGACTGAGCCTAAAAACGCTATGGTGAGTGTGAATGATAAATATCCACATGTTAGATCACGTGGACAAATAGATTTTGTAATATATAGTTTTATATTATGAATGAGTTACGTTCCTTGCGACTGCACTCTCCGTATGACATGGTGTATCTTGTGGTGGTTGCAGGTAGCGCAGTACAAGCTGCTGTTCGCGATGGACAAGTGCGACCTGTCGTTCAGTTCGGAGGCGCTGCGCGCCGTCGCCTCGCTCGCCATGGAGCGCAAGACGGGCGCGCGCGGACTTAGAGCTATCATGGTATGTGCTTCTACATTAACCAACATGTTTTTATCTGCTCATATGACTTTTGGTCCCTACTTGTTTGCTACAATTTTCATCTCATAATACTTTTCAGATTTTAACTTTTTAGTATTACTTTTTGGTCTGTTTTCATGATTATTGATCGTTGTGCTTCGTTTTTAGGAGAACCTGCTCCTGGAAGTGATGTTCGAGATCCCCGGCTCGGACATAGCGGGCGTGCACATCCACGAGGGCTGCGTGTCCAGCGGCGAGCCCCCGCGCGTCGCTAAGCGCAGCCCCGCGCCCCCCGCCCCCGCGCCCTCGGCCGCGCCCCCGCCCACCGCGCACCCCGCGCTCGACGACTGGCCCTCGGTGCGCCTTCACAACTGTACGTAGTACTGTAGCGAGCCCCGACCCCCCCCCCCACCCCACCCTGCCCAGGGAACGATGCAATACAGCAATATTGCATCGCCCAGCACGTACCGGTCACATTCTGATGCCAATCATATTTGTACCCGGCGTTTGGCAAGCTTTCATTAGTCGCTTCACCGATCGTAACATACAACTCTGACCCACTCTCAGCCCTTCACCGCGACCCTCTTTTCAACCTTAACCTTAATTCGCCCCACAATCGTGCCGCTCAGTTCTCAACCGATACCTACCACCTCTCTATAATCTTTAACTCACAACCGCGTAACTCGAGTCTCAACCCCAACCCTTAACCGTACGTACATAAACGTGCTATTTAGCTCTTCCGTAATCTCCTGAGTCACTGTTTCTATACTGGTTTTTTCTGATTTGAACGTACGCCTAAACTGTTTGTAATGGCTGACGACGAGCTCCCTTCCTATCTTAAGTAACATAGCTATTTTTTAATGTTTCACTATTTTTTTTTTAATTTATCTTCTGTTTTTACTCTTTTAGAATATAATTATAATTAATTTTCAGAATACTATCTGGCCGCGCCAAGACACGGGCTGTACAATATAACGTCACGTTAGTTTATTTATTATTTTTCCGTAGTTTTTATTATTATTTATTTTTAAACTGGCGTTATCATGATTTAATTTAATTTCCGTTTTATCAGGAACAATATTAAACCCGGTATTTCGTTTGCTAGTTTTTTAATTATTTTAACGCTTGGTTTATTGCTCAGTTTCTCTATTAATTGAGAACTCCGAATAATATTAGAAATTGTGGATAATGTCAGTCAGTCATGGAACAAGCAAATGGTCTATTTACGAACATCGAACAAACATTTATATTTGACACACGAATGTTTGTTCTCAGTGGGAATCGAACCTACGATCCACAGCATGGAAGGCAGAGCTAATACCGACTGAGCTGTGACGCCTGTCAATAGTAGGAGTATAGCACAAATAAGCCTTATATAGTTCTCTCTTGTAAATTTAATGAAAAGGTTCGAAAATCACTAAATTATATTGCATCATCATTAAAATTCACTAAACGGTCTATATATTTCTTACGTATTTTTATATTTCAGAACGTTGAGGCGATGCCGCAACCATCTGTCACTCAACTGCTGTGAGCGGTAGGTATGGTGGCAACCAGCGATCGAATGTGACTGCGCTGTAACAGCTACGGTATGTCTCTTTTATGTTGTTCTATCTCGCTCTTATGTATCGAGAAAGACAAGGCGCGATCTATGTGCGAGCTCTTTTAATGTTGTCCTATCTCATTATGTTGTATAAGAATATTTGAGGAGTTATTTTTCAAAAGGGTTTATTTCGCTGCTGACTTTCTTTTTAGAAAATTGAAAAAACGTATCTAAAGAATGGTTATAGGGGACTAATAAGTACTAGTTAATAAGTCGGATTGAAATGGAATGCACTTTTTGGTGTTGATTTTTTATAGGAAATAATGTATTTTGGACTCGTAATATCTGCGTAGATCGATGTTTACATAAAAACACATTTGCAAATAACGAAATAAGCTCTTTTGAAAAGTCACTCCTCATTTAGGCTAGAAAAAGAGCGTAGTGTGCGTGTACACTAAGTATTATGTCTTTCTTACATCTCAATTATGTTCTATCTCACTCTAACGTATCGAGAAGGAAAGAGATACTAAGTGTGTACACAAGATACGAAGATACGCCTATCTTATAATGTTGTATCTCACTCCAATGTACCGAGATAGAGAGCGTACGATGTATGTGCACAACCACAAACATAACAAAACGGACTTCGTGAGATAGAACAACTTTACAATAAAACCACTTGGAATTCAGCATCGCGGTTTAAACTTTAAACTACTGTTTTAATAGGAAATTCTACTAGTATAAAATACGTGGTTTAGAACGCGGTACTAAAGCGTGCGATATTGTATTTTACCCCGAAATAGCATCAACGATACACGTTCTATCATTATATTAATCAGAAATTATACTTTTTTTTGTCACAATTCTTTACAAGTACCCATATTAAAATATTTGTAATTTAATTTCAAAAATGATTCGGAATTGTTGTTAAAAATAAATTAGGAAAATGTCATTAAAGATTACCCAAAAGTTATCGAGTGGTATTTGAACTCAAGCTTATCCCTGTGATATTGGGAAATCGTTAATAATTTACTCGTTTTAACTTTGGGGAGTTAGAAAATGTAGGTTCTGTAAGGGAGGGTAACTCCAAAATCAAATAAAAAAAAATTGCACCTTGTTATCCAAACCTTTAAATGTAACTTTATCATAGTAAATACAAATTATTGTATTTCCTATCTAGAAGTGTATTAGGATAAATAAAAAAAATGTTACAAAACTGGACCGGAACACTACAAACACTGTCTGTAGTATTTTAATTGTGTGCCAAGTAAATTCGGCGAAGTTAATATAAATGACTTTTTGCCTAAAAATAAATAAAAACAGAAAATTATTAAGTGTTCCAGAAATAGTTATAGATACTAAAATACTCTAATCCGAATTCCTAGACCAAACTTGAAATCGAAACTGATGTCTATAAAAGTCTCATTGCAATCCTAGTTTAGTTTTGGAATTAGGTCATCTAACTAGACCTACGTGGTAGCTGTAGAGTAGACTAACCAGTCCGTTCCTAGTTCCTTATGCCACTTTCACATAACGCCGGTACCTGGTCGGGTCAATGCCTCACGAATCCTGATAATACTGGCGTACCATTGGCCAATATATAAATACGTCTAAGCGTACAGAATGGCTACTCCGCACAGATTATTTAATAATACGTGCACAAGCGACATAGAGCCTACAATTCCCCCTCCCTTGAATTAGATTTGCCTTCTCGGCAATCTTAATCCGACTTCATTCGTTCTGCGGACTTGGTACGGAACGCATTAATATTATAACGCATAACTTTGTGTATAAAATTGAGCATTTTTACACAAATTGAGCATTTTTACACAAATGCAATGAATTTTTTAAGACGTACCGACGCAAAAATTTGTCGCGATTTGAACGCTTTTGTTTCATAGATTTAATCTAGTGTCCTGGGTAGTAGACATGATGGTCAGAAGACTTGGATGGATTTAGCTATTTTTCCGGCGTAGTAGCTGGCGTATTGTGAAAGAGACATTTTTAGTTTAGCTCGATGTTGTATCGCCACCATACAGCATTGCTCTTGTGATGTAAATTACTGTAAATATTAATAAATAAATAAAATATAAAAGTGTTTTTATGTTAAGGCTATATTTAGGGTTCTTTAGCTACGTCCACATAAGTTGTAAGTACGAAAATTCACGAAAACTTTCAAAAATATTTAGTTACGGCTGGCAATACTTTCAAAATATGACGTTTTGACATTTTTGTTATTATTATAATTTTACATAATTATTTTTCTAATTTATAAAAGGGCCGTGATGTGATTATAAAAAAATATAAAAATCTCAGAAGAATGTTCTTAGAATTCTGATTGTGTGATAAATAAAAGAAATTGTGATCACATCACCGCTTTAGAAATAGTTTAAGCCTATTTTGAATTTAAAATATAAAAGAAAACAACATTTTATAGTTTCATTTTATTAAATTAAACTACAATTATCCTATCACACAAAAACACACACAACTATAAGACAATTAGTGAAAATTTCCTGTTGTTGGCTAATGTAGGAGGAATCCAAAGTTCCCACATTTGGGATTTTCACTTATATCTCAAAAACGGCTCGTCGTAGGAAAAAAATTTTTTACCAAATAAAAGCTCACAAAATTACCTACAACTTAGATTCTATCCATTTTTTCCGAATTTCCAACCGTTTTCGAGCTACATACTTCAAAAAAGTTAAAATGTACTAAAAAGAGTTATTAATATTCCTTCTCAATAGTCTAAAGAAACTATTAAGTACCGTTTTGATCAAGCGAACGAAGCAAGCGAAGATTCTAGCTTCATCGAGTGAAAAAAGCGACCGAATATAAATCATGATATGATAGGGTAAATCGGCGATATATGCTTGCATGTTTGTTAGACCGCTTTCGTACCGCTGGTTATCCGATTTGCATAATTATATATAATCTAGTATAAGGTCGACCGATAGTAGGTACTATCAAGTTTTACTAGTAGATATGATTATCAGGTGAATGGGTTGTAAAGATATGATAGGACTAAGACTAGACATCCCAAAACTTTTTTTGGTTTTGTTCTAGGTTAAGTAGATTTAGAGCTATAGTGAAAATTGCAATGTTGGTAAAACCAGTTAAACGTGAGCTACTATTTCTTAGAGTTTCAATAACTGTAGTTCAGGTAAGACTGGTGACTAGCTAGATCGCGGTATCGATGTGATTTGCAAAGTTATCTCAACCATTGTTCAAAATGGTTCTTTGCGTTTTATTTTCTTTCTGAAAACATCACTAGAGTTCGGGGCGAACACAGAACAGTAAACACAATATATTTATTAAAATTACTTTATTAAAACTCAAATTTTCCCGGTCTGTGCGCTATTGATCCATGGTATTGAATAAAGCTTACTTGTTAAACAAATTCCATTAATTTTAAGCTATTTCTTAACGTTACAGGAGATTCATGTAGACAAACTTTTGGTTTGAAATTCCCAAAGAAATCTGAATCTTTAAATAAGTTATTCGGTTCTATCTTACCTTTACTGTTTTTCTTAGAACTCCTATCACACAACTAAAGTTCTCTTATTACTAAACTCCTTGTAAGCCCCAGTCTTCATAATATCCACCAAAATGTTCACCAGATTGTACACATCCTCGTAACTCGTGTACAGAGCCACTGGAGTTAAACGTATCACATTTGGTTCCCTAAAATCTGGGACTACGCTTCTAGACTTCAGCGCCAAACTGATTCTATAAGCCTCGTCATGCTCGACGCAAACATGACCTCCTCTTTTAACATCGTCTTTTGAGTTCCCGATCGCAAAACCGTACGAACTAAGCTTCTCAATAAGATACATCAAGTAGCATGTGATGTGTAGTGATTTCCGCCTAATGTTCGACATTCCAGCCTCGTTAAAAATCTTCAACGCGCCTTCCAAAGGTGCCATAGATAGAATAGTGGGTGACCCAATCTGCCAGCCACTCGCATCTTGTTGGTGATCGAACTCTTGTCGTAGCAGAAACTGAGTTTCCGCCTTATTTCCGTACCAGCCGGCTAGTCCTGGGAGCGTTTTGAAGTGACGTCGGTTTATGTACATAGCGGCTGAGGACCCTGGCCCGCCGTTAAGGTACTTGTAGGTGCACCAGATCGCGAAGTCAATGTTGAGGGCTTTCAAGTCGATCTCCACGGCCCCTATAGCATGGCACAGGTCCCATCCGATTATGATGCCTCTTTCGTTGGCGACTTCACTTATCCTCTTCATATCTAGCAGCTGTGAGCTTCGGTATAACACTGTAGGTAGTAGAACTAAAGCAACGTCTTTGGTCATAGCGTGAATAATATTGTCTTCGTCCAGAAATCTCCCGTCTTTGCTTTTAACTACTTTAACCGCGTCGCTTGGCTCATAACCTTTCAGTCTAACTTGACTGTCTACTGCATACCTGTCTGTGGGAAAATTGACGTCGTCGACCAAGATCTTGTACCTGGTATTGTTTGGCTTGTAGAAAGTACTGATCGCTTTATGTATGTTGGATGTTGCGGATCCTGTGACGACGACCTCGTCTGGTTCTGCGTTCACCAGCGGTGCCATAAGTTCAGCCAGGAAGTTCGAGTACAAGTAGTATTTGCTGTCTTCACAGTTCCAGATCTTGACTCCTTCATTTTTCCAATGTTCTAAAGCCTTCAACGTGGATTCTTCGGCGTCTATCGAGCAGAGCCCTAAGGAGTTTCCGCATAAGTAGATAGTGCCTTCCTTGAGGAAGAAGCGATGTCTGAAATGGCCCAGTAGGTCGTTGTTGTCCATGAATTTCGGGTATTCAGGACCCTCTTCAAACTTACGATCCATGGTATTCTTAGAAACTACTTACTTACGTTATTATTTGACACTTTCTAGAGATTTTCCTGATCTAGATTTTTTATGACCGTCTAAGGAATGTCTTCGGATGTTGGTGTTCAACTAACGGATTGGTAGATTAGTAACAGTATAAATACTGGTAGTAGCTTATCAGAAGGCTCTGCAAACTGAGGATCGACGATTGTTCTACAATAATAGCTTTGAAAATCCGCACCTTTATATTTTGTAGGGTGACCACAAAGATATGAAGGCTTCTTTTTATTTGAAGTCATTCTTTGATGTTTTTTTCCTGTTTTATTTTAATTCCGATGCAGACTTCGCTACAAAACTTCTAACATTTGTATTTAAAATTTGAGAAAAAAATCATTGGGTTAACATAACATACCTAAATACTTAGATTTTGTAGGTAGGTAGAGATAATGATAAACTTTTACTTAACCGTGTTTTTTTTTCGCATATTTTTATCGCAAAGTTATAAAACGTAACAGCTATGGTTAAAAAATATTTCTATTTTTTATGTAAGAAAACATAGATTTTTTTCCCGAAAATGGATGGTTGGACACTGCTTACTTTACCGTGTTACAGTTCCATAAAAAATAGAGTACCTAAAATCATAGTTCTGTTTAAATGAATAATCAGTATTGAAAAGTACGACAATGATCACGCTACAGTTGCATTCAAGTCTTGTCCTCGCCTCGCTATGTTCCCTTACTTAGCTAACTAACTTCTAAGAAAAATTATCAATTT
Source organism: Gandaritis pyraliata (assembly GCA_947859175.1). Lineage (NCBI taxonomy): Eukaryota > Metazoa > Arthropoda > Insecta > Lepidoptera > Geometridae > Gandaritis > Gandaritis pyraliata. The sequence continues at coordinate 9,689,340 of OX401864.1, forward strand.
CACCAATGCTCTCATAGTCTAGTATTTTTTAAGTTTTCTAATTGATATCGCTCGTCTTATCATGTGAATTGAAACGACATAACTACTGGGACGATTTAAATGAAATAAATGTTCGTTGTTATAAAGTCAAAAACGTGCCTAAGATTTTTTACCAATTTATTTTTCCTGTAAACTTGTATGTACGATTTGCAGAAATGCTAATGATAGTTGCTCCACTATCGATTAAACACGGAATGTATAAGGCAGGTGCTAAATTCATGATCATCAATACTGAAGCACAGGACGAAGTAATGATTATAATCATGCAATTAGAGTTTTTGTTTGGTTGACAATGAAAGTTCGCCTTAGATAATAAATAATTAATTTATTGAGATTAATCATCGCCATCTTAGTTTCAACTACGATACAAATAATTTTATCATTTTAGGACGGATATTTTAAGACACGTGCGTGTCATATTTTATGGAATCGTTTTTTTATGCAACTAATTTGTGGAACAAGTTTATGGTCCACCTGATGTTAAGCCTATAAAAATGCATTGCCTCACTGAGCATGTCCACTGAGGACGTGCCTGGTGATGCATTGCACTGTGTCCATTACTCTAAGACCTCTAAGGTGTTAAGTCTCGTGTGTCTGTAATTGCACCGGCCCTTCAAACCGGATGTCATAATGTCCTAATTTTCACCGAATATCTGGCCACACCACCATCCATTCGGAATAACATTGTAAACATTTTATCAGTAGGTAAGGTACCTACTAGGTATAATAATACTAGCATAATATCATAATATCATAAAGCAATAAAAGTGATAGGTTGTTCAATAGCCGAAAAAGATCAAGATCTGATTTCGTCTTTATGATTGTACCAAGCACGTTAGCTTTCTTGGTGATCATATTTTTACAAGAATTAGATATGCAAAATGAATTTTCTACATGTATGTTACGAATATGGGACATGCGAAACTAGGGATACTCTAATCTGGTATAGGGGAATTCTACTATGCACCCACTCTAAGATGAGATCTTTGTTATTTTAAACGGCTTTTTGGCACATGTGGTGACTTGCCGGGTAAGACGCAAGAGTCACGGTTTCGATTCCCGCGGCGCGGGTAAATCTAAGACTAGAATTCTCTTTAATTCGAAGAAGCGCATCCCAAAAAGAGAGTAGTGGCATTGCTGAACTCCCTGTGGTGCGAGTTCAAACCCAATCCGTGCCACTTGCGCATTATTAATATTTTAAGTGTTATTATACGCGGGCAAACTCGGACCGCATTCCTTCCCTCATCACCATGGTGTGTAATGAGGATTTATAATATCAGCGTCCATAACGTACCTAAATCTTAACGCATAAAGAAATCGAATTGAGTAGACATCCATCCATCGATCGATACACCCTGTAACCTTGGTTGAAAATTTTATGATTAGGCTTAAAAGACATTGTTAATCCACGTAGGTACTTACCTATTATAACATATCTTTTTATGCATTATAAATAAGTAATTTATAATACCTGCCTAAGTACATGAATATATAGGATGCTACGTGCAAAAAATAACACTATCGCGAAGTAATATACTTTGAACGTAGATAAGTTATCTAGGAACGGTGTCTATCACCAATGCATTATATCAGAGAGCACGTCCACCGAGGATGTGATCTGTGAAACATTTCACTGCAAGAGTGGCACATGAAAACAGGTCCACTAGAAACTACCTAAGTACTTTGTCTGTGCGCTTTGCGGAAATAAAAAAATTTATGAAGATCAAGCTTACAACCGATCTGTGTTCTTTCTGAACACCGCTGGTGCCTACTCTAAAACTTGGTACTAAATCTGAGGACCTATACCGACTTAATGCAAAACTGAATCTGCTGAAGTGTTTCGCAAAATGTTTTGCACCTAGGGCAAACGGTTGACCGCTTGATGTTAAGTGACGATGCGGTCGACGTAGCACATTTGCCGAGAAGAAACCTATTCACTCTCGCCGGCAAAGAGTTCCACTCTTAAAAACTATATTCTCTTTGTGTAGAAATCGCAACCTCTTTTCGACTCACTGTTCCGTTTCCCACAATAGTTTGTATAACTTGTCTATTTGATATTATTGACACGAAGTTTTTGACAGATTTTGTCAGTAGCCACAATATTTACAAAACACCTTTATTTTATAAACCTAAACATTTTTATCCAACTGCCTAAAAAGACGAGGCAATTCGTTTTTAAGACGAATTTTAAGAGAATGAATTTCATAAGACCCACACTGACCCAGTTGAGACAGCTGTCGACAGGTTCTGTAGTGAACAACTTATGCTGGCCGAAGCCAGACTATGGACCTATGGAGGTCCAGAGATCTGTTCTGATGAACGGCATTAAGGTGGCTGCTGCGAAGCCCCTGGGCGCTCCTATAGCTGCCTGCACCATTATGTATCAGGTGATTAGGAACCTATTTATTTTCATTAGCAATTTAATTTGCAGTTTGCTATTGAGAAGTGTATAACAGGTACCTAGCCTATTAGGTATTTGGATGGCTTATCATCTATCAGAATCAAATTTTGAATTGTTCGAATCAGCCCACTGCTGTGTTTAAATAGGCCTCCAAAGGTCCATTTTAACGACTCTGTGCCAATCTACCTAACTAAAATAAACAATCTAAGAAGATTGCGGGGAAGTCGGGCATGAAGAATGAGAGAGCCCCCATAAATTTCCAACAGGCTTAGGGTGAGCGATCTAGACAGCGATTTATCTCTTCGCCAAACAAAAGAAGTGGACAAATCCTTCACTCAAAGCGGGCCGATTTCTGTCAGTTCGGTTTGAATGTTGATCTTGTCCATTCGAGGCTGGGTCCCGTTACGAAGTCGACGACCAGCTCGGAGCTACCCACTTCATCCGCGCAGCCTCCTCCGCGTCCGGGTGCGCGTACAGCGGGTACGCCAAGACGCGGGTGCTGCAGCAGTACGGGTGTAGCATCACGTGCTCCAGCGATCGCCAAACCATGGCGTACACGATGAGGTGTCCGCAGCCTGTGTTCCCGGATCTCAAGGGATATCTGTTAGATGTCGCTGCCAGGTTTGTTTCAACTTGTCTTACCAATGCACCATAAGCCTCATAGGTTCCCACCTTGGACGAAAAAGCACTTATGCGTCCAAGGTTTCCCACACTTGTATCTTTTTGTTTTGCAAATTGACAGTCACATCACTACCGATGACTAAAAAGATCAAAATTCAATCGACTGGGTAGGTATAAGTACAGCACATTTATTTATATCCGGGAATGTTTTTTAGGTTTTAACCTGGTAGGTAAGTACCTACTTGTATAAAAGCTATGGATTATGGTTGGTAGGTAGTTCTAGAAGTATCTATCTGAGCATCTTGATTATCCAGATGCTGCTACAACGAATGGGAGATAGAAGATAGGAAAGAGCTTATCCGTGGAGACCTTATCCGGATGGACCCTGAACAGCGCGTCCTAGACTTGGTAACTTCTGAAAACATCTTTGAATTCACGAAGAATTCTCCAGCATACGTAATGCTCAAGTTCGCTATGAACAGTCATTTACTTTAGCGTGGTATTGACATTCTAAATTCTAACAAGAAAGTTATTTCCGCAAAGGGTTGATTGAATAGGGATCGGTTTCTTTAGCATCCAATCCCTAGTTTTATAAATACTAGGTGCAAAGAGCCAGTTGGGCCGGGCCTCTCGCTAACTCGATGTTCTGCGAAGAGGATCGCATCGCCGACATGAATGAGAACACCCTCAACTGCTTCGCATCCACGCACTACAAGAGCGACCTGTGCACGGTGGCTAGCGTCGGCTTGCCGTTCGAGGAGACCATGAAACTTGCAGAGAAGGTTGAGTACCGAAGAGTGAGTGCGAACTTTACCTTTGAAACTATGACGGTATTTATTCGCACATGCAATTTTTTAGTAGGCTCGTGATAGAATTCGTCTGGCGACGTATACTAGGTACCATACCACCGTACCGCAACTATTTCTGCCGTCAATCTGAGGTGCTCGCATTGCTGACTGCTGTATTAGCAATATTCAGTAGTATCCTAAAAGGTCGGTATTATCATCTCTAGATGAATGATGTCTTTATGAACGTTGTGTGTGTATAGGAGAAGCCCATGCCTCGTTGCGAGATGATCTCGTGTCCGCGCGGAGGCTTCGAGTTGCACGACCTCGGAGCCGGCAGCGACACTTGGATCGCCGTCGCTGTTCCCGGCTGCGGGACTTGTGAGATCTCGTTAGTACATTTAGCACTTAAAATCACCTAGTCGGTATTTATGACTAGGTATTCTAAATGATCTTATTGTGATTACTAAACAAATTAATGTACTGAAACACAACCAGCTAGACATGGTCTCTCACCCAGTGTTTGCTACCTAGTTGAATTTCGCAATAATTTGGTTTTGATTTCTGAAATACTCGAGCATTAGGTACTCTCTCGTTTGTGGAACTAATCCTCGCATGGTATTAAGACATTCCTTTTTCAGATCTCTTATGAAACACGCTATCGTGGCAGCGGCCGCGGGAACTGGTAATATGCAGGTTTGTATTTTACAAAGTTACTTTCAAACACTGTATTTCATAGGCTCCGACTCATAGCTCTTCAGAAAATCAAGGCTCAAGTTTGTATCGAGCGAGAGTCGAGAACAGATTGGTTGGCAGTTTTTTCACTGAGCAATGATCTGTTTGTTTAGTTGGGCATGCACGCTCACGACCGCACGCCGATGTCGCCGCTGGGCACGATGGCCGGAGGTGACATATACACACAGTATCGCGCTTTCAACATTTCCTACAGCGACACTGGGCTCTTTGGTTAGTCTTTACTGGACCATTTTTGTACGAGTAGCTATAGAATGGGTTCCCAATGTCACAGCCAAACCAATCACGCTAATTGATTGACTGATTCGTTAGTCTTAGCGGTGTTTTTGACGGCAGATCGACAAACCTAAAATAGTTCCAATGCTCTCGAAGACAGTAGGAAAACTTGCGGAAAGCAGTTAGCAGGTACCCATTCTGGAAGCGGGCTTGGTACCTCATGTTTGGAACACGAGATCTCTATACTTAGCGCAATGTACTTAGGTAATGGTGTATTCCAGAAATCCCCAGCAGTGGTGATACCTTGTAGCATGCTACGGAGTAGCTGTGGGGATTTCTAGATTTTTTCCCAGAAATCGCCACAAGTAATGGTCTTCATGTAGATCTCTCTCAGGTATCTTGGCGAAGACCAAATCTTACACGGCGTGGCAAGCCGCCGTCGCCGCTTCGGAGTTCCTCACCAACATTGGAGATCTGAACTTCAAGCAGATCGAAGTCGGGAAGAACAGACTCAGTGAGCTTTGAACCTTCATACACTAGGGGTTTGACCTTGGTAGATCTTAGTTTTTACCTTGGTAGGACTCTGCTTTAGGCCTAGGTAGATTCGGCTTGGTTAAAATCATGAGCTTTTGATCTTATTCTGTATTTCTGTTGTGTTGTATAAATGTTATCTATCTACCTTAATGTATTCAAAGATATTTTTACCGGCAGACTAATGTAGCTTTCATCAGCTTTCAAAATTCAGCTCGCATTTTACCTCTGTAGACTTGGTGATTTTTTACCTTGATGCATTAAACTTTTGACATAAGATAGAGTTCGATCTCGCCAAGTTTGCAGCTCTGCAAATATAGTCTAATTTCAAAAGCTGGTCTTGGTTGCTTCTTTTTAACAACCTACAGTACGATGGATCTTTATTTCTCTGTAGTTCGGTGCAACAAACGATGTTTTGTTGTGCGGGAAAATTCGCTTACCTACCTCTAACTACCCAAAAATGTGTTCTGCGCAGATAGTTGAGAGAGACTATAGACTATATAGAGTACTATACGTTGTTGTCCAGAACTGGCTGTAACGATGCACGACGACGACCCGGTGCTGGTGTCGGAAGGGCTGGCGCTGCAGCTCGCCAACAACGTGCAGCTCGACAGCGCGAAAAGCTCGCTCTGTCTGTTGGACATGCTGTGCGCCGACGAGGTCTCTTGCACCGCCAAGTCGCTTTCTTGTAAACGTTAGTACTATTTTATAACATCCCTAAAGTTATGAGTCGAGCGAGATTCGAACCCGAAACCATTGAAGTCGGTTTTTTCTAGGTTATTAAACTTGTAAATTATTTAATTTCTAATTATTTGGTAGGTGCACTGATGTCGCTCGCGGTGGTCGGCGACATCGGCGCGGTGCCGCACGACAGGGAACTACTTTGCGGCTGCTGATTCTATCATGTATTTATCAAATAAACTGGTCTTCTATGTATGAGCTGGCTTAAATTATTTTCCTAGTAAGTACCTAGCTACTTTGCATCTACAGGATGTAACATAATGTTCCTATGGAAAAATCTAAACAGCTATAGACATGGAAAATGTTGTTAGAAGTCACGGGTTCGATTTTGATAAAAATATAAACTTAAAAAAATCTAAATACCTAGTCTTATATTTTTTAAGAAAGTTGTTTCAGTTTTTTGTATTTATTTTATCAAGGTGACCAGATAAACTAGGTCACGGGTTAGAATCCGCTTGTCATTACTTTTACAATGTTATTAAAAACTGCTAAATTGAAACTCTAGTTATTTAACTAAATATCTTTATTATTCAGTAGATAACCTACCACTGATAATACTGTTAAACATACCTATCGTAAACTTATTGATTTGTATTGAATACCTTTTAAATCACATAATAATGTAGTTTTACTTACATTAAGTACGCCACTGACCGCACTGGCTTCGCACTCTACATATTTCGAAAGTCATTTACACCTTTGGTACTAACTTATCTGCTTTGGTTTAACATCATGACTCCTTTTAAAATGTGTTGATAAACTACTGTTTTGAGTGTACGATTTACCACAAACATTACAGGTATAAGGCTTCCCGTCCGTGTGAATTCTCATATGCTTAGTTAGAATTTTATTCTGAGTAAACGATTTACCGCAGACACTGCAAGTGTATGACTTTTCTCCGGTATGCAATCCCATGTGATATCTGAGACTGCTGGTGTCGTTAAAAGATCTATGACAAACGCTGCACGGGTATGGCTTCTCTGCAGTGTGCACTTGCATCGTGTGGCGTTTTAGTTTTCCCTTTTCAGAGAACGATCTCCCGCACATGCTGCAAGGATACGGTTTTTCTCCGGTGTGGGTTCGCATGTGAATTTTCAAACTGGATTTGCGTTTGAAAGACTTGTCGCACGTGTTACAAGTGTATGGCTTGTCTTCTGTGTGTATTTTCATATGACTGGAGAGGGCGCCGCTTTGACTAAATGAGTTATTGCATATATTACAGGTGTGTGGTTTTTCACCTGTGTGAGTGCGCATGTGAACTTTTAATTGAATATTCTGATAGAAAGATCTTTTGCAAACAGTGCAGATGAATGGTTTTACTTTGGTGTGGTATATCATGTGTTGTTTCAAATGAGTGTTCTTATAGAATGCTTTGCCACATGCGCTGCAGATAAACGGCTTAATCCCAGTGTGGATAACTACATGCTGCAACAGATCGCTTTGTCCGGCAAATGCTTTTTTGCACACTTTACACACATATGATTTTTCCCCAGTATGTATAGCTATGTGTCTGATCAGACCTGCTTTTGTTGTCGTGGTTTTATTGCATATATAGCAAGTGTATGAGTTTTCTCCAGTGTGGGTTCTCATGTGAAGGTCCAATGTGTATTTGCGACCAAAACATCTATCACATTTTTGGCAGGCATATGACTTTTCTCCGGTATGCCTTCTCATGTGATTTCTTAAAGTACTGCCTTGTGCAAATGCCTTATTGCAAATGTTACAGATGTATGGCTTAGCACCAGTGTGTATTACCATGTGTATTTTTAAGCCATATTTTTGACTGAATGTTTTATTGCATATTTTGCAGTTGTATGGTCCAGCATGTTTTCGTTTTATCATCTCCACCTTGGTTTTAGCATCACTATTTTGACCTTTTTCATCACAGGAATCAGATATATTACTATCAACGGTATTACTGTGTTTCAGTTTCTCTTTTTTACAATGTAGTGAACTAGCACCAGTAGCTACATCTCCAACAAATTGCTCTGGGTCAACTTCAATAAATAATTCTTCAATGGATTCTTTTTTAACAGCCATTTTTATACTGTCATCATTTAAATCATCTATTATGGATATGGGCTTCAATGCTGCAACTGCCAAGTTGTGTATCCATCCTAGGTTGTGCTTAGCAAGCATCTCACTTGTAATCTGAAAATTTAGAATAGATACATCATTTAATATAAATAGTTTTTGGACAAAAAACCTACGATATTTATTATCAATACAAAGGTTGCGGCTAGGTAAGTAGAATAAGCTAAAGTTGCTGAGCAAAGTAGGTACTTTAATAAGTACCTATACGTTTGTAAGTCTGTACTTAATTTTTATGAATAACATTCTTATAAGTTTTTTAGTTCTTGGCGAGGGACCGTGACGAGTGGAGGGAAGAGGGGGAGGCCTTGGCCCAGCAGCGGGACAGAATAGGCTAATAAAAAAAAAGTTTATTGACATAAATATTGTTTAGAGATCACATGTTCTATGAAGTCCCAGACTCCTGAACTAGGTACAAATGACCTGTGTTACAGAACTAGTGTTTTCTCCCATTTTGAGTAGCAACAGTATTATTATTATGAAATAAATACCTACCTATTATGAAGTATTCTATAGTGTTTTTATTTATACCATCTAGGTACCTACCCATTTATCTATAGGTACGCGCTTTTTTAGTTCTGTAACATATATGAAAATATGGGCTGTATGTAGCTAAACTTTTAACGCAAATTAGAGTTCTTACTTTCAAGTGTGCACCATACCTCCAGGCCATAGTGGAATAGATCTCGGCATATCTTTTCTGATTTCTGGCACATGTTGAAGAACCTCAGACACCTCTGGAGCTGTGAGTTGCAAACACAGCATATTGTAGTGGGCCGACCATCTTCTGCGCTAAGCTGAAACAAATCGTACCTACTCCTATTTCGATGAAAATGTTTGCACCTATCCTGAGCTTTAGGCTTTTATAGATATAAATATAAACAAATAAATAAATATTTATGGACTTTACACACAGTCGCCCTCTAGTCTCTATATATATATATATATATATATTTATCCACTTTCAACCTTATCTCCCTAAGCTGATTATTAGGATTATACTGAGTGTAGGTACCTACTGCTGTAAATATGTACCTACTGCATCTGAAAAGTGACAAAATGCCATCTTTTTATACATCTTAGGTGTATGTGTGTAACTTGATTCAATAACACAGTACTTTTCTCACCTACACAGGACCATCATCAAGCAAAAATATACTACCTTGAAATAGGTACAACATTCTATGAGACAAAATATGTAAATATTCCTACCGTGGTTCCGGTCAGTTTTTCGTATGTTTCCTGAAGATAAGTGTTTTCAATACGATGGGCTTTTTTATTATTGCTGCATAAACAAATTCTACACACAGATGGAAATGGAAACATTATCCCTTGCAGAAGTTGTTTTATTTTTTCTCTAGTTCTTCAAGCAAAGCGAAGCAAAGTAATATTGCAGTCTTCGACTCGAGCACGAGCTCGTCGAGCCCTCTTTAGCAAAAGAAAGAAAGAGAAGAATCACGTGAACTTGATTATAAAAACAAACCATACGAAAAGTAAGAAACTGATACAAAAATTACAAAACAACATACAGCAAAACAAAAGTCAAAATCAAAACACGTTTTTTTTTTTATTTTCTTAGGAAGGCTGCTGTCTGCCTGCCTGCCATGCCATGCTCTTTATCATCCTGTCTATGTCAGAACGCAAGTTTGCCCACTCACTACACTACCCACACGCAGCCTACCAACCAATCAAAAAAATTTGACAGCCACAAACTGCAACTGCCACAATAAAAAAAGAAAAAAAAAAAAAAAAAGAGTTGAAGTTTTAATTCAGAATAAAATAAAGTGATTAAAATGTAAATCTAGCTAGATAGATTATGTAAATCTTCCTTTTTTTGAAAACTGTAACTAAATAATGAACTCTTTACTTAGTACCGCTAAATGTAAGTTTTGATAAAAGAATTGAGGTTAGAAATCTCGAAACATAAAACTTATCAGAACCTAATTTGTTCTTAGATCTCCGCTTCATCAACATCAAATCTGCTTTGCAAGCTGCCAAAGAATGTGTACCAAGTCTTAAGAATGTAGTCAAAACTGATGTTTCGACATTTCGGACACCAGTTTTCTCACCGCGAAGTATCGGTGTTGAAATCGGCGAGAAATCTATAATCGGCAGGATACAGCAGGAGCCGATCAAGTATGTGCCGATAGTGAACCCGCGCTCGATCCTACCTCTGCTGGAGAACGAATGGCAACGCCAAGAGGTTGGCTTGCCCCCACAGAAAAATGAAGAAATACAGGTAAATAAGTCTTCAACTTTTTGACTTTATCTAATTATTAGAATAACCAATAAAGGTAACACTATAATACAAAGATAACAAAATAATAGACAAAAATCTATGTGTAATTATTCATTGCTGTGTGTTATCAATTAAACTGTGATTACAGGCTGCTCGGTTGATTGTTATTCGGAAAAAGAAAATGAAGAAGCACCAGCGCAGAAAGCTGTGGAAGAAGATGAGACATCGCTGGGCACGGGTTAGTTTCCTAAGCTCCTACTGCTGAGACTTGACTCAAAATAGATTTTTTTAGCAAACTCCCTTTATCGTCATCCAAACATTCTAAACCAACTAAAATCATCTTACCATATTCCAGGAAAAGCAGCGTCGCCGGATAAAAAAGGAGAAAATCTTCCAAAATGAGCTGATCGCTATGGTAAAGGCTGCTAATGAGTTTTCAGCAGAGGACTATGTTAGTGGTAAACTCGATAAAGCAAACCACACACCTCTACCTACCCACTGGAAACATAAGAGGCTTCCAGAGTTCATCATCAGACAACTTATGGGCATTGATAAAAAGATCAACTATAAGCATACTGATACTTACAAGGCTTAGGTATAATTAATTGTGTAATTGAGAGTACTGAAGAGTTGTAGTTGATAAAATCTAGTACTAATCTTCTTGTTTCATTTCTATTAGATCAATGGGCCAATTACTACTGAATAGTAATAATACTTAATCCTTTTCCTGAGGGTCTAGTACAAGATTAACAAAAAAAAGTATATAAAGCACCTAGTTCCCATATTACAAGCTTTGCTTAGTTTGGGAGTAGAGGGCGTCGTCGTGTGAAATATCATCTATGAATATTTATTTGATAGTTTTAGAAAATGTATTCTACCTACTTCATTTTGTTTCCTTCTATACATTTACTTACAGCGCCCCTAACGGAAACTTTCAGGAACTACAAAAAAATTAAACTCAATAAAATATGTATTTATAACAATTTAGATACTGGCATACTGGTAATAATAGCCTTGCTATGATATTGTTTTGTCCTTAATTGAAGGACTATGATACTTATGAGCACAATGTTCCAAGTTTCTGTACTCAAGGTGAGTTTTTCTATGTGTTGACAAACTACTGTTTTGAGTGTATGATCTACCACAAACAGTACAGGAATAAGGTTTTTTATCCGTGTGAATTCTCATATGTCTAGTCAAAGTGCTATTCTGACCAAAAGATTTGCCGCATACATTGCAGGTGTATAACTTTTCTCCAGTATGCAATCTTATGTGACATCTTAGACTACTGTTGTCGTTGAATGATTTATGACACACACTGCATGTGTATGGCTTTTGTCCAGTGTGCACTTGCATATTGTGACGTTTCAATTTTCCATTTTCTGAGAAACTTCTACCACACATCATGCAAGTAAATGGTTTTTCTCCAGTATGTGTTCTCATATGAAGTTGCAAAGTGTATTTGTGACCGAAAGATCTGTTGCATGTTTTGCATGGATAAGGCTTCTCTCCAGTGTGGCTTATCATGTGTTTAGTGAGATTGCAAGCTTGAGAAAATGACTTTTGGCAAATATCACACGCAAATGGCTTAGCTCCAGAATGAATCCCCATGTGTATTTTTAAGACATGCTTATGCCTGAATGCTTTATGGCATATATCACAGTTATATAGTCTAACATTGTTTAACTTCCTTTCTAAGTTAACTTTACTATCATTAATCTTTCTGCGTTTATTCCAAGAGTCAGAACTGACTTCAACATCAACATATTGCTTTGGATCAATATTAATGAAAATTTCTTCAGCTGTCTCTGTTTTCTTAGCTGTATTTATATTGTCAATGTTTAAGTTATTTATACACACTGGTGTAAATGCTGCTACCGTCAAGTTGTGTATCCATCCCAGATTGTGTTTAGCAAGTGCCTCTTGCGTTATCTAAAAAAATTTGAAAATCAATCCTAAAAGATATTCTGCAGGTAGAATATACAAAAAATGTTGTAAACATTAACATAGTGATTTTTAGTAGCAAGCAAGGGCATCTCTCATTTTGTTTTTAGTTGCCTTTTAGTGACATACCTCAAAGTCACAGTTTAATAGATCTTCTAATATTTTTTCTGATTTCTGACACATATTGAAGAACCTCAGGCTCTTCCTGAGCTGTGAGTTGCAAAAGTAGCATATTGTACTTGGTCGACCTTCTGCTGTGCTGAGCTAAAACACAATTTTATAGTTAGTTAATTTGATTAGCCCTGGGATCCCCTGGGATATTCAGAGAATGCCTGCGTTGAGGTACGTGTAGAGGTGGTACTTCCCTATTTACGGTCTACTTTTATCTATGAAGAGTTTTTACTTAGGTACCATGATTCCCGTTAGTTTCTCGTATGTTTCCTGAAGGTACGTATTTTCAATATGATAGCCTTTCATATTGCTGGACAAACAAACTCTACACACTGATGATAACATCTTTGTTTTGGTTGGTTATATTATATTCACAGATAAGTTTAATAATCTGAGGTTATAATTATCTTAGCTTATTTCCGGCTTTCGTTTCGTGCGTGAGTAGGTATGTAATTGTTTTGCTAGTGACTTGTGTTGTGTTGTGCGTGGTAGTGGTAGGTATTCGGCTATGTTCTGTTATTCTGTTGATTTTCTACACAACACAATACATTTATTTCATTCGGAGATTCGAAAAGAGATTTCGTAAAGTCAACTTCAACTTCTTGGTTTGGCCCACGTTTGGCCTTTTGCGCTTTTGCGACAGATTGTCAATGTCAAGTCAAGTAAAGCCCGCCATTCACTATACGCACCGCAAGCCGAGCTCCCCGAGCCGTACCCATTCGTGGACCAATTCGTCAGTCATCGCCAGCAACGTCCACACAGCACAGACTAGTTAGTTATTACGAAAGGAGTTTTACGACGTGATGCTGGCAGATATGTCCAACTACGGACGATTGCCATAAAAAAAAAAAAAGTGTTGTGTTGTGTTGTGTAGTATTTACGTAATTTCAACTTCCTCATCCTCATTATTGAGGAAGGAAACTGTTCAATATCTATGGTTTTATGAATGACATAATATTGACAATGTAACGTAGTAGTTGATTGTTGAGCAGTGTACCATGGCGATGGTTTGAAATTGAATAAAACAGAATTATAAATGTTCTACTGCGTTTCTAGTTCTTTACAAGATCTCTGATGATACAATGGTGAATATAAATACATGGTTTTTAACATGGTAGCAGAGCGTGGTTGTTTAAAAATATTCAGATTGGAAAAAGTCATAAAAAAACAAAAGAAGATATTTTTTCACAAACGGAAAATTGTGAAATAGTGCATGAATACCATGGAAGGTAAAGAGGAGTTCCGACTGCCCATATTTGATGGAGCAAATTATGACAAATGGAAATTCCGTTTAAAATTATTTCTAGAAATGAAAAAATGTGTTAAGGCAATTCAAAATAAGACAAAACCAGAAGAACTTACAGAGAGTGTTTGGGACGATATGAAATTAAAGGCAGCAAATTATATTGTAAATAGTATCACAAACACCCAACTGGATATAGTTATCACCGAGAGGACGCCTTATGAAATGATAGAAAAATTTGATGATATATATATAATAAAGGGATGTGCCAACAGATTGCTGCTAAAGCGTAAGGTGCTTGAAACAAAATTCAAAGAAAATGAAAATCCATTTGAATATCTCCAAATATTCGAAAAACAAATAAATGAATTAAAGAATGCGGGTGAAACAGTGTCAGAGGAAGACAGACTAAACTACTTACTACTATCACTACCAAGCGGGCTAGAACATATTGTAAATATCGTGGATGCCATGCCCAAAGAAGCACAGACTGTGGAGTATGTAAAATCAAAGATTATGCTGGATTTTAAGAAAAAAGAGATGAATATAACAGAACAGTCATTCGCTAGTAGTTCCAGATCGTATGATAATGTTGAAGATAACAATTGTTTTGAGTGTCATAAGCCAGGCCACTATAGAAGAGATTGTCCAAAGTTGCATAAAAATCAGAACTACCGTGGAGGACGAAGAGGAGGTCGCCGAGGCAGAGGTGGACATAACAGAGGATACAGAGGTTATAGAGGACGAGATAATAACGAACGAGGTTATAACAATCGAGGTAATAATGAACATACAGGCTTTAATGTAGAAGTACTGGCTGGAGAAAGAGAAATTGAAACTAAGGAGACGATAAATTGGCTAATTGACAGCGGATGCAGCGATCACATTGTAAACGACGATAAATATTTTTGTAAGTACAAGAAATTAGATAATCCGGTAAAAATAAGAGTAGGAGATGGTTTTGGTCTCATGTCAGAAAAGATAGGCAACATAATGATGAATTTTCAAGTAGGACGTCGTTCACACCAAATAGAAATACATAATGTATATTATGTACCAAGTATGAAAAAGAATTTACTCAGCGTATCGAGTATTGTGAACAGAGGTAACATGATAAAATTTAAAAACGAAACGGCGGAAATTTATAATTCAAACTATGAAATAGTATCGGTAGCAAAGAAAAATAATAAATTATATGAATTAGAAGGAAAGGTAATTTATAATAATGATGGAAATAGTTCATACACGACTGATAAGATGATGTCTGAGAAAGAGAAATGGCATAGGATTTTAGGTCATGCTAATTTTTCTAAGTTAAAAGAAATGTGTAGGTATAATTTACTAAACGGTTTACCCGAAAAATTAGATGATAATTACGTACAGTGCGAAATATGTTTAATGAATAAAATGACGAATTTACCATTTGAAAATAATCGACGTAGAGCCACTGAGTTATTAGAGATTGTGCACACAGACGTCAATGGTCCAATAACGCCGACAGGAAGAGACGGTAAGAGATATTTTGTTTCTTTCATTGACGATTATAGTAGGCAAGCTCAAGTTTGTGTAATTAAAAATAAAAGTGATGTTTTTGAATGTTTCAGGACGTATGTGAACACGATGCGCAATCAAACAGGCAAAAGAGTAAAAGAAATGAGATGTGACAATGGTCGTGAGTATCTTAACAGAGATTTTTATACGTTCGCAAAACAAGAAGGAATTTATATCAAACCCGGTCCAGCATATACACATCAACTGAATGGAGTAGCTGAAAGATTTAACAGGACTATTATGGATCGTGCAAGGTGTTTGATGTCTGAAGCAAAAATTAACAAATGTTACTGGCCAGAATGTGTTTTAACAGCAGTGTATTTAGGAAATAGATTACTTACCAATACTGCTGAAAAGAAAAGTCCATACGAAATATTTTACGGTCGCAAGCCAGATGTAAGATATTTAAAGATTTTTGGAAGTAAATGTTTCGTGAGAGTTCCAGAAGAAACCAGAACATCGAAGTTGAATCCAAAGGGAATACAAGGTATACTAGTGGGATACACGGATACTGGATATAAGATTTTAGTCAACGATAAAATAGTAATAAGTCGCCACGTTACGTTTATTGAACCAGATGCGCAAGTTATAAAATTCCGAAATGAAGAAACAAATGATGAGTCAAACGAAGAAGAACCCCATAAGAAAGAGGAATCAAAGAAAGAAGATTTAAATGAACTTGATGAATTTTATGACACAGTGGAAGATGAAGAAGATAAAACACAGAAAGCAAGTGAAGTTGAGGAGGTTATACCAAGCCGTCCAAGAAGAGAAAGAAAGTTACCTGAGAAGTATAAGGATCATGTAGTGTATGTAAATGTGTGTGATGCCGGAGTACCTGATTCTTATGAAGAAGCGATAAATGGCTCTGAAGCAAAACTATGGAAAAATGCTATGGATGATGAGATTAATAGTCTAGAGCAAAATAACACATGGGAAATTGTGGATGCCCCGAAGGATAATAAGATTATAGAAGTGAAATGGATTTTCAGAATAAAATCAAATGGCAGATATAAGGCACGAGTAGTAGCAAGAGGATTCCAACAGGCTTATGATGAAAATGAAGAAATATACTCACCTGTTGCAAGAATGATTACAATGAAAGCTTTAATGTCGATAGCATGTGTCAAAGGCTGGCATATAGAAAGTATGGATGTAGAAACAGCATTTTTGAATGGAACAATCAAATCTGAGGTATACATTTATCCACCAGATGGGTATGATATTGAAAATGGAAAAGTATGCAAATTAAAGAAGGCTCTATACGGTTTAAGAGAAAGCCCGAGAGATTGGTATGAGTGTTTTCACGAATTTATGACAAGCATCAAGTTCAGAAGGTCAGATTATGATTATTGCATATACACAGGATGTGTAAATAAAGCAAAGATATTTTTGTGTTTATATGTGGACGATATTTTAATTTGCGGAGAAAATATTAACGAAATTAAAGAAGTTAAGAATATGCTGAAAAATAGATTTCGAATGAAAGACTTAGGAAAAGTGAAACAGTATTTGGGAATCGATATTGAATATGACCCTAAACAGAAGAAAATGACATTAAGTCAAGGAAAATATATTGAAAGTTTAGCGGAGAAGTTTAATGTGAAAGAAGCTAAAAAGTATGAGACACCGATGGAACAGAATTTGTCGCTTGAACCTGGTGAAGTAAATGATAATCTGAGGTACCTACAGAAGTTTAATAGGAGCACTTTTATATGTTGCAAGTGGTACGCGACCAGATGTGTCTTACAGTGTGAATTATTTAAGCAGATTCCAAAATTGTTATAGTGATATACATTATAAATATGCGTTAAGAGTTTTAAAATATTTGTATTTTACACGAAATAAAAAACTAAGTTATGATGATGTGTTTGATGAAAGCTTAGATGCGTTTGTAGATGCTGATTGGGCAGCTGATAAAAATGATAGGAAGTCGACCACAGGAATTGTAATAAGAGTGTACAATAACCCTGTAATGTGGAAAACGCATAAACAAAAGATAGTGTCGAGAGCGTCGACTCACGCTGAATATTATGCGTTGGCAGATTGCGTAGAGGAGGTTTTGCCGGTGAAAGGAGTTTTAGGCGATTTGGGTGTAACAGTCAAGGGTCCAATTAAAATATTTGAAGACAACAGTGGTGCCATAGCTCTTTCCAAAAACGGTAAATTTTGTAAAAACTCTAAACATATTGATATTAGCTATCACTTCGTGTATGACTATGAAAAGAAAGGGATTATTAATGTAACTAAAATAAATACTGAAGATGAGTTAGCAGATATCCTTACTAAGTCACTAGGAAAAACAAAGTTTCAAAAACTTAGAGATCTTTTAAATATTAAGTAAGATGTTAGTTAATTGTGACTTAACAAATGTTAGTAAGAATTTAATTAGGTGTGTTATGCAATTGTTAATTTTTTTATTATTGTATAACGAGAGTAAGGATTTTAAGTTTGTATAATTTAATTTAGTATATACTGTGTATTTCTTCTACAAAATCAAGGAGGTGTGTTAAAGTATGATTATTGTAGATTAGAACCTCCATGTTCAATATCTATGGTTTTATGAATGACATAATATTGACAATGTAACGTAGTAGTTGATTGTTGAGCAGTGTACCATGGCGATGGTTTGAAATTGAATAAAACAGAATTATAAATGTTCTACTGCGTTTCTAGTTCTTTACAAGATCTCTGATGATACAATGGTGAATATAAATACATGGTTTTTAACAGAAACGAAACAAGTACCAGCAACCAAACAAACTACTACCCCATGTAGTAGATAATAATAACTAGTCTGAGAAGCGAGAACCATGTTTGAGCACCGAATCCGTTTTTACCTGACGACGTCAGCTAATGAATTGGAATAAATGTACCTACTACCAGAAAGAACTGATAAAAAAAAACAAACAAGTTAGGCTTAGGTGGGCTTAGGCACCTATGCTAAAATGTCTTCAGTGTGTAGGGTGTGTTTGTGCAGCGATATGAAAATGCATCACATTGAGAGCGCCCATCTTCAAGAAACCTACGAAAGATTCACAGGAACCATGGTAAGGTTAGATTTATTGTGCACTGCTCTCTAAGCTTGTAGCATAAATCATTGCTGCTCTGAGACCTACCTCCTTACACAGCATTTTGTAAAGTACCTAATTTCAAATGATTGCAGCTCAGCACAGTCGATGGTTGGCCCACTGCAATATGCTACATTTGCAACTCACAGCTACAGCGATGCCTGAGGTTCTTTAATATGTGCCAGAAATCAGAAAAGATCTGCAGAGATCTATTCCACAGTGACCTCAAGGTATGAATTGCTCTTAAAGTCAATAGACCTACCTATCTGGTAGAATTTGAGATATTTGATTTTCTTTATAAGTACCTACTAAAAACCAGTAGGTAGTTATAGGTAGTCTCTTCTCTTAGGACCTCTTTGATTACAACCTTATCTATACTTACCTATATTTTATTCTTTCAGGTAACTCAAGAGACATTAGCTAAGCATAACCTCGGATGGATACACAACTTGTCTGTGGCTGTATTGAATTCCTTATCTATAATAGATGACTCAAACTATCATAATATAGATGTTAAAGAAGAAACTTCTCATGAAATTTATATTGAGGCTGACTCTAACACATTTATTGAAGAGGTGAACTTTAGATCCAGTTCTCTTGATGTCAAACAAGAGAACGAAAAAGAGAGTGATATTATTGCTAATAATACAGACTACAGTAAAACAAAACGTAGAAAAAGGGATACTGATATGAAACTAGCTCGAAATAAGAGACTACACACTAGTCGAAAGAGGTATAATTGCAAAGTATGCAATAAAACATTCAGCCTGATAAATTCATTGAGAATCCACATGAGAATACACTCGGGAGTGAAGCCGCATACCTGTGATATTTGCGAAAAGTCATTTACTCAAGATATTACTCTAAAAAGACACAGGCAAAGGCATACAGGAGAAAAGCCATATGCATGCGACAGATGCAATAAGACATTTGCTCGTAAATATACATTGGATCTTCACATACGAACACACACTAGAGATACTGGATATTCCTGCAACATATGCAGTAAAATATTCACTATAAAAGCAGGTTTAATAAGACACATGACAATACACACCGGAGAAAGACCTCATGTTTGTCAAGTGTGCAATAAATCATTTGTTGTACAAAATGATCTCATGAAGCATATGATAACACATTCTAAAGATAGGCCATTTGTGTGCAGTGCATGTGGAAAATCATTTAACAGCAATGGTCATTTAAAACAGCACATGATAATTCACACCGGAGAAAAGCCTTTCGTTTGTAGTGTGTGCAATAAATCATTTTATCAAAATAATCAGTTGAAACTACACATGAGAACACACACTGGCGAAAAACCATACACCTGTAACATTTGCAATAACTCGTTCAGTCAAAGCGGTTCATTGTCAAGTCACATGAAAAAGCACACTGGAGAAAAGCCATACACTTGCAAGACGTGTGATAAATCATTTGGCCACAAATATTCATTGACAACTCATATGCGCGTACACACTGGAGAAAAACCATATAGCTGCAAAGCTTGTGATAGATCATTCACTGAAAAGGGTAAATTGAAACGTCACATGCAGGTCCATAATGGGGACAGACCTTTTAGCTGCGGCATGTGCAGTAAAAGGTTTAATGATAGCAATAGTCTGCATCACCATATGGGATTGCATACTGGAGAAAAGCCATACATTTGCAATGTATGTGGCAAATCATATACACAAAACTGTATTTTAACACAACATATGAGAATTCACACGGAAGGTAAGCCATACACTTGTAACATATGTGGCAAATCATATACTCAAAATAGTAGTTTGTCAACTCATATTAGAAGAAATCATGCTGAGGAAAAACCAAAATTAGTAACCTGAATAGCCAGTCACAACTGAAAATACTAAGAATTGGTCATATTTCACTAGTTTGGAGTAGTTTTATGTAAGCTAGTCGTAATTCTCTGATTATTTTTAATTCAATAATAAACCATTTTACTAAATTTTCCATGAAATTTTATTTTACCAATAAGACGTCATGCATTTTATGGTTTTAGGACTTCATCATTGACAGCAGTGGCAGTATCAATGGTATGATTAAAAGAGTGTTTACATATTTGCAATGATTTAATTGCTATTTTTATAGTTATAAAACAATGCACCTTACCTTATTACAGTACTATGGTATGATCTTAAAGCCAACTAATTAGTTACTGTAAACTTTTTCAAAACGATTTTTTTGTTCTTTCTTACTGTTGTGTTCTCGTAACTTCCCACAGAATCCTTGAAGAACCTAAATCTTATTCAGATTTAGTAATGAGTCCACTATGGGTTTTTAAGTGAGTCTTGAGTGTAGTTTTCTCTGTAAATGACTTATTGCAAATATCACAATTATGAGGTTTTTCTCCAGTGTGTACTTTCATGTGCTGTCTCAAAGTGGAGTTTTGGGTGTATGATTTACCACAAACAGTGCATGTGTATGGCCGTTCCCCTGTGTGAGTTTTTATATGATTTTTCAAACAAGTGCTTCGATTAAATGTTTTTTTGCAAATTTCGCAAGTATGCGGTTTTTCGTTTGAGTGGGTCACCATGTGTTTCTTTAAGAGTGATTTTTGAGTGAATGATCTACTACACACATGGCATACAAACGGTTTCTCTCCTGTGTGTAATTGCATATGGTAGGACAAGGTATTGCTATGTTTAAATGATCTACTACAAATGTTGCAGCTGTATGGGGTTTGTCCAGTATGGGTCCGCATATGGCTTTTCAGTGCAGATGTTTGAGTAAATGATTTATTACATAAGCTGCATTTATGTGGCTTCTCTCCAGAATGAACTCTCATGTGTACAGTTAATTGTCCATTGTCAATAAAAGACTTCCCGCATTCGCTGCAAATAAATGGCTTGTTTCCAGCATGAATTCTCATGTGCGATCTAAGACCATCTTTTACAGCAAATTTTTTGTTGCAAACTTTGCATATAAATGGTTTGTTTCCAGAATGTCTTTGCACATGTGTTATGAGACCGCTATTTAAGGAAAATCCTTTATTGCATATATTACAAGTATATGGTTTTTCTCCAGTGTGAGTTCTCATATGAGTTTTTAATGAGTGTTTTCGACCAAAGGATTCATTACAGACATTGCAAGAAAATGGCTTTTCTCCTGTATGTATCCGAACATGATTTTTTAAGGTTGTGCTTTGAGTAAATGACATATTGCACATTTCACAGGTATATGGTTTTTCTCCACTGTGAATTTTCATATGTATTTTTAAGAGATGTTTTAGGGAGAATTTTTTATTACAAGTATTGCATTCAAATGGCTTGTCTCCAATGTGTGTTTGCTTGTGTTGTTTCAATTCATCTTTGAGAGTGAACTCCTCATCACACAGATTACAACCAAATGGTTTTTCTCTTGCATGTATTTTCATATGTCTTGCCAAATAGTATTCTTGAGTGAGTTTCTTGTCACAGATGCTGCAACTATATAGTTTTTTTATTTGTCTCTCCTGTTTAACTTGAGTTCCACTACTGTTTTCACTGCCTGAGTCCTGATTATCATCATCTATATGATCAATAACTTTATTTTCACTTTCACTTAGATATTCTAAATCTTTTTCAGCTTTGTAAAAGCCCACAAATGTTTTTTCCGTTTGAAAAAAATCTTCATCTTCAAAACTTTCTTCTTTGACTAGAATATAATTAATGTTTTTTAAGTCATCATCTGTAGATACAGATACAACAGTTGTAACAGACAGGTTGTGGAGCCATCCTAGGCTATGCTTGGTCAGTGTATCTTGTGTTACCTGCAAATTTTAAATTCACCACTTTAATTAAATTTTCAAAAAAAATTCCACATTCTGTGAGACTAGTACTTTGCATTAAGCAATGCCCTTACCAAATTAAAAGTACTAAATTAAAAAACAAATATTTCTTGTTACATAAGTACCTCTAATCCCGTGTTGTAAAGTCCTCTGCAGATTTTTTCTGATTTGTGGCACATGTCAAAGAACTTTAAGCACCGCTGGAGCTGTGAGTTACAGATGTAGCATATCATTGTGGGCTGGCCATCAGCTGTTCTCAGCTGAAACATAACTTTTATTAAGGTGAAAAGCTGGATCAAATTGGTACATGGATAAAGATCTCAATAAATACGAATTTTCACACATAGAGAAATTCATAGTAGGTACTTGTATTGTAAAGGTGGTTCTGTGAAGGATCAAAAGATGGAAGAAAAATGCAGTAGTTAAGTAAGTGGAGTGATAGCAAGTGAGGTGTCAGTCAACATACCATGGTTCCTGTAAATTTCTCGTACGTTTCCTGTAGTTGGCTGTTTTCAATGAGATGCATTCTCATGTCGCTGCACAAACACACTCTACACACTGAAGAAGTCATGATATATTTTGAAGCGGGAAAAAAGTACCTAGTCTCTTCAATCTAACTAGAGCAGAGTAACTTTATAAATAGGTAGAGCTGAAACTCAGTTTATCAGATCAATACAATAGCCTAGTTTGTGAGCCCAGCCAGTCCAGTCCACCCCACCCAGCCACCAACAGCAAAACACAACACAACCTCGGAACCAAATAATGACAATAATCAACAAAACAACTTCAACTTCTTTCTTGCTTGGTCTAGGGGTTTTTAAAAGGCTTTTGCGACAGACAAAACAAACTGACTTGACTGACTGAGACTGACTGATAGACGACCTGACCCGACCAAAGCAGAGACGAGGGAAGAAAAAGGATATTTTCCTCAACTATTTTGTATGTATGTCATTGTCAGTCAATCAACAGTCAGAGTCAGTTCTTGTGATCAGTCATGTAGTGAGTAGTAGCTTTGCAGTTGAAGTTAGGGTAAGTAACACAAGATAGAGGCCGTTACTCGCAATCATATAAAGTTACTTAATTTTACAAACCAAGGTAGATACGTAGATACAAAGCTGCTGGTGCCTCTTTTCGGGCCTCCGGTATTATCGGTACGGTAGGTATCGAATCAAAATAACCCTCGTTATACTTCGCGCGTGTAATCGGTTAAAACTACAATCAGTTCTAATCGAAAACTTGCATTCGTAGAAGCAGATTCTAGATGTCTGCGTACCCCCTGTTGATTTAGCGGACCATCAAAGTATTAATAACACTTTTCAGGAGTTGAGATTGAGACCCTGTTTGTAGAGCTAGCCAAATATTTTTTATGGCCAGTTTTTGGGGTCTATCTACCTATTCTACCATATGCATGCAGGTAAGTAAGTATTTCAATCTAGGTACTCTATTTACCACCTATCTATTACCTATATTTACATAACTATCTGCAAGATATGTTATGTAGGTGGATTCGTATGTAGGCTGGGTGTCAATTTACGTAAAATAATACCTATACTTACTTACACCTACCTACCTACACGTACCTACTATGTCCACGCTTATCGCTGACGTCTCGGTGAGCCCCAAAAATAGGTACTTAGGTAGGTACTACCATAAATTCACGTAGAGCATTTTTGTTTCATTTTTATTTAATTTAAAAAGGGGACGAAGACACAGTAGGTTCCTACCTAATCCTCTACGTCTCGGGGAATTGATTCTACCTTATAATATTGCGGGGGGTGATGTGAGGCGCGCGAGGGGGGTGTAGAGGCACCACGAAGATATTAAAATCAGAGGGGAACCTTCAGGCAGTCCGTGAGCATAGATAGTACTTACCTGGGCATACCTTGGTAGGTTATGTAATATAGGTTTAAAGGATGTATAGTACGTACATAGTACCACCATGAACCAAATAATAGTACTTACCTACGTACGTAGAGACCTTGTAGATCCTTCGAGACATAGACTAATTAGGCCCACTTAGGTTAGATATTATGTACCTACCTGTGGTTATCAAATAGCCTTATCTAACTAAACTCGAAGGTGCTACGTGCTACTTCCGTGTGAAACTATTAGTTGACAACTTGACAAGAAAGCAACTTCCACAGTTCCAACTCGTTCACTTGCGGAAAACTTTTCTACTAAATTCTGAACCAATTGGGAGGTGCGCCGATTTCCCGCAATCAGCGGCGGCAGCACTGCACCGCTTTCAACTTGCAAGTCTTGAAACTGTTTTTAAAGTCAATCAGCTTGAAAAGCTGGTTAATAGCTGTTGTTGGCACTTAGCTGGTATATTTTAGCATAAATGCCGCACTATTGCGATATAATTTTACATGGAAAATGTAAATCTTGGAACTTTCCGCTTTATTTCAGCGCTGGGAAATCAGAAGACGCTGTTCGAGTTTTAGTGGGTGTAAATGTTATTAGTTAATGCGACTAGCTTATTTAAATACCAGGCAACCTCCCGCTCTATGGACCGACGACGATATTGTGAGGTTAGGTACATTTACGTCTCGTAAATCGTATATGGCAGAGGTGGCTATAGAGTTATGAGATGCCTCTACTAAACTACCTTCTCTAGCTAGATTTATGACTATACGGAGGTATCTTCCGTAGTGGACCTTCTGCAGCTCCTGTTGATGGTAATGATTTATTTAATACGTAGGTAGCGGTTATCTTCAAAATATTTTTTTAGAGAAACCTTACAAACTCTTTGCCTAAGCTGAAGTTAGCCCACACAATATCTCAACAACAATCGCATTATCTCGGTCCACGTCGAAACTTCAATATTTTCTTGAAAGCCAGATATTCGGTGACCGGAGTCACACATGATGGATGGACCTGCTTGATTGATGCGGCGTTCCTTCATTGTCATGATGTAGGTACCTAACCTAACTTGCTTGAGTGAAAGAAAAGATGACACAGATGCGGAACTCCTTACACTAGGACACTGAAGTTTTTAGCATCAAGATTCGTTGGATTTTAGTTGTAGGTAGCTGTTTTGTTTATGAGATATGTGAAGGAACAAGCATAGAATAGTAAAAGTGGACATTAAGACAAGCCATCTAAATCTGAGGCACTATTATTCCAAAGACCTTTGCATCTAATCAAAAATGATGATGGTTTATACAGCCACTTTTGATCCATGTCCATAGATGCATGTGTATTGTGGTTGTGTACCTTACTAGGTACTACCACAACTACCTACCTATAATAAACACATGACGCTGTATATAAAGGCCTGTTTTATTTTTATTACTTTCATTATGCTGTCTTAAGGCCTGTTTCACCATCTCTGAGTAATGCTATCCATCAAATAAAATTATACCCATCTCTATCTTTGGCATGTCTAAGTAGAGACGGGTATTATTTATACAGGCGTCACAGCTCAGTCGGTAACGGCTCTGCCTTCCGTGCTGTGGGTCGTGGGTTCGATCCCCACCGAGAACAAACATTTGTGCGTGGAAAACATAGATGTTTGTTCTATGTCTGGGTGTTACTATGTATTATAAGTATGTATTTACAAAAAAAAAGTATTTAAGTATTCTATCAGCCATCTAGTTCCCATATCACAAGCTTTGCTTAGTTTGGGACTAGAGGGCGTTGTGTGTAAAGTCCATGAATATTTATTATTTATTATTATTATTTATTATATTTGACGGATAGTGTAATCATGAGATGGTGAAATAGGGGCTTAGACTCTTAGAAGTTTGCAAAGGAGTTTCGTTTCTAGCACAGTAGAATTTACTCTATTGAAGATGACATGATGTACTGGCAAGGCTGGGCCTGATAAAGCATGTCCAGTTATGAATGACCCACAGTCACGTCGAGACGCAGTGAGAGGGGAGATCTATTGAAGCTGAATGACTGGAGAATAAAGTTGTAGACTCGGTCCATTACCTAATCTTTAGGAAGTTTGTTTTTGGTCAGCAGTCTTTGGTATTTGAAAAAATTCTTCCTTATTATCAATACAGGGTGTAACAAAGTCGTTTCAACTCTATGAAAGATCGTGATATGGTGGCATAGTGTCAAAATGGGTATTGCTGTGCGATATATTTAACGGGACACTGAAGTTGGTAGGTACTAAGATGAAAAGAACTGAACTCCAGATATAAACATACAGCAAGGGGATATTTACATAAATTATATACTTTTTTAACCACTTTTATTGTAAGTATCATTCTACTTTACGCAGAGTTTTAAGGTTAAATAAACTTTATTTTGAATTAAGAGAACCTAAGGGTTTGTATTAAAAAAATACTTCTTCCCGCTGAAGGTTGTCAGGGTTAAAAAAACAATATTGTTTTGACTTTACGCGGGTGCTCGCTTCATGCCTTCCGGTTTCTCATTTCCTCCGTGTCCCATGCAAGGCGATACAAACTATAAACACATTATTTTTTCCGGGCACCCAGGGCTGGACTCTAATAATTTATAAGTTTCAAAATCTAGAAAAACCGACTTGACTTTGACGTGCCTACAAAGCACATTTTTTTTAACGCTTGTTTTCTATCAAAATAATTTTTGACTAGTAGGTGTTGCGTTTGTACGGAATAGCATTTTTTTAGGCTATGGAAAGTTGTTCATATTGATGACCCGAAGTTTTCAGAAGTAATTTTACCACAGCCTGTATTGTTTTCTTAGTCTGGCTGCCTGAGTGCAACCCTGTACAAAATAAAGGGAATTCCTGTAAATCCAATACGTTTTCATCGGCACAGGAAGAAACTAAAGCGCGCTTCCGCCGCTTTTATTATATTTTGTTATTTTCATTGTGTTTTTACGTAAACAGTAGGTACTTTATTCATAGAAAAAAAAACTATTAAGGGCGCGTATACCGACTGTAAAAATCGCAACGACTTTGTTGCTGTAATGTAAGTAATAAATAAAATACAGGAAATTCGTTATAACTAGCCCCGAGATTTGTTCTAATCCCGAAACACTTTCTGAATTTATGTCTAAATTAAACGGATATCAAAGATCTATTCTGCGATCAAAACAATCGAACTAAGATCATAAGCGAAACAACCACCTTGACATTTAAAAAAAACATAAAATCGCCTAAACCATTTCCATTATCACAAAAATCCATATTATACCGGCAGGGCTCATAAACCGTAGGCTAACACGGGCCGCTGTAAACTGCTCCCTGATTTACGATCCCCGCCACGAGTACACTATAAAAAATGTTTAGTGTCACAATCACCTGCCTTCGGGCAAATAAAAAGTTTGCCCGAATTTTATACGATTGGAATATGTTTTCGGAAGGTTCGCGACACCTGGCCTCGGCTTAGGGGATGTATTTTTTAGTGCTCCGATGACCCGGGGCTTTGTTCGTAATGCTTCTTTGATCTTGTATCTTTGAGGCATTATTAAAAAGGTACCCAACCCACAGTTATCGGCTGGTTTCGTGACACATTTTATATTTTATATAAAAATGTGATACTTCGAACTGTGATATTTCCAAGGTGCCTGCAATCCTAAAAATCCTAGAAAATCTATATCTACCTTTTTAGTTTCATTTCAAATTATAGCCACAAAGTATGGAACACAGAAAAGAGTTATTAAAAAAAAAACAAGTAAATAACAAGCACTCCGGAGGGTTGCTTGGCTTCTAAAAGTTTGCAGTTTGCGAACTAAGACAAACTAATTTAATTTTTCTCGCTTTTGCGACCATTTAGCGGACAAATCAAATCAAATCCTTCAAATCAGCTCAAAACCATAAGAGCTGATTTAACCCTTAGAATTACACTGGGCAGCATCGACGACTTGTCCACCGGGCGTTGCGTTGCGACGTCATCGCACGGTCTAACTCTACCACTATTTTGTCACTGTACCTACTTAGGAGTGTGTAAGTAAACCGGCTCTAATATCTAGTTCTGTGACTTTCCACTAGAATTTCCATTTCCAGTCGGATAATAAAGTGGACTCCTATAAATAATTTGGCCAAGTACCTATCTATCTCATTCTAGTAGGTACCTATTTAATTTTTAGGCTACCAGGCTACATAGAACACAAACTTTGTACTAGAAGTAGTAGACGGAACTATTTTTCTTCCTCTGTTCTAAATTAGTTTAGCGGATTTTTTATTTCGTCCGCTCGATGTGCAGACCCCGCACTGAGATTTCGCATTCAGGCCTCGACGCAAACTATTTAGCTGCTATGTATTCGGGCCACGCAATAAATCCGACTTATTTAATCTACTGAAAGATCTATAGTGGTTTATCGGGAGCAAAGTGGAAAAACATTGTAAGTTAGAAATAAATATTTTAGGGTCAATTATGTGAATGTCGCGGGAAGTCAGTAGACAAAAAATACACAAAAAAGGTAAGTAGGTATTATTAAATGAATACATTAAAAATATGTGTAATGTTATTATTCACGGTAAACCTTGCATGGGCTGAGGGCTGCACGCTCACCGTATCGCAAAAACAGTTAAGCGCATGAAAAAATGTTTAATAGTAGGAAGATCGGTAAAATAATTCAGAAAAGAACATTATGTTCTTGTCATTGTGCATTGTATTACCAAATGGTTGTTTCTTATGGCAAAACAAAGCAATAAAACTCGCAATTACAACCATCTTTAGTGAAATACACAAACAATCTTTATCGGACATAGAATGTTTTTCTATCGAATGGTCGACATTGTTATTGGCCGAACGAGATTTATATTATGTCATTTATTGTGTTTGAATTTGGAGCGAGACGTGGGATGCATTGATTATGTGTTTAAGGATGGTTTTATAGGGATGGGGTCGCATTATTTGAGCCCCATGAAAATTTTCTGTCTGAATACTTGGTTCTAGAGAAAAGTTTTTGTATGAGATTCCATACAATAAGGTTGGAAATGTTTTAATGAAATACGTAGGGGTAGTGTTCTTACTTTTCGTAGTAAGAACGAAAATTTACATTCATACCTACCCCGAGCCTACCCCTGATAAAAATCATGAGCTAAACCAAAAGTTAAAATTGTTCAGCCTTAGATCTTTACGTCTCGCGTTACCTCACAGGGCACGTTCTCAATAGACGTGATCTGTAAGGTAATGCATTGTCATAGGCATAGGTCAGTTGGGACATCTGCTTGTTCCATTATTTTTTCCGTATCTTTAGAACTTCAAATTTCAAGTAATTTGAGATGAAAAGAAAAGATCCAAATTTTTTTGTGGTCATAAACCCAAATCATTTCGTAACTCCCAACATCCAATTCCAGGAAGTTACAAAATCAATACAAATAGACTGTAACGAGTAGCTACATGGCTTGTGCCGCATTTCTATAGAAAGCAGGATAGAATGAACATTTTTTTTGCGATATTTTATGTTTTAATGTAGATAACATAAAAACATCGTAAAAAACAAATGTACGTCACATATTAAAATGAAATTTACTGAATCATAATGGTCTCATGGGAAACTATAGGCTACTTTTAAAAGTTCACTGAATTCGAAAAATTCAATGAAAATCCTACAAATGGGGAGCTGGTTATATAGCGAATCTTTCACTCGGAACACTATCATGCGCAAATAAAACTTGCGCCTTGCCCAGTTTATTTTTACATATTTTTATTTGATACAGGTAGAAAAAAAATAGAATAGAATAGAATAATTTTTATTTCCAAAAATAGAACACAGGATATAGGGTAAACAGTATTAGGACACAGTCGTTACACAAATTATTATATATGATAGATGATAGAAACGGCGAGGCCCAAACTAGGCAAAAGCCTGTATCTTGGGTCTCAGGAATGCGATTTACCTTAATCGAAGAATTTATGAAAATGGTGATGTATAGGCTACAATATCTTGTTGGTGTTGATTTAAAATGTATTTTAATCCAGAAATGAGCAAGCTGGTTACCATGTGACTGCGGCCTACCTCGTGCGAGCAAAAAGACATTGGAATATCTGTGGGCAAAGCTCTGTCGGCCACGCACGCGCGCCCAAGCCATGAACTGACGGCTGCTGAGTCACTTGCTCCCCTCAGCAAGTGACTCAGCAGCTGCTAGAGGGCTTCCTCTCCTAGCCACGTACCCGTCCGTCCTATTTTTGAAATTTTCTCTGATTATAGAAATTCAACGTGGCTAGGGGCAGTACCATCACATTAATGCATCAGAAATGAATGCATTATTCATTCATCATCATCAACATCTGTAGCCCGACTTCACCCACTGCTAGGTATACGCCTTCTTTTCTTTATGCCACTCGGTCTTGCGCTAGTCCTATTTAACATACCTACCTAGTATGTACGTTTTACGTACCTATACAACAAAGCTCACGTAAACCATATTTTGTGTAGGTATTTGAGCAGCGCTCCTAGCGAGAAGTTTACATAACTTTCGTACAAAAATTTAGTTTACGTATACGTAAACTAAATTTTTATATTGTGTGTGTGTGTGTGTGTGTGGTATACCACACACACACACACACACGCACACACACACACACACACGCGTACACACTAGAGGGGCAAATGTGACCCGCGACGCTAGCAATATTGTCAGCCCACCTCCTCGCTGGATGACTGCTAGTTTTTACCAACCCTTGGTTTTCATTTTGTAACTGCCTCACTCCACATGTCGTCACCGTGAGGTCTATGACATCTGATCCTAGTATCAGAATGAAGTAGAAACCGATCTCAAATTGTTTTGGCATCTGATCTCGCGCCATGATCATTCACTCTGGCTGCTTCTCCCTTAGCCCACACTCCTTGCAATGAGATTATGGCGAGGTTCTGCCCTGTCCGAAGCACTAAGCAATCTAATTTTTCACTCACCTTACCCACGTACGATAACTGATTTCCCTCGGATATGTAGTTAACCAAGGTCCTTCGGTACTACAAATCACACAAACTGAGTGGCAGGTGGAGACAACAAGTTGAAACGATATTTGATAAAATCACAAAGACAACGTTGTCGAATTGTCTTATCTGCCTTTGCATCTAATCTAGATGATTTATTCAGCGTCAGGAGCCATTTTTTACCCATGCCCGATGAACGGGATGCCTGCGCAGCCATATACCTATGATAGGTACCTATATGGCTATCTAAGTGATAGATAGATACCTAGATATGGTCTATGATAGAGGTATAGGTTAACCTATACCATCCGCTCAGCTTAATCGGTCTTATATATCGACAGAAAAGACAGAGCCTTAAACCATCTAAGTAAAACTAGATTCGAGAAAACTTCAATATGAACAACTTTTCCTATGGAACCAATAGTGTGGCCTTATCACCCTGCATCTCATAGATCTCTGAAGAAAAAAACGCATATTTTATTAGTGCGGACCCCCTTAAGTACAAACTAGGCTTAGGATCCTGAATGGCTACTACGAAAATCGATATTTGAATGATCGTCGTATCGTTTACGGTTACACTGCGTAGTGACGCTGTTAAATCGCAATCGCAATCGTCAACGCACAGGGCGGCCACGTAGTGTAACACAAAGTACCGAATTGCTACCAATTTTTCGGAGTAGAGGTTCTGGTACGGTCCAATGAATTGGTAAACGTATTCTAGAACGGACTGGTTTTGTGTAAGCTTTTAATCTGATTTCATATACGTTTGAGTGCCTCCATGTTCCGGACACGTTTAGCTATTGGTCCCGGCTTGTCATGAAGAAGGTTTTTGGGTACAAACCTTATTCCTAAAAGCTACCTAATACTATTTTTATAGTGAGAAATTAGGGGCTAAGGACGTATTTTTTTAAGAATCTGTATCTTTGCAATCTGTATCTCTGTGTCTGTATATTTTTAAAACAATGAAATAAAAACAATGTCATTCTGCACTTTTAATGAGCAATTTAAAAACATATTTTAATGCAATAAATTGTCGCGTAGTTATGCATTATACAGCGGACAATTTTGCAGTTAAACATGCAATTATTTGAAATTTATTCCGAAGCAATTTGCTTTAAATAAATTTATGCTTGTAAAGCACTTCTGGCGTAGCTTGCTTGGTCAATTTTACTGATTGTCTAAGTTAAGCGTCGTTCAGCGCAGTCACTATTTGGATGGGTGACCGCTAGTGGCATTTACATCTGAGCGCTTCCGTGCTTCGAAGGGCACGTTAAACTGTCTAGGCCACAAGCTCCGTCACCAGAGTCAGCCACACTCATACATCTGTAAGGAAAAAAAAATCATTTGAGATTACTGATTATCTCAGAGGAAAAAAATCCTCTGAGATAACCAGTTATCTGGTCTTGGTTATCTGTCAGGAATAAGCCCAAAAAACAAAGGAACGATTGATTGTTGATTTTAGAAACCCGATAATTTTGAGTATATGTGTGTGAAAGAAAGAATGTAAAAGTGAAAAGGCTGTGGCCTAAAAAACAAAAAAAAAAGAAAATTAGAAAATATCGTAAAACATTAGCCTCTGTTACCACTCTACCTATTCATTATTAGTTTTCAATTATTATATCTTGTTAAAAATCTAACAATATAAGTTTGCTTATATTATTGTATTTTTTTTTCTTTTTATTGGTTTTCTATAAGATTCAAAATCAGTACTGTGGGTCGTGGGTTCGATCCCCACCAAGAACAAACATTTGTGCGTGGAAAACATACATGTTTGTTCTATGTCTGGGTGTTACTAAGTATTATAAGTATGTATTTACAAAAAAAAAATATATAAGTATTCTATCAGCATCTAGTTCCCATATCACAAGCTATGCTTAGTTTGGGACTAGAGGGTGTTGTGTGTAAAGTCCAAGAATATATATTTATTTATATATTTATTTATTTATTTATATTATTGTATTTTTTTTTTCTTTTTATTGGTTTTCTATAAGATTCAAAATCAGTGCCATTTCTAGGAATGGTAGCTCAATTTCCTTAGCTTCGTTGCTTTGTCCCCGCCGCGGCTCGCAAACACCAAACTACACCTTTTTGTGTCCGTTCAAGCGTGGAAATGGAAATCCATGAGTTTCTCGTCGCCTCGGCTTCGACGGCTTTTACAATTTAAATGTCAACAAGTATGTAGTACCTAGTACATACCTAGTGTAGAAAACTGGTGTGGGATTTTGTGTGCAAGACTTTTTTATTTAGTCTTTGGCTTGGTGTTAAAACTAAGCTGCATAAGTGATGGAACAAGCATAATGGCCCTCCTGATATTAAGCGGTTTTCTTTGTTAATAACAACGTATTACCTCACAGAGAGCTGCCCATTGAAGACGTACCTTGTTGAGCACTGCATTGTGTCCATCACTCTGTATGTGTTTGTTTTATGTGTCTGTAATTGCACTATGAAATAATGTTTTCAAGATATCATTTTAGGAAGTAAGAAAATTACTACATTTTTTTCATTTAGAACAGAAATTAACAATGACGTAGTTAAACCGCTACGCAGTGCTACGTCGTAGCATGTACTACGCTCGTAGCACTCCGTAGCATTGCATTGGAGCGAAATCCGTGCAAAATTGTGTTTCTAAACAGTTTGAATCGTCTGAATTGAACTACAGAAATGTACAGGGTGTTATAAATACAGGGCGGCCCATTAACAGTGATCCAAAATTTTTTTGGATAGAGGACATCCTAACGATTCATTAAAACGCAAAGTATGTTCTACGAAAATCCTAGCCTATTTTTTAAATTATAAAAGAACTTTTGAAAAGTGAACGAATATGTTAAGTTTCTAATACTGAAACCACTGTTAAAATTATTTACTTAAAAAAAATGATTCACTATTCAGTACTTACATAACTATTATTTAAAAAAATTGTTTGCACTAGGGTTTGGGTTTGAATTTATATTCATACGAGAATCATAGCCTTTTTAGTACGAAAAGGTTATTTACTAAGGACTTTTAGTTTTATGTAAGTAATGTTGGTACACCTTGTAAGCTATATATCGGGGCTCTATTCGTGTCCCGTAAAGTACAATCATTGAGGGGCTACGAGGAATGGACGAGCGGTAAGATGGCGCTTTCCAAAATGTTCTTCATCAATAAAGTCAAAGTCAAAGTCAAAATTTCTTTATTCATTAAAATCACAAGGATCATTTAGAATCGTCTTATATAACTAGGTGATTCTAGGTGCCAGTTCCACGCGACCAGAGCCTAGAAGAACGGGCACCAAACTACGGCTTGGTTCCTAGCATTTTTTTGTATGATCCCTTTTACAGAGAAATATACATAGAACACAAGAATAGCACTGACATTGCAAATCGAGTAGTTAGCTGTCATTAATATAGTTATCTAAGGTATAATATTCTTTCTTTACGAGATTATTCTTAATGTAGGTTTTGAATTTCCGCACCGAAAGTTTTGTGGCATTTTAATTAGTACACTTGTTGGTCCTATTTTTCAAATTCTGGTACATTTTTGAAAATTTAGATGTAGCTTTAGAAATTAGTTGGAGGCCTAGGCATCAAACTCTCGTAAATAGAGGCTCGTGTTAAAAGCAGCTCCTAGTTGGGCCTAAATAAAGAGCTAAGACTTTTAGAATTTTTTGAAAGAAATTTTTTCATTTAGTTATTGTATAGTAGCCATTTTAGGCGCTTCATGGCTCGTAAACTACAAAATATGAATTTAATACGTTGTCAAGTAAAAGGAATAGCTTTGATGAATTGTTTTCTTGTGACAAAGAATGAATTTTTCCATCTGCAAAGCAAGAAGCACGGATTTTTTTTCTCAGTGGCGAGCAAATAAATTTTTTTGTTAATAAGTAGATAAACTTATTTTGAAACTCTTAAAATAGCACCATTTTGAAATAAAAAATTGTAGTCGTAGTCATAATTTTTTTAATCAATAAAATCACAAGTATCATAAAGAATCGTCTTATCACCTAGGTGATTCTAGGTGCCAGCTCCACGTGACCAGAGCCTAGAAATATGTATGAGTACCTACCTAAGTAAGTAGTGTATTTACACCCTATCCCAACTAAACAATTTATGAATCTGGGTCACCAATATTGTAGTTTGAAAACACAAATAGCCAAATAAGAATTGGGTGTTCCAAATCAATATCCCACCTTCGCCCCACTTATCGTATAAACAGCGGAATAAACAAGAGTTAGCAGTAATCCGGACATTTTGTCCGGACATTTGTCCGTACATTCGTTTGTCCGGTGCATCTACGGATTCGGGACACATCCATACGTGTCCCGGGAATCCCGTAACTGATGTCCGACTGGGGTTAGGGTGGGGGCGGATGATGCAGAGGAACGATTTTATATCTATATACATGTAATTAAATAACATAAAAGTGCAATATAGAATTTTAATTTTAATTGTGTGCGTGTGAGTGTGACTGGGTACGCAGGTAGAGGAAGGCCGAAGAAGAAGTGGTTGGATTGTGTGAAAGAGGATATGAATGTGGAGGAGTAGATTCTGAGTTGACGAATGATAGGAGCGAGTGGAAGAAGAAAACATGTTGTGCCGACCCCGCCTAGCGCGGGATAAGGGCAGGGAAATGATGATGATGAATTTTAATTTTAACATTACCTAGTAGTTTGTTTTAGAGACAGGCTTTACTGCAGAAAAACTAGCTGCAACCTACAATAGTCGCGTTTTAACTTCTTCTTAGTCGATAAACTCTTAGTAAAATCGCCGTAGCCTTTATCAGTAAAAGCTATAACATACGTCACGATATTTCGTCACTTATAATAGTAGTAGCAACGGATCTTCGTCCTTCTGAAACATCTGCGCAGAAACCAATTTTGGGTCGGATTGGAGGTAAGCGAATTTTTCCACACCTGTACATGCGCAATCGTTTGTTGCACTTAACTTCAAAGGAATAAAGATCCGTTGTGTGTACTGTACACAAATTTCAATATAGCCACAATGCAGACTGATCAATAAAAATGTTTTACCTTGCTACACAGTGTGTCATTCCTCATGTGTGTCGTAACGTTTTGAAACCGTTTCCATCACGTTTCTCCCCGCTCTCTCGCACGCTCCGACCCGAATACAATTCAAAGCGATATTTCTTTGAGAATCACCGTTTTGTCTCCTGTAATCGTATGAGACTCAAAACGTTTCGGGAAGCGGCCGCTTAGTAACGTCCGGGAGGCTCTCGAGCTCTCTCCCGTTACTAATTGCCTCGACTTGCTCGCATTGCTTGTAACAGTAACATTATGGAAAGATATCTAAGTACCTCAATAAATGGTGAAGTACATCGGTATCAAAAAATTCAAGGCAAGTTTAAGAAATTTGAATATCCATGCATTGCTTCACTGAGCATGCCCATTGAGGACGTGCCTTGTGATGTATTGCACTGCGCCCATCACTCTGACAGATAAAGGTGTTAGGTCATATGTAAGGCATTGTCAGGACGTTCTTTCAAGAGGATGGATGACCGCTAGTGGCATTTACATGAGCGCTCCCGTCTATACTCTAGCAGACACTTCTTGTCAATGGCTAACTAGATGAATTAAGACTCCATTTACTCCAAATAAAGTGTACTAAAAAAACCTACATAAACAAAATAATAATGTATTGAATCAAAGCAGTGATACATTATCCCGTAAAGAGAGACGGGACAGAAGGTCTCCTCTGTAAAGCATTCAAACATCCCGCGACCCGAGGCATGTGCTGCTAACTTATGGGGGACGGAGAAACGGAATATAAGGTTTAACGTGCCTACGTCTTGGTAGGTTTCTTGGACACAAAAAATATTAGTATAAATAGTTCAACCTATCACTCCTTGTTCGGTGCGGTTGCTTGTTCGTTCGGAGATTTACTATGACCTGTTTCTGTTCAGCAGTGTTATTTGCATTGATGTGTTAGGGATATGAGCTCAGAGGGGTAATTACAAACAAATCTGACAGGCGGATTAGGTAAATCTAACGTACTTGAGTCATATTGCAGGTCAACGTCAACTCGACTGTCGAACGTTGTAGCGTCACCGCGCAGTGTATCTCGGATACGCTAGAGTTACGATACGTTTACGATTGTCACATTTATTCGTGATCAAGGCAATTACCAAAATATCTCAGATACACAGAAGTAGTGCTCTGCGAAGTAATGCGATTACTTTAGACGGGATGAGTCTGCGATTTTATTCTATCGTTATAAAAAAACATAAGATCTCGAAATAGTTTTGCCTCATCTGAAAACACGTATTCACGTTAGCAAGACCTGGCCATTTTTTGTAAGGACGCTTTTGTAAGGAAGGTAGGCATTTTTTATGGAAAGGTAACATCGACCATAAGGTCCTGGACATAATGTAAGTCGTTTATGAGATGGCGGGCCCACTGGCGATAACACTCATACTGAAATATGGCTATTGGTTGTATTGGTGTATTTTATATATTGGTGAGGAACTAAAATTTGTAGGAGGTATTTCAACAATTTGAGTGTAAAATCTGTAGGTAGTTACTTCATTGATTTTGTCATGATAATCGAAGTTTCCTAGATTAAAAAATAGTTATAACTGGACTGAATTATGAATTGGTATTCTTCCCAATGAAAGACATCTTTCAAATACAATTTTGATTTTTTTAAAAGGTGAATATGAATTATTTTAAGGAGAATACTGAGGCTTCGTCGTCGTTAGATATCTAATTATATTGCAGTAGGTTTTCATCGCATTTTTATAAAAATCTCCAATTTTTTTTATTTATTTTATGACATCGAAGCAAGATTGAATGATTATACAGTACATTTTCAGGTTACAGTGATAGCATTATTTTTAATAAGCAAAAACTGTTATTTTTGTGTTCGTCTTCCGCGATACAGGCTTAGCCTAGTGCGGGGACCATAGTAACTTATATGTTTTAAGGAAAAAATTTGTAAAAAAAAATTACGAGAGTGTGTTTCAGTTGAAGTAAATACCGAGGTGAATTATGTTTTAAGAAATCTTACTTAGGTGACCAGTCGTTCACCCCAGTAACCCAGTTGAAAAACATTTCTATTGGTGCACCATTAATCTCGCACGGAGGTTACAAAGCATTCGAGTTGTTCTCTCTTGTTTGTGGCGCAGATGTGACAACGCGTTGGGACCTACCCCACTGGAACTGGCCTAATAGTTTAAATATATATTTTAAGAGAAAAAAAGTGATTGAGCAAGCTGGTAGACCTCTACCTATATAACTAAGTATTGTGTGCTACGTGTTTATCCCCACAAATATTTATGGGGATTCATGAAAAAAAATCATACATAAAATTGTGCCTAGATAACAAACCGTTGTGCTTTTACAATCTACAGTTTATAGAAATATGATCCATAGGATTAGCATTTTCAAATAATGCCATGAAAATACCTACTTCAGAGAGACAGTGAGTTTTCTCACATCTGTGTCAAGTGAGCAATTAAAAAAAAAAACTCAATGCAGATTTTTTTATCGTGGGTATGGTATTTTTGTTTCGGCTTTATTTTTATTTTGTTCTCATGGAAACTGTTAGCACTTTTGGCTGTAAACCTGTGGGGCTTCCTTTGAAAATTAGCGAGTTAGACCCAATTTGGTTGTATTACTAAAAGTGCAGTTCCAGTAGGTGTGTCTCCGCGTCCCTCAAGGCGCCCAGCCTCCAGCCTCCAGCCTGCGTGAAGATAAATCGCCTCAAACGCTGCTTCCGGGAGGCTTTCGAGCTAACGGGCCCGTGAAATACGTAAATACGGATTTTATTTAGCGCTCGGCTTTGTATGCGCCACTAGTACCTAGATAGCTTTGTGCGCTTGTGATTGCTATGGGTTTTTCCTGTTACGGTTACAAATATACTCGTAACTATATACAGGGCTGTAAATATATAGAGTTGAGTCAATTATTTTTATCTCAAAGGTTGTTTTTATGATTTCCGTGATAAATAGCGGGAGGTAGGTAAATACAGGTCTATGAGTCTACATTTACTTTTTTTAGCCTAACTCAAAAAAAACTGAAACACGAACGAATGCCATTTGTAAATGTCATAAAATATTCAAGAAACCTTTCCTGTAAAAAGTCATTCCAGAAGTAATTCCTCTGAACTTACAAAGAGGGCAAACATTCAGTCCAATAACTTTTCCAAAAAACAAAGCGCAATTTGCTTCGTCCTGACGGTCGTCGCCCGTCAGCCCGCCGCCCTGTTTGCGAGGGCAATTTGAATAATTCTCAATTTTAATAAATTCGCCGAGACATTTAAATTTTTCGCCCTCGTCAGAACCCAGTAATAAGCACGGCAGCTGGTACACTACTAAAAGCAAGTATTACGAGTACATTTATGCTGTGTTTAGACACAGAATAATCCAGTTATAATAATGTAGTATTATGTTATCTGAAGCAATGGTATGTTACTGCGTGATATTACGTTTTTTCAGAGAAAAATAGACCAAGCATGTATGAGCCATAGAAAGCCAAGTGTTTGATGATATTCTACTTTTCATTTATGAAATTGGTAAGTCATATACTATCTCAAATAGTTTAATTCTATTCTACTAGTGAATACCCTCTTCAACGGAAGCATTTATGATACAGAAACCCAGTTTTTATAAGTAATCCAGGGGTATTCCAATTTTAGTTGAACTGCAAAGTTGAACTGCAATGTTTTAAATCATGGTCAGTTCATACTAACTCATAGTTATTCTTTGACTAAATAGTGACATTATGATGTCATTTAATTTGTTTTCGCGCATATTTTGCTGTCAAGTGTCTAAAAAGAATGATCACGTGGTACAAAATTGTACCACGTAACCTGAAGAAATTACACTGGGCAGTGAAATATAACTTGACAGCAAAAGATTGGAATACGGGGGCTGAACAGTTTTTAAATAAGTGATCAAGCTACCCGTGCTTGACTGTGTCCTGTCAAAACTGCGGGGATGTCCCGGTTAATAATTCGGAACTCCTTTGCCCCGAGATGTCCCTGGACTCCCAGGGCGATAACTCTTTGACGTGCAACTTAATATTTTACCCAAAAAGAGATTTCGTGATTCGCCAGGGCTCCTGAGATGCTGGTGGGATTAGGTTTAAGAAAAACGTGAGCTAAATAAAAATAAAATAGGCTCAGTTCATGACCTCATGACTGTGATCCCTGTGGGTCTCAGAGGTTTCCCTTGCTTGAGGATTCTTAGATATTTAGAACGGTCAAACGTAACACGTACTATAAGTGTAGACAATTGACCTTACCAGCATCAACAAGAAGTCACATTTCTGATGCAAAGTTATCCGTAGAGTTCATGGACTCCATGACGCGTCCGAAAGCGCAACTTAAATCGTAAGTATGTATCTATTCATTTTAACTTGCAGGTTGCAGAATGATATTCTATATTTTGGTATTCGCAACGCACAACGGATCTGAATCCCTCTGAAGCTAGGTGCGTCAATGATAACGCATGTACTGTTGTGCGGCAAAAATCGCCTACTTCGACCCAAAAATCGATTCTGCCCAAATACTTCAGAGTGACAAAGATCCGTATTGACTACTACTGTAATAGTGTTATCTCAGAGGAAAAAAAATCTTCACTGCATTGGTATGCCAATCAAAGTTGAACTGCAAAGTTTTAAATCATGGTCAGTTCATACTAACTCATAGTTATTCTGTGACTAAATAGTGACATTATGATGTCATTTAATTTGTTTTCGCGCATATTTTGCTGTCAAGTGTCTAAAAAGAATGATCACGTGGTACAAAATTGTACCACGTGACCTGAAGAAATTACACTGGGCAGTGAAATAAAACTTGACAGCAAAAGATTGGAATACGGGGGCAGATAACGATTCTAAATGATCATAGTGATTTTATTGAATAAAGAAATTTTGACTTTGACTTCGAACCAGTTATCTAATCTTGGTTATCTATCAGGAACAAGCCGTATTTTTCATCTTGGTGGCTAGTCATCAAATATTATACTACTAATTTATTATACTACTAATTCCCGTGTAAATAAAATTCTACTTGATAATGAAAGCTTATGTGGTTATGTAAATGTTGTTATATTTTGTGAAAGCCATTAGAGGGCGCCACTGGCAACGAAGCGGCAATATTTTCGGCATTACTACCGGCCGCAATATCCCGACGCTACTTCCGGCTGGATATTAACGGAACCGGATGTCGACGTCACGATCGCTGAAACTATGTAAACAACGAGTGCGAACGTTGTTAGGGTTCCGAAGTCTGATAAGAAAGCTTCGTGGTTTCGCCGTCTGCACTGTTCTGGAACAAAAAATAAATATACGAACACCCGATTTGACTTGTTGATTTGATTTGATTTGATTTGACTTGTTTGACATCATACATACTAAATCAGAATCATCATAGTAAATGATTCTTCAGGATATTTATTTTTATTTACCATTGGTCATAAGTAGGTCTAGTTTACAATTTACTCTGGCTGAGTTGTTATCATGTCAACAA
Source organism: Gandaritis pyraliata (assembly GCA_947859175.1). Taxonomy (NCBI): domain Eukaryota; kingdom Metazoa; phylum Arthropoda; class Insecta; order Lepidoptera; family Geometridae; genus Gandaritis; species Gandaritis pyraliata. The sequence continues at coordinate 9,730,813 of OX401864.1, forward strand.
ATCTATGCTTCTCTAACTAATCCTTTCCTAATTCTTATAACAAGTATTGTAATAAAGGGATTTATCATTTGCGCGTGACAGAAATATAGGGCTTAGGAGTAGTTCTTAATTAATTGCACGTATCAGTTACAACCCCCCAACCCCCCCCCTACCCGGCCTTCACAAGGGGCCATAGAAACTGCGATTTTTACAATCGCTACAATTTTTTATGCCATATCAGGTGTGCTACCTGTTGGAAAATGGTCACCATTTACCATCCATCCATCCATCCATCCATCTCAAAGCTCCGAGGCAAAACATTCGCAGTTCATTCTACAACTTAGTCGGTACTAGCTCTAGTCTGCTTTCCCTACTCTGGGTCGTGGGTTCGATACCCACCAAGAACAAACATTTGTACATGGCAAACATACACGTTTGTTCTGTCTGGGTGTTACTTTATATTATAAGTATGCGTTTAACAAGTATTCTCTCAGCAATCTAGTTCTCATTACAAGCTTTGCTTAGCTTGGGTTTTGGGCATTGTGTGAAATTTCAATTAATATTTATTTTATTGAAACAGGTATGAATAAAAAACGTCAGCAATATGGAATTACAATAGTTATGTGAGTTTTTCTGTTTTTTTCTGTTCTCTTTCGTAGCCTCACTTAAGAAATAGTTCACGTATAGCGTTCCGTCCTAAAGGCCGCAGATTGAATGGTGCGGATTCACACGCGGCTCGCGTACCGAACTATCTTGTGAGACTGATTTCTTCGTCTACCCGCATTCCTGCGGCGAGTGGAGTGATTCCACACGAAATTGGTAGGTTAATAGAACAGCACATAGAGGTAAATTATAAGTTTTGAAGTGACTGAGTTCATGATATTCCTAGAAAATGATTGACCCTTTTGTAGATGACATTCTACAATAAAATTGCAAAATAAAAGAACGGGTTGGTATTGCCTTACCCCGGTCCGGCCTCTCCCCGATGTAGATTACCAAATAGTTACTACGTCATCAGTGAACGGTACAACAGAAGACAAAAGTGCTTAATTTATTCATTGCAACTGCGCTGTGCTGCACCATACTTACCTCAAAACGCATAGATAGCGCGTACTACCAAAAAGTATGGAAATGACATTTCTGAATAAAAAGTTGTAGGTACCTATAAATTTTTGAAGAGTTTTATTATCATAATATCTATTTATGCTCTAAATATTACGAATTAAAACTCATTAAAAACTACTTGTGCGGTGACAGAGAATGAAGAACATTTCGGTTTATTTTCGAGTTTGTATTGCGGACAAAGTCCACAATAAAAAACGCCAATTACCCCAAGAGGAAATCTATAAAAATATCTCCGCGTCATCCCGGAGCGACCCTGCCATCACAAACTAATAGATGCTACGCATCCTGCCATTAAACATTCAGAACGTTTTCATGTCAACGGTCCTTTTCATTATCTATCCCTGAACCCTTTCAACGACTACAAGACATCTACTATGACAAACTATGAACGAATCGTCAGTAATATTAAGGCACACTGCGCGGCCGCTTTGAGCATTCGACTTGACCCCACGCCGAGTGCCGAGTCGCCACGCAATGTAACAAAAAACGAAATGGACATTCTTATCGTTTCTACTACAATTTCTGAAAACTCAGAAAGGATTGAGGTTTTATTGTCATCCGAAACCGCTATGAATGAATTATTCTAGATCACTGCTTCAACTCAACACTGCTATTTATTTGTCTGATAGAGATTTCTTACAACAATAAGATCTGCCATTTCACTTCACTATAGCATTTTTAGCATTGTACCTATGTATATTTTGTGATTACGGCAATGAGTTTGCGGTTTTTTCCGAATAGAATACATGCCACTGCTACAAATGTGAGCAAGTGCTAAATGTTATGTTCAACTTGTCTCTAACTACCCCTCTTAGACATCCACAAAGGACTTAAAGTCGTTACGTGTTTAGTGATGCAATGCACTGCTATAAGCAGTGGTTTTGCTTTTTTTTGTACAATGTTTTCGGTAAATTGTCTTGTATTTTGTCCTAAATACCTTCGTAAGCAAGATATTCAGCATCATCAAACGATCTGCAAAACTGAACTTCGCTAAATAAAACAAAATTATTCACCGCTCTCGTCTCCATTTGTTGCCAAAAATACGAGTATACTTTACGGTTGCAATAATCATAACCGAGCATGGAAAGAGGTCTGGATTCCTAGGATACTATGTCCGCTATATAAATACTAGGTCGTAGTAGAGTTGTTAGTGAAAGAGTTCGATCGGGGACGACACCACCTCCAAGTAGTGATGCTCGCATTGCTGTGTTCCAGTTTGAAGGGTAATGGGTGACGTTATAATTACTTTACATCTTAGAGTGATGGATGCAATGCAATGCCTCACAGAATAAGTCTTCAGTGGACGTTCCCTTCGAGGTAGGTAAAGTATTGTTATACATAGAGGTAGCGTTTAACATCAGGTGGGTATAGCCACACACACAAAAACGGTAACAGTTTTTCTGAATAAGGGTACACCGGTACGCCATATCCTAGTTTTTTTACTAACTTTTTATGAAGGTATAAAACTGAGCGGAAAAGAAAGGCCTAAAATACTGCGAGCCTTTATATTAAAATTCGTTCGTCCATCGCGTAACTGGTTTTCTCTTGGTTTACTTAGTAAGATAAAGGGAAATGGAATCGTCTCAGGCTTTTTTATACAACTTAATGATGAATGATGATATGTTAAGTGGTAACCACTGCTAAATCAATAAAAATAATTAGGTGATTGAAAAAAAGGTCTAAAAGGACCTCAAGACGATGGGCTTGGACCCAGATATGCCCCGAAAATGCACTGTGAGAACAAGAAGGGCCGACTCCAAAAGAAAGTACATAACACAAGGCCAGGACAAAGAAGAAGAATTAAGTGAGATTGAAAGTTGAGAAAAGATAGATAATATTCTGATAATTGTTGCTAACTTACAGTAAGTACTTACAATTCATCCATCATCTTGAAAAAGTCTACTGCGGGACTCTTCTGAAGAATTTTCCTAAATTCGATTGTAATTTGTTTTTTTTTATCACCGATCATCTCTCCTCTTCCCTCTTTTACTGTAGTTTAAGGTACCTATAATCTGGGTTAATAAATTCATTTTCTTTCTTTCTTTCTTTTAGGGCGTCTTCCACCAGAATCGCTAAACGCGTTTAACTCTTAAATAGTATTTAGCGAGTTGTCAAGTCATACAAATACGTCAGATTTAAATCGATTTAGCTGTTAAACACGTTTAGTGATTCTGGTGCAAGACGCCCTTAGTGTAGAGTTTTTAGATAGTGTAGAATTTATGTAATTTAGCGGAAAATTCATAGAATTGATAAAAATAACTACTTTCTCAAGCTTACCGATAATTCAATTGTTTCCAAGTTCCTCAACGACCTCTCAATTTTCACAAATGAAGAGAAACAATGTTCTTACCCTTGATTTCGTAACAAAAATATTATCTCTTTTACCAAACTCAAACACTAACCAATATAGTACCCGGCTTGGAAGTTACGTGGATTTTCAGTTCCAGTCAACTCAACTTATATGCTATGGTTTTTGTAAACCATTTTAATTTAAACTTTTACACCTATCATTCACTAACATTGTTTTACGATTGATATTTTGTGTTTGATGTTATAATATCATTCTATGAATATTTGTTGTCTACCTGCTTGATAAGTCTTATATTATGCATGCTGTGGCATCCTCTTATTGAAGGAACACAATAGTTTTAAGCCCATTACCATGACATTTCTGTTGTTATCGTGTCACCTTTGTTGGATGTCCTATGAATAAAAATAAAAATAAAATAAAATCATTCGTCAACTCAGTATTGACTCCTCTCACATTCATGTCATTTTTCACACCAACCACTTCTCCTTCGGTCTTCCTCTACTTGGGTACTTGTTGTAGAAGAAAATAGCCAAGTATTTTAATTTCTAGATTTTCTGCAATCTAATCAAAGCATCACACAATTAAATACATTATTGTTAAATTCCTTGCCGGCTACCTCCACGTATAGATAGATGAAACGAACTCGGTCAGAATAGTGTTGCCAGTTTAAATGGCATGAAGTTAGCTCAAGTTTGGGTTAAAGTTACCAAATAAAAGTAGAATGGTCGTGGGTTCTGTATAATAGGAGTTGTAAACCCGCACTTCCGATATCTTTGAGATCAAAGTGGCTAGTTTTTGTAATAAATAAAGAGGTTATTGTGGTGTTTTCAAATCTAATACAATGTTGGCGCTATTTTCTTAAGGGTCAAAGTTTAAAATGTTGATCAGTAGGTAAAGGGTACGAACATGGTACAACAATAATAAACATGAATAAATATTAGTATAATAACATTGTTTGTCCTGCCTCAGAAACCAAACTAACTCTTACGCCAGTTGCACTAAGTACCAAAATGCCATCGGGAATAATTGTTATTATGTAAAGATTTAAAATAAGTAATTAAATAAAAAATTCAAAAAACCCCCGAATCTTGGATCGATTTTCATCAAACATAGCTAAGAACACTAATTCACCTTTCAAACAAAAAAAAACAAAATCAAAATCGGTTCATCCGTTCAGGAGCTACGTTGCCTCAGGCATACACACACACACACACACACACAGTAACGTCAAACTTATAACGCCCCGTCGTTTTTGCGTCGGGGGTTAACAACAGAAAGCAATAGGAACACGAAAAAAATCTTCACTCATGGGACCACGAAAAAACACGTGTTATAAATTGTTATAAATAGGGTTAAAAATTGTTGGTAGCAACTACTGTTGCTACCAACAATTTTTAACCCTTCCAACCTTGAACGAATAAGCACACCCACCGACTTTCAGAATCCTATTTGAATCGAGAGATTTGGCCTATTTCAGTAATTTTGTAGCAGCAAAAGTGTTTTGCGTAGTCCATTTATGCTTAAATTCCTTTAAAATTGAGCCCGTTATATTGCAGTGATGTAAAATGTTGCGGTAGTTTTTCAAAGTTTTTCGCCAAAGTTTACTGACGTATCTGTAAATACCGACTTCTTTATCTGGAAGATAATGCTTTAAAGCATTAAGTTCGCCTTTGTACTGTTTATTGTTTTGTGCAATATGTAGTAGTAGAGTTTCTTGTGAAAGAGCTCGTCCGGAGAAGTACTACCACCTTATTTATTTCTGCCGCTAGTGTCTGCCGTCATGTGCAGTGCAATTACAGGCACATGAGACGTAACACCATAAGTCTCATAGTGATGGACGCAGTGCAATGCATCACAGGGCACGTCTTCAGTGGACGTGCTCAGTGAGACAATGTTAAAGGCAGTGGTTACCACTTCGTAGGCCATCATTTAGCAGTATAAAAAATTCTGCCGACAAATACGGTGGCCGCTTCATAGAACACCAACGCTATAGTGCCATAGAGTAACATTTTTGCGGCGAGGCGGGTCCCAAGCGATGCCAATCACATAGTGTGCCGCCAATTTAACTTTTAATCAACCCCCAGCCCTCCCCGGCCGCAACTCGTGACGGACTCAGGGGTAATAGTCAGCCTCTACTGTTGATGATTTTGCTTTATGTTACATATATAACATAAGCAGAATAGTCCCCACGCGGGTCGTAGCCTCCTAAAACATTCAAGCAATCGAGGCTATAGACTACTCTGCAGGGGTATGCCAATCAAAGTTGAACTGCAAAGTTGAACTGCAAAGTTTTAAATCATGGTCAGTTCATACTAACTCATAGTTATTCTGTGACTAAATAGTGACATTATGACGTCATTTGATGTGTTTTCGCGCATATTTTGCTGTCAAGTGTCTAAAAAGAATGATCACGTGGTACAAAATTGTACCACGTGACCTGAAGAAATTACACTGGGCAGTGAAATATAACTTGACAGCAAAAGATTGGAATACGGGGGCTAGACTGTTATTCATATACTACGCGGGTCGTGTGCTCTAGAACAGTCTCAGTCGAGACCAGTTGAGACTGTGGATTAGTACGGCTGTGGGCCAATCTTTGCAAACAGGGTGAAAAAATCTAGTTATACATTTTTGCCATGTTAATATTTATATGCAATAACTTTTTCTATGGAACCAACTGATTTTATTACACCTCACACTGTTGATTTAATTGAAAAATCTATTCTTAATGTTTCTTCTTGAAACTTTCCCGTCTTAATACATTCTGCTTAGAGTTCGTTCCACCGCCACCTTCATTAAATTGTTTTGCAAAAACACAGTTTTAACTCTCATTTATGTATGAATGATGGGTTTCTAATGGTCACAGTCGCACTAGTTACAGTCCCCTATTGTTCCCAAGTTTTGTATTTCCCTCCTGAGTCCGCCCCTGGCAGATGCGAACTACTCTCATTGTTGTGGGCAGACGCATTTTCCTATTGGAATTTACTCCGACTTTGATATATAACGCACTAGTCCGTAATACCTTTTAGTTTCTTTTGTGTATGTGCGTAATAATCAGAATTAATCTATTTCCGTCTCTTGAATGCAAGATAGAATAAACATCAAAATTGCTCAAAAATAACTTAATAAACGGACAGAATAAATAGTTAATTAGTGTTGTAAGCCAGATACCTACAGACTACAATCACAATAATTTAATTATTACTATAACAATTAATCAAACAAGATATGGTCAAAGTCAACGATCTTTTATTCAATAAAATTACAAGGATCATTTAGAATTGTCTTATAAAACTAGGTGATTCTAGGTACCAATTCCACGCGACCAGAGTTTAGAAGAACAGGCAAGAAAAGCGTTTTTCATTACTAATTTACTTAGGTATTTTTAATGTATCTTCTTTTGAAGTGGTATACAATAAAGCAAATTCTATGGCTTATTCCCAGAGGTCCATGATTCTATTGTTCTCTATTTCCCAGGGGGTCCATGAAAAATATTTATAGAATTTAAAATATTCTTACATTAATTTCCAATAGGTCCATGAGATTTAAGTAATGTACAGTCAGTATAAACAATACATGAGAGTATTTGATTAGTTAGCTAGCTAATCTTAGAGCGAAACAGACTACAGGTTTGAGCAAGATAGATATCTATCTACCAGGCTTAATTAGGTACATATACTAGACATTTCCACACTGTGACGACAACGACATTGTTGTTCGAGCAGCCGACATGTCGTTACCGTGGATGTCGTGCCAGTGAGCAAAAGTCCTTTCGGTCAGTATCAGCCGTCATCAGAAAGTACCCGAGCGTCCGTCGAGCAATTTTCTTTTTATTTCTCAATCCATAAAGCTGTATACTAACTGACTGCTATTAGTATGCAGCTTCCGTCCATCCGTTCTTAGGATTACATAATAAAAACTACACTCGCACTTGGTAGGCTGGTCACGTGGTCTCGCCAAATGGTGTACCAAAAATGACCGGGTAAATACGAGTATAATTATACCTAGTAGGTAGGCTACTCTATTTTGCAGCAGCTTGTGACTAAGTGATGCAAGAGGTGTAGGTTTGATTCTGGGGACAAATGTAAGAGATCTGTTAATATTTGTTCCAAGGGGTTTTGAAGCATACTAGAACATTGGATCATTTTTAGATCCCCTCGCAGACGGATTTTTTGATAGGCTGTTAGTTCGGTCTGGCTTTTATTTCATTGGCTGGGCTGTGCAAGCTTGGCCGATACGGTATGGGTGCTGCCGATGCTATTACAGGCACATGAGACATAACACCTTTGTCTTAGAGTGACGGGTGCAGTGTAATGCATCACACACAGTACACTTCCTCAGTAGACATGGTCGTAATGCAATCGTTATAGGCAGTGCTTTGATCACGAATAAAATGTAACAAAAGTAAATGTATCGTTACGCTAGCGTTTCCAAGATACACTGCGTGGTGAGGCTTCAACGTTCGGCAGTCGAGCTGGCGTTGACGCGCAATATGATTCGAATACGTTAGGTTTACGTAACGCGACGATTGTCAGATTTATTCATGGTTACCCCTGTTAATCTGCGGGCCTCTTGACAAGTTAATTGTAGAATTCAGTAAGGGTGTCAACCCTCTGTCGCAGGGTTCCGTGACTTTCTAATAGGGTATAGAACGCCAGTTAATCGTTTGATCAAATATTTGGAACGGTAATTGGTTCGCGATAAGCAACTGGTAAGCTGATGCAAAGTCAAGATCGAAGGCGACCTCTGTGGTGTGGTAGCTGAGACGCAACCGGGTGGGTTCAATTCTCACAACAGGGTCAATGTTTGCATAATTTATCTGGGTTTCAATACCATAGTACATCGATACTGAGTTTATCGTTCTCTAGATAATATTAAAAAATAGATGACACCGCGGTATCAAAGAATGGTCGTGGGTTTGAGTTTCACTTGGTGTGTAACTTTTGCTATTTTTAAGACCAAAAAACTTACCGTTTCATGTTGGTGATACGCCGAATGAAACCAACTAATTAGAGGTAATTATTTACTAACCAACTACAAAGCATATTAAAGGTTAAACTAACTAGCCCCCTGCATAGTATGGGGTACCTACTACGTACAGGCGGATCAGCTGTTTTTGTTATGATGAACTTAACTAAGCTAGTATCCGTACAGTCCAGTCGATCAATAGATCACGCGATACCCACTTATTATACAATACATATCCAATAACGTGCAGATCCAATTTGACTGTAATTTAGCGTCCATCAATAACGCACATCGATGCCAGTCACAACTCAACTAATTGCTTTATAGGACTTTTCATGTGCACAAAGCTACTGCTTAAACGGTACGGTAGCGTCGAACAGCTTCCTCAAACTTCACAAAGAACGCAAAATTTCGATTTGAATTCGGAACAAACTCTCAAGTTCTCGAAAAACAAGAAACAGCGCACACCTGCAGATATATTAGGGCAATCCCCGCGACAAATTACCCGATTACCCGAATAAATTACGGAGTCACTCGCGCTGGTAACACGCCGGGTAATAGTTACGCCGCGGTACGTGGTCGTGTTATAATCATAACTTTCCTAAAGTTCTGAGCGGCGGTTTAGTTGTAGCAATGATCCCTCGTTTTGATTCTAATGGTTTGTCTTTTGAGCCCTTCGTTGTAAACCAACGGCTCTTTTTGCATTTGACAGAGTGTAAAACACTTTTTTAAAGGTGTTTGATCGAGAATCATGGCCCAGTTTAAGATTTCAGAAGTAAACGTTTTACACTCAATGTACTTACTGTTTTATACAATCTGTAAAATATAACATTCTAATGCCATATTTAAGCGACTCGACGAACCGATAAATGATTGTCGGTTATTCTATGATTTTGCATGTAACTTAGACTTTATGCCTTTGAGATAAGGAAGATTGGGATTATGGTTAAAATACCATATTAATTCTCATTGAAATAAGGGTTATATATACCTGGCTGTCTTTGCATTATACGGTCCCTTGGAGGGTATAATGCAAACTCTCATTTTGTCTTAGTTCGTTATGACGATTCGATGTAAAGCGATTTGATAGCATGCTACGGCGTAGCAAGAAGCGTTTTGCTACGCCATAGCACGCTACGAGCAATAAGGATAGCTGGTGAAAAACATTGGGGTGGTATTAGTGAGGATTTTTTAGATACAATAATATGTATAATATTTCTATTATATTCCTCCGCCCCTTCGACTATTGAAATCCAAATTTACTTTGAAAAAACATTTTAAATCTTTTCTTCTGGATAAACAAATCACTGGGTTGTCTGGTGCAAACAGCTATAGTGCACCGTTCACTTGTTAGATTTTGGGGATAGTATTTTTTTATTGTAATTATACTACTTTATAGCTCGATTGCGACTCGGTATAATATTTCTTATTTATATGTTCCTAAATTGTTATTTTTACCTACCTATATTATTCTTCACTAAGTAGTGTCATTGTTTTGTACTTTTTTTTTGTGTGCTATGTAGTAAATAAATAAATGTCTATGTCTATGTCTATGTCTATTTAAGTAAGTATTACAAAAAAATTTTGATGCTTGGATGCTGCAGTATTTCACTGGAAATACATACAGAAATGTATGAAGATTCTTATATACCAGAGTGATGGGCGTAGTGCAATGAATCACAGGGCACATTCTCAGGGACGTGCTCAGTGAGACAATGCATTGCAAGACCAACGGCTTGTTTTATCATTTAGTTGTCTAAAAAAAAATCTAAGTATTCCTCGCTAGTTTTTGGACTTGCCTCTCACTACCACTGTTATTCAGGCAAGCATTATTTTATTTATTTATTTTATTATAAGAAAACACTCGTGACACAGATTGTTTTCTGTGAACTAAATTCTTGTAACACACAGCCCATCCATCAACAAGGATTAGACCGAGATTCAGACAGGGCCGGATTAAGGAGGCGGACTAATCCGATAATTGCCGTGAAACCTTCAAGGTTACGGATGCTGTGAGTCATTACGTCGGTCCAGGCCTGTCGATAAGCCATGATGGACTTTAACGGCTTAGACTTTCAGCAGTCGACTACTAACTCACCAGATTTTTACTTACTCATCATCATCAGCTTACAAAATACTGCTGGACGTAGGCTTCCTTCATCAAATTCCAAAAATAATGATTTTGGGGCTTCTCTATTCATCGACTTTAAAAAAAAATTATGGACATTTCACACGACGCTCTCTAGTCACAAACTAAGCAAAGCTTGTAATATTGGAACAAGATTACGGGTGCTTATTTACTTTTTTATACAATCAATGATGGGATTGAACAAGTTAATTTTTTTTAGAAAAAGTGGAAATGGGTCTCATCTTCAGAGTCAGTATCAGATCATAACTGACCTGACGCCGGCCCTGCTTTTCCTGCGGACTTTGAGACAAAGTTCCTTGACATAGCTTAGCACAGAGACGGATTTCACGCATCGCTGCTAATTTACATAATTACTATTAATTATAATGAGACCGCATTTAGACAGAAAGCAGACTGCGGGTGCTGCGTATCGGTGCTTACCGTTACGGAGGTAATAAACACAAACAAAGTTATATAAACTTTTTTTCCATCAGAACTTACAAACCTACCTATGTTTGATTACAACCTACTTAGATAGGTTACGAGACAATGGGCAATCAACAAAACAAAATCTTCTGGCTTTTCTTGCTCAAAAAAAAAGTCGTAGTGTTTGGGGGTATACTTATAAACACTGAATAGTTAAACAGTTGATTAAAATCTAGCTCTGTCACTGCTAGCATCGATTAATGAATACACGCTAGACATTACATTAGTAAGCGACAGAGCTACATTTGAATCAACTGTATAACTATTCAGCAATTATAAGTCTGTCTAAAAAAATCTTATTAACACGAGAACATTCTTCTTATAATAAAATTATGGTTTCTGTGTAAATTGTGAGTGACACTTATGACCTACGAGTGCCATTCTACCAAAATATAACAGATTGAAAACTTTTCTTGAAAACAAAGGGTCGTGTCGTTTAAAGGTTTAAATAAAATTGACCGTTCATAAAGTGAGGGCGCCACTTTAAGCGTTTTATTGTAAGCCTCTTACGACGTGTAATAAAGCCTGGGGTAAGTGGCTAATGGCTCGTTACGGCACTTCGCTTGTTCATCGATTAATTGAGACTTTACACAATAATATTTTAGACTGTAAAATATTTAGATCGCGCCACTCATTGAGATTAGTATAAACAATAAAATAAAAATTTGGTGGCAGACTAAGGTACTGTGGTAGTACTTCCACGGACAAGCTTACTACTGAATAAAATATATCAGACCAATAAAAAGATCTTCAGCACTGGCACGTTTCCGGCTTGACGTTTTAGTTCTAAATCTAGCCTAGGCTCTGTGTTAAGGGCACTACGGTAATGCGTGGCTCGTGTCGCTCAAGTACTTTCTAGTGTTTACCGTCACCACACACATATTCTGAACCAAATGCATATTCATACAATTGAAAGGTAATGTTTCGTTCCAGTAGGACGAGATAACGATAGCCCGAAATTAGAATAACTCTTTACCCCCGTCTGTGTTTCCGAACACTTACAATTTGAATGTTTTCAAGAGGAGAGTGAATAGGTTTATTCTAGGCAAATGTGCTACATCGTCGACCGCATCGTCACTTACCATCAGGTGAGATTGCGGTCAAACGTTTGTCTATAATGTATAAAAAAAACTCGTATTGCATTTGGTAAAGATGATAGTACAAGTTTCTCCTATTTAACTCGGTAGATTGCATGCCGCCAAGCAGTGATGCTCGTATTGCTGTTTTCCGGTTTGAAGGGAATGTGTGCCGGCGTAATTACAGGCACATGAGCAATGCGAGCAGCACTGCTTCATGGCAGACATAGGCACGGTGCTAGTACTTCCCAGAATGACCTCTTTCACAAAAAGCTCTACTACTACTATGAGAGATGGAGATATTCAGTAACCAAGGACTAACGTTTCTCTGATTATTATGATGATTTCACTTGATGTTCAGAATACGCCTGATGGAGTACAATCGACAAGTGAAGTCCATTTGCACCACACGGCGCCTCATCTGCATACCTGAACCGAGAGCGGATGGCCGTCCACTGTTAGCTAAGTTGAGTAACTACTTAACGTGTACCTAGTGGGATTCTCTCGTTCACATCCTACGTTTTGTCCTAAGTTTTTTATTGCAAACAATAGATAGACAAACAGAATAAACAAAATGGATACCTTCGTTTAGCAGTCATAATTTCTTTATTCAATAAAATCACTAGGATCATTTAGAATCGTCTTATATAATTAGGTGATTCTAGGTGCCAGTTCCACGCGACCAGAGCCTAGAAGAACGGGCAACAAACTACGGCCTGGTTCCTAACTTTTTTTGTAACACATTACACGGATAGCTATAGTAATGTTAAACGCGATAATTATTCATATTATAAGTAGATAGAAAAGGTACTTAGCGTACCTTACAGTAAATTCTTGAAACTAAAACATGTCAGCATAGTTCTAAAATACTTCGTGGCTCATACAAGTTGTGAGGAGTTTGCGAATAATAGTTGAGAGTTTGTCACTCCATGCTAAAATGTGGTCTTATTATGAGGGCTATCGCAGTTTGGCCGCGCTCGAATTCAGGTTTCTGAGCCGCCAAACTAAAAAAAAATGCCCACGCATAAATTGAAGCCGCTTTCCGCTCGAGTTTTTACATTAACCAACTAGTCTTGGTACTTGGAAGTTAGGTAAGTGAAGACATTAAATTTATAAAAATTTTCAATGTACCTAAAGATTTATAATAGTTTAGATGGGTGTTTCTTTGTATTATGTATTTACAAAAAAAAAAGTATATAAGTATTCTATCAGATCTAGTTCCCATATCACAAGCTTTGCTTAGTTTGGGACTAGAGGGCGTTGTGTGTAAAGCCCAAGAATATTCATATTTATTTATTTTATTAGATAGAATTTCTATCTAAACTTTAACAAATCTGTACATTGATTTATTTTTTGATAAATTCTTTGAAGGAGATTAAATGAACGCTGCTTGTTTTAATTTATTGTATGTCTGTCGGTTTGTCGGTTGAGCACAGTTGACGCTGAAACCGCCGAACAGATTTTGATGAATCGTATCATGGTGATAGCTTATAGCACCGATCAACATTGGGTACATTGCGCACATCAGGTAATTATGTCAAAATCAACTTCAAACGGCCGAGTTATTCGTCAACACGCGAGCGTGAAACTCAAGATTTGGCACTTTCCCATTTAACCTATTTTTTTGTCGTTTACTCGCGCGCACAATATTATAAAGTACAGTCTTGTTTTAAAAACGGATTATCTAGAAAAAAATAAAGAAGAAATTTATGTTTATCTCTCATTCTCTCTCTATTAATTCAGTCCTCGGTCGCCCGCGCTTTTTATTAGGACTGCCATTTGTTTAGAAAATCATAACGATTTAGCGTATCAACATTGCTATTCAGCGCGGCAATGCAGCTAGTGTTATGGGCACGCTTCCGATTGGTACTGATTTGGATCAGTTGAGCTATCTATAAATCGTTTGCAACGGTGTGTAGATAGCTCAACTGCTTCATGTATATTTTGTACATATTATAAATATTGTAAATACTGTATTTATTAGTCGTAATTTTCTTTGTGAATGAATGTATAATACTAAGTAAAAAAATTAACATACTTATTAAATAAATAAAATTAACAGAGTTACTTTATCATCTTTATCATGGCTTTATCAAAAATGTAGATTTTAGTTGTCTCTGTCATTTAGTGATGAAATTAGTAGTCTAGGATAAGTAGTTTCCAAGATATAGCCGTTTGAAGTTGAATTTGACAGCTGTCATCAAAAATGTAGATTTTAGTTGTCTCTGTCATTTAGTGATGAAACGAGTAGTCTAGGATAAGTAGTTTCCAAGATATGGCCGTTTGAAGTTGAATTTGACAGCTGTCATCAAAAATGTAGATTTTAGTTGTCTCTGTCATTTAGTGCTGAAACGAGTAGTCTAGGATAAGTAATTTCCAAGATATGGCCGTTTGAAGTTGCATTTGACAGCTGTCATCAAAAATGTAGATTATAATTGCCTCTGTCATTTAGTGATGAAACGAGTAGTCTAGGATAAGTAGTTTCCAAGATATGGCCGTTTGAAGTTGAATTTGACAGCTGTCATCAAATATGTAGATTTTAGTTGTCTCTGTCATTTAGTGATGAAACGAGTAGTCTAGGATAAGTAGTTTCCAAGATATGGCCGTTCGAAGTTGAATTTGACAGCTGTCATCAAAAATGTAGATTTAAATTTTCTCTGTCATTTAGTTATGAAACGAGTAGTCTAGGATGGTCAGATATCGATTTTGAAAATTATTGGTCCATAAACCGAAAAGTTAAAAATGGCGGCCATGATTTTTCAAATTTGACATTAGATTATTGTTAATGGTTGAAAGGGACTTTCAGATATCGATTTTGAAAGCAATCGGTCCATAAACAGAAAAGTTCAAAATGGCGATCATGCTTTTTCAAATTTGACATCAGATTCTTGGTAATGGTTGAAAGGGACCCTCAGATATCGATTTTGAAAGCAATCGGTCCATAAACAGAAAAGTTAAAAATGGCGGCCATGATTTTTCAAATTTAACATTAGATTCTTGATAATGGCCGAAAGGGACCCTCAGATATCTATTTTGAAAGCAATCGGTCCATAAACAGGAAAGTTAAAAATGGCGGCTATGATTTTTCATAAATAGGTACAAATAAAAATATATACATTGACATTTTTACACGGCGCCCTCTAGACGACTCATAGAACAAACGTCTATGTTTGCCACACAAAAAATAATTATGTTTATTCTTGGTGAGGATCGAACCCACGACCCACGGCACGGAAGGGAGAGCTAGTACCGACTGAGCTGTGAGGCCTATCAAAATATCTTTTCATTTTAGCTCATCACCATGAATTTCTATTCTATTCAAGTACACGTTCTTCATTGCACTGGAGATTGTACTGTTTGGCACAGTACGCACAACGGATCTTCATCCCTCTGAAGTTAGGTGTAACAATCGATTTCGTATGTACTACACAAACATTCAAACATCTAAACTTTTGCATCTCATCCCACTAATATTATAAATGGTAAGATAAGATAAGTTTTTTTAATTGTCCCCAATAGGTATGTACAGGTTTTAATGATTGTCATGAATAAAAAAGTTACTAACATCAAAACTAGGTAGTCAGTCACACTCCACGTGTACACGCACGGTTATGCTCGATCTTTTTGGCGCGGAGAAAATTGACACAGGTCCGGCTTCCACGAGCGCTGGCGCGCGTCTGAATTCGAGCGGCCAACGCATCGCATTTTATGCAGTTGTAAATTACGTTTATTCGAATTAATATAATAAATTATTTAAATAAAAAGTATACAATTTTATTGATTATGAACTAACGTTTATTTTGGTATAACTTTTCCCTAATAATAATAATGTAGGATGGAGAAATTAACGGCTAATTCTGAACGTTTTTAGAAATTTTATGGTTTTGAATTGATGTTTTTTCGTACATATCCCATACTTATTTCTAAATTCCGGGGCCGCTACGGTCAATGGCAGTATATAAGAGATATTTGTAGATATTTTTCATTTCGTTTGCTTTGCCGAGTAGTTCAATCCAGGAGCTTGAAAAAGTGTCTGCGCGAGTTTTATTAAAAACTTGTTTCGGAATTTTGGCTTTATTTAAATATATAAGGAAAAATTGCAAAAAGCGAGGCCGCTACGGTCAATGCGAATAACTATTCTACACCATACAATAAATTGAAATTATCTAAGAGTTTCAGATTCAGAGATCTAGAACGTCAAAAATGGGCATTTTCACGGTTTGACCGCGATATCGGCCTTATGTAAGCAAGATGATAGAAAAACGTTAGTGAAGCGCAAGCTGCTACCTAGCCGCCTAGGAGAGATACGTTTTTTATTAGTTTTTTTTAGGCTTCGCCTAAACTGGTTACATATTCAACGATTGTAAGTTATTGCTTCTTTTTCTTCTTTAAGAAATATTAAATCTTAAGATAGGTAATTATGTTTATGCCTGTAATGGTTTATCACACCATCCTAGACTGTTGTAACTTTTGTTATTTATAAGTAATTTGTGAATATGCCGTTGGCGTAACGAAACATAATAAATAAATAAATAAATTACAGTCATTTTACATGTTCAAAAGATAACAATTAGATTTGAAATATTGTTTATTCGTGTAAACAAAGAAAATTAAAAATATCTCTAAATATAGGTTAAAAGAGGTTCTAGGTTACAAGTTTTTATTTTAGTTTAAAGAGGGAAGCAGGGGTTAAAGTGCAGCTCAGTGTGCTGTTAAGTAAACAATTTGTATTTAGGTAGGTACCTACTATCCTCAATCTCAAATAACTTTACAGTAACAAAAAAGGTTAATTTAAAAGAAACAAAACGAAAAAAAAAACGAAACTCAATTAAATTCTTCCAGAACCCTTTTCATTATCAAATCCCATTTCAATCCACAATCCGTCATACAAACAACCAATTTGCATACCAAAAAGTCGGGAAAAAGCGAAAAATTCCCGATTCTAAAAGCGTCCGGTACACACACCGTCAGACCGTCAGACCGTCACTTGACCGTTGAGTAAAGCGCGAAAAAACGACCCCTTTTGGAAGCTGGCAACATTAGTGCTCGCCATTTCGAGTCGGCGATACGGAATAATTTAATAGAGTGGCGACTTTGAGAGCTCACACCGTTTCCATAGTTCTACTCACTTTGTTACTCTTTTTGTTCGGAATAGTGGGAGTGCACAGACTTTCATATTTTTGGAATTGTAAAATCAAGCGTACAGTTTAGGTACAGAGCGTGGTTTAGGCATAAGTATCGCATAGTTTAGTTATGTACCTACTTTGAAAAGGAATTATTATCACTGACTTTTTTTATCTATACCATATGAATAAGGAGGCGTCGCGAAGTCAAGTTATTAATCAGTGTCCATAAAAAAGACAGCTGTTTCTTTTAAAACTTTTTCTATTTTTCTTTTTTGGTCATTATTATTTTAGTAAAAATAAAATATTTGAAAATATCCTGGTCTCGCAAATGTTCACCAATCATTCCTTACCAAAAGCTTTAGAGGAAAAAAGACAAATGTACCTAGCAGCAAGTAAATAGTCCCACAACGAGGCCATAGCTCAACGCAACACGTTTATTCGAAAGCCATAATATATTTGTATAGCTCGGAAAACATCGCATTTGCGGGGATTTATAGCCGCGCGATTAACTGCGATGAGATACGCGCGGTTGAGTTACTGCCCCGTATTTGTGTACTAACTGTCGGCTATATCTGTGAACTCTTTTAGTAGTGGGTACAACAGAACATATAGCCAGAGGGAAAAAATATGTAAGTGTAAAGTCCACGGGTACTAAGAGCCCACGACACGACAGCCTACAATTTTTTAATATACACTGACAATAGAAAAATTGAATTGCAATAAGTTCGTCTTCATAATCGGCTCCAATACGAGCGCCTAACGTTGGTCACTTGCTTAGCCGTCTGGTACACTTCTTTTCAAATAAACCACTTGACACTGGTAACATTGTCTGTCGAAATGACGGTCAAAGGCCAAAAATAAGAAGAAGAAGATATGAGAGAGAAGAAGTGAAGAAAATGGTTTTACCCATGAGCTGTGCAAAATGTTTTTTTAACCAATGTGGTTCTCTAGTAATTCCCACATGTGTGCGTGCGGCCCCACACACAGCGGAATCTGTTTTTGCGTCCGCCTGTAATCCGCCTGTCAGAGCGGCGCGCATCCATCAACTGGCATTAACACGTCGGGAGGGAGTGCCTGGAGTTGCAGCGGGAATTACTCGATGCCAAGGTCAACAGAGCTTAACGAATGCAGAATTTAAAGCAGTGTCGAAGTTAGAAGACTTTTAGTAGGTTAGGGACTCAGAACAAACGACTGATTGAAATGACACAAGAACCTTCGAAGGGCAACTGCTCTGACGAATTAATCTTATTTTATTTTCATGGCTTTGCATTTTCTTACGTGCCAGATGTACGAGTACTTACCTTCGTCTCGTCGTTCTCTTGCCTCAATATTAGTCGAGATTATTAATCCCCCGCTGATTGTAGCACCACACCTCGCTCCCAACATGTAACTTTTTTGCATTAATACGGTTCTCGTTTTTTGAGACATTTGGTAGATTTTTTCTACTCTTGGATCCAGGCAATAAATCTAGTGACGAGAAACAGTGAAAATTACGAATCTGAATAAGTTGACTTGCTTATTTACATAGAACCACTGTTTTAATATAATAATATGAAGTAGGCAGATATTAGTCAAAGTCAAAATTTCTTTATTCAATAAAATCACAAGGATCATTTAGAATTATTATTTTAACATCGTTTTTAATTTGTCGGTGACCGTCACCATCAAATTAAAAAGACACGTGCAGGTGTCGTTGGCTGTGTGAAAACTTGACTTGATTTATAAAACAAAAAACAAGTAATGTTGTGGCTCTGGCATAATCAAACGACTCAAAAACATTCTAAAATTCATCGATTCAAAAATGTATAAAAAACGGTGAAAATACGAAGTTTAAAGAAGATACAGTGCCCATGTAAGAATCACAAAACTAAAAGGCAGCTTTTATACTCCCTAACTCCATTCTAGGTTTTATAAAAGCAATGAAAACATTATCAGCTGAAAATCTGTAAGCACGTATGTTGGTAGGTATTCGCACAGCGCTATTGAGAGCATTATTGGTCACGTGTGTCAATACCATTCCCAGTTATTTCGATTATTCGCTGCGATTCGATACAATCGTGCTGCAGGTGTAACTCGATTCCAGAGCAATCCCTGTAGAGTCGGCTTCTGAAACAGCGGTTGCCGTTACGTGATGATAGATTTTTTAAAAGCTTTTTACTAAAATTCGAAATTTTTGTATTATGATTTTGTCAGTTTTAAGTGTTTTGACCCGCGCATATGATGCCAATCCGTAAAGTCGTGGTTAGGATTTACTGATTAACTACAATACTCACACCCATTGCCAATATTTACAGGATCATGCAAACATTCCATCATCGCGGGAATAGATCTTACCTTAGTCATTTTGTTTATTTAGTAAAACCACAAATATCATCTGATTCTTACCCTCACGTCCCACTACCCAAATGGAACCTACATATTTAGAGGTTAAGACGGTAGACACTTTATTGAAACTAGGGCTTAAGACTGGTTTTACGAATCGAACGTGTTTCTATTGAAGGAGCTGTAAGATTTGAGTTTATACTTTTAGATGTAAGATTTTACAGACTTTTCTACAATGAAAGACGAGCTTTGTGCTTTGCTTGATTCTTCTATTTAAAACGTTAATAAGAGCAATGCCTTGCTTTTAAAAGATGACAGTGAGGATTGATTGGAAAGGTTGACTGGAAGAGATTGCTTTTAGCAATAAGGCCGCCCATTGTACTTACCTCCTAAAGAATCTGTATTATTGTTGTATTCGTTTAAGTGGAGAGTACAATAAAGAATATATCTATCTATCTATCTATTCCATGATAATAGCAATATCAGTGCCTTTACATGGTGAAGAAAAACATCATGAAGAAATCTACGGCTTAGCTCTACTAAGTACACGTAGGTATAGATCAGTTTGACAATGTCTTATTGGTAAATTAGTAAGTTCGTAAAAATATAATAAGTAGCTATAAGTACCCTAAGTTTTGACCCAATTAGAGTTTTGTTCAAGAATGCGGACCTAAGTCTACAGCAATTAGCAAAACGTCAACTGTAGAGAAATACTCGGAACTAAGAGAAACCCGAAAACATTGGGGAATTCATCACTCTTTACCGAGAAGGCAGCGGATAGCCAGACACGGAGCAGTAAGCGGAGCGGGTGCATTCATTATCCTTAGATTATTATTGATTATCAAGCAAGCAAAGCCTTGTTATTTTACTGAACAAATTGAGTTTGATGGACTTATATAATCTAAAGTTCGTTCGCATTTCCCAGTTTTCTTTGACGTAGATTCGTAACAGACAGACTCTTAACACGTTGCTTAGTTTTAGATCTCTATAGTTCATTTTCATAGGTACTACTGCTATTATACTCTTCCAAGGAGTTATGTACTTAGTGTGCAAGCATGGTCTGAAGTGCACCTCAGTTTACTTGAGTCAGGAAGACTTTAAAGCAATTTTAAAATCGCTGCTTGCTGCGCTTTCTTGCACGACCCCTCCACTCCGCAGCGCGGCTCGTCAGTTAAATCTTGCAATTAGCCGGCTCGCTGAGCGCCGTCGACGGAATTCATTTACAAAAATAACACTCGTGTTTAAACAGCATTAGAGACAATAAGGTAACACAGGGCTTTGAATTTCAGCTTTGCAATCAGAGGACGTTCATACAAAAGTAAAATCGAGCCCAATATTTTGTACAAAAATGGTTGTAGGTACTTTATGTGCCGCATTTTGCACGTGTTGTGCAATTTCTGTACGAAAAGAGAAAGATTGGACCAGCTTGGACTCACAGACAAAACAGAAGAAGACGATGTTTAGTTTCTGTTCAATCACAAGACTTTTTTTCTCGTGACTGCAACGATACTTTTATCAATCTACAAAAATTATTCATATCCCAAATCCCAACCCTGATTCTCTAAAGCGAATCCACAAAAGTATTGTAATATCGACAAAATTGAAAATGTTCGCAACTCCAATGAGACAGGCTCACAAAAACTCCAAATCAGTGGAGTGAGCACCAGGACCAAGTATGGTTCACACAGGCTCACACAATTTAGGCTTACCTATTATAGTAATTGACCGAGCGAGCGAAGCGAGCGAAGCGTCTCTGTTTCCACATTGGCCAAAAATGCGTTTGTCCGGATGTCTGTCTGTCTGTCTGTCTGTCTGTTCTCCTCTACAGGTCGCATTTTTCAACCGATCTGGACGAAACTTGGTACACGGGTTATATGAATTATTAGATTTTTTTTGTCATCGGGGATTTTTGATTGGGGGGAAAATAGGGGAGAAAAGAGGGAAAGTTTGCTGTAGCGTTATTTATCGACGGATTTCAATCAAATTTAAGGAGCACACGAAAGATTTCATTCTACACAAGATGGTGTAAAAATATTTCCAAAAAGGGGGACTGGAAAGGGGAAAAAGGGGATTTTTTTTTTATTTTTTTTTCCCGAAAATTGACTTCTACCAATATCAATGAGACTACACAGTCCTCTTCGCCTTTATGAGACAAATCCGTAGACACCAGATTCGACCTCTTAGGACCAAGGGAACGCGAGTAATCGCTAAAATTTATACCCTTATTTTGCTCAAAAGTCTACATAAGGGCCTATTGGAAAATTCAAGCACCTGAAATTAGATTTACTTAGCCAGGGTCAAAGGGAAAGTGTTGGTTATTGCACGGTTATAAAGGCTCGCGAGGTCTATGTTCTCACAGGACAACTAGTATGTAAGTAAGTCTTTATTGTCCATTGCTAGAAATAAACTTCGCAAGTGAAACTTGGATGGTTAGGGCCAACGCACATCTATCGACAAAACTGTTTTGTCGCGTACTTAGTGACGTGAAAATAAATTTTGCTGTTATAACGAAAACAGCATATGACGAGGAAGCACTCGTCATATGCTGTTTTCGTTATAACGAAAAAGCGAACACAGCATGCATAAAATTATGTTTACCTATCTATTATAGTATGATTTAGTACCTACCTATTAAACATTGCTTACGCACATACCTAGAGAATGAACTGTGCTTTTTTAATAAATAAGAATAGAGTAATTATGTAGTGTACTTAATAATATTATTAAGTACTTAGCATGATTCTCATTAAATAAGCAAGTAACGAAAACAGCAAATAAAACGAAACATATTGTGACGAAAAAAGTTATACTGACAGGGTTTGTCACGAAATTATGAAGTTTCACATCACTAACTGTTCGACAAGACGTTTTGTCTTTGGTTTGCGTTCTCCCTTATTCGGATTAGACGGACTACGCACATAATGACAATGAAAATTACAGAATTCAACAAAATGCAATTTGTTGAAATCGTAGAATGACTGAAACGAAACTTGTCAAAATCCCCTTGATTCTGAACTTTCAAAATCAAGGAAAAAAAAGTCTCAAAATCCTCCTAAGAGGAAAACCTTAAAATAAATTTTGAAATTAACCCTTTTCTGTGTTTTTAAGGTGAAATAAATATTTTTCTATTCCATCTTTCAAGGAGTGTTTACTAGAGTATTCATTTTAGTTTCGGTTAGGTATTTTATTTGAACTGGTGCAAACTGGTGCTAGCTAGGTAGAGCCCTGTACAGAGAAAACAATACGTTAGTTGTGGAAAGGATAAATAAAGGGAGATTTATTTCGTGAGTGGAATACGGGCCAAGTAAACATGTACAGGGGGAATATAAAGAGGCTGTTGTTCTGCGGATTGTCTAGGGTTGTTTGCTTTACATTGAAAGGTTATTTTGTACATGCGTTCTAAATATGAAATGCTTTTTGTTTTACAACCAGCCAGCTTTCGTTAGAATATTCTGATTTACTTATCTACCATGGTCCGCCATTTGAATAAGTATGTAGGTTGATGTACCTTAGTGTACGTATTCATTGTTTTCTGATTAAAGGATAGTTGAGACAAAAAAGTTTGATATGTCGACTTGTTACTACTAACAGGGGGACAAATCTAACTTTTTCAATTTTCAAAAGTATTATCTGCCACCCTGCTGCAAAAAAGGTGACAGAAGGGAACAATTCTGATGGACTGTGGACTGATTTAATTTACATGATTTTTAAACACAAAGAAAATGCTTAGGTTTACTTTCTCGATAGACAAACGACTTTGTCGGGTCACAGGTTTATAAATGATCACCAAGCAAAGAATTCCTTAATTTTTTTTAAGAAAAAGTGATAATATTAATTCTATTGAGCTGGAGGTTTTTCTTTATATCTAACCAAAAACAAAAGTCCCGCCTCAAAGGTTTTAACCAAAAAGCGTAGTTTAAAATAATCAGCTCTTCACAGCGAAGGAAACTCGGCAATATCATTAAGACAACACAAAAAGTCGTATTAAAAGGAGAGAAACGACGAGTCCCAATAAAAGTGATGGCTAGTGTAGTGATGACCTAAGGATATTTGGCACGAAAAGGCGAAAAAAAATCAACTCTGAACGACCAAGAGGTCGCTTTCTTCTAGACTTTGGTCGCGTGGAACTGGCACCTAGAATCACCTTGTTATATAAGACGATTCTAAATGATCCTTGTGATTTTATTGAATAAAGAAATTTTTGACGTTGACTTTGTCTGAAGAGGTTTTTATAGAACTTTTAAAATGCAGTAATTACGTGCCATATTTTTGTTTCAAAACGTGGAGTGTAGGATCGAAAAGGCTGACACAGATAGAAAGAGGCCTATTTTACCTAGCAGTACATAGGTAAATATTCTCTCAGATCGCATAGTTATTTTCCAGTATCTCCTCAAGAAGTTAGAGTATATCCATTGTACGCTTTTTTATGAGAGCTATGGAACAAACCGATGGCCTACCTAATGTTAAGTGATTACCTCGGATTACCACACAAAAAAGCCCATTGAGGACGTGCCCTGTGAGGTGCTGCGTACATTATACTGAGACGTAAAGATGTTAAGTCTCATGTGGGTGTAATTGCACTGGTACTCATACTACCTTCAAACCGGAACTGCTGGGCAACAGAATCAGGTACGGTGGTGCTTCTACAAAGAGCTCTACCACTAAGTACTATAACTACATGGCCACTTTTTGCCCCTACGCTTACTTATGTTTTTCTATTTTTGAAATTGCAAATCAGGCCGGAACTATCCCATCCCTATCCAGGATCGTCATAATTAACGGGAATTAATCTGAAGCGCCATTAACAAGTGTGCAAAAACCGGGAAATGAGTTTTGTTTTTAACTTCGCGCTTTCGATATTAGAATTCTTGCTAAATGGATTTTTTTGTTTGTTTTTTTTTTCTCGTAGTATAATGTTTTTTGTGGGATTCAAACTGGGTCTATAGTCAAAAAGAGAACAACTTAAAATCGGTACTTTTCAGGAGAGGCAAAAAACCACAGTACTTATGAAAAAGTTGCTGACCATACTTAGCCTCCTCTCAAGTTGAGAACTTAATGAACTTAGTTGAATGTTGAGTTTTCATACTTAGTGGCTATATTATCTGTGCTAGTAGCTTCGATGGGTTTATGGGTGAGAAATCTCCTGATCGTTTGCTTATACACCACGTTTTTCAACCTTTGAGGGGCGTTTGCGAAACGATTCTAGGTAAAACCGATAAACATTTATAACTATTTTGTAAATGAAATGAAAACAGTGTTGCAATGAAATTATAATATTAGAGCACCAAATTCACCATCATCATCATCATTATCTCAGTGCTGACTGCTGTGTGGTTCCAGTCTTTGGTTTTTCACATCCAGTGTTAGCGCTACATCTTGCAGATTGTAGTCCCCCCTTGCCAAAGGGCGTTCTACTTACCTATATACGAAAACGCAACGTTTACTCAAGTATCCGTCTGCTGCAGCAATTGTCCGTCCAAACTCATGATAAACCACTTGTAAATAATTTAAAGTTACATCCGCAACATTAATCGTACCTACTAAGTACATAAAACAGATTCGTAAGTCAAAATATTTGAGGGAAATCGAATATTCATTGAATATTGGGCGCATCAGGGTGGACGAGATTGCCGTGTAATCATTGACTGTATGCACATACCCATCGACACGACGATTACACGATATCGACGTAGAGCTAATCTCGTTGAATTTTGAAAAGTGATAATCGAATACTCGCTCTTTTTGTACTTATCAAAAAAAATGTAACAAAGCTGAAACTTCAATTTAATCGGTTCATAAATGACGGAGTTCTGAGGTAATAAACATAAAAAAAAAATACAACCATATTAGGAATCTTTTCCTTTTTTGAAGTCGGTTAAAAAGCGACACACGAATCGCGACCACCAATTTTTATTCGAGCCACTATGTCAGTATTGTGAGAGTCAATATCGGTCAATGTGCAAACACTTATAGGTATAATGAGATGCCGGTCGCTATCGGTGCGCGCGGCCGCCAAACATAAACTAAACGCTAATACATTATGCTAAACAGGACTAGATGCTCTGAAACGGTATGAAAACGGTAGAACCTTTCTGCCTATGAGCAGTGATGCTCGCATGGTTATATTTCAATATGAAAAGTAGTGTGTACTAGACAAAGTGCTTACACTTGAGTCTAGCATCTTTATCGTTTCAAAGTAATTGACGCATTGCAAGAGCACATTCTCGGTAGACATGCTCTGTTAGGTAATGCAGAGGTAGCCGCTCAATATCAAATGCAGTAGCTGATTACAATTTTGTCGCTCTATTGAGTGACCGATGCTCGAAAAAGATAAAACACTAGTGCCTTGATCTCGAATAAACTTGACAATCACAAAGGTATCGTAACGCTAGCGTATCCGAAATACACTGCGCGGTGACGCTATAACGTTTGGCAGTTGAGCTGGCGTTGACGCGCAATATGATTTAAATACGTTAGGTTTACGGAATGCGGCGGCTGCCAGATTTGTTTGTGATCACCCATCTGAACGGAAAAACTAAATATGATCTTTCTTCTGCATATCCAGTGTACAGTCGGCTACACATCAACCTATCAACGGTTTGGACTTTGAACTATTGTAATTTGAATGTTGCGAATCATGCGAGAGGGACGAATTATGTTTATATGTGAGACTCGCTGCTTGCGCGCCACGCGCCTACACCTATTGCGATCCCTCATTGGCAACATTCAAATTATAATAGTTCAAAGTTCAAACAGTGGATAGGTTGATGTGTCGCCGACTGTACACTAAAACATAAATAGTTAGCTTACTTACTAGGTAAATCGGGCACCCACATTGCTTCACAATTGAAAGCCTATAGAATAGCCTTGACCAATACACGGTTATTCCGATAATTGAACACATAATTTACAGAAATTTAGCTGTATTTAGGTCGGTATAGGAAAATTAACAGTAGGTTATCATTCTGTGGTGGGTCGTTACTTTGTGGTTTTGCATCGCATTGAATTATTTAGCTTTACATATATTTGATGTTCGATATGAGCGACCGTTCAGTTTAGAGAGCCGCCCGAAGGAATTACGCGTAAAATGACAATTTTGTTCTAAACTTTTAGCCAAATATCGAAAGCAAGTTTCCAAAAATGCTGCACTATTGCCAATGTGACTTCAAGTAACAGATAGCCTAGTGACGCGCCGTTTATAACTGGATACGTGGTGACGTAACGACGGTAACAGCAAGATACAACCGTGGGTAATAGGGGTGTACCACTGTAGTGAGGGGTAGCGATAGCGATAGGTGGTAGCGATTTACGACGGTGTAAACTTAATTCACCTGAGCTAATTCACCTAGGTGTATTAAATACACTTTTAGTAAACTTTAAGCACCTGGGTGCATTAAAATTACTTTTAAAAAACGTTATTCACCTTATTCACCCGAGAGCATTAAATTTACTTTTAAGTATACTTTATTCACTTTGATTAAGAACCTGTGACTTTGTAAAAAGTACCATAAAAGCTCTCCGGAATATTTTATCAAATATGAAATTATTATTTATTACGTATGTGAATTCTATTTCTTGTAAATAAATTGTAATAATTATTTTTATCTTCCATTGTGTACTTACATGAATGTGCTGTGTGTTTTCGTGGCCAATAAATAATTGTCTATCTCTAAATTGAGTAAATATCGTGTGGGTGTTGGTGCTGGGGAACAGTTTTGTGCTGAAACTTTTCTATCCAGCAGGGGTATGCCAATCAAAGTTGAACTGCAAAGTTTTAAATCATGGTCAGTTCATACTAACTCATAGTTATTCTGTGACTAAATAGTGACATTATGACGTCATTTGATGTGTTTTCGCGCATATTTTGCTGTCAAGTGTCTAAAAAGAATGATCACGTGGTACAAAATTGTACCACGTGACCTGAAGAAATTACACTGGGCAGTGAAATATAACTTGACAGCAAAATATTGGCATACGGGGGCAGCGATAATAGCTTGTGAATCTCGCCATGTTTGTCACGACCATCACAGCCTTTACAGAATTTACGAGAACACGAGACGCAGTCCGTAATAACGGCAAATTGACGTCAAATTGTCCGACGAACCAATTTACGGGCGGCCATCAACAGCATAACCTCTTTGTCCGAACGTCGGTTAGAATGGTGGTACGATAAGGTATTTGTGTTTAGCTTGAATGTGTCTCTAATTTGTTATTACATGTGCAAAACTTACTTGTTTGTATTTTATTTCTTAAATTAGTATTTTGTCATTTTAACTTTAGAATTTTTGATCAAAAATACATAAAATAATGGAACAATAAGTAGAGAGAATGCTTGGTGCTTTCTGATTTTCTCGTGGTTTGAATCCATTCTAGAAGTAGCTATGAGCTCAGTAGCTAGGTATAATCTTTTATGTAGAGAAAGTCAACATTTGAGAAATGTGGTAGGTACTCGTAGTTTTTAGAGGTACTCGCTCTACCTTTGAGTGTGAAAAATTCCAAGGAAACGTCTCCCGTAAATGAATAAAGTTACTTGACTAGGTACTGTCAGCAACATGAGTCGATTAGCGAATCGAGTTTTTAATAACCAAGTAAAAATCCAAGTCTTGCAAAAGTTTTTTTATTTTATTTGATAGTTGACTATTATAGCAACTAATTGTGCTTGACTTTTGACTATAAATTAAAGTTACAAAACGAATCCCACTACTATTATAAATGTCAAAGTTTAGATGTTTGTGTTTCAATCACGCTGTAACTAATGCTCCCATTTGGATGAAACTTGAAATTATTATAGTTCGTAACCTGGATTAACACACAGGCTACTTTTCTCGCTTTTTTTAGGTTAAGTATGTATATTGTAAGTACTTTTTTCGTGGACGAAGTCGCGGGTAACTGCTAGTAACAAACTAATTGTCAAAAGCTCCCACAACTTAGATAATTTTAATTATTTATCAACTAGTGTGGCTGACTGTACTAAAAGAGGTATACCGTGCCAGCGAAAAAAATTGTCCCTATTTAATTTTCTATTAAGTACTAGTAGGTACTTAATAAAGTAGCATTCGAAAGCTCATTGCCATCACAGGTCTCTACCATACAAAAACAATTCTGAAACTAATTAATATTTGCGTGTAACTAGTGGCAAGTTCATTAGGCAAGTCTTCAAACTGTGCCATTTCTGTCGATAATCCATAACCTCGGAGGAAACACCTTCTCTTAGAGGGCGCTGACATCGAACTTAACTGTGATACTGTGTCTGGGAGCTTACAATTTATGTTTTTACTAGCAGCTACCCGTGACTTCGTACGCGTCTAGTTTCCGTGTACATTGTATTATCTGTGCATGTACCGAGCGGATACTTCTTTGAGAAACTTGACATTACACCTCATTACACCGAACTCGTACCTACTGGAATGTCAAACGCTAGTCGTTAGACCAAAGAGGTAGTACTACGCACTGTCAAACTGACGTGACATGACATGACAATGAAATCCTCTTGCCAATTGGCGCTGCTAATCCTTTTCGTTCATTTTATCCTGTAGATCCTGTTAATTATTCGGGATAAAAAGTAGCCTATATGTCAATCCAGGTTACGAACTATATATATGCCAAGTTTCATCCAAGTTGGTTCAGTGGTTTAGACGTGATTGAAACACAAACATCCAAATATCTTAACATCCAAACATCTAAACTTTCGCATTTATAATATTACTAGTAGTTACCCGCGACTTCGTACGCGTCTACAGTTTCCGTGTACATTATATTATCTGTGCGTGTACCGAGCGGATACTTCTTTGAGAAACTTGACATTACACCTCATTACACCGAACTCGTACCTACTGAAATGTCAAACGCTAATTGTTAGACCAAAGAGGTAGTACTACGCCCTGTCAAACTGACGTGACATGACATGACAATGAAATCCTCTTGCCAATTGGCGCTGCTAATCCTTTTCGTTCATTTTATCCTGTAGATCCTGTTAATTATTCGAGATAAAAAGTAGCCTATGTGTCAATCTAGGTTACGAACTATATATATGCCAAGTTTCATCTAAGCTGATTCAGTAGTTTAGACGTGATTGAAACACAAACATCCAAACATCTAAACATCCAAACATCTAAACATCCAAACATCTAAACTTTCGCATTTATAATATTAGTAGGATAGGATAGTAGGAATAGATTTATTTTTATAAATCTAGGTGATACCAATAACTTCTAAGTTTTCATTGTAGTCACGTGATTATTGATTAAAATCAATTACGTGGACCATAATCCGTCACGTGCTTCCGGCGGAAGCGTATCAAAGTAAATCTCAGCGCTGGATGAGATGGGATCGTATTTACGGAGAGATGAGTTTCTGAAGACAGTGAAGCGAAACAGGTTACTGGATCGGGCATTTCGTAGCAAGCTACGAAATGCCTACGCTGCTACGAATTGCTACGAAAGGTAAAAACCGTTTGAAAAAAAATGGTGCTACAAATAATAAATAAATAGTAATAATAATGGTATGGCTGATGTAAGGCGACAAACAACCAAGATTCAATCTTACTACGCAATACCTACGCTGCTACGAAATAACTTTTCGTTCTTGTAGTGGTGATATGACTCGTAATTTTGAGGTTTTTCAAAAAAGTGAAAACCTGAATATAACGCGGGTCGTTGGTCAACAAATCAACTATAATATTAAATCAATTTAACAAATATAATTAAGTTGACAAGCAGCTAGTTATTATAATAGAGCGTTTTTTCAAAAAGATCTAAAATATTATTTAGCGTGCCTGAATATCGCACAGTTTAATTATTTTCTTTAGTATTTAAAATGATTCTTCTAATTTTGCTGAATAAATAATTATTGATAGCAGTGGTGATAACATTGTTGACAATAAAATTAATTGTAAATATCTGCATTCCTATCCAGTGTTTCAGGATCCATGAAATCCCGGTTATCAAGGTCTCAATTCAGGAGCTTACCTGAAAGAACGGCGCCCATTTATTTCCTGTTTCCCTGCTTAACGGTTTTGTTGATTTCTTTTCAGGAAAATATTTCAAAAAATCTTGATGAGAATTTGTAGGGTATATCTACTTGGGTTTTTGAGAAAACAAGCTTTTAGTTAAAAGTTTTTAGTCTTAGCTCGGAAGAAAATATAGATGTTTAATTATTGAAGAGGACTGGAGTATTTTTTCCAAGAAACCTCTCTTTCTGCCTCTAATCAAGTTTTTTTGGGTCAGCTTTTAATTTTTGAGAGTAATGTTTTTTACTCAAAAGATAAGAATACAAGGTGGGTGTAAGAAACAACGGAATGGGTAGATATGGTCTAGATTGCATTAAAGTTTGGGTGAACAAAATATTATCTGAGTTAGAAAAAATTACGAGTATTTATCTAGGTAAAGTAAACAATATTAGCAGTTTTTAAATCCACTAAAACTAAAATAAAGGATAGCTGGTTTATTCACTTATCAAGTAAGATAATATGTAAATTCACCGATATAAGTCAAAACGCGACCAAGTTGGATAAAAAAATTCAAGAGTGTTAAAACTACGTGCCATATGAAGAATCCTACAAATATCTGGTAAAACACAACAAGAACTTTATTTATCTAGTAGTATTTGTATATTCAATTCATATTTATTTGAGCTGTTCCAATAAATACGACGTTCTGTTCGGCGGTCGCGAGATTGCGGATTCAATTTCCTTAGAGTAGCACAAGTCGACGAGCCAGACATATTTATATTGCTGCTGTCGGATTTAGAATATGGAGTACGACCTTACATAAATTGCTTCAAGCCCAGGAAGTTTTTTTGTCAAGAAGTTAAATAAACTGGTTTTTAGACAGAAGCTCGAGTAGAAGACAAATTAGTGACAGAGACAAAAGTTGCTCGTGCCTGGCTTTTGTGTAATTTTTCTCAAAAAGATTTCGAGACTTTGTGTCTCAAACTCTGGATTCTAAATTTTTAAATTCAAAGGGAATTTGCTCTTGCCGCGCAGCGCCTACCAGTTTGCGAGAAGCAACTATGCTCGCGTATCTACTATTGACATTCGACAAGAAATACATTACTTTCGGACCCTTTGTGCTGTGCACATCTAAATTTTTATATTTTTTCTAAATTTATCAATAAACCCAGTAATTGTACATTAAAACTGTCTTTAATTGAAGAAAAGCAAAAATCTACCAGTTGTTCCTCTAAAGAATCAACATTTGCGTAAAGTGATTTTGAGACTGACTCATCGAGAGTTTTTGATTAAAAACCTAAATTATCTCCTCACGGAGAATAACCAATATTTTATGGAGTTGTTCCGTGTATGCGTGTGTACAAAGTATGTGTGTTGTATCCAGTTATAGCAAGCAGTAGCAAATATGGTTTAATTATACTCCCCTGTGGTTATTTGGTCGCTCTTCAAAGGTTATTATCAAAATTAAACGAAGACGCGTTATTTATCATGGAGAAAATTTCAACATTTCATGATTACATCAAACATTTTGTATTAGAGAGAGTTTTAAATGAGTTTTATTTGTTTTTGTTTCAAGAAATAGACTCACAGCCGTGTACCATGCATACTTAAAAGAGTTAATCAGCCCCCGTATGCCAATTTTTTGCTGTCAAGTTATATTTCACTGCCCAGTGTAATTTCTTCAGGTCACGTGGTACAATTCTGTACCACGTGATCATTCTTTTTAGACACTTGACAGCAAAATATGCGCGAAAACACATCAAATGACGTCATAATGTTACTATTTAGTCACACAATAACTATGAGTTAGTATGAACTGACCATGATTTAAAACTTTGCAGTTAAACTTTGCAGTTCAACTTTGATTGGCATACCCCTGCAGACGTAGGTACAGCCAAATATCAGCACATTTTTCAGATTTTATAGTTTCAACCCTTTTACAAAGAGCTCTAGTTGTTGTCTAGGAACCATGAATTTTCTAATTTAGCAGGGCCTACTGCCTACTCACTAAAATGAAGGATGCATTGCTCACAATCTTTACCCGGCTACCGAAGGAAGGTCGCCAGTTCCAGCAGACAGGACGGCTATAAAAACCAGCTGCCACAGCATTATGAGCCTTCGGCCGCTTGGTTGTAACTTTTTAATTACCCCCACTTACCCCGACACCCCCTATTTCCTGCCCTTGGCTAGGAAGTGGTTACCGTTTTACTAGCGGCGACGCTCGTGGCATTTCAAAAGATCAGCTCCCTAGCCAAGTTGAAATTCTAGAGTCGCTGATGGAAATTACATTTTGAATGATAAATCAAATCATTCATTCATTCAAGTTACGTGACCATTGCGGTATTTAGCGTTTTCTATTTCCTAGCGTTTGTTACTACGTCAATTTTACTCGAGAGCCAGCTAAAGTAACTCTGTGCGTGTGCGATTTGGAGCGAGCTCTTATATGTCATTGTATAGGGTGTAAGAGGACTACTTCCAAAAACTTACGTTAACCAGTACAGTCAACATCATTAGTAAATGATGAGGCTCTAAAAAGTTATATGACTGAAAACTAGGAACATTTAATTTTATTTTTCTAATTAGGTATTGCCATCGTAAATGAAAACAAATGATTGGAGCCATACCAACCATTTTTAAATTTTGAAAAAACTATTTACTTACTTCTTATAATATGAACCAATAGTGTGAGTATGAGAAAATAGAAATCCATACAAAATGAAATTGTTACTTGGAAAAAATGTATGGAGCAGCTGATTTTTTCTGAATCAGCACACACGATACATTACGATCGCCAGAGAAAGCTTTATATTTTACGATAGCTCACTGATGACCAATTAGCAACAGTCGACTTCGTTCGATGGCGACCACAGACTAGTTATAAAATAGAATGAACTTTCATTCATAAAAAACAACGCGAGTAGTCTCTGCAGGGGTATGCCAATCAAAGATGAACTGCAAAGTTGAACTGCAAAGTTTTAAATCATGGTCAGTTCATACTAACTCATAGTTATTCTGTGACTAAATAGTGACATTATGACGTCATTTGATGTGTTTTCGCGCATATTTTGCTGTCAAGTGTCTAAAAAGAATGATCACGTGGTACAAAATTGTACCACGTGACCTGAAAAAATTACACTGGGCAGTGAAATATAACTTGACAGCAAAAGATTGGCATACGGGGGCTGTCCTGTCTAAATACAGCTGTTTCTATCTGTGCTGTTAGATCCCATTGAAACACCATTGTAAAATTAATCTTGTACGTGTACGCAGTGGTAGAAGTTATTCGCCTAAAGATTCAAGAACCTTTCTACAACAATGTAAGTCTGTGCTCCACGGTCGTGGGGGGACGCTGACAAACAGCTGAAATATTTCAGTCTCCAGCACTCAGAGGTCGCAGGTTAAACTTTCAACTGAGATCGCCATTAATCTAGATCCCAACGGTTAAATTGATTAATTAATCACTATTCAAGGGGTTAAAGACTTTAATAATAATAACTATAAGGTGGTATTTTGCATAATTTGTTTAGGTTTATTTACAGAAATAGTAGCTTATTTATATAGATTGGTACTAGGTAACTAAAGTGTAAAGTAACACAAAAATATATAATAATTATTTCATGACGTGATCTAAATTCATAAAAAACAGAAGCTTAGCATTAAAATTAATAAACATAACTTCCCTCGGGTAACGTAAAACCGGTAATAATCATTTAAAAAAGCAATCTAACATTCTACAAGTCTCTTTTTTAATTAACAAACAAATAATTTACCGAAACTCGAGTGAAAATAGCTGTTATCGTCTTCGTTTTTTACGGACGCCAGCGGCGCTCAAAGTTTTCCGTCATACAAATTTTGTTTTATAAAATTTATCCAGTTGGTAAAACACATTTACATGGAAAAGAAACTTCTCCTTTCAGCCACAAAAGATTATTTAAACGAATGTGCTTTAGTAGATCTCTTTATACTTTGACTTTGATTACCGCAAGTGAAACAATTGTGTTTGTCGTAAGATAGATGAAGATCGCGTATCTTCAAGATTTCAGGGTTTTAAAAAAAACAAGCTGCAGTTTTACTGACTATAGTAAAAACAAAAGATTATCGCTCACGATTCTAATTCTATTTTAAGATGGAGTAAAAAGACCTGCGCTGACTTCCCGCGTTGGGGCGTAATTGTGCATTGTCCCCCTGCTAAACTCATCCCAGCCATCCCTACTCCTTGAGTTGATGGCAGCAATGCCTCGATATCGTCCACGATATCGGATGAATGCTCTCAACAAAATCGTACGACACAGTCGACTGACTTCATGTAAATATAACTTTAGAAAGTTTGCGTCACATATGCATGAGTTACTGCGTATAGTTTTTATATTAAATTTGTAATCCCGAGAGCTTATTGTGCAATGCTATTGTGATTCCGGGTCGCTGATTTGCGCCATGTTTTTAGCACACTGTGACAAACGGGTATTCTAATAGTAGCTAGTGTATGAAAAGGTAATTTATGAATCTAAAATGCTAGGCAGTAAATTTACAATGCTCTAGGAGTTTTTGGGGCCTGTAACGGTGAAATAAATGCCTGTCTATGGAAATAAATAAATGCCTGTTTATTTTTATGTCTGTCTATGTCTATGTCTAAACTTATCATCAATTTAGAAAAAAACTTTAAATAATGTGAAAAATCTATGAATTCTAATAAATCAATGAAAATTATACACTATTATTTCGGATATCAATTGGTGAATAGTAACATTAGAAACCGCTTAACATCAGGTGGTACTAAGCTCGCATTCATGGACCCGGAGTTTTTGATCTCAAGTGTAGACTGAGCAGTTCTGTTAGTTACACTAAAGACAGCTTCATATAAAAATAATAGTACTAACTTAATACGATCCGTGACCATAATAAAACCTTTCTGCTTACACACATTATTCCAGAATGTATTTCCAAGTAGATTGCGAAGTCAGCAGAATTAGCGCTGACAGCGGTTATGAAGAAGCATGCATTCGGCGGCTGCAGCGCTTTTTATTCTCATTTCTATGAAATACTGCGATGAGCTGATGTGACTCTTAAGTTGGCTCGGAAACTTGAGGTTTCTTCATTTTAAAACGCTGCATTGGCTGAATAGTAAGTTTAACTTTGTTTTATTTTTGTCTAGTCACAACACTTTATGATTTTAAATGTTTTTAAATCATCATCATCATCTCAGCCCGTTTGCACCCATTGCTGAGTATAGACCTCCTCTTTATTGCGCCATTCTTTCCTGTCCCTTGCGAGTCTCATCCATTTAAATGTTGTAATTAATTTAATACTAGATATGTATTATTTTACTAAATAGTTTTTTTTAACATTGTATTATGTGTATAATTACTTTATACTAAATGTTAATCTAAACTTACAGAAAATAAAACTGAATTTAATTGAAAACATCGTGATTACGTAAGTAGTCAAACTCGTTTATTTTGGCCGTATCTCACAAGATTAGATTACCTAACCTGCGGGGATGTAATAACATCTTAAACAACTTCGCCTTGATAAGCTTATAGACAGCAACCTGTATAATAAACAAAAGAGAACCACTTCTCCTGACCTGTCTATAAAACACCCTGTATAATACATAGTAAAGAACGTAGTAAGACATGTAAAGTCTGGCAGACAGAGGTGTCTCCGAAGGGAGTTAGCGCCCAACTTAGTCCGGGACCACTTGGATTACGGTAAGACGATTTGCTCAAGTTACTAACATAGCACCTACTCAGCAAAAACTTTTATCATGGATGGTTGAGGTTTGAAGTACACTGCGCGGCTACACATCTACAAGCTCCGCAGTAGATTGTTATTGACGTGATAAATATTTCCTCAGAGGAGTGAGCATGAACCAAACTAGAGTTTGACTTTGTTGTCATAGGTTGCCAGATCACAGAAAGACGTGCGTGTACCTCCTTTTGAAATTTGGCATTTTATAATTGCTGCAAACTTCACGTGATCAGACTCTAGTGGCTAATGATAAGCACGCATTATATTCACTGAAGTAGCAAGTGGCTGCCTCACAAAGAGTATTGGTAGAATATTACTTAGTATTCAATCGCTCCCTCCTGTGCCTTACAAACGGTTAACCAGTGCGACTCGTGTCACATGTAGGACCTCCTTCGAACAAAATGCTCATTGAATTTCATAAGGATTGCCTCCCCCCCTTCTGACGACGACCGGAAGCAACGTCACATATCCATTAGCGTTCTCTGCTTGATTTCACTAGGAAATGTAAAAATAAGATGGTAAAGTGTTCCCACGCTGGACATTGACCTCGATCCTTTATAGATTAATTTATTTTCTGTATAAAAGCAGACTTTGAATGGCCTATTTGGCAACTGAAAACTCTGCTGGGTTCCGTTAATGGTTTACTCAATTTGCAGAACAGACCACTTCAGGGGGGTGATTCCTGACCGATTAATACAAACTTTTAAGTATTTGTTACTGAAGCCTAAAGTTTACAAAAAACTAAATTCTTTGAAATATATTGAAATTAGTCGATTAATTTTATGAATAAGAAATGAGCTGTAGTCAAAAACCTTCAATCTAATTCGAAGAACGCAATTCTGTACTATCAATCTGGTTGTCAATTTAACAAAGTGACAAAAAACAAATGGTTGTGATCCGTTTAAAGGGCGCCTAATGAAAGTTCCGTGTTTGAATCGAAGACTAATTTCTGCGAGCTAAGCTAATGTCAACGTGACAGCTGGTGGGCCAAGGAGTAGACGGCTGCTGTCAAAACTGACGTCTCTAATCTATGCCTTTGGAGGCGGTCGGCTGTCTGCCAGATGGGGCATGCAGTTATAGGCAAAATGCTGAATTGTAATATGTCATGTGTGATGAACAGTTAATGCACATCTTTGGTATTAATGCAATGGGTGTTGGGAGGTTTTATAGACCCGAGATCCCTTTAAATTGTCATACGAGTTTATATTTCTGGTTTCACCTGAGATCAAGACAGTATGCAGGCCAATTGCTGTAGTGGTTCAAAAAGCTTTTCTTTTTAAACAACTAAATGATGGAACAAGCCGAAGATCCACGTGATGTTAAGTGGTATCCACAATGACAATGAATTGTCTCACTGAGCACGTCTCTGAGAATGTGCTTTGTGATGCATTGCACTGCGCTTATCACTCTGAGACATAAAGATGATAAGTCTCATGTGCCTGATACCTATTTAAGTGACTTAAAATGTATCACAATGTCAAATTCATAGCTAATTTGAATTAGTGCCGTGTTGGTTGACCATGGTAAAATTATCTAGGAATATATGACCATGGGATCAATACAGAAAGCCGCACTTTTTTGGACCCCCTGTTAGTTTTACGTATCTGTGACTTGTCCCAAACATTTAAGGGCAAGCTTCATTTGTATTCATTGTGCGCGTTCGCTGTCAATCGACCACGTCCGTCCGATGGAGATTGATAGTACGCCGCCGCCGCTTAAATAAACTACCTATTGCGACAATTATTTGGGACAAACGTGCTGTTTACATTCATGCTAACGCCAATGTGTGTTTATGTGTTTGCTCTGACTGTGTAAACACTCGCTAGGCTGGGTACATAAGGAGAAACGGTGATGCTGAGAGCGATGTAGATATATCCATTAACCTCTTGTTCCGAGAAATAAAATGTTTTTTTTTTTACAAAGCTCTCTGGTTCTAAAAGGTTGACACAATATTGTAAATACGTCGATGCATGTCGCACCTCGCCGATCGAAAAGCTTCCGATGCTTTTTTGTGCCGAATTCCGATTACGCTCAGTTGCGCATGACTACGAGTATTCAAACAATTCTGTTTGAACGAGGATGGACAAAATGTTTGGGCATTTGACCTAAAACTGGATACGTACATTGAGTTGTGTAGTTATAAAACTTGTCATAAAGACTGTCACTTGCATTTTTATCATTACAAAATGAGCAGAGAGTTAAAAAGGTTATTATTATTATACAAAATCATCATCAAAATCGAATTGTCTTTCAAAATTGTTCAGTAATGATTGCCTCAACATATTTCGTGTATTTTTATTTAAATTACATAGTTAGTTTTTTCATCTTTTTTAAGGCTTTACTTATATTATATTATGACTCATAAAAAGGCTAAAGTTATAACTCTCATCTTGATCATTCAATCATTCAAATATTTGTCCCACTGCGAAAATCGAACCCACACCTAAGTCTTAGTCAAAAATATTCCAATACACCACCGAGGTCGTCTATATTTACCCAGTTGAATATATAAAGAGGTTTTAGTGAACTATGCTAACCCATATTAGATCACGCGTCAGCGGAGCAGCGCGAGTTAGCTCGCTAGCCTGGAAATCTCTATTGTTAGGTTTCAATTTGCGTAAAATTTGATGCGAATACATAGTTATGCTGACGAATATTTCAATTTTGGTATTTCAAACGTTAGATGAGATTGTTTTAATTAAATAAATATCTAACATTGTTGCATGCAACTACAGCGAGTAAAAACGGTTTGATTAGAAAAATAATACTTGCAGTTCTGTCTGTACCAGTAAGAATAGGATTACCGTACGTGGACGTCCTCTGTGTGGTATTGAACAGTGTACAATCAGACGTAAACGGCTACTTCTGCCTATAGCAATAGTTTAATTAATAAGTACAGAACATGTCAACCGAAGACGTGTCTTGTGTGGCATTGAACCTTGTCCATTACTCTGAGACGTAAAGGCACTTACAATAAAATTAATGCTTTGTAAAGGTGGTAAATATTTTTGTTCTGAAATAAGGGCCTAAAACACTATTAAAGTATAAATGATAAAATTACTCCAAAGTATACTTAAATCATCCTCCACAACAAACAGCGGCCATGTATCTGACTCAGACATTCCAATTCCATTTGCGGTGACGTCACACAACTGTGATGTCATATTATATTATTTTAACTTGTTGTGCTTTGGAATAGAAGGACAATTTTTAGTTGACTAATATGAAAGGGAATCTAGCAATCACTGAAAAAAACGTTGGGAACCAAAGGAACCAAAAATACACAAGTTTGTATGTAAATTCTTTACAAAAAAGTATTATATCAGAGAACAAAGACACAGATTTACAGTAGTACCTTTCAGTTCTAGACGTTACAAATCGTGCTTGTGAATTTGATAAGTGCTGCTACGCCGTAGCCTGCTGCAGTCGGTGCTACGGCGTAGCCGCATCGTAGCACTAGTAGGTATTTGGTTTACATTCCAGATTCGATCTTATGTACAGCTTATACTCAACCACAGATAATATAATACTATACTAGACTCAACTGAACCATGCGCTTGGAAATTTTGATCGCGTGGTGCTTATCAATAAAATATTCCACATTTTCATATAAAAATATTGTTTACCTTAAAAGTAAGAGGTTCACTGTAAGCGCGTTTAATAAAATCGTATTATTAAACAAACAATTGAAATAAAGGCAAAAGTTATGGGAAGCCCGCACTGTGTCGGATTTCTCGAGATGTCTTCTTTGCGGATTAGTCACAGTCCAACTGATCACAGCTGGTTTACACCACAAGTTCAACTTTTTTTTTTTTTTTTTTTCATATATAAAATCAGTTTATTTTCATAATAATAAATACGTCATGCAAGGTAATGAATCCAACTGGATTAAACTGAGTTTCAGGAGCCAAACCTATTTTTCTAAGATTTATTTATTAGCTACTTATATAAATAAATAAATATAAATATTCTTGGACTTTACACACAACACCCTCTAGTCCCAAACTAAGCATAGCTTGTGATATGGGAACTAGATGGCTGATAGAATACTTATATACTTTTTTTTTTTGTAAATACATACTTATAATACATAGTAACACCCAGACATAGAACAAACATCTATGTTTTCCACGCACAAATGTTTGTTCTTGGTGGGGATCGAACCCACGACCCACAGCACGGAAGGCAGAGCTATTACCGTCTGAGCTGTGACGCCTGTCAATATTTAAATAACTAATCAAATATGATCTGTTATCATAAAAGCCATTGAATTTTAAAATGAAAAAAAAAAATAATTATATAATCTTTATACCAGTGAAACAATTACATTTTAAGTTGACATAAGTAGGTACAGTGGAAGGACCGACTACTAAGATCTATAGACTACTAATTTGAGAAAAAAAAAACATTCTACTAATATTGTAAATGAAGGTTTAGATGTTTGTGTTCCAATCACGCTGCAACTACTGGATCCTATACTTGAAATATATTAACTTAAATATATTAACTTGAAATATAAACTTGAAATATATGGTTCGTAACTTGAATTAACATGATTGCGTTTTTTTTTCTCTTATAATTATTTAACTGCGACTCAGCTGTTTCAGTTTTCCACGTTTCATGCCTTCAGGTTTAAATCCGAATAAATTGTCGGATAAAAATGCGTTTGAAAATAGAATTTTATAGAGGTTTGCATATTTAAGCAATTCCATCTTCTAACAGACGTCGTTCACTATTTAGTTACAACGGCCACGTTTTATCATGGACGTGCTCTGTGAGGCAATGCATTGTTGTAGGTAAAAGTTGCCACTTAACATTAGGTGGACTAAATGGTCCATCACTTCTCATAAAAAAAAGTTTCAGCCTCCTAGCCAATACAATGGCTAATGGAGAATAGAAATATAAACGATTATAAATAACAAGAGTATAATCACAATAAAGAATGGTGCTAAAGATCAAAAAAGACTTAGTTTTATTTTTAGGTAGAGCGGTATTTACACACGCATAAGTAAAACTACGAGATAAGTTGTGATAACGTTACACAACGCGGTAAAGACTCAACTGCATATAGCGAGCGTTACGACTTTGATGTACAACTACTTAGCTTGCCACTGACTTTATAAGTGTGTAAATGGGCCATTACACGTGAAGAAAACACGAGAAACGAAACCTCTTGTCGTGTTCAAAAGTTTTAATTTTTCTTGTTACGCAACAGAGCAACAAATGATTTTCCTCGTTTTAGCTTTAGATGTGTTTATAATATAAGATGTGTTAACCGCGATCTAATTATTGCCAAGAGAAAAGTAAGGTAATTGCCCAACTTTTACTTAGTCACGCCCCGAGCAACGTCGCGGCTGCACATCACAACTGGCTGAATGTTTATCTATCTCTTTCTAGCAACAGGTTTGGCGTATGATGGCTTCACGTTACAGTTTTCTATTTTTCGCATACTGCACAGGTATGCATTGCTATGTATGTAAAATAATTTTTATAATAATTTGGTGCAACGATACAAGCGATACCTGTCTATTAGGATAATGTCACTGGTTTTATCAGAAATTGTGGTCTAATGATGTCGTGTGTGCTTTGTATCTCGGAAATTACATCTTTGTTTCGTTCTGAATTACGCTGTTATGGTTTTGGATGTTAAATTACATAAAGTGGCTTATTTTATTGAGATAATGAGTTTTTGTGTGTATTAAGATAAATAATAAAGGTTTTTGATAAATAATAAAATAGACACATGCTGTAGTTTCAAATGAGGGATAGCTTTCTAGTCTGGCATCGTAATTTGATGGATGAGAGTAGCGAAAGATATCTAAGATTCTAAAAAAACCTACTTTAGGTCTAAGAATCTTTTATCGGAGGGACAAACTGAAGTCTTCTTTGTGTTAATGATAAAGGCTGTTTTAAACTGCCCCTGATACGACATCAACACCATATTGGTGTTGTAATTGGTGTGATAATCATACAAATAGTAAGTACAAAACGCATTGCTAAAAATAAAAATTCATTGTAAATAGCTCAATTGGCCTTAGAGGTTTTGAGTAGTAAATGTAGCTATTCTTTTAAACGTTTGCCATTTAGCTAAACTACAACTAATGAACGAACAATGCCAAGTACTGTAATTGCCATTAGCAAGTTTAATTACACCCTTTGCAACGAATAAAGTCAAGGCTGCGGTCCTACTACAACTAATAAGTTTGCGGCTGATTGTCGGCTTAGTTAGAAATTAAAACTGCAACTTGGTGTCAGTCTCCTTGCTAACGTCGGTGTGTGTATCTAGCTACCGTGTCGAATAATGACTTCTTCTATTTGCCAATACTTTATTTAAAGTATGTATATCACCATACCATCATAACCACATAACAAAGTTCATAAGAAAATGTATGGCTTTGACGCAAATCGCTATTTAACTTATATCAAGCGTTCAATGGTGGGTTCGCCCGTTGATCAAATTGCACGCGTATTTAAGCTGCAAATCGGCCGCTAACTGAATAAGTCGGCAAGCAAAACGTCGCAAACTGCACACTATACGTTGAAAGACTCTATTTATGTACTCTGTTTTTGTCTATTTAGAATATACGAGAGGCAAACTGTTAGCCGCGTACTATTAGGTGTACTGAGACTGTAGCCTTAACGAATAAACCACCACCGTTTTGCCAACGTTTGTGTTGCACGAATTTGTTACAATTATTACGAAATAGCCCCACAGGTCATTCTTTAATTGTTTAGTTCTATTTCAGTCGCTCACGATCCAAAATCGAAAATATTAGGAGCAGCAGTCACAAACTGCAGACAGAATTGTTCCAATACTTGCTCTTTACTGCAAAATATTACTTAGAGCGTATTATTTGAATGCATTTAGAACGGCTAAAGAATGCAAAACACTGGTTGTGGAGCGAACAGAATCGGGTTCGTGTTGAAACAAATTCTGTAAGGGCTTGTCTACACTACTATTCTAACCACCAAATATGTAAAAAACGCAAGTAGCATTCGTATTGCTGTTTGTTTTTTGTTTTACGTGATGTAGGTATGTTTATGTGTCTTTTTTGGACTTTGTAGAGATGCCAGTACAGTTATATCAGCTTATAGAGTGATGAATGCTGTGCTATATATAAAGCACGTGGTTTAGACGTGCAACCACGACCACGTAGTCGTGCTCAGTGAGGTAACGATATTTAAATAAGTACTTGTACTTTTTGAACGCTCAGCAGGGGTATGCCGATCAAAGTTGAACTGCAAAGTTTTAAATCATGGTCAGTTCATACTAACTCATAGTTATTCTGTGACTAAATAGTGACATTATGACGTCATTTGATGGGTTTTCGCGCATATTTTGCTGTCAAGTGTCTAAAAAGAATGATCACGTGGTACAAAATTGTACCACGTGACCTGAAGAAATTATACTGGGCAGTGAAATATAACTTGACAGCAAAAGATTGGCATACGGGGGCTGCATAATTACCAAAACATGGGTGCTAGTGACATATCTCTGTGAGCATTATCGTGCTTTGGAGGTTATTCAATTAAAATTTTGCGGCTGTAGTTAGGTTTTATGCCAAGCTGAGAATTTCGTACATCTAATTACAAAAGTCATAAAAAAGTTGCACTAATTCGCTACCAAGCCTTTTAAAATCAAAACTCTTAGGGCGGCTTGCACCAGAATCGCTGAACGCGTTTAACTATTAAATAGTATTTAGCGAGTTGTCAAGTCATATAAATACGTCAGATTTAAATCGATTTAGCTATTAAACACGTTTAGTGATTCTGGTGCAAGCCGCCCTTAGTGTCATAATTTAAAAAAAATTTGATAGTAAAACTTTTATGTATTCAAACCGTTATCATGAGTTCCAAGTCTCCTGTCACTAAAATTAAAAACTTTGCATGTTTCGTCTGAAAAGCCCCTAACCAAGCGGGTAGGTACCTACTTTGGGAGGTTTAATCTTTGCTTACTTTGAATTTCAAATTCAGGTAATAGAAGGTTCGGTATGAGCGTATTCATAGTGGGGAAATCTCTTTTAAAATATAAAGAAACAGCTTATTTTAATGTTGAAAAGGAAATAGGTTCTTTGTGAGCTTTAGCCTGATATTCTAAAGCTTGAATTGAGAACATGTAAATCTCATACTACCCTCACATATTTTATTTCCATTATATTTTTAGAATTTAATTGAAATTTTTGACCCAAGTCACCTTCAATTTGTACCTGAATGGCGTCTTACATTAATATCAAACAAAGACCCAAATTTTTCATTATTATCGGAATTCCTACAGTTAATT
The DNA here is from genome assembly GCA_947859175.1 of Gandaritis pyraliata. Classification (NCBI taxonomy): domain Eukaryota; kingdom Metazoa; phylum Arthropoda; class Insecta; order Lepidoptera; family Geometridae; genus Gandaritis; species Gandaritis pyraliata. Next base: position 9,775,311 of record OX401864.1, read on the forward strand.
TTTTCAAAGCAATTTAGCTGAAACAAAACACAAAAATTTCTGAAAGTAATTTCCGAAAAATTTGCGCGAAGATAATTAAAATAAAATCAGGCCTTCAAGTAATGGGATGAGAGATCAAAGGCACTCTTAACGAATTAATTCAATCTCTAGGCGTTAGTACTCGTACCTCCAACGAGAAAATTTCAAAAGTTTTTTTAATTTTAATTTGATAGATTACGAATAATTTCTGTTCTTCTACTGAATTTCATAATCATCGAATTAAATTGATCGGCAAAAATTAGATAAACACTTATAATAAAATTAATAAAAACAGCTTCTAATAAAAACTTCTATGCACGATTCGTGAGCAGAATAATTTTATGTAAGCACTCTCTAAAAGTACAGTAACCAACAAAAGCGTATATCTACTTACAACCCACTCGTTCCCACTTGACTTTTTGCCGCGTCAGTACGTATGTAAAAAGCGACGGATTTTGTCCACCTCTCGTGTTTACTCTCCTAGATGAAAAGAGTGAATAAAAACTCCAAACGCCATTTGATGTAACAAAACTCAATTTTTTTAAGGTAATTTTAAATTGACAAATGAAAAGGCTACCCTTTTTACCGGGAACGTCAGAAAAATTAAAAATTTAGAGCCTTTTAGGTACACTTTCATTTGGTAGGTTTTCTAAGCTACGATGGAAGTTTCAAATGTTTTTAATACAATTTAAATTAAATGAGGGATTGTGAGTTGGAAATTGCTGATTCTAAAGTGATATTAAGGTTATAAAGTGATGTTATAGCTAGTTAGATATTTTATTTCATTGTTCGGTAGCGCTGTCACATCATACAAACATTATAAAATCGTCAGCATTTAGGGCGTCTTGCACCAGAATCACTAAACGTATTTAACAGCTAAATCGATTTAAATCTGACGTATTTGTACGACTTGACAACTCGCTAAATACTATTTAAGAGTTAAACGCGTTTAGCGATTCTGGTGCAAGCCGCCCTTAGTCTATTAAAAATAAAAACGACTCGACAATTCGGTAAACTAAAAACATGTTTAGCGATTGTTGTGCATGTCGACATTAGACTTTGTACTTTTACCAGCTATTCCGCACATAGGGTATTATGGTTTGTTAAATTACACAAATAAAAGGTTGTAAGACTACGGCGTGAAATGCAGCACACGGAATGTAGCTTTCAAAACGACTCGTGTGAAAGCTGCCGACCGCGAGGAATGCGCCTGACGGATCGCTCACGCTATCTGCTGTGGCCATCATTCTAGTCCTGCTTCGAATACCTCATGGTAAGCTTGTCAGCCATTCCTGGAAAACTGTTTATTAAAAAAGTACGTAGGAAACTAAAAATACAGATAAATAAAATAAGAATCATTTATTGTAAAACTGTGTAGATCTTAGAGAGATAGGTGTGTAAGATGCGATTTCAAAGTTCAAATGACACATTCTAAATGATCCTTGTGATTTTATTGAATAAAGAAATTTTGACTTTTACACAAAATACCTTTTACCATAAAATACCACAAAAATTCTATCTAAGGAAGAAGAAAAAAGTCGCGTCTGTAGGATCTTGACGTAGGTTTATTTACTTCAACCAAATATTTAATAGTAGTTTAACTTGGACGAATAAGTCTAGTTTAAGAACTAGTTTAATTTCTCTCTTTGTCTTCATAATAAATTGACACAACAAGCAACTGAAACACCTCTATACCTAGAAAAGAAACTAAACCAATATTGAAAGGTTGTCCTAAAATACTAAATCAATTACCAGCATGGTCGTCCTACCGTTAGTAATTTGATTCTATTAACACTAGGGCAGGTTACAGCCGCCTAATTGGCGCTGGGCGGGCGGCGGCGTTGGGCGGCCTTGTCCCGGAAATTGGCCCTTTCCATCACGTTGCAACGTTAATATTTATTGCTGTTTAGAGAAACACACTTTTTAATGAGTAATTATTACGCAAGGGTTTTAAGTGTGTTTTAAATTTTCAGTGGTCGATGTGCGCAACAGAGCTTTTTACTAAATTCTTATCATATCTTGTTCTCTTGTCAGGAACTTCACACTTGGTAATTGTACTCTAGAAGTCCAAAATACAAGCTCAACGCTTAGTTTGGCCTTCGCCGGTAAACCTAAGTAAGATTTATTTGTACCTACCTTTGTTGCTACCTATGTTTTATTTCTAACTAGTGTTTTGGTAAATAAACTATTACTATTACTATATATATTTTACTAGGCTATTTATTGAGTGTCCATACCTAAAATTCAATGTTATGTAAGCTTTGATATAGATTTTGACCGCAGAACTGATATAGCTATAATAACTGGTGATGACACTTGATTTACTTTTACCTGATTGACCCACAGATATGAAACTTATGTCTAGTCATTCTGAGACCTAAGTACAGAGGGGTATAAAATATTTGTTACGTTGAATACTTCCTGGATGCAGACTATAACTGCACTGATGGCTATCAAGGTAGACTCTACCTACTGCGTCCTATTACACGCGTTTAGTTTTGACAATGAGAAAACATCATTAAAATACAATTTACTTCTTCGAGTTTCCCAATTAGCTATCTATTCAACTAAGATCACATTTAGACAGTAAACTTGTTATCGGTGCTTATGCATCGGCATCGTTCGGCCTACCTGTACCAGACATTGTTATGTTCATGAACAATCTTCATATCAGTCCGTAGAAGCCCATTGCTTGACACAGGCCTCTCACAAAATAGTAAAATCATTTTTGTTCTTTCCTATCCATCGACTTCCCCCGATCTTTCAGATGGGGGGCCGTCATGATACTTTTATTAAGGTACACTAAAATATCTGGGGCTTGTTCCGCTTTTTCCCTGCTTTCTGTGTAAACCCGGTCTAACCCACAGTGGGTTAATTATAATGAAACGCGGCGCTAATCGCGCGCTTTGTCTCAGAACAATGTGGCACCACGCCGGCGGCGCCCCGCGCCGTCAGTCGTCTTAATATATGCGCCAGCGAGTTCGGAGGTGAATAGTCCGCCTTAATTTATGTACGTGTCGCTGGTAGGTGAATAGAACGCCTTAAGTAAGTTTGGTTTGGTACTCGTTGGTTCTTCCATGAAATAATGGAATGGAGCAGATCGTCTCTGTGTTAGGTACCGTCATCAAACCCTCTCGACCCCTGCCAGACAATAAGTGAAAATATAGAACAAAAATACAATGTATTACTTAGTAAACAGTTTGGTTTTCGAAACATAACTGAGTCTTGTTGAAATCTCTTATAACCAGAGAAACTTTAGATCATATTATTATTTTATATTAGAAATCATCATCATCATCATCAGCTTGCAGACGTCCACTGCCAGACATAGGCATCTCCCACAGGTTTTCAGATATAATGATTTTGGTTGTAGAACATCATTCTTCCTGTGATCCTAATAATGTCGTTGGTCTATCGTGGAAGTCGTCCTACTCTTCGTTTTTCGGTTCGCAGTTGTCATACGAGAATCGCTGTTAAACTTATTAACCATTTCTTCACATTTTAAACGTTTTTTTTCTTCTATCCTTTGTAGACACAAAAAAGAGATAGCTAGTCATACTAGAGAGGCAATATACAACTATTACAAATTCTTTTTTTTTTATATTCGATAAAAACATAAAATGCAAACGTGCAAAATCTAGTTCTGCCAAATAGAGGTAGAAAATAATCTGACAAAGTTTTTATAGATTCGAACCGGAAGGTGAAAATTGATATTCAAAATTGATAAAGTAGCTCGCAGTCAACTAGCCAAAGTTCAAACAAATCCCAAGTTTCACTTTACTTGAAACTTTCTTTAAAAAATTGTGACCGTTATGTGACGGCCGCAACACAAGATAACCATCTATGGTTATCGGAAAAATAAATTCAAAACCGATAGGCTATAACATATAATTATTATGTTAAAAGATTAGATACGACTGTAATCTCCAGGCACGTTATTTATAGATCTCTGATCTTTTGAAGATTGCTATGAGTCGTCGGAGGCACATTTAGCATATGTCTATTGCTCATTAAACTTATTGCAAGAATAGATAATCCATACGAGGTCGCAAACACTTATTACCGGTAGGATCCTTAGTGTTTTCTTTATCATGTTCTACGCGAAATTTTTGTACGGCCGCTGTATGACGTTGGCATTATCACCGGAACTTGAAGTTTTGAGCAGTAAGTGTAACAATCGGGGCAAAGAATCAAGGAACCCTAATGGATAGAAAATGGATAGTATAGAGGGGAGAACATTGGAACAAATTTTGCATAGTCAGTGTCGACGAACTAGAGATTTTGGAAAAGAACTTTTAAAAAATAATTTATTAATAATTTTTTTAAATAATCTATGCTTTGGGTCGTGGGTTCGATCACCACTGAGAACAAACATTTGTGTGTGACAAACATAGATTTTTGTTTTATATCTGAGTATTACATAATTATAAGTATGTATCTAAAAAATGTGCACAAGTTGAAGGGAGGCCTTTGCCCAACAATGGGATGACCTATAACAATGTTTTCCCACACCGTTTAAGAGCACCGGCAACTAAATAATGATTGAATTATTAATGTTACATATGATAATAAGGAAGAATTATATTGAATCAGTGAAAATATTATATGACATTCATGTAGTTGTACTCATACATGTAACTCAGCAAATAAATTAACCTTTACTTTAACCAAAGAAAAATGTCCAGAAATCCCCTTCGCCGGGGGATCTGGCAGGGGATTTCTAGAATAAGCTATTATTTTGATAGCACATCCAGTGAGCCTCGATCATGGTCCAGACTGCAAGCGATCGCGGCTTTGGCGCCTCTCCAGCGATGGAATTTAATACCGACCACTGAATATTTATTTATGATAATACATAATGATTTATGCCTGGATTACTTTCGGCTAATAATTCTTATTGATCTTACCCGTAACTTGAGAAAGTATCGGCATCTTATGCAGTACCTTTTGACGGTAATTCATAAATCAAGCTCTAACAAAAAAAAAGAGTTTCCAAAATAAAGTTAGTAAATTCTATGAGAAACTGTCATAAGACCATTGTATTTCCATTTATTTTTTAGTTGTGATTGTCATTGAAATCTAATTTTTTAATTTATTGTCAATTATTATTATTAAATATGAAATTATTATTTATTATTACTTATAAATTTTTATTGAGAAATAATTATCTTTTTATCTCCTATTGTATACCTACTTTACCTGTGCTGTGTGTTTTTTGTGGCCAATAAATAACTGTCTAAGGGTGGCTTGCACCAGAATCGCTAAACGGGTTTAACTCTTAAATAGTATTTAGCGAGTTGTCAAGTCATACAAATACGTCAGATTTAAATCGATTTAGCTGTTAAACACGTTTAGTGATTCTGGTGCAATCCGCCCTAAGTCTATGTCTATAAGAAACCAATAACTTGGCTGATTGTAAACGCCTACTAACTCTGCTTAAAATAATTATTGTAAGCACCTGAACAGCTTATGGCGTAGCTTGCTTATCTTCACCACTAATTAGATGGATGACGGCAAGTGGCATTTACATTTGAGCACTTCCGTGTTTCAGAGTTCGCGTTCAATTGTCGCTCTCGACTCTAGACATAAGCTTTAAAAACTCCGTCACTAAAGTTGGGCCTAACTCATACGAACAAATTGTAAGCACCATTTCTTGGTGTTCCCGATATGATGTTATTGTAGTGGACTGTATGTTAAGGGCTCGGCTGATGGTATGCCGATGGTGGTGGTAATAAAAGGCCGGGGTTACAATTACACAGCAAGGTTCCGGTCAGGTAGGCTCGGGCAGAGCGACGGCGTTACTATCGCTCGTGGAGCGCGGAAAGCAAGTGAGCACACACAGTTAATGGAGCGTCCACAAATATATATAGTAAAGCCGTCTCCCCCGCTCCCAGGCGTACGCGGCGGGAAGCCCCTTAGATCTTTATTAACAAAATAATACTATCCGTAAATATACTTTGTACAGTTGTTTCCTACAATTCTTACTCATTCAAACTAATGCTTTTACAATCATAAGCAGTTTAGTCGGCGCGATTACAGAGGTTGGTTTACAACGTACGGCTTGCCTTGTTAACAATATCCGTGGAACCCAGAGCGGTTCTTTGTCCGTCACAGCGATCCGTCATAAACCTTTGCACGTGTAATATCTGTTCTTCGAAGTACATCGTTATCTACCTACATTCTTTGTCTAACTTTCCTGCCTTTGTAGGTAGGTGTTCTGTCCCTTACAAAGATTTAACTACCTAGCTAGGTGAGGCATACAAGTTCCTGGCCTGACTTAGCTTTTCAACTCTACTAAAGGGATCTCTACCTACCTACTCAGTCTCTCAGTAAAACACTAGACAATGGAATCGTATAATTTAGCATATCCTATCTGACCGATAATTATTCTACATGCTTAGGGCTACTAGGTACTCTAATGTCTAACTTCTATCCATTCTGTCGTGCACATTCTCCCGCCGTCGCGCTCTCGCGATCAACCGGTAGCACGACAGCTTTTTCTGTGGTACGCCGTAGGATGTGTCCGGCGCTTGTGATGACGTCCGCCACCCGGGTCTCGCCGTCTCGCTGTGGATCCAGTATCGCAATCCGTCTCCATGGCCACGCATTGCTGGGTAGGTTCTCCTCGCAGACGATGACGAAGTCGCCGACCTTCGGCGCGTCGCCAGCAGTATGAAGCTCCCACCGGTGCTGCAAGGCGGGTAGATACTCGCGCAGCCACCGGTGCCAAAACTCGATTGCCAGCTGTCGTCGTGTGCGCCGCCAGTGTTGGCACGCCTACTCGTCGTCGTTGTTGAACTCCCCTGATGCAGGAACGTGGTCGATGTCCTTCAGTCAGTTGGTCCGGACTGAAGGCCTCTGGATCGTTGGGAGTCACGCCCACATGACTGTGTGAGCGTGAGTTCGCCATGGCTTCTACCTTAGCCAGTAGGAGGCCGAAGGTGTCTTCTATCGGGCTCCTCCCATGAAGCGTCGTTACGGGCGCCTTTTTGTCAGGGCGCACCATACGCTCCAAAGCGCCACCTACAGCCGGCGCCACTGGTGGGATGTACCGCCACTTGACTAGGCGGACATTGCCTTCCTTTTCTGTTGCCACAACATTCGTTGTCTGTAGCTCGCGATCGGCAGCTTCGAAGCATGTGGTACTGTCGGTCGACGTCTCTTGCAGGCAGCCGCGCCGCACTGTGTAGCGGCGTGGCACGATAGCGGAGTCGCTCCCGCCGATGGAAACCGTAGGATCCTCGGAGTGAGCCGTGACTGCGCTAATCGTCGGCTCGTCGTTCGGTGCCCTGCCATGTAGCTTCAAGCAGGCCCGTCGATGTACAAGGTCCACCTTTCTTTTGACTTTCTCAGCTTGTTCTATGGACACAAAACTAGTTAGGTGACAATCCATAAAATTATACCTCTCGAATGCTGCGGCCTCTTCAGGGTCCTCATGGTTGATGTCTCGTGCATTCCCGTTCGTCATGACGAGAGCCGTGCATGGTGATGATGAAGCCCCCAGTGTGACGGTTGTCACACGATACTCTTTGGGCGCCTCTTTCTCTCCTTTGTCACCATGCCGCATGAATCTCAAACCATTCCTGCCCTGGGGTAAAGCTCTTACCTGCATAAACATTTCTTTTATGCCAGTTGACATCAATGCGTATTGTCCAAAACGCATTACCACTCCCGGTAGTGACCGTAACAGGTCCGGCCCTGTAGATAATGTGCCAGTCAGACTTATTCCGGCTGACTTTACCGCGATGTTGTGAACCATTCTTATCTTCGGTTTTCCTAGGTTCATTACAGCAAAATGAGACCAACGCCATGTCTTTCTGTTAGTGGAAAGTGACTCAGCGCGCTCCGCGATATCCGAGATAAGCAGGCTATTGACTCGTTCACTGTACTTAGCTTTCTGTTTGCTTTCTCGGTCGAGCTTGCGTTCTGAGTGCAATAACCTTTTCAGTGCATCGTCGTGCAGAGCCGCGTGAACATTTCGCCGCTGAGGTTCGGTCTTGAATCGTCCATGAGGCATCCGCCGGCTTTTCCCATCTAACGGCCGGATGGCCCTTTGTTCGGAGTGACTCACCGATGTTATCTCCTGTATCGCTAGCGACTCTAACCTGACAAAATACTTCATGTTTTCCTCGAAGGCGTCTATTTGTTGCACCGCCGCTATTGTCGATACATTTTCACAAAAGGCTTTATCGTCGGATGCGGCCTCTGTGTCTCTGTCATTGTTTGGTACCTGATCTATGTGCCTGAGTGAGGAGACGGCTTGTTCGCTCCGTCCTTGTCTTACCTCATTTGCGCACACTCGTTTTACCTTTTTCTTGGCCGACCGACCCTCGGCATTGTTCTTAGATGTTGCCTCAGGTAATGTGTACGCTCCGCGTTTATCCGCTTCTTTGTTCAGAAAGGCGGAGATCTTTCTCAGCTCTGGGACGTCGTCTCGACTCTTGATCGCTGCATAGTCATACCATTTCTTGCTCAAAATGGCTGGTAGCTTATCTACTATACATCTTACCATTTCCCGACTATGTAGGTACTCCTCACGCCCCAGAGTTTCAACGGTAGTCACTGCATTGGCCACTCGTCCAGCGAAGACGCATAGTTCTCTCGCGCCATCGCTTACCTTGGGTAGATGGCGTAGCTTTTCTATCTCAACTATCATCATCGCCTCCGCTCGCCCGAACCGTCTCTCGAGAGCCTCCATGACGGCTCTAAGTTCGGGTTGACTCACCAACAGACTGTTTACAGCCTCGTACGCATCACCCATGAGGTTTTCTTGTACGAGCGCTACATTCTCTGACTTCGAGAACACCGACTCACTGTCTCTAAATGCTGCTTTGAATGCTGACCCACTCACCTGCCCATCGTAGACGGGAAGTTCTTGTAGGTCCCTCAGCGGGTCCCTCTTCGTGGCGATCTGCGATAGCACCTCTGCTGACTCCTCTGAGCCGACGACAGACCTTTGCACGGGGGGCGGCTCGACCACCCGTCCGGGTCGATTCACAACACGGTCCTCCCGCGCTCCTTCGTCCTCCTTGACAGCAGGCGCCTCCTTAGGGATACCCACACGGTCAGCAGGTAGCAACGGCCGGTCCTCTGGCCGTCGCTGCAGCCATATGCGAACGGGGGCGAGCTCTGTCTGCACTCCTCCGTCCTTTTCTTCAGTTCGCTGGAGAGTGATCTCAGCGAGCGCTGTGGCTGCTTGCGCACTCGCTAGTTGCTCACGAGCTGCCCACACCTTCTTACATCTCTTCGACCTATGGGAACGTGACTGCGTGTGCAAAGGCTTATGTCCGGCTTGCACAACTCCGTCAGCAGTCACCTCCGTAGTTGCCGACTTCAACAAACCCGGTTCATTGTCTCTAAATGTTGCTTGGAATGCTGACCACCCACTCACCTGCCCATTGTAGATGGGAAGTTCTTGTAGGTTCCTCGGCGGGTCCCTCTTCGTCGCGATCTGCGATAGCACCTCTGCTGGCTCCTCTGAGCCGACGACAGACCTCTGCACGGGGGGAGGCTCGGCCACCCGACCGGGTCGATTCACGACACGGTCCTCCCGCACTCCTTGGTCCTCCTTGACAGCAGGCGCCTCCTTAGGGATACCCACATGGCCGGCAGATAGCAACGGCCGATCCTCTGGCCATCGCTGCAGCCATCTCGAGATCTGAACGGAGGCGAGCTCTGTCTGCACTCCTCCGTCCCTTTCCCTGAAGTCTTCCTCTTCTGCTCGCTGGAGAGTAATCTCAGCGAGTGCTGTGGTTGCTTGCACTCTCGCCAGTTGATCACGAGCTGCAAGCACTTTCTTAGATTTCTTCGACCTATGGGAATGTGACTGCGTGTGCGTAAGCCTATGTCTGGCTTGCACAACTCCGTCAGCAGTCACCTCCGTAGTCGCTGACTCGGAGAGCATCGACTCGCTGTCTCTAATTGCTGCTTTGAATGCTGACCACCCACTCACCTGCCCATCGTAGACGGGAAGTTCTTGTAGGTCCCTCGGTGGGTCCCTCTTCGTCGCGATCTGCGATAGCACCTCTGCTGACTCCTCTGAGCCGATGACAGACCTCTGCACGGGGGGCGGCTCGGCCACCCGACCGGGTCGATTCGCGACACGGTCCTCCCGCACTCCTTGGTCCTCCTTGGCAGCAGGCGCCTCCTTAGGGATACCCACATGGCCGGCAGATAGCAACGGCCGATCCTCTGGCCATCGCTGCAGCCACCTCGAGATCTGAACGGAGGCGAGCTCTGTCCGCACTCCTCCGTCCCTTTCTCTGGAGTCTTCTTCCTCTGCTCGCTGAAGAGCAATCTCAGCAAGCGCTACGGCTGCTTGTGCTCTCGCCAGTTGCTCACGAGCCGCCCACTCTTTTGTAGAGTTCTTCGACCTATGGGAATGTAACTGCGTGCGCGTAAGCCTATGTCTGGCTTGCACAACTCCGTCAGCAGTCACCTCCGTAGCCGCAGTCTCTATTCTTGTGGCGGCTCCCGTGCTTCCGCTTCCATTCGTGGTGATTTTGGCCGCAGTCCTGGTCACGCAAGCTTCTGCTCGCGCTCGCGCTTCATCGCGATCATGTTTGCTTCTAGTAACCGGCATTCTTGAATGGCTGCTTCAGTGGTCCGACTCGTTAGGACCACTGTTCCCAGTAGCTGCTTCAGAGATCCGGCAAGGACCAATGTTCCCGTAGCTGCTTCAGAGATCCGGCTTCGTAAGGACCAATGTTCCGGTAGCTGCTTCAGAGATCCGGCTTCGTAAGGACCAATGTTCCCGATATGATGTTATTGTAGTGGACTGTATGTTAAGGGCTCGGCTGATGGTATGCCGATGGTGGTGGTAATAAAAGGCCGGGGTTACAATTACACAGCAAGGTTCCGGTCAGGTAGGCTCGGGCAGAGCGACGGCGTTACTATCGCTCGTGGAGCGCGGAAAGCAAGTGAGCACACACAGTTAATGGAGCGTCCACAAATATATATAGTAAAGCCGTCTCCCCCGCTCCCAGGCGTACGCGGCGGGAAGCCCCTTAGATCTTTATTAACAAAATAATACTATCCGTAAATATACTTTGTACAGTTGTTTCCTACAATTCTTACTCATTCAAACTAATGCTTTTACAATCATAAGCAGTTTAGTCGGCGCGATTACAGAGGTTGGTTTACAACGTACGGCTTGCCTTGTTAACAATATCCGTGGAACCCAGAGCGGTTCTTTGTCCGTCACAGCGATCCGTCATAAACCTTTGCACGTGTAATATCTGTTCTTCGAAGTACATCGTTATCTACCTACATTCTTTGTCTAACTTTCCTGCCTTTGTAGGTAGGTGTTCTGTCCCTTACAAAGATTTAACTACCTAGCTAGGTGAGGCATACAAGTTCCTGGCCTGACTTAGCTTTTCAACTCTACTAAAGGGATCTCTACCTACCTACTCAGTCTCTCAGTAAAACACTAGACAATGGAATCGTATAATTTAGCATATCCTATCTGACCGATAATTATTCTACATGCTTAGGGCTACTAGGTACTCTAATGTCTAACTTCTATCCATTCTGTCGTGCACACTTGGCGAGGTAGTAATAATACAGCGTGCAAATATTTTATTCTCCTACAAACTATAATGTTCTACCTTTTCTTTACTAAAGTAAGCAAATTATCAAACGTATCATCATAAAGTGCCAGTACTTTAGTGAGTTTTTGTGTGTTGTTTATTACAGAATAGCTGAGTCAATTATGTAAATATAGTTGTTTAGTTTGTATATATCCAAGATAACTTGTCCTACTGACTTTTTGTAGCGTAAGTTTATCCCTAGTTTATGGTAAGTCTAGAGATGAAGAACAAAGCACAATGGAATATCATCGGTTGCTATTCCATTTTATATAATTTATTTCATTTTATGTTTTTTCCTCACAAGAGCTCTATCGCCCGCGGCATCTTCCAATCCAACTAATTTTTCTTTTTTTTTAAATTACTTATCAGCCTCTACTCGACGTAATATACAAGGTGTCCCGGAACTAGTCTGTTAAGCCTGAATAGAAACAGCCTCCGTATGCCAATCTTTTGCTGTCAAGTTATATTTCACTGCCCAGTATAATTTCTTCAGGTCACGTGGTACAATTTTGTACCACGTGATCATTTTTTTTAGACACTTGTCAGCAAAATGTGCGCGAAAACACATCAAATGACGTCATAATGTCACTATTTAGTCACAGAATAACTATGAGTTAGTATGAACTGACCATGATTTAAAACATTGCAGTTCAACTTTGCAGTTCAACTTTGATTGGCATACCAATGCAGTTGTGTTTCATAATCCAATAGTTCAAAGTTCGAACTGTCTAGATTGATGTGTCACCGTGTGTACGTGTGCGGCGCGCCCTAAGAATATGTACGACAAGCGCTGAAAAGAGGATGTTGTGGCACCGTAGCCGTTGAGGCTCGTGTACTAGAGCCCTTAAAACATGCTAGTAGGTTCCCCAATTCTGTTCTTATAATTGTAATTTCCTCTCAAAACATTTCCTTCAAAGCCTTCACCCAAAATAACCCGATACCATAAAAACTTTATATTATGAAGGCTGAAGAATGTTAATTACACAAAAATGTTTTTCAAAGAGTTTTTCAAGAAAGTTCGATAACACGACGATCTTGAAATTGCAAATAATGAGTTTTGCGCTTGTCTTTTTGCAAACGGGTAATTTCTGGATAAAATTTGGTCGAGCAAATAGGTACCTACCTAGTCAATTAAACACAGATCATTTTAATAGATGTAGTAAAAGTTTTTCAGTGGCTCATTATTGATTAAATTGATTTTGAACAAAATATAAAACAGGATTGCGTTTTAGCTGATTAATAGTTTTCCATAAGACTAAAACCTGCAGAACTAGGTAATATAGCCTTGTCGTGGCCTTTACGTTTTTTACAATCATTCTGTGCCATGATCACGGATAAATGTGACAATCGTAAACGTATTGTAACGTTAACGTATCCGATATGCACTGCGCGGTGACTTTACAACGTTCGGATGTCGAGCTGGCGTGGACGCGCAATATGACTCGAATACGTTAGGTTTACGTAACGCGGTGACTGTCAGATTTTTTCGTGATTACCCCTCTGGATTAAAACAAAAGCGTTCATGTGTTCACAAAGACTCATCGACCTATACTATTTCGACTTTGAAGTATTAGAAATTTAACGTTGTGAATCATGCAAAAGAGACGACAATGTGTTTGTGTAGAACGGGATGCACGCGCGGAGTGTGCCTACGCTTATTGCGCTCCCTTTCCAACGATTCTCTGCATTGTATATAGCGTAGTTATTTATGGTTGTATTGGGTATATAACCTAACGTGTGGCCGTGTGTGTAACCATCACACTTAAGATAGATAGATAGATAGATAAAAACTTTATTGCACACACAGAAAAAGAAATTACAGAAAGAGATAAAAATATGTCCACGATGTCAAGCCCCGTCATGCCGTGCCGGCGTCGCGTCGTCGGTCGCAAAGCTAGCCTTCACGAATTACACACATAATTGCTATTATCCATGTTATTCAGAAATCATCTCTGTCCCTTTGCTCGGGCTGGAGTCGCTCTTCATTAAATAAATGATGTGCCCTCCGTGCCGTATTGTGCCATTATGCCGAGTGTGTGCCCTACTCGTCTTTGTCAAACAAATTGGGTTTTGTTAATTTGGTTTCCTGTATACGTGGAATTTTAGAGAGAAACATGAGTGGCATTGACAGGAAAAAGAGAAAGAAGGAAATTTCGAATATTCATCAAAGATACCAGGAATAGGTCATCTTTGTGTCACGGCCAAACGGGTAGTGTGGTTGAAATCTAGATTTATTTGGCAGAATAAAATTAAACTTTTAGTCTTTTGTACCTAATTGTTAAGTGCTTCACCTTTAATTGGTATGCTACTATCAGTGAAAACTTTTCATTAGCCTTTTGTTACTAAGCCCTTAAGTCACCATCTCATGTGTACCACGGTATGCGTCAAATGCTATGCTATGTATCTCCGTCTCTACTATACATTTGTCAAAGACAAAGATAGGTATAATTTTCTTTGATGGATAGCATTACTCAGTGATGGTGAAACAGGCCCTAGTAATTCTGTTGACCTACTTACAGTTTTTCAAAAAATAAGTAGCTAAATCAATAAACAGCCCGCTCGGACCCGTTCCATTCAGTGCATATAAAATTAAGAAAAAAATGGCACTCGAAAACAAATGCACATCTAGTTTGAAAGCTTAGAATATATTTGAAAGTTAATTTGTCTGACTTCATGAAACACAGCTGTTGTCTGTAAGTGATTTTACCAAAACTAAAGCACAAATATAACGGGACGTCACAGAATCAGCTAAAATAAACAGTAAACTAACTGATTCAATACCACAAACCGCTCTTCGTAGAGGTGGTATGCGCAGAGCAACGACGTTTACTTCGCTGTTGCATAGAGACGAACTTTGTAAAAGTTGACATGTATTATGAAACTGATTTTTGTGATAATAAAAGTGAGCAGATGACATGAAATAACAACTTATTGGTTTGTTCGTTCATTTTCAAATAGATAACAAAATGCCAGGGGCTTAATTCTCACTTCGGCAGAGATTTTACTCTAATAGGGATGACATCATATCTCGACCGGAAACTCGTTTCACCCATTGGTGACAGGAGTTTTATCCCTATTAGAGTAAAATCTCTACTAGACAGAGCATAAGACCCCAGTTTGCTTGATCTGTTTTGTTGTCATGAGCAATTTGACACGTAAGAAGTAACCCTGTGTCTCAAATAGTGAATTCTCTGCTTTTCCCTACTCTACGTTCTACCGCCACTGTCTGAGCTCCAGTGTTTGCAGCTTTGGGTAAATCCCAGCATTTGTATTAACTTGGACGAATTTAATTACTTACTCAAATCAGCCTTTTCATTACGGCCCACTTGATTCGGCTTACGTATTTCGCAATCTATTTAAGTTCTCATTACGGCCTACAGATTCGGTAACATCTTAGAAATCTGGGATTTCTGGAATAAGCCCTTACAACTGTTCCGCAGTGGCTAAAAATTACAGTTTTTTTTTTATTTTTAGAGTTTTTGCTATGTTTGTGATTGCTGTTGGTCAATGTGAAATGCATTATTTAAAAAAATCTTCAATATTTTTAAATCAACAAAAACGATTGTTTTTGCCATACTTTGAACAATTTACTGTAGATCTAGGTACTATCGGCAAAATTTCCGCCTTACCACTTTTGAAACTGTTTCGCTTGCAAGCAGTTAGCTACCTGACCTCGCCTCTTTCTTTTGTCTTCTTATTTTGACCAACCAGAGACCTAAACATCTATTTATTTTTACGACGGCCCATTGTTTTCATAACTTTTACACCCGAAATAATTTGTTTCTATTGGTATTAAAAAATTAAGGGCTTGTCGGTTTACAGGAAATGCACCCTTAAGGTGGTAAGGTAGGACTTTTGCTGATGGTACCTCGCCTAGCTTCTGAAAAAGAGTATTATGCGTCGAAAATTGGTTCAAAAAAAGCTGTCAGCTTTTATACTGGCTTGCAGGTAGTGGTGGTCTAGGGCGCATCACGCTAGGCCTGCAAGACCGAGGCCTTCAGGTGGCCTAAAAATGTTGTCACCAGTGTACCTCACATACGTATGTAAATAAATAACCTTGTCAAAGTACAGAAAGCATCGCACTCGGGCACGTTGTAAATCCCTACTTGTTTATGGCGCAGATTGTTCGGATGTCCCATTTTTGTTTAATTTATCGACTCCCCTCCCCCCCTCCACCCTCCACTCCCCTCGTGGAGATGAAGGTACTAACATTTGGATACCTATAGACTTTAGTATTTGCGCTGGAAAGTCCTAGCAGCTTATAAAATACGTGTAAACATTATGATTAAGTTTCTTGCACGTTCTTCTAGTCTCTGGTCGTGGAGAACTGGCATTTAGAATCACTTAGTATATAAGATGATTTTAAATGATCTTTGTGATTTTAATGAATAAACATTTTTGAACTAACCTACTTACTCAACACAGCTAAAAAGTTCTCGTTTATTTTGCAAAAAAAGGCATTAATAAAAAATACATATGTTATACAAAGTGTGTGTTTTTAGTTGGTGTGTTGAGATTTGCTCCTGACTACATCCTAGTGACACGCGAGTCCAAAAGTTGGTTAGTCTATCTCGCTGCTGTAACAGCGGGACTTTCATTCGGGTCGCTGCTAATTACTGGAGGGCTCGAACTTGTTATAATTACAGGACGTAAAAAGGACTTGCCTTTGACTACCCTCTGAGGCCAGTATCAGGCCTGAAAATCTAGTGGTGTTAGAATCAACTTGCCATGAAATTATGTAGGTCCCTAGCCATTGACATTTTTACAATCGATTTACGAGAATAGAATAAAAAGTTTATTTTCCCAAACACAAAATAGGTTACCAACCTACCTATATACCTATAGGTTACCAACCTTGAGGCTATTGACTGTGTTGTAAAACCTTTATAAAGCCTGTTTAATGAGGGACTGGTGCTTGGGATAAGTTTAGAAAAAAACTTGTGTTAGACGTCCCTAATGCTCCCTTTTCCACAGACTGTAGAAGATTAATCAAAGGTAACATTTCTGAATGATAAGTCATGTAAATACATTACCCGTTTGTAAAAGTTGTGCGCAATGCCAGTGTTCTCAAACGGTGAAGGAAAACATCGCGAGGAAACCCGAGACTTAATCAGCTCCGCATGTATTTATATCGTCTTTAGATAAGATGCAAAGTCCTGATTATTATTGTAGAATGTCAGAATGGCTAGCAGGGTATGTAGCATATCAAAATCTCAGTATCTCAATACATTGATGACAGGCGTCACAGCTCAGTCGGTAATAGCTCTGCCTTCCGTGCTGTGGGTCGTGGGTTCGATCCCCACTAAGAACAAAGATTTGTGTGTGGCAAACATAGATGTTTGACCCATGTCTGGGTGTTACTATGTATTATAAGTATAAGTATGTATTTACAAAAAAAAGTATATAAGTATTCTATCAGCATCTGGTTCCCATATTACAAGCTTTGCTTAGTTTGGGACTAGAGGGCGCCGTGTGAAATGTCCATGAATATTAAAAAAAATATATTAAAAAAACATTAAATTGGTCTATAAAGCAATTCGCCTAAAAAACCCAAAATATAAATATTTCCTTTCTTTAATCTTCTTTTCTCTATTATAAGCAAATGTTTTAATTTCCTAGCCATTTCTGCGAGATTGCTAAGAATCTTGGAATTTTCTAAAAAGTAACTGTCGTTGGGTTGTAAGGACAAGAATAAGAATCATTTAAACTGTGTAGAAGATATCTTTTAGTAGGAAAAGTTTCAACAGCCTACCCATTTTGGTCGTACAATATTTTACACTTAAGTATAGATTATGTATCTACGCAAAGTAGGTACTAGCTTCATATAGTTTTATACTTACATAGGTAAGTAAAGGAATCAAACGTTTTGGAACTTAGTGCTGGGTAAGTGTGGAAGCAATCCTGCCTCCAATTCAAAGATCTTGGGTTTGAATATCTACAGTTGTGAACTCAGAAATTGTGTGGAGATAGGTGTTGTAACATTTTTTGTAGAATTATCTAATGATTCACTCTAACTTAGCTAAGTCTGATATTCTACTTACAATATGGTCAGCAGATCTTGGCAATCGGGAGGCTTGTAGACTGACCGCACTGCACTACCAAAATCTACAATTGTATAACGTTCTGCAAAAGACGGTCACCGTATTTTAGAATGTCTTACTCTTTTAAGAAGCAAGTTTTACAGCTGTCCTCAAAGTTTAATTAAACTCTTGCTTTGTCCCGACTTCACTCGTAATTATGCAATACTAGAAGAATGTTCGCGAGTTCAAGACATCCTTGTGATTTTGTTGAATAAATTCTCGATGGACTTGAAGTTGACTAACATAAGCCAAAATTAGTTAAAAAAATGTAGAAAGGTACTTATTAAATTATATATTGATCAAACAGTTACGCGCGACTTCGTCCACGAAAAAAAAACAAAAAAATATAACCAAAAAAAACAGTAAAAGTAGCCTATGTATTAATCCAGGTTACGAACTATAATATATTCCAAGTTTCATCCAAATCGGACCAGTAGTTACAGCGTGATTGAAACACAAACATCTAAACTTTGACATTTATAATAACAGTGGGATATGTGTACTTCACTAAACATGACAGATTTACCTTCGATCGTTCAAGTTTAAAACATCATTTATAATACAGGATATTACACTCAAAAGTATTTAAACCGACGACAATGATCCCTTACAGAAAACTTGGTCCATACAACGCAAATTATTTAATTAATCTTCCGTTTTTGCTAAACCGGTAGCCGTTACTTGTCGGACGTAATCATTATTAAGGCACTAGTGGAAACCAACTCTGTAGTAGCAACTGTACCAACCTGTGTACTACAAAACTGAGTAATGAAAACTTCTTTACTAAAACTTTAAAATTTTACATACAAATGTCTTACAGAGTACGTCGTCAGTGGTCGGTCGTGTTCAGTGAGGCCACACCTTGTTATCGGCAGAGGTTACCACTTCAGGTGGTCAGGTGAAATATCGGCATGATCCATGACTTATAAAAAAGAAAACAATCTAATAAGCGCTGTTCTCTGTTTTTTTATTTGGATCATCACTGTTACCGTAATATTACGTTTGTTTATAATTAGGAAACTGTATCTTCAAGGACATGTGCTGCTAATTATATTCGTAAAGAGATCCAACTCGGCTAAACTTGTACGACTTACATTACAGCCGATTACGATTTCAGCCCGCGACTGGTAGGGCTGCCAACTCAGAGTTTTAGTCGGATATTTTATAACCACGAAAATACTAACAATTTTCAAGTTAAAAAAATTATTAAAAGAACTAAAATGACTCTATTAGCCTAATTATTTTGTGGTTTACGAATGGCCAAAAATTTATATGAAAAAATGTTTGGATGCTGTAACGGCTGAACTGGTTTTGATATAACTCGAAACACACATAGTTCATAATCATCGTATGAGTTACTTTTTAACAGACACCATGCAAGTGAAGTTGTATGGGGAATATAAGTTTACTATACGGTGGTGTGCTCTATAGGTTCTGTTTCAAGTCTGAACCGATTATAGGTTATCATTGAGAAGTTTAAAAAAAAATGCAAAGGGATTAAAATCTCTGTACTTATCGAGTTTTAATTCAGGTTTGAATATATGAGCCATCATCACTGTGTTTTAATGTCACGTAATGTGTACCATTGTGCGCAGGTAAAGCTTTCCCTTGGTCGGTTTTTGAAACTTAAATCGTAGTTTTTACCCCATCCCTAGCTCTGCATTATTCATGCTAGGGTGTAATTGGAGTCTTTGCGTGGTGCTCTGTCGATTAATATTCTGATTAGTTTGGATCTTGGCGCTTAGACATTTATGTCGGTACAGGAAACTTGGTGCCGAGTACTTTCCGACATAACTATGAATTAAAATACTTGCGACGGTATGCTATGAATTACATTATTCTGTAGAATACTACTCGTTCGTTTCTATAAAATACTGGCTAACTGGAGCCAGGACCAATAGTTTAACGTGCCCTACGAAGCACGGAAGCGCTCAGATGTAAATGCCACTAGCATCCAATCCAAATAGTGACCGTGCAGAACGTGGCTTAAATTAGATAATCGGTGAAGATTGACTAAGGGCGGCTTGCACCAGAATCGCTAAACGCGTTTAACTGTTAAATAGTATTTAGCGAGTTGTCAAGTCATAGAAATACGTCAGATTTAAATCAATTTAACTGTTAAACACGTTTAGTGATTCTGGTGCAAGCCGGCCTAAGCGAGATACGCCACGAGCGCTTTTTACTCGTATATTGGAATATTGAAATTGATTATTGTGTTTATCTTTGTATCAAACACAGAGCTCGCCTCTCTCAGTTTCTTTCATAGTTCCAGTTCACCTTTGATGTTATAGTTTTTAGTCTGTGTGAATACTGGACCGTTTCCCTAGTAGCATTTTTTGTAGGCAAACCGTTGGGCCTCCGTCCCTAAAGTGGTTGGCCAACGGTTAGGTTTGTCATCCCTAAAAACTGTAGGACCAACGGTAGAATTAACGTTGGGCCGCCATGTCGGGCCAACTAGTATTAACCAACAAAAGGCCAACCAAAGATAATACAGTAAATCCACGTAGGCTCTCCGTTGGGCCCTACTGTCGGGCCAACTACTTTTAGGGATGACAAACCTAACCATTTGCCATCTATGACAAAGGCCCAACAAACAGCCAACAATTGTACGCTTCGTTGGGCCCATCAGTGTTATCCAACTGAATACAATGCAGTAAATCCACGTTGGTGCTACGTTGGGCCTTTCTGTCGGGCCAACTGTTTTTAGGGATGACAAACCTACCATTTACTAACTAAACATTCTATCGTCGGTTAAGCGTAGAGATTACTCACAGAGGCCCTACTAAAGAATTCTACGTTGGCCCTACCTAATAAAGAATACTATATATCTACGTTGGCGCTACGTTGTTTACCTAACGTAGGCCCTACCTAACAAAGAATACCATATATCTACGTTGTTTTTCTTACGTAGGCCCTACCTAACAAAGAATACCATATATCTACGTAGTTTTCTTACGTAGGCCCTACCTAAGAAAGAATACGTTGGCTTTACGTTATTTTCCTGACGAAGGCCCTACCGAAGAATGAATACGTTGGCCTTACGTTTGTTTTCTTATCGGAGGCCCTACAGTAGAATGAATACGTTGGCTTTATGTTGTTCTCCTTATGGAGGCCCTACCTAAGTAAGAATACCATTATCTACGTTGGCTTTACGTCGTTTTCCGTACGTAGGATCTACCAAAGAATAGATATCTACCTGCAACGTAGATATCCATTCTTTGGTAGAGCCTCCGTAAGGAAAACGACGTAAAGCCACCGTAGATAATGGTATTCTTACATAGGTAGGGCTTCCATAAGGAGAACAACATAAGCCAACGTATTCATTCTACTGTAGGACTTCCGATAGGAAAACAAATTTAAAGCCACCGTAGATATCCATTCTTCGGTAGGGTCTCTCCGTGTGAAACCCGACGTGAAGCCAATGTAGAAAAGGATTGAATCTGAAACACTAAAATAAAATACATTAAATATATTTAATTTTATATTTATTATTCATAAAATAGTAGCTTCTTCTATATAGAGAAAATACAGAAAGAATGGAACATTTTTAAGTAGGTACACATAATATTAATTTGTTACTGCTTAACTCTACGAGCCTCTCTTCCTCCATTGCGATCTTTGGTAAATCTGAACCAGTTAGATATCACTTCATGTATTTCAGAATCTGTTGCTTTTTCTGCTATTTTGTTTTGTCGCACTGCATCTATAAATATAAAAAGACAAGTTACGAAACGAACCACCTAGTCTGATTCTTGATGAAGTGGTCCTAATAAAAGTAAGATAACCTACCTCTTATAACTTTCATTAATTTTAAATCCTTTAATGGTAGCTTGCTATTTTTTCCTGTCCAATTGTATTGCAAAGCAAGTCTGTTACTGAATAGTTTCTCTAAAATTCTTCTTATAATGACAGCTAGCTTGTTTCCACCCACTAAGCTAAGATGAGTAACCTGTAATTAGAATAAATACTAATAAAACTAAATGTCTACTAAACACAATTTTTACATTTATGTATTTTTGGGGATTATAGTTACCAAATGTTTCCCATTTTCGTCAATATATATTTCGATTTTATTTAGAGCTTCATGATCATCACATGGTAATGTTATCCCTTCTGGAAGAGACAGCTCAATTCCAGTGACAGGCCCAGAAGATTGAAGTCTTTGCAATATTTCATGCTGTGATATTTGCAGATCTTTTATGTCACTTTCAATACAAGCCAAGTGCTTTGCAATCACATCTAAAATAGAAAAAAAAATTAAGAACTAATAAACTAATAATTTTAAAAATATTTAAAATACATACTTTTGTAAAAAAATTTGTAGTAAAAAAAATATAAAAAATTTCAAGTGAGAGTGAGGCCTCGCTCTCTAAAAGAACACCCTGTTACCACCCACTATACTATTAGACCAATCAGAATCTACAAGTTTTTAGTTTACTTATTCTTACCTAAAGCATGTGATTTATGTACAGTCAATTCATCTTGAATTGGTGTGAGAGTCAAATCCAGTGTACCTTAAAATAAAATTTTAATTAGGTTTTCATAGACTCAACATAATATTAAACACATAGCGTCAGAAATAAAAATTTAGAATTTATTGATTTATCCTTAGTTCGGCCCTGGATTATTGGATTTGGCTGTTAGTTTCAGGCTCATGAATAGACAAAGTCATACCATGATGACCTTCGGATGATGCCATCATGTCTGAATAAGTAAATCTGTCGTTAGGTTTGTGACAGATAGACGGATAGACAAAGTCATACCATGATTACCCTCGAACCCTAACGACAGATTTACTTATTCAGGCATGATGGCACTAGTAGGTACTTACAGTCAGCATCGGTAGCACCCAGGTGATCCAGCCCTTCAGGTGGTTTTGGGTACTGTAATTCAGTCTCTGCGTCTGATGAGTGACTGGTGGTATCACTGTCATATATTTTTTGTTTTGTAACGCCTCCTCTCTGTGGATATTATAAGGTTACCGTCACTATTCACCTCCGAGTCATATTCAGCCTGTTTTGCTTTAGCAAAAGCTTTGCCCAGGTCATCTAAAATTATTGTAAAGAGTCAAAGTAGCTACTTATTACCTATAGGGTAATTTATTACCTCAAGTTGTAATATTGCAACAGGTTTACTAAGTTTATGTAGGTAGGTACCTGTTGTATAAAATACACGCCTAATACCGAACAAATTCCATGTTGTATCAGGCACAATTGAACCACTAAGGCACCTATTAAATTTTGTTGTCTTCGGTGGCCACATGCAATGTGTTTTTCGAGGAGTAATCCATTCATCCCTTATTACACTAATACAATCCTCGTCTTCGGTAAATTCTACCACACTGTACATTACCGTGGCTTGTCGTTCTGTTCTGGCATACCTACATAAAATATTGGATAAATTATATCACAACCGATCGATGCTGTGTTTAGCAAAACGCAAGCATTGATCGGCTACACGTACGTAGGTATGTATTCATACCACAAAGAAAACTCAGGTCACAAAATTTTCTATCTAGAATTGAGAAGGCACTCACGTTTTGGAGAATTAATTCAATATTCGCTGTAGACTGGCTGGCGGCTGCTGCGTATTAACACAAAATGGCGGAAGACCTGACCGAAAAGAGCGTCGTCTCTAGAGTAGGGATATTCGATATACATCGATGCATCGAAAACATCGATATTTACAATGCGATACATCGAATCGATCCGATGTTTTGAAATGCTTTCGATATACTCGATGTATCGATGTTTTTTCAATGTTTAGGAGAAAAACATCGAATCGATTATAACCAATTAATTTCATAAAAACTCAAGTTTGCCCCCTAAAATTTTTTTTCCTATTTGTTTATTTAAAAAAGAAAAGTTTTGTTATTCAATAGTGCACTGACAATATAATGTCGTTGCGGCCATCGTGTACTAAAAAATTATGTTGGCAGCACTGCACACGAGTCAGTGACAAAAAAAGCTGTTTATGTCGTGTCGGCCGGCGAGCTTCTAGATCACCATCACCCCCATTTTCCACCGTAGGTATATGAATCGCATTCACACAGTTGTTATTTCTTAAAACTAAAACGTCTTCTATATTAAATACTCATTCAAGTTAAACCGAAAATCATGCAAATCACAGCGGACACAAAGGACAGCAAAATCATAGTAATAGGGTTCCGTTTTTTACCCTTTGAGTACGAAACCTTAAAAAAGTACTCGATGCTTACAAAGTATCGATGTTTTCACCCGATACATCGAATGACATCGATGTACGGTTCTGATGTATCGAATCGAAAAAAAACATCGATGTTAATAATTCTTTTAATTAAAATTCGATTAATCGATTAATTTTGAATTAAGAAAAATCGATTCTTATTGTAGAGGTTAGAGAATTTTTTCAACCAATAAAAACTATTATTCGATAAAAAAATGGAGGTGATCCGAATATTTTTACCTGTGGTAAGCCCAAGCGACGCCAACAATTTGATTTGTCTCTAGTATATACTAGGTATTCTATCAGCAATCTAGTTCCCATAGTACCTACCTACCTACAAGCTATTTAGCTTAGTTTGGGACTAGAAAGCGTTGTTTTAAAATGTCCATAAACATTTATTTATTATTATTACAATCACAACAGCATTCGTGATTTTTCTTGATTAAATGATTTTCGACCTTATTTAAATGAAGTTACCACTGACATTCCTTTATATCAACGGCGCAACTAAAGAAACGATTCTGATTCCGAAAATCGAGTTTGTTTGTTTGTCTGTTTGTTTGTTCGCAAATCACACCTAAACTACTGGACCAATTTCAATGAAACTTATACCATTCAGAAGTTTTATTTTGGGATTGAAACATACCTATATTTTATTGAAATTAAAGACGTGGATTCTTAGATAGGCTTGACCTCCCTAAACCAAAAGCAGCCTTTGACACGAGGTACGTACCTACCTAGGTACATCGTATGTTGGTTGACAGATATTTTAGTGGAAAGTTTTGCACGCGTACCTACCTAAGAAGTCGCGGGTATCAGCTAGTCTTCACTATTTACGTACAATACGTTCAAGAAATCTAGGCCATCTAGGCAAATTATATATAGATAAATTATAGTTCAGACTAGGTTGACTAGGTAGGTACCTATATAGATAAATTATAGTTCAACATAGTTGTAACTTAGTCTGAAATCAATTGAGATAGGTAGGTAGGTACCTATAAATCGGCGGCGCTCGTAAAGTTATGTTCGAACAAACATTCCTACCTAGTTTGTGTGTAAGAATGTTTTTTTTGAGCAAAACTTTCGACCTGAAGATTGAATGAAATCTTCATGAAATTAGATAAAGGTAGGTCGACAAGTTATAGTATAAGTAACTATACCTATCAAAGGTTTGCTGGTAAGATTGTGAGTTAGATTAGCCAAGGATTGATATCGTGGTCGTAAATAGCTCTGCATTTCATCGACGTACCTGTACTTACCTGTCTAGGTACCTACCTACTTACCTAGTCGACCGAGCGAGCGAATGACTGGTAGGGCATAATCTGTAAGGGAATCGTGCGTGATTGTTTTCGGTTGGAAAGTGTAGACAGGTGCCTACATAAAGACATACCTAGGTAGCTTATAAAAAAATGTAGGTAGGTACCTAGGTAGGTTAGGTAGGTAGGTGGCATTTTCTTAATCATGTTTAGCCCACCCATATACCTATGTCCCATGTCTATATGTAATAAGTAGGTACCTAGGTACCCTATACTAACTTATAATAAAATTAAGAGGTACCTACCTACTTTCTTTCTTTCTATAGGTACCTACTACTAGTAAAGTAAATCAAATCCAGAGATGGATTGAATAGGTAAATATCTACCTACCTATTGGACCTGTTCATGTTCATTATTATACCTACCTAGGTAGGTAAGGTCGGTGCGTCGAGACAAGGCGTGATTTTTCTGGAACAAATGATTTTCGATCTTATTTTTATTATTTTACGACTGATATTCCTTTATTTCAACGGCGCCGCCGCGCCGCGGCCGCTCGTTCGATGATCGCCGCGAGTTCTACCTACGTATACATGGGTAGGTACCTAACTATCTATCACTATTTACGTATACCCACAATACGGTCAAACAATCTAGGCCATTTTTAGGCAACAATTCAATTCAATTCGATAAATTTTCGTTCAGACTACATACCTACCTACCTAGTTGTAACTTAGTCCGAAATAATAAATTTATTGAGATAGGTACAAATCGGCGGTAGTAAAGTTATGCTCGAACAAACATTCCTACCTAGTTTATGTATGTACATATATGTACCTACCTACCTGGTTGGTTCATAGTAAAGATCTTCTGTTAGTATTTCAACCGAATATAGATAGATAGGTACCTATATACCACCTCGGTAAGGCATTTCTGTTGTTCAAAATCAAAACGTAGTAGGTAGGACGGTATTTCTAGGGAATTTGTAGGGGAATCGTGATTGTTTTCGGTTGAGATTTTATCAGAAAACTATCGTTGGCACTTGGTTGGCTCATAGTAAAGAATTTGTGTTAGTATTTCAACCAAATACCTCGGTAGGGCATTTGTAGGGGAATCGTGTTTTTTTTCGGTTGGGATTTTATCAGAAAACTACCGTTGGCACTTGGTTGGCTCATAGTAAAGAATTTGTGTTAGTATTCCAACCGAATACCTCGGTAGGGCATTTGTAGGGGAATCGTGATTGTTTTCGGTTGGGATTTTATCAGAAAACTATCGTTGGCACTTGGTTGGCTCATAGTAAAGAATTTGTGTTAGTATTCCAACCGAATACCTCGGTAGGGCATTTGTAGGGGAATCGTGATTGTTTTCGGTTGGGATTTTATCAGAAAACTACCGTTGGCACTTGGTTGGCTCATAGTAAAGAATTTGTGTTAGTATTCCAACCGAATACCTCGGTAGGGCATTTGTAGGGGAATCGTGTTTTTTTTCGGTTGGGATTTTATCAGAAAACTACCGTTGGCACTTGGTTGGCTCATAGTAAAGAATTTGTGTTAGTATTCCAACCGAATACCTCGGTAGGGCATTTGTAGGGGAATCGTGATTGTTTTCGGTTGGGATTTTATCAGAAAACTATCGTTGGCACTTGGTTGGCTCATAGTAAAGAATTTGTGTTAGTATTCCAACCGAATACCTCGGTAGGGCATTTGTAGGGGAATCGTGTTTTTTTTCGGTTGGGATTTTATCAGAAAACTACCGTTGGCACTTGGTTGGCTCATAGTAAAGAATTTGTGTTAGTATTCCAACCGAATACCTCGGTAGGGCATTTGTAGGGGAATCGTGTTTTTTTTCGGTTGGGATTTTATCAGAAAACTACCGTTGGCACTTGGTTGGCTCATAGTAAAGAATTTGTGTTAGTATTCCAACCGAATACCTCGGTAGGGCATTTGTAGGGGAATTGTGATTGTTTTCGGTTGGGATTTTATCAGAAAACTATCGTTGGCACTTGGTTGGCTCATAGTAAAGAATTTGTGTTAGTATTCCAACCGAATACCTCGGTAGGGCATTTGTAGGGGAATCGTGATTGTTTTCGGTTGGGATTTTATCAGAAAACTACCGTTGGCACTTGGTTGGCTCATAGTAAAGAATTTGTGTTAGTATTCCAACCGAATACCTCGGTAGGGCATTTGTAGGGGAATCGTGTTTTTTGTCGGTTGGGATTTTATCAGAAAACTACCGTTGGCACTTGGTTGGCTCATAGTAAAGAATTTGTGTTAGTATTCCAACCGAATACCTCGGTAGGGCATTTGTAGGGGAATCGTGATTGTTTTCGGTTGGGATTTTATCAGAAAACTATCGTTGGCACTTGGTTGGCTCATAGTAAAGAATTTGTGTTAGTATTCCAACCGAATACCCCGGTAGGGCATTTGTAGGGGAATCGTGTTTTTTTTCGGTTGGGATTTTATCAGAAAACTACCGTTGGCACTTGGTTGGCTCATAGTAAAGAATTTGTGTTAGTATTCCAACCGAATACCTCGGTAGGGCATTTGTAGGGAAATCGTGATTGTTTTCGGTTGGGATTTTATCAGAAAATTATCGTTGGCACTTGGTTGGCTCATAGTAAAGAATTTGTGTTAGTATTCCAACCGAATACCTCGGTAGGGCATTTGTAGGGGAATCGTGATTGTTTTCGGTTGGGATTTTATCAGAAAACTATCGTTGGCACTTGGTTGGCTCATAGTAAAGAATTTGTGTTAGTATTCCAACCGAATACCTCGGTAGGGCATTTGTAGGGAAATCGTGATTGTTTTCGGTTGGGATTTTATCAGAAAACTATCGTTGGCACTTGGTTGGCTCATAGTAAAGAATTTGTGTTAGTATTCCAACCGAATACCTCGGTAGGGCATTTGTAGGGGAATCGTGATTGTTTTCGGTTGGGATTTTATCAGAAAACTACCGTTGGCACTTGGTTGGCTCAAAGTAAGGATTTTGTGTTGGTATTCCAACCGAATACCTCGGTAGGTCATTTGTAGGGGAATTGTGGATGATTTTGGTTGGGAATACAGTTGATTTATTACAGTTGGGCCAGCGTTGGCTTACTGTATAGAAATTTCGTCGGCAACCGAACCAAAAACATATGTTGGGCCATCATTTGCTCATCGTATGTATTTACGGTTGTTAAAACAACTATTATCAGTAGTTGGGCCAATGTTGGGAGATTGTTTAGAAACTGTCGTAATAAAATTTGAGTTGGCTGTTCGTTGGCTCGCTGTAGGCAATGTCACTACCACTTCCCAACGTGATCCCAACCGTTGGCAACCGTTGGCCAACACAAATTGCTACTAGGGTTAAAAGCATTAATAAAATTGTTTTTCGATAAAAACACTTGTTAATTTTTTGTGGTTGTCAAGAATTTCTGTTGGATACTCTAACCCTATTTCATTAGATTACACTATAATTTTCATACTTTTTATGAACTAAGTATAACAAAATGTGTATGCGTTCTCCTCTTAGCAATTTAGTTTGAATGCAAAGTCAATAAATAAAATATTATAATTAAGTTTTTTCAGTTGAAATTGAGATAATTTATGAGAGCAAAGAATTATGTGTTCGGTAATTGAGTTTTTCAACTTGGAAACCTTTAACAAGTCTCTAAACATTTTTACGGTGAAATTCTAAGGCAAACACCATAAAAAAATTTACGATTATATTCCCAAAACAAGAATTAATAAAGTTGGTTTAATGGCCGACACTCATCGTTTGCGTGTAAACTTGAACTTTCCTTATATTAATGTTTTATGGCTATAACTTGCAACAGGAGAGCTATTTATTATACTAAGAAAATTATTTTAATTTACATATTTTCAGGTTTTACTTTTTAGTACAGCCCTATTTTTTTTTGGCATCATTTTGTATTTAATAGTGATTTGTTTTCAACACACTTGATAGTAAAAGATAGTAAAAAAAAAGATCCTGATTGTCAAGATAATCGCAGGACAAATAAAAAAAAATTAAAATGAATCCTGACAAAATAATGTAAAAGCGTACCCATTACAAAGAACTCATAATTCAATTCTCTAAACTCAAAGAACCAATTATTGCTATCCCGCAAAATTTTAAAGTTCAGACTTGTTTGGAACAATATCGTAGAACCACCTGCAGGGGTATGCCAATCAAAGTTGAGCTGCAAAGTTGAACTGCAAAGTTTTAAATCATGGTCAGTTCATACTAACTCATAGTTATTCTGTGACTAAATAGTGACATTATGACGTCATTTAATGTGTTTTCGCGCATATTTAGCTGTCAAGTGTCTAAAAAGAATGATCACGTGGTACAAAATTGTACACTGGGCAGTGAAATATAACTTGACAGCAAAAGATTGGCATACGGGGGCTGATGGTAAGCACGAATAATATATGACAGTTGCCGCGTTACGTAAACTTAACGTATTCGAGTCAACTTGCGTGCCAACGACAGCTTCACTGCCGAGCGTTGCAGTATCACCGTGCAGTGTATCTCGGAGGCGCTACCTTTGCGATACTTACGTTTACAATTGTCATTATATTTGTGCCGACCTCTCTGAAACACCTAGCTTACGTTACAAAAATATAAAAGGTACGGTTAAGAGGTGGTACAGTCGAATACAAAATTATAACCAGGGTAACCAGTACCTAATACTGACCAAAAAATAACTGGTATTTTTTTAGAATCACCTAGTTATATAAGACGATTTTAAATGATGCTTGTGATTTTATTGAATAAGAGTTATGACTTAGGTATTTACAAGATTTGGTCAAAACCATATTTAAAAAAAATTAGAAATGTTTATATTCTCTATCTAAAACTTAGCACTCAGCATTGGGCATTTCCACAGTTTCACCATGATACGGCTCTTAATTTACATGCGAATTACAACCTTTTGTGAAATATTCACAGCTGGCAGAAATACAAGGAGTTTTAGCTCTTAAAAGGATATACAATGGATTTATGTGTTACTTGCGCGTTTTTATCGTAGAGTTACATTTTTGAGGGGGAATACAGACGGACTTCATAATTCAAGAAAAAAACCTTTAGAAAAAAGTATTATTGAGAATCAGTTATCATATCTTACTTAGTACTGCCCTCGTATTCCAATCTTTTGCTGTCAAGTTATATTTCACTGCCCAGTGTAATTTCTTCAGGTTACGTGGTAGAATTTTTTACCACGTGATCATTCTTTTTAGACACTTGACAGCAAAACATGCGCGAAAACACATCAAATGACATCTTAATGTCACTATTAGTCACAGAATAACTATGAGTTAGTATGGACTGACCATGATTTAAAACATTGCAGTTCAACTTTGAGATTGGAATCGCCCCCCTGAACACAATAAACACCTTATATTGTGTCTTCATAAAAGCCATTGGTATTAAGTTCAGTTACTGTCTAGATAATATTTTTAAGACACAGGGAAGTCTAGTAACACCAGCTTTAACCCTATAACAATAGAAATCTAGACTTTAACTGAAATCTAGACAGTAACTGAACTTGATACCAATGGCTTTTATGAAGACACAATATAAGGTGTTTATTGTGTTCAGGGGGCGATTCCAATCTCAAAGTTGAACTGCAAAGTTTTAAATCATGATCAGTTCATACTAACTCATAGTTATTCTGTGACTAATAGTGACATTAAGATGTCATTTGATTTGTTTTCGCGCATGTTTTGCTGTCAAGTGTCTAAAAAGAATGATCACGTGGTACAAAATTCTACCACGTGACTTGAAGAAATTACACTGGGCAATAGTAACATTCAACCTTAAAAGTCGAGCGCTTGACAAGGAGTCAAGCTAACATGCAGTCCTCAGGCATTTGTTGACTTCATGCGGTCCATCTGAAAGTTTCTGTGAAGTCATTTTGTTATCAGCCTTATTTTCACGTTTACTGTAGAGTTATAACCGTCTCAGTGCGATAAAGTGTGCGAAGGCGTTGTAGGAGGTATAGCTGCGTTGTAACGTGTAGTAATGATGACTAAATGGTTGAGACGTTTACTACATAATACTTCTTTATTTAAAAATCCGTATTTTTACTTGGAAATTTACATTATAATACTGTACAGTGGCAATGTATGAAAAATCTACTTGTTTAGTTACAATTAGGTATAAATTTTTACTGTATATTTTTAAATTATTTGTAATATCGTCATTGCCATGATAAAGAACAAAACTTAAATTAATTTAAATTTTCATTTGGTACAACTCTGTCTGCTATTTTTGAAGGCACGAAAAATGGTTCTCAACTGCGACTTCATAGAAAAACACGATCGATCCTCGATTTTCGAAACTGAAACTGTGCTTTATTCACGACTAAATGTGACAATCGTAAACGTATCGTAACACAAGCGTATCCAAGATACACTTCGCGATGACGCTGCCACATTCGGCAGTCGAGCTGGCGTTGACGCGCAATATGATTCGAATACGTTAAGTTTACGTAACGCGGCGACTGTCAGAGTTATTCGTAATTACCCCTTTGCTGTTTTAGGTACCCTGTTCAAAAGAAGTTGTGAAAAACTGATGTCGCAGGACAATGTTCTGTGGTAAGATGAAGTTTAAGAAAACCTGTTTAAAGATCGGAATGTTCACTGCATGTTTTGCTTGATAAGAAAATGTATTCGTATAGTACACGGCTCCAGATTGAATTTTAAATCCATTTCTCGTAGGTCGTGTAAGCGTTTTCCGATAACACCTTGTAACCGGCACACAGATTCTGTAACAGTATCTACTGGCGCGGTAGTTTCACTTTAAAGACCATAGATGCCCATTGACCTTTATACCAAAAACAAACAAGACGGGTGCTAATAATAAGCATAAAATGGATTGAAAATATCAATTTTATTTCATGAAACTGAAGTTAATCATAATAGTAGTTTAAGTTATGGTTAAACTATGCAGACGTAGTTTGGCAAAAAATAATATAGATTAGGATTATTTGGTATATCGAGTCGGTAATTATTTTTCCAAAAACACTCCAAATAAAAAGAATAATCTTACATTCTGAGCGAAAATTGCCAATCACCTATTTAAGAAGTATTCTTAAACTTTATGCTAGCGGCACAAAGCTTATTTTACATTGTAAGCTGCGTAAAAGTGGTACAAGGTGGCCGAATGTCGCGTATTTGCGTTCGTATCAGTACAAATATTGCTTCCAGAATGGTACGGATTCAATCTTCTGTGTTTGGATAACAATAGATCTAAGACGATGTAACGGCGTGGAATAATCGTTTGAGATCTCAGAACGTGTGCTAATAAACAGAGCTCACTAACATTATTTTTTTTATTGCCTACTACAGCTCAGTTGATAAAGCTTTTTGCGCTGGTAAAAGTAGGCTGTGGATTTTTTATATTTATCACTTATCCCAAAGTACCTTAAACTACACACTTTATACCTTGGACTTAAATTAAAAATGGTATCTAGAATTACCATTTTTTTCACCTGATAAGTCTTCATAACACGGCCCAGTTCAACTAGTTTTACCCAAATCGGTCCAATTATTCGAAAATTGAGTCACAAAATACTTATCTTGATATTTCTAATACTAATAACCTACTATTTATAATTGTAGCTGTTTGTTATTGCTATCTCTCACTAATAAGTAATGTCAAACAGTGACAGACTTATTCAGCGTTTATGAGTTATACTCCCTAGTGTTTTAGAAGCCTGTAAGACCACAGTAAAACAAACATAGTACTAATGCAACTGCTGACATAGTAACACGAAGGCTTCGAGCGGCTTCAGAGCCCGCGGGTAATATAATTACGACGGACGCTGTGGCGCTGCACTGTGTCCGGCCACGCTGTGATGTGTGGTACAAACTGAAAGATTTGTAAAGCAAACCTTTGAAGATAACTCAATTTCTACACGATGAGTTTTTCACACCCATAAAAAGAAATAAATTCTTTTTAAACGCGTTAGCTACGTGTCCTGAACGCACGATTTTAAAGTTTTGATCAAGATTTCACACATCGTGGCCCATTCACCTTTACTAGCCGAATGTTGTAGTGGCAGGAAGGTTTTTTATAAAACAGTTTGTTCGGAAAAGTACTATCACTGCACATACTACTATAATACATTGTAGTACTTGTTATAAGCAGGGGTAAACGATTAACATGAGACAGGACTAGTGTCAGTACGTTCCACAATTTTTTCTCAAAACAAAAGAGTTCAACAGAATGTCATATAGGTACGTAGATTTGGAAGACTGAACTAAAATCTTCACTGAACTTAGTAACACCTAGACGAACAAACATCTATGTTTGCCATGACGCAGATGATTGTGCTTGATGGGAATCGAATCCTCAATCCACAGCATGGAAGGCCGACTGCGCTGAGGCGTCTGTCAAAAAAATGCAAAATTGGAGCGATTCCGCTTGTAAACAGTACAGTGTATATCTCTTGTGACTTGCACCATTCCCCCAGATTTGCATTATTCTGTATTTGCGTACTCAAATAAGTGCCGGGGAGCGGAACATTAGGAATTAAAAGAGTACCTGCTAAATTAATTATGAGGCGTAGTTTCCATTGCGAAACTATTTAGAACCGAGCTAACACTACATCTGCTCGAGCGTTTTTAAGCAGAATTATAAAAATCTTTTACGCTGTAAAGTTCAGCAATTATTCAGTCAGGTAGTGTAGTTATAAATAATTTGAGGTTTTGCTTCTTTTTTAGCAACATAACCACAGGATTTTGAACTGTATGTTCTCTATGTTATGTTATGCATGGGTTGGTACCAACCTTCAAAATGAAACGTCATGAATCGTGACTATAGGTACCAAACATAGGTACTATCGCCCAAAATGAAATATTTTTTATACAACGAAATGATGAAACAAGCCGATGGCCCACCTGATGTAAGTGGTAACCACTGCGTATAACAATGCATTGGTTCACTGAGCATGTCCCTAGGGATGTGTTCTGTGATGGGTTGCATTGCGTCCATCAGTCTGTGGCATCAAGATGTACATGCGTATAGTCCTTATGATTGGGTATGTCTCTGATCAGGTACTTATTTTAGATCCCCTCCCGGCAGTCGCTGGGCTCGGTAAGGGGATTTCTGGTCAAAAAGTCCAGAAATCCTGCACACTTGCACACTGTTTTTTATTAATTTTCATTTTGTAGTTGATAATCGTGGGTATACCTATTTATTCATTAATGTTTGTACTTACATAATGCTTTTTTGATATGTTTTAATTTCCATGTAGGTAGGTATATAGTTAGATTTTCCGTGGAATCACCGAACGGCCCTGGCGGAAGACCAGCGTTGGTTGGCAGTCAACCAACCTATGCTGAGCCAGGGTACGTTTTACGGCACCTATGTAACCCTATTTAGTATAAGTTTTTTGCTTATTTTTTGAAATTTCGTGTCGTAATAAATGCTTTTTATTCTTTTAAAATCCCCTTCGCAGGGGCAACACGCAGGGGATTTCTGGAACAAGCCACTCAGGATAGTAAGTTTGTGGTCTCTACTGTTTCTAAGTGGTAATTCCTCGTGACTAAAGACTAGAAAACCTACACAGCTCCTAGAATTTCGGAACAAAGCATTACATTTGTCGAGCTTCACTGCTGTACAAAGAAACATTGTAAACAAAATTCACTGAGCAATTTATTCAAATGAACTCATAAAGTTGAATCGTTATTTAAACTGACAGCTGGCTTTGATATGTTTGACAGTTTTTAACTGTTTTAATTGATGTGATTGGACGATGGAGTTATGGCATTGACTTTGTTAATATAGGGTTTATGTTTAATACTCTACATACTTTTATAACACCTGTTTATGCAACATAAAAGTGCAATAAAGATTTTGAATTTTGTTATGCATTAAACCTCATTAGAATCAGAATCACAAAATTATTTCATTAAAATCACTAGGATCATTTAATATGAAACCAGTTATCGGAAACCAGCAATGTGAGCATCACTGCTTGGCGGCAGAAATAGGCTCAGTAGTAATACTTCCCCTGGTAAAGTTATGAAGTTAAAAGTTATAATGTTAAAAATAGTGTAAAACCGTAAAATCAACCCTACGCGGGTTGAGCGTAAAATAACTAAGGAATATTTTTATTAAAATGTTGGTAAAACCGAACAACTGGTAAAAAACCGGGTAAAATCACAAAGCTGGTCAAATCGATAGGAACCGGCTGCGAGATTATTGTTTGGAGTGGAGTAGACTAAAACGCTGTATATAACCTTTTGCAAACAATGTTTGTATTGAAATAAATGAGACGAAACTGTGATAGAAATATTAATAAAATTGAAAGGTAGGACGAGATACCAGTAGTCGGAAACAAGAATAACTCAGAAACAAGAGTCTGGGCAGTTGTGGTACCTACCATTATTCTTCACGTAAGTATACATTTATTTCCTTAATTTTTAATTTTTGATATTTTGGATTCTGATAACCTTAATCCACATGCATCTTAAAAATCTGAGGAGATGTAAACCGATATTTAGCATACCAGCCGTGATCCTTAAAGAATCTAGTTCTTTAAATAAAGATTTAGTTATAGCCCACACGTTTTCGAGTCTAAAATTATTTTCACATAACCTCAAGCTAAGCCTGTGTATTTAATTCCACTTTATTGTACAATAAAGTGTTTTCCATTCATTCATTTCAATTTTATTCAATTCTGTAAAAGCATTTACTCTTTTCTAAAACTACCCAGTACTCTCTTTGCTTTGTTGTACGTGCGCCCAGATGGTTAATAACTACGTTCTGCCGTTTGAAGCGTACGAGTGAACACAGTAGAGTGTACACGCGTATTTACTGTACTTACACGAGTGCAAACTAGAGTGTATACAGCGTGTATAAGGTACTTGTTGTAC
Organism: Gandaritis pyraliata; assembly: GCA_947859175.1. Classification (NCBI taxonomy): domain Eukaryota; kingdom Metazoa; phylum Arthropoda; class Insecta; order Lepidoptera; family Geometridae; genus Gandaritis; species Gandaritis pyraliata. The sequence goes on from OX401864.1 coordinate 9,811,319, forward strand.
CACAGCTCTTCAAACCAGCTTTACGTAGGTAGTAATTTTGATCAAGGTTTCATTCCAAATTAATCAATTTCTCTGGCTTTCAGTCTGTCAAAATTTAAAAGATAGATGAAGCGAATTTGAGATTGTGAATTGATTGAGTTAGAGAAAATTTGGAGAGATGAAAATAAAATTGAAATCAAACAGTAATAACTGTGATTACAGGTGGATTTAAAAAAATATATACGAAAATAAAATGAGATGAAAGACTAATCTCAAAAAAATCTAATTTGTTTGTGAAAGTTACTTGTTAAAAATAATAAAAGAAGAGTTTTCGAACTCTGACCTTTTGGTCTCAATGAAACACCCTGTATAAAATCTGGAGTTTTCTATTCCATCTAGTAGGTACCCTAATAAAAAACAGTACCAAAATACCATTTTTTATACCGTAATTCCAATGATCAGAAACATCCATAAACCCGAATACGGACCGAAAGATTCGGCAGAACGTCAAAACCGACCGAATCAATTCGGGCGCACGCAAATTGGGCTGTTACGAATGTACATACCTACACACTACCTACACACTACCACTGGACGTATCGCGATACTTTTTATGCTTTTTAGTCGATTTGCTTTCTTAGTAATGGACTATGTCCACTGAAGCGTTCCTTTCAAGTACCTTACTCCTGAGAAAATCCTTCAGTTTGTATTTAGCTGCAGGGCTTAGTGCTGAACTACGAACTCCTGAAACAGTTGTGACGCTTAAACAAATAGCGATCACAATAGGCCATCTGAGGGGCGAGTACGAGTTTACAGTGTGCAATACGTTTGACGCCAACCACACCGGTGTGCGCTGCTTGGTATGGAAACACTGAGCGGAAGCTTGACGAGACCAAGCTTCTCAAAAAATCCGCTCAGTGTTTCCATACCAATCAGCGCACACCGGTGTGGTTGGCGTCAAACGTATTGCACACTGTAAACTCGTACTCGCCCCTCTGGACCGCAGTAATTTTATACCGCAAAAAAAAACACGATATACGAGTAAATTCTTCTAAGCGTAATCAATGTAAACAATATTACTAATCCTTCGATAAACATTATTTTTGATTTACCGTAGAATATAATATAAAGAATACTTTCATAGATTTACATAACCTTTATAAACGCTTTGATAACTTACCGTATTATTACTTTATCGCTCTTTTTGTTTAATTGACAAAATTCAAGCATCATCATCTTCAGTTTCATGTCTTCAGACGATCACAACAGTGAAAAAGTTGACGAAAAACATACACAAAACTTTCTTTTAAAACTGAACGCTATGGCAGATAGGAAGCTTTATCCACCATTTTATTGGATGTTCATGTGTGTTTTAGTCGTTTTTTCTCGTATTATTGGGGAGTTAACAAGTGGCTGGCGTCGGTCGGTTTTTTGACGATTTTTACGCGTTTTTTTTTGCAGCTACGTTCGTTACCGAGAGGGTTAATTTTCGCCGCTAGTTTTTTGCCAGAATATAACGCAAGGTTTTAACAAGGCCAGATTATTCGGAAACTTGGAGTAAGAGCTGCTTAATCTGGTTATAGTGTTAAGGGTACAGTTCGGGAGAAAATCGATGGTTATGGGACATCGTCATTTAATTAGCATCCAGACTAATTTTAGCGCAATTTAGTAGACATATTTTAAATGTTTAAAAAACCCTTAGTACTTTTGTCTGCTGTTGTACCGTCCCCTGACGATGTAGAGTAAACTATTAGGTAATACTACAAACATAAGCTAAGCGACGTTCTGCGCGGTCACTATTTGGATGGGTGACCGCTAGTGGCATTTACATCTGAGCGATTCCGTTTTTAGTAGGGCACGTTAAACTTCGCCTTCACTTGGCCAAGTGAAGACGAAGATAGATGTCATGTCGTATAAGGACGTCAAGGAAGCTGCACTGAAAAGAAGAACCTGGCGGGAAATGCATACATTACGCCGACAAGAGCATAGCTCTTAAGTTAGAAGAAGAAGAAGACGTTAAACTATCGGTTCCGGCTCGAACTCGTTAAGCCACAAACGAGGCCTTAAAGCGGCCTAAAAATTCGGTCACCAGACTTGCCATGAACGAACTACAAAAATAGACTGACCACGCAAGCTCTGCCTTACTTGACAAAAGTAGTTCAAAACCAGCCTTAAAGACTAGACTAGACTAACTTAGACCTAGACTAGACTAACATAGTCTTAGGCTGCACTAACGAGGCGAGTCACGTACTAAGTTTAGTAGTCACGTGACAACCTCGCTTAGGACTTACCAACTCTTATGAGCGGTGGTCACGGAAGGGACTTAGTAAAACAATTTCTGTAAAACAAAAAGTAATCCGTTATGAAAATCTAAATTACCTATGTGTGTACTTAGCGTGTTTTGAAATGATCCTTGTAATATTTAACAATAATTACCTCACAGAAATACATAGTCTGAGCAATTATTATTGTTTATATACATTTTGTTGTCGTGTCAACTTTGGAATAAATTCCTTTGAGATAACCAGTTATCTGAGAGGAAAAAAATTCCTCTGAGATCACTGGTTATCTCGTCTCGGTTATCTGTCAGGAATAAGCCAAATGAAAGTATGTGATTTCATTATTTGATGGAATTCGTTTCCAAGTTTTGAAAGGAAAATCTACTATAAAACAAATGACAGCCGACTTTCACTGGCTAAAAAAATTGAAGGCAAGGTTTATTATTTTACCGTTTAGGCTACTCAAACAGATTCTATCAAACAGTTTTACAAAGCAAACAACGTTTTTCAGTTTGTGAACGCTCAGCCAATTTGTTTTCACTTTTTTTGATAAAAATGATTTAGATTAACCTAAATAGGTACGAGTATTTAGGCTACAGGAAAAAATAAAAGGTTTTTATTACCTAATTCTTCAAATTTAGGCTGTTATTTCTTACAAACTTGAAAATAAATTGATTTGATTACTTTTTATTCGAGTGAGCTAAGCGAACGAAGATCTTTAGTGTCGTGCCGTAAGAAGGAACTTTCCTTAGATAACCCTATAGGTAATCTGGTAAATAGTAAATTGACGCGTGGTACAACTCCTGGTAAAGCGCTAACCGACTTCAAAGTGGCACGCTAAAAAGCCCTAAATTATTTATCACAACATTCACAACCATTTCACCGCGGAATGAAATAAAAAATAATGCATAGGAGTTTGTCGCGCGCTGTAATCCGCGGTAATAGATTGCCTTTCACGGCGCGGGGTGCGATGATATGTGGCCCAACCATAACACAATTCAATTGGGTGTTTACGGATTGAAAATAATGTTTGTTTACAAACTTGTAGCTCTAAAAAAACGAACAAACAAGTAAAAGCGCTTTCATCTGCGGAGCTTCAATTTCAAACGTTAAATACCTTACAAATTTTTTTGGAACAATCTCATACAGCGAAGATAATTGAAATATAATTTTAGTAAGATGGTTTGTTAGTTTTTTAACTAAGTAATTATTAATTTTTTTATTATTTGATTGAAAACCACACATTTGATTGAAGTTACATGCAGAAAATTTGCTAAATATTTTTGAGAACAGTTTCTCTGAAATATTATATCACTCATATTATTTCTACATAAACATGGAGCAATAGAAATAACCTACAGTTTGTGCATACTAGCTATATTAAATTTATACCTAAAACAGAACCAGTATCAAAAAAACCTAACGCGGCAAGCACTCAGCAGTATATCCCATTAAAAAGAGAAAAATCGTAACCCTTTTGCGCGTGTCACTTAAATATTCTAGACAAAAGTGTTTTACATGATAAAAAGCTCTACTTTGATCTAGGGTTGACACTAACACAATTGAAATAAACGGGTGTTTAAGTGGGCTTTTGGTTTTGATCAAATGTGTTGGAACCTTGTCTATTTTTTTGAATGACAAGAGGTTGTGAGAGGGTTTTTCTTGGGGTTTTCATCTAATTTTTTTTTTCAATAATTTATCACAAAAACTGTTAGTATTTTAGTGTAACTAAAATGTAATAAACTGTGTTGGACTTCACTAACAGATTTTACTATTTTTTTAACTCATATCTAACCCTACCTCACAGGGTACGTCGTCAACAGGCAAATTTTAAATATGTCATTTTATGTACTTGAAGAGTGGGATTTCACAAGTAAAAATGTCACAACGGAACAAATGTAGTACAACATTTGTTCCGTTGTGACACTTTCAGTTCTGAAATCCGGTGTGCGACGATGCAAAAAATTAGGTCCTTACCCGAGTACACGTACACGTAATCAGTACACCAACTATTGTGTCAATAAATATATTTTCATTTCAGCTTTGTGATGCAAAATAGGTAGAGGATTGAACATAAAGTAGGCTGATCTCATAATTTTTATTCATTTAAAACTAAAATTACTCATTTGCAATTTATGGGTGAGATATTAAAAGATATTTCAGTGTTTACGTCCGTGACGGCCCTACAAAGATGTGAGCGTAAAAAAGCGCGCTTTGACGGCGACACTCGATAAGTGGAATAAGCTGCGCGATTATTTCGACTAAATGGAGAAGTGTAAATGGGATCTGTATCGACGCCATCTTTGGGAATTTACGGGCTACATGAGAGTGGGGGAAGTAGGTTGCGTTTCGGGATTTATTTAAGAGGGGTTTAGATACCACTCGGAATACAAATTAAATACAGCCTAAAGAAAATTCGTTGTAGTTCATTAAAGTTTCAAGTTTTTTTTTATAAGAAAAGCGATGAAACATGATGTTAAAGGTTATGATTCAGAAATGATTTTAAAATTTTCTTTCACAGAACTTCATCGACTATGAAAATTACAACACATCCTTTTTATAGATAAAAACATCCAGAAACAAAACTAACATCTATGTTCATCTCAAAAAGGTTTGTTTTCTGTGGGGATTGAACCCGACACCTACACAGGTTACCACACAACTGAATTGAATCGCTTGGAGTACCTGCCTAGTCTTCTAAAAGAGACTTTTGAATGGGTACCTATCTAATCTAATTGGAATAAGTATTGAAAGCTGTAATCTTCAAGTACGGTAGACAACCCTCTCAGACCTGGTACTCAAGAAGTCCTTGAAGATGTCTGAGAAACAAATTTCAGTAGGTACTCTATGATGAACTAAATGTTTAAATCTGCAATTACACCTGAGATTCCTCAAAACTAGTTTTTAGGACTCATGAACATCCTCATAACTTGGAAACAGCTCCACCAATTTTCACAAAACAACTGAAAAAAAATCACATTTAAATCGGAGCCCTACCTTCAGAGCTATGAGAGCACAGTCAGACAGACACAACCTTATAACATCCCTTCCGTTTTTCGGTCGGTGGTTAAAAATAAACAGTTCGTGAATATGAAGTCCACACAGACGAAGACGCAGTCAAACGTAGTCTATTATAAACCTGTCCAATAGTTATTTCCAAAAATGAGACCAAAGCCACCTTCGTCAAACCGAGCCCCAGAGAGCAGATAGCAAACAGAAGTAACATGCATTAATTCAACTTTTAATGGATAGCGAGCCGCAGCCTCCCTGAGGACAACCTTTGTCATCGACTTCGATATGGGTCGTTATCATTTGAATTTTATACAGAAAGCGAATGCCCGCGATTTCAGTTGCTTTTTAGTTTTTGCTATTTTTAAGAACTTCTACTGTTTTAGCCAAATTGAATTTCTAGAATCCCACATCAAAAATTTATGGTCATAATGACTTATCGTTTATCCTAGAACCACTCGTCCTTGTTATGCCAGTAATTACAGCCATAAATTATGACACATATTAACCACACAAAATTATAACCGCAAAAAAATGAAACATGTTACCAGCGTCTGTCTTTCCTGATCACTACAATCTGGAACTCTTCAAGGCAAGGAATAGGTGACTTCTAGACCGTCTTGCTCCATCGTTGGTTTCATCGTCACTTTTCATCAGGTATGACTGAAGCCAAAGGAGGAAAACATTTTGATAAGTTACTTGGCTAGGGTAGAGAAGCAGGTTTACTGCGAAATGATTGTCAGTCAGCCAGACGTTCGTACGTGTTTGTATAGGTATCCTCAGTCGATTTGAAATTACATTCTCTGTTTGATTAAGATTTATTTACACAGTGTGTCAATTCAGATTCTGGGTTTATAAATGATGATAAAAGATACCGGTAGGTACCTACTTGGCTCAATGGAATATCGTTGGACCGTCGTTGGACCGTCGTTGGACCGTCGTTGGACCGTCGTTGCCTCAGAGAACAATCTTGGTGGCTTATTGTAACAGCATTTGAATTGTCGTAGTTTTTATAAGATTTTACACATTGTGCAACATTCAATGGCCACTATTATTAGGTACCTATAGGTACAGTTGGGTTAACCTTGAAAAATATTGCAATAGAACTAAAGGTGCTGAAAAAAATGAAGGTAAGAAAATGAATGGTGGTTGACACGAGCGACCCGGTATGTGGAGCATAAATGGGAGTGAGGAAATACAAGGAGAAGCTGAAGAGCATTACTTTAGGTTTCCTGCATCCAATACTAAGGTCCATCGATATCTGTTTCTAGAATTAATTGTAAGTACCCTCACAGAAACCAAACCGGTCCCCACTCGATGGACCGGTGATATTGTTAAGACCGCGGGAATTCGATGAATGTAAATCTTGGAGATGGCTCAATATCGTTCTTTCTGGAGTTCTATGGAGGCCTATTTTCAGTAGCCGACTTCTGCAGGCTGATTATGATGAGGAACTAAACTTAAACTCAATTGCTTTTACCCCAAAATGTCCAGCCCTTGTTTGGTTTATATCCCTTCAATCAGCGCCATGTTTTGTCAGCCTCCAGGCGCGAGCTTGCTGATTAATTGAAACGTAATACGGGATCATTCCCGTGATCGCCGTCACAATAACACGTACCTTTGTCTCTTTGTTTAGGGACAAACATTTGACTGGTACCTTTAGCACTTAGTAAGGTCTATAGGGAGTTTGTTTAGTATGTAGCACACTGGAGAAATGGCTAGTTCGCCAGTTGCATCTTTTCTTCCGTCTTTATTATTTCTTTAGTAAAATTTAACATAAAAATTCAAATCTAGCCAATCAACGATTGGGTGGTAATTTTACAAGTATAAAATCCAGCTGTTATTAGTTGCATGGATTTCCATCCACCACTGGTAACCATCACATTACCAGTTTTTTTTACATAATTTATAAGTTAAAAAACTGGAAAACCGACTTCAACTCGACTACCAGCTTCATCATCAGATGATGATGACGATGATGACAGTTCATCGGGAATGTTCTAGTCACTATAAACACCACATAAAAGTCACAGGAAAGCAAAATACGCAATTTCGTGCACGTGGTTGGTGTTGATTCTTTAGAGGAACAACTGGTGGGTTTTTGCTTTTCTCCAATTAAATGCGGTTTGAATGTACAAACTGGGTTTATTGACAAATTTAGAAAAATGTAAAAATTTAGGTGTGCACCACAAAGGGTCCATCGTTGCTAGCAGTAAAATGGTAGGCGCTACGCCGCAACTTGGCATATTGCATCGTTGCTAGCAGTAAAATAGTAGGTGCTGCGCCGCGCCGGGCATATTTTTTTCAGTTATTTCTATTTATAACCCAAACTACTCAACTGATTTTGATGAAAATAAAATGGGACCAATCTGGAAGTATATCCTTTCAGATGAAAAAAGAATTTTTGAAATCGGTTCATAAATGACGGAGTTCTGAGGTAACAAACATTAATAAAAAAAAAAAAAAAAAAACATACAACCGAATTGAGAACCTCCTCCTTTTTTGAAGTCGGTTAAAAATAAGATATTGGGTAATACGATGTTACAAACAATAGTGAGACATCCCTGACACTGCAGAAAAGAACGATACAGGCATCAAAATAATGGCAACACAAGTTCATCTAGACGAAATAATAATTCCATGTAAGGTAACGTAGGCTTTGTAATAGAATATTGTTGTGATTGTGAAACCTGTGTGTTAGCCAAATAGAACCAGCAACGGTCGTCATCTTCAACAATTACCGCGAACTGCACGCGTTTGGCATCCCTCCAGTATAGCAATGAGGACTTTAAGTCTAATGAACGAAACTCTACTTTCGCAGTAGCACCACGAGACGTGTACAATGTAGAATAGTCGAGAATATACATAATATATGAAAAAAAGCTTCAATAAACTTAAAAAAAGTACTCGTTGTTCAACTGGTTGTACCACGGGTAAATAATATGACCCATGGTCCAACTATAAAAATATGGAGCCCGAGATATGGATACGGAGCCTCGCGTGGTCGTTAAAAAAATATGCACTGAGACCCCTTTCGTTTTTGAGAACCTCCTCCTTTTTTGAAATATTGGTTGCCAAGGTCAGGCTCATTCTCGCAGACGCTGGATTGACAGCCTTCTTTTTAGAAGTCGAGTGTTACCAGCTTCTGTAACACCCGTGATTACTTGTAGTCTATCGAACTAAGTTGGCAATAAAAATAACTGATTCGTCTTTCCAAAACTGAACAGTTCCTCTAGGGGGACAGATCAGGGTGACAGAAGGAAACATTTCACCAGAACACTAAAAAAACGCATCGAAAAAAACTTTTTTGAAAGTCGGTTAACCAAATGCCTTTTCTACCTTCTGTGGTTTCTCGCAGACATGCAGGGTTGTAGCACGTGGCAGCTCAGATAGGCAAGTTCTAGCCAGCAGCACCAAGTTTGTTATAAATTAGTTTTATACACGTTAATGGTGTAAGTGCTTAATGGCTTGGACATTTTAATGGGATATAATGAGGTGAATTACTCAAATTGATACACTTGATAGTTATTTGAGGAATGTAAGGCTTTGTTGGTTTAATGGAGTAGGGCTAATAAAGCCGTAGATTTTAGAGAGCCTAAAGTACTAGGAGTCAATCGTGGTAAGTCTCATGCTAATTTTGAACGATAACAAAAACACAGCAATAAACCTTACATAGCTACGGAAACATGTATATGACTACAACTTTCATAAAATTCAAAATGATCGAAATCATTTGGGATCGGTTTACTAATTCAATCCAAACTTGGTATTGAATGCTGGAAACTCTAAATAATTAGTGTTGAAAATCTACCTACCCACGATAATTTCAAAATTATATAACATTTTAAGATAATTAGAAAGGCTAGACTAAGCCTTTGAAGTTAATTAAAATCAAAAGTTTTCCGTCATGGTGTTTCTAAATAATTTTCAGTAAAAGCAATAAAGCCCGTATTACACCCGCGCTAACAACGTCTTGTAAAAATCGCGACATAAAACACGCCACCCAATTAGCAACGCGAGCTTGAGTTATAGACTTCTTGGTTTAGGGTCAAACTACTGTTACAACAGGATATAGCATCTCTTTATCATAAAAAGTATTTAAGTAGCTAAACAGGTTTTTGCAATTACTAACATTAAATGTGCGATATTTTAACGATCAATCTTTTGAGACCATTATTTGAAATCTAGAAGTTAGATCTTATGTAATGCAAAAAGTGCCAAGCTTTTTCGATAGTACAACCAGTTGGACTATGGGATAAACTATTTCCCATGGTACAACTGGTTGACCTATGTGTAATATTACTATCCTGCCATTTATGTGGTGACAAGGCATTGTGTATATAAAACTTTGAGTTGCATGTTTTTTTTGTGAAAAAACATGCCCATGCGAGTGAATTGTAAAGTTCTTGCTCGACTATTAGTTTTAAAATGTTTGTAGGACAACAAGAACACATAGATGCTACATTACGACCGCAATAACGGCAGCAGCTTTTCAAACCCTCGTCTTCAATTCCACCGAGATTCATACAAGTAAATCCAGAAACACTATATACAAGTCAGGATTATTTCCTCTCTAGAGGCTCATCGTTTCTCATTATATTATGTAAGTAACGAAAATAGCAAATTCATTATATCTACTCCCGGCGGCCGGAGATGTAAGGCTTTCATTATTACCTACTAGCTAAATTAGATCAACTATTTATATACTTGCGTAGCCATAAACCAGAAGGTGAAGCATACAAGATGAACTCACGAATTACAAAAAGTTGGTGAGATCGAAAAACATACTGGAAAACTTTGGTAAAGGCATCGATTAATGAATGTAAAGGGCTGGAGCTTATGTTCAGTTCGGCAGAGATGGAACTCTAATAGCGATGACGTCAAAATGACGTTGAAAACTCGTTTAACTATTCCATGAGATGGGGTTTCAGCCGAGATATGACGTCATCCCTACTAGAGTAAAATCTCTGCCGAAGTGAGAATAAGGCCCAAGTTATTGATATCTCGATTGAGAGATTTATGCTCAAATGACGCTCAAAAGGAAGAAAATAAATTATGTTCAGTAGTATATGATGATGCCGCAAATCTCTAGTAGATCCTTATAAGATACCTATTTGGGACACAGTCCAACGTCAAACCTACTCTTAATAAGCAATTGCACACTGCACTGCCTGGTACCGACACCGAATAACTGAAACCGATATTTTTCAGTGTGTGAAAGCATCTGTTCGTACTAGGTACTATGTATAAAACAAGCTGTTCGTTGAAGTACCGTTGGCAGTGTGAATTCGCCCAATTCTGTTGTATTCTCTAGAATATTATAGCCAGAAATATTCAGTAGGTAGGTATAGTACGTACCAATATCTCACAATTTATTTTCACAAAATTCTAATGCAAATTCCACTCTCTCCCAAAGCTTAAGAGCTCAAAGCTGCTCGTATTTCGTTTCTTTCACTTAATTTCAATCGCTCGGAGTCCATCAGATTACAGCGTGAACACACGCGGTGGATTTGTGCCCCTTGCCTGGTTGGGGTGACCATACTTTACTCATTACCAAATATACTCTGTAGGTTATACTTTACATCTAGTTTTTGAATAAACTGTAGGTACTGAAAGTTTTAATATTAGAGAAAGAGAGAGAAGACTACTACAGTGCTCATTTCCAATGCTTATCATTAATGCTATGTGTGGGTGCTAGTGTAATTACAGGCACATAAGACGTATTTTATAAAAAAAAAGGTTGGTGATTTGTTGGTTCCGTAGATCTTTTAGCAGCTTTAGCTTTTAAGTAGACTATAGTTTTTTAGTTCTCGTGTAAACATGAAAACGCAGTGAAAAAACGCAGTGCATGAAAAAGCAGGTACGAGCCAGTAAAGCTTGCTGAGAACCGATATTGATAACCGCAAATCAACACCATTTCAGCAATAAGGCTGGTAGGTCTCACAAGATTTGCATTTGTGGTCAGTTTTATGTTATGCAAGCCGTGCTTGTCATTTCTCGAAAAGAGAATGGTAGCGTCAGCTTATTTAATTTCTAGTACAAAGAAAATATCCCTTTCTATGCTCTAGTCTTTGCTTCCAAGTATTTAAAAAATCGGTAGCATGGTCACACTTCTTCCGGATTAGGCCACCAGAGCCCCCGTTAAACTAGTGTGTGCTACAGGGCTTACTCGTCCGGTAGCAACAGATTAGCTTGTGAAAACTTAACGGTACTCTTTATAACCATTTGTTTTAACTTAGGCATCCCGACCATGAGCAGAACGTACATACGACGGAGCACATGACTTCCAAGTTCCACAACATAACATGCAACCTATTGAACAGCCAATTTACACATGTATTTCATAGTTTTTTTTATACTTCGTGTCCTTTGGCAACAATCTCACCTGACGGTAAATATGTAATAATACTGGGATTCGACCACGCTGGAGTGGAAACCGTTTTCCTTCTTAGTCGTTATTTTGATAATCCTCGCTTGATAATCCTCCTCGACTCAACCTCTAACACCCCCTTGTTTTTGCGTCGGGGGTTAAAAATTGAGTTCAATAAATTATTCTAAATATATTTGTGTGTGCAGTTTGGTTTGTACCTCGTAGCATATCGATTACCGTTTGTTTTTTGTTTCTTTTTTGTTTTCAAGTTTTAAACACAGTTGCTGGGAACTTGTAACAGATGTTAAAAACTATTCAACATTCGTACACAGAATATCTCACAGCAGATTTAAACGGCGAAGTTAGTTAGCGAGAGAAACGTGCAAAAACTCCCACTTCTAGTTCAGTGCGCTTAGCACCAGTGCCTTGCGTGACTTCTAGTTTAGAAAACTAAAAAAACACTGAGAAATCTGACAAACATATTCTATTGAATTATCTACTGTAAAAAGTATGCCAGTTGATTTAAATCATATTAATAAAATTATGTAAAATTACAACATTATGCCTCGGCTTGAACCAACTATCAAAATTACGATATATTCCAGAAGTCCCCATCAATGGGTACATGTATGCATATGGGAACCACGGGGTTACACCAAAATGCATTATAGCCAGTCCTACAGGGTAAATGGAGTCAGGATTTGAAAAATTTCAAAATAGACGACTTTTGGTAATTAATATTTGAATTTCGCTCTTAATGCGATAGCGTTAGAAACTAGTGCTTACAGCACATACCACTCTGGACATTCTTGCAGAGATAAATTGTAGTTGCCAACATATTAATCAAAAGAGAAAACTTATTTAAAAGTACTGGTTTTATTTATCTTAAAATTAAAATTTTTACATTACTACTTCATTTAAATTAAAAAATATATATACATAGACATTTCACACAACACGCTCTCTAGTTCAAAACTAACCAAAGCTTGTACTATGGAAACTAGATCGTTGATTACTTGTATTACTTATAGACATTTTTTTCCTTATTCTCATTACTTAGAACTTTGACTGTTCAAAGTTCTAACTAAACAGACCATCGAAGAATTGTTATTGGTTTTCAATATTGAAAGTATTTATTTACTGGGACTCTGGTACCGTTTCTTGTTTGATCTGTGACGATCTATTATGCCCAAGGTCTAATCACGAGGTTATGGAAACTCCTCGAGGGTAAATGTCAAGTTAAACTGGTTCAAATCCTAATAAACATTGATTCTCTTCTGACTATTCGTCGATTGATGGTAGTGACTTGAAACGCAATTTTCCAAAAAGCACCACAAACATCGCAACCAATTTCCAGCTGCAAATAAATGGAGAAACACTTGAGATCGCATTAGAGAAAAAAGCCAACAAGTTCTGCACTATCACATCGAAATATCCATTAAATTTCACCCTTAACTTCCAGGTCATAAGGGTCAAAATCGCTGAAAAGTGTGGTTTTCAATGGCAAAGGTTTTGCTAAGTATAGTGGAAGTAAAAAGTGAGCATTTACACGTACGAAGTTTGCTAGTGAGGTAAAGGGACTAAGGTAGTGGCTATTGCAGGAGTCCACAAATTAAAGAAATAGATGCCTTTTTGAAAAAGGCATCCATTTCTTTAATCTGTTGAATCTTAAAAGATCTTCAGTGATTACAATTCTATTAGTAAAGGAACCCTTATTTGGGCCTTCTAAAAACTATTAATCACGATAGTTATACTAACTTTCAAGGCATCAACATTTATAAGTGGGCTATGTAATCTTAAAACGTCAAAGAAAACGGTCCATTCCCACATTGCTAGTTCTGTGGTTGTAACTAGTGGGAATTTTTTGACCCGGTTTTTACATGAATTGAAAGTGTGCTTTTAGTTATCTGTTTTACTACATACCCACACCAAAGAGATCCTGCAATGCATCACAGACTACGTCTTCAGTAGACAAGCTTAGTGAGGCAATGGATCGTTATAGGCAGTGGTTACCACTTAACATCAGATGGGCCATCGGCTTGTTCCATCATTTAGTTGTATAAAAAACTGCTCGTCTAAACATTGACGAAAAGTAAATTGTCTAACTGTATTCCCTCTTGTCTTTGGTTTGCGTACTCGCTTAGTTTTACAAATCGCTGACGCTTTCCTTATAGCACTCTTGCGAAGGCGTTGCAAGAAACAAGTGTGGTGTGGGTATCGCGTTAATGGTTGCATTCCACATCCACGGTCGTTAAATTCTGCCGTGTCACCATGTGGCACTCTCGAACTACCGGCAGTGAAAAATAAACTTTATTGGTCTTAGCCACGATACAATATTGCGTGAGCGTAAGCGAAATAATTTCGCTCGCCTAGTATTTTCTGTCAAGTGAGATTAGACTGTATTTAATTGCATTAACGTTACAATTTAGCTTACCTGGGTGCGACAGGTATAATTTAATGTTGGTAGTGCTCAGTTTTATTAAATGTTATGGTCCTCTCATACTCATGGTTTTATAGCGTGAATTTTGCTGAAAGTGCATTGAAAAAAATATTGATTAAAAAACACGAAATGACTTTTACTTCTTACGCCCACTTGAAACACTACGTGACCAGTCCTTCGTATCTTTTTTTGGAATTTATGGACGCACTTAAGACACGGTACAAATACGTACCTACCCAAAATTCAAATCGTTGCCAAAAGTTATATGCGCAAATCAAGCCTTATTGTGGCACACAAAATTCAAGTCATGAAGGGTTGAAGCATTTGGAAATAATACGATAAAGTAGCGGGCATTCCACAACCAGCAATAATTCTCTCCATAAACCGCTTCAAGTGCCAACAATCAAAGCGGCGACAACTGCAATCGATCAGCGCGTGCTGACGCGGCGCCCCGTCAGCGAACTACCCGTTTTGCTGACGCTCACTTGAATGTATTTCACAAATCGTGATGTTATAAGAGTTTATTGCTCTGTGAAAAATCTTTGTCGATTTCATAGATTTACTGAAAATATTCTATTTCGTCTGTAGTTTTCTTTACGAATAACTGATTCAGCTGAAACCTTTTTTGTAGTTGTTTTCAGATTCATTTTGTGTTTGATTGTGTCAGCAACAACTCGAGACGACACTAGTGAGAGATCTGAACAAGTTGACATCGTCGACCGCATCTTCACTTAACATCAGGTGAGATTGCGGTCAAACGCTTGCTTATAAATTTATAAAAAAAAAAAAGTTGAAAATTAAACAGTTATAAACATCTAAGAATAGGAAAATCTTAATGCACAACCGGTACATGAACCTTATATTTCAGGAATTTGTATTTTCAAATCCTATAAGTGTACTTTTTTATTTTGCAATAGATATTCATGAAACTATAAACAGATGCCCACAGCAGCGCACTACACCGCCGGAATTATTATTTTATTTGCAAACTGCGAAATAATTTCCGTGAAATTGACGCACTAGTATAGTATTGGAGACTATCGAGGCCAAATGCAATTTGGGAAAAAAACCTACCGATGAAAAATGCGTTCGAGGCACACATCTAACAAACCATCAAAATGCCGACAGGAGTGTAATCGACAAGCAATCTACAATCAATTTACAAGCGACGCGTGACCTGAAGGCTGAGCGCATCAGCATTGCTATTCAGCGCGAAAATGCAGCCGAAGTGTCTTCAGCTCGATTCTGATTGCTACAGATTTGTATCAGTTGAGTCAAAGTCAAAGTCAAAGTCAAAATTTCTTTATTCAATAAAATCACAAGGATCATTTAGAATCGTCTTATATAACTAGGTGATTCTAGGTGCCAGTTCCACGCGACCAGAGCCTAGAAGAACGGGCAAGAAACGGGCAATGAGCTATCTATAAATCATTTGCAACGATTTGTAGATAGCTGAAAATGTGTATTTTGTATATACTTACTGTAAATACTGTATTAGTCAGACAAAAATTGTAACTACAGCCTCCGTATGCCAATCTTTTGCTGTCAAGTTATATTTCACTGCCCAGTGTAATTTCTTCAGGTCACGTGGTACAATTTTGTACCACGTGATCATTCTTTTTAGACACTTGACAGCAAAAAATGCGCGAAAACACATCAAATGACGTCATAATGTCACTATTTAGTCCCAGAACAACTATGAGTTAGTATGAACTGACCATGGTTTAAAACTTTGCAGTTCAACTTTGATTGGCATACCCCTGCAGATTACATTATATTTGAGTGATCGCTCATCGTGTTACAGTTGTTACATAGTATGCCTGTGGTTAGCACCAGTTTCCGACGTCATCAAAAGGCAACTTACGTATCGTAATTCTAAAAAAGATATAAAATGAGAGCCACTGAGTTAGATGTTTGTACGCTGGAAACTGTACGTCGTCTTCTTGAGTTTTATTGCTCTAATCGAAGAGTAGTAAGCTTATAAAAAGAGCATTACCATGGAACTGGTATGAACATTTTGGTTATGTGTAGAGTAATTTGAGTAAATACAATAGAGATGCAATAAAAAAAAAGCTTATTAGCGCACACTAATTACGTTCCGTGATACATTTTTTATATAAATACAATAAAAACTATATTTGATAACTCTGTAACAAATAGTTATAGATACTGTAGGTATTCAAGACAAGTGATAACAAACACAGGCTATCATACAATTTTGATAAAAGGGTAATAAAATCAATTGGGATTCATGATAGAATAAACTAATGCATACGCATGTTAAATGCTTACTCACACCTTGACTTATTAAGGGGATAGTCTATCTGTGCAAAACAGAAGAATCGAGTTGTCATGACATGCGCGGAAAGCAATTCGTAAATTTTATCGAATACTAAACTAAACTGAAAAATGCTTTACTGCGATCTTTATATTTATTTATTTAGTTAGTTACACCAATGGCATATTCACAATTGTTATTTAGGAGAAAAATAATACTCATAACATTCTACAGTGTGATATACCATTACAGGCATAAACAGATTTGATGTAGGTAAAATATGTCTTAAAAAATTTAGTACTTATTTTTTAAGGAAAAAAAAAGCAACAACTTATAACTAAGTGTGTGATTGGATTCCAATATACGAGTAATAAGTGCTCATGATAACATTCATGATAACAAAATTAAAGGAACGCTATTGTTTGTGTCAAATAGTCAGTTAATTGGATAAAATCTGCCAAGATTAGTTTTAAATCATACAGGAATGAAAGTATTTATTGGTTTTTTGTTACTTTTGAATAATCAACTTTTTTGAAAATATGTGTGGCATATTTTTACCCTTGTAACATTTTTTGTATCATTACATTTATATCATACATTAATTATAATATCTAATGCAGGGTGATGAGGATCTAACTTACTGAGGGGTAGTTTATTTTCACACTCCGTTACACCACTAAAATTGCTTATCACTAAATCTACAGTTCTTTGAACAGTATTTTATAAACTACATAATATTTACTATTATTAGGGTTTGAATTTTTGTGTCCTTCACTAGAGGTAGACCGGTCAAAATTAAAATCTGCAACAAATTATAGTCTCTACTTATATCACTTGACTGTGTCACTTTATCTACTGATATTATCCATGACGAGAAACAAAGTCTGTATAGTCACTGGGGTTTGTTTGTATACTGCACATATCTAAATATTCTTGGCAGAGTATTATTGAGTTTTAGTGAGATCTATACTTCTTCATTTTTACTTCGCAGAGCCTGGTTTCATATCAGTATGGAGTTCATATCAGCCAGTGCCTCATAGTTTTTGACTTGCTTTGCAGGAGATTGGTCATCTCTGCGGATGAATATGCGACCATTCCTAGTCCACACATATTTTTGCGACGAGAAGACTTGACGGAGTTTCCCAAACGCAGCCCAGCCCAGCTGGATTCTCCGGTTTAGCTCTTTCTCAAAGTTGTGTCTACCCAAACGCAGGGTCTGCCCGAGGTAGACATACTCCTGCACAACTTCGAGAGGCATTCCGGCGACAGTGATTGGCTCTGGGGTTATACGATCATTCATCATAATTTTCGATTAGCAGGATTAGCAGGCTGAAGTGGCAGTGGGCCGGCCATGTTTGCCGTAGAACCGACAATCGTTGGAGCAAACTAATACTCGAGTGGAGACCACGTTTAGGCAAGCGTAGTGTAGGACGCCCTCCGGCGAGATGGGGCGACGATCTGCGAAATGTAGCTGGCAGACACTGGATGAGAAGAGCCGAAGACCGAGCTCAATGGCGCGTCTTGGGAGAGACCTACGTCCAGCAGTGGACAAGTATAGGTTGATGATGATGATGATGATGGTTGTTAGACTCATCCATCTTTCTGACTCTGGAGCATGAAAGTATGTCCGCATTATCAATAGGGAGTTATATGACTGTGTCTAGTTGTTTAATTGTGTTCAGTAGATTTTCGGTCTCGTTTTCTGACACTCCATTTATCTCCAAATTGTATCAAATTTAAATTTATTTATCAAATTGTATCTTCAAATTATATCCCGTCTTGTGAATCCAAAGTAGCTGGGCGTAGACATAAGTACATTAAGTGGGTATGTTTGTTAATATTTAGGTCATAGTAAATTCTACGGAAACTCTCAAATCGATAAATAGTAGATAAGCTTAAAAACTAAAACCTTAGGTACTACTGAAAAATAACTCTCTAAATAATATGAAAAAGGATAGGGAGGGTACTGCTCCAAACTCATCTTTAACATTAACATATTGCGGAGAGTTTAACACAAATTGTGAGAGACAGATACAGATCATTGATACAGAATTGGATGTAAGTAGGTAATTTCAGAAGAAATAAGTATTCCAAAATATACGTGCAATAAAAACCAGCAGTATTTATTTTAGTTTTTTTGCATAAATATTGTTAACTGGCAGTTACCCGCGACTCCGTAAGCGGGTACAGTTTCCATGTACATTGTATTATCTGTGTTGTATTATTATATGTGCGTGTACCGCGCGGATACTTTGTGAAACTTGACTGTAGGCGACACACGCCCTAGTATTTAATTTTAGATTTTATTTTACAAAATTTGCCTTTTACAGCTGTGTTCTTGTACCTACTTTATGTTTTCCTTTGAAAAATGCCTATGTTAAAATTTTAGGATTGGTACGTGTAACGCCATCTTTTGGCACCTATGCAAACTAATAAACAAGTTGAATTTGTGGGTGGATACGGTTCTTCAATTTTACCTTAGCGGGTAGTCTTTGCCAAATCTACGAAAAAGCTACATCGCGGCTCCGTAGAAAAATTAAATAGATTTCGAATTAGCACCCTTACAACTCCGTTTTGCACCCCCAACTTTCTTCTGACGTTGACCTAAATGTTGCGTTTCATTTCGATCCCCTACACTTGACATTACACCGAACCCGTACTTGAATGTCAAACGCTAGTCGTTAGACCAAAGAGGTAGTATTACGCCCGGTCAAACTGACGTGACATGACATGACAATGAAATCCTCTTGCCAATTGGCGCTGCTAATCTTGTTCGTTCATTTTATCCTGTAGATCCTGATAATTATTCGGGATAAAAAGTAGCCTATGTGCCTACTGGATTGGATTGAGTTTTAGGAAACTTGGCATATATGCCAAATTTCATCCAAGTTGGTTCAGTAGTTTAGACGTGATTGAAACACCTAAACATCTAAACTTTCGCATTTATAATAGGTAATTAGTAGGATAGGATAGGATGTGGTTCTTTGCGTTCTGGCAAGATAAAATGGTAGATTTTGTCTTGCCAGAAGGCAATGTCTCTCTCTATGCATTCTACTTTCATCAAATGTTCCTCTCCGGTCCATGTTAGATCCTTATTTAGAATAAATAAGGTTGTTCACAAAAAGGTTTTTACAAAAGCAATAAAATAGGTTGAATTAAATGCAATACAAGTATGAGCAGTAGCAAGATAATAATTAGGTACTTACTTATCCTAATTTAATTGGAATTAGGATAGAAAAATCTATTTTCCGTGTAAACAAATAACAGCTACTGACTGATTGGCGGAGTTGACTCAAAAGAAATAAAAACTAAGTTTACATTGGTATGGTTATTGTTGGATATTGTCATGTATACAAGAGAAAAAAGTAAAGCCACTTTCAATGCGTATTAATTGGCAAACCAGGAGTTCTACTCGATAAAATTTTATTGTGACTGTTCGTAAATGTCAAATGAGCTTATTACGCGGTCTGCTTACGCGTTACGCGCAGCCGCGAGAAAAACTGCCATGTTGCTACGTAGTGTACTCAAATGATACAATAGAACCATGATTTGTAGACTTTTGTCGAGTAGACGTTTGCGTGTTCTTTATTTAAAAATCCTGAGAAATTTGGCGTGGGCCTGACGTCCGAACGTTTCGGCCGCCTAGAGGCCACTGAAGAATTTTCTTGCGATATTTGGTTAAAAACTAGTCTCAGCAATTATTAAATATAAAAAAAAATAAGACTATTTAAGTAAAGATTTTACACTTTTTATATACTTAAATATTTGGCCTATACGTAAGTTTAGTTGTTTTCTAGATAAAACAAGGGAATATTATGGAATAGACCATTTAAAATCCAAAATTTCGAAGATCTTCTGCCACCTGGATTAAGGAAATGAAAACAAAATCGCAAAATGTATTCAGGGCGTTTTGGAGACAAGGATATGTACATCAAGACGCGCTGAGTACTTTTTGCGATTTTGTTTTCATTTCCTTAATCCGAGTGCACAAACTTGACTCGAAACGGTTTGGGCGCGAGAGAGCTGTGTTTGATCCCAGATTTATCTATTATAAACCAGCTAAATGAAGCTAAATTAAATATGTAATTGTTACACATATCCTGAATATTGATTTGCAACCAAAATAAATGAAGTTACTATCTTACTTTTCTTTTAAACACACTTTGAACTTCGCTAGTTTTGGCAATTTGGCAGATCCCCAGCCTTAAATCCTTACACTTTACATAAATAAATGAAATTCTGGAAGGGTCAAGTTACATAGCATCTAGTTCCCATATTAAAAAATGACTCGGGTAGATTTCTACCTTTAATTCTATTGTTTATTTTTATTCTATTTTTGTTAATGTTTTGTGATATGGGTCTATGTACATTGCATTGTTTTGTTACCAACCGTGCCTGAAATAAACGAATTTTATTTTATTTATTTTATTACAAGCTTTGCTTAGTCTGGGACTAGAAGGAGTCATGTGAAATGTCCATGAATATATATTTATTTATAGCTAGTTCAAATAGCTCCGAGAATCAGTTTTATTATTCAGTCTCGTCATGCTGACGAATGCTTTATTACGACAAAATGAAATCGTAAAATCGTAGCCAAAGTTTATTTCAGTTGTGTCTTTTCAAATTAGTTATTTTGTACAGACAAAATGGCCAAATAAAAACATAAAGTCTTGAGGGCTTCCACGATTCGTCAGTAATCGTAATATTAATGTAACGCTAGGATCCGAGTTATACTGCGTCGTGAGACTTTAATACTTCGAGGTCGAGTTATCGATGCCGCGCAGTGTAATTCGAACAAGCTTTTACATTCTAGTTACAATTCGTAATTCTGGTTTATGAATGAAATAATACTGGCAGTTTAACTTAGAAGCAATATTTTCACTGCCTCCGTGAGCTTTACAAAATGGTTAACGCCGTGAGTTCCGGTTGCTTGTCGCCCGTCACGATAATTACTCCTAACTTCCTGAATGTGGGTGCACGCTATACCAAGTAGATACCACAAGTACCTACCATTTTCAAAAAGATTCTACAACTTCTTTTCAAACTAAATCATAAGTACTGTAATACTGGTTGCCATTGATTTAGTAAGAAAGCGTAAATATATTTGGTGATTATTACCACCAAGTATACTTATTACCCTTTCTAATGCAGAATTATTATTGATATTGATAGGCCATACAAACATTATTTTTGTTCTGCTACTGGAATCGAATTCGTACCTTTTCAGCAGTTTAGTACACTAAGTTACAATTAGGTTCCTAACGGTCAATACCTACGATAAAATCATAGACATAATAGTTATCCATTAAAATATGATAGCATTAAATTGAAAACTCTAACACCTCTTAAATAACTTGAAGCTCAACCCCAAAGTTCCAGCACGTGTCAGCAAGGCCCTGGAGAAATAACGAGTACCGTAACTCCGAGGAAAGGATGTCGATGCCGCTGTTCTGCTGATTTACATAGAAAACAGCTGCTCAGCGCCGGGAAAATACGAGGAAGCCAGTTTTTAGTTTAGACCAAATTAACCGAATGAAGGACACAAAGGTAGAGAATAGAAAACATAAGTAAGCTTTATTACAACAACATAACAACAAATTAATACAATCAAATCTCTCGCTAGAGGCGCGTATCAGGTTTTCATATAAAATATTTTACATGTCGCTTTTCGATAATCGTTTCGATCAATAAAACCAAACTCAGACTGAGGGCTCCGGAGGCTGATGCTTTTTGAACTAAATTGTCTTCTCGCATCACAAAATTCACAACCAGATCTGCCAATCACACTATACAGCACCATTTTACTCTTGCATTGGTACTACCAGAAACCAGCTTCTTCTCCAAACACTATTGGACGCCAAGTGTTCAACTGATTCGGAACCCATTTGAATTTGTCACTAATCTAAGTTTTAATGGCAGACCCTCGTCACAGAGCCACGTCGCTGTTGTTCCCGCCAAATGTCAACCAACCCATGGTTTTGCTTTCAGAATAGATGTTATTGAACGGAAGGGTTATTTGTTTGTCCAAGATCAACACCATGGGGTTAATTAAACTTGGAGATACTAGATGCAGTCGATAGTCTCGTGCGTTCCATTGGGTTTCGTCCTACTAGTGGGATGATTTGGAATGCTAATAATAAGTATAAGATACAAGATAACTTGTTTTATAAACCAGTGACTGATGTTATGCGACACTT
The DNA here is from genome assembly GCA_947859175.1 of Gandaritis pyraliata. Taxonomy (NCBI): domain Eukaryota; kingdom Metazoa; phylum Arthropoda; class Insecta; order Lepidoptera; family Geometridae; genus Gandaritis; species Gandaritis pyraliata. Next base: position 9,833,871 of record OX401864.1, read on the forward strand.
AATGTCTCCTAGAAATCTTTATAAAACTATAGGTCATCCTTCCATCTAGTAGAGGGGAGTAGTACTTGTATTTAAAATAACATCAAATATTTAGAATACCTACAGAAAAAAACCTGTGAAACTTCAAAATTGTTATCCCGATAAGATCGCAGTCGGGCTTCCTTCATAGCTTAACGACTGCTAATAGCCAGGAGCGACAGTTTGTAATGGAATAAGAAATCAATTTAACTTAAAAGTTAATTACAGTCACAATAGGCATTACGAGCCATCAGGGAACAATGCTGAATGTTGACGAATTTTCATTGTTTGAAGTTCCTTTAAAGACGTTATCGAACTCGTTTGTAAAGCCACTTTCAAACGGTGCATGGTAATGATAATCTGTTTTGAAGTTGCAAGTTTATTTTGTGAAAAAATCAAGAATTTTCTACTGAATTTAGTACAACACTTATATACTAAAATAAATAAATTCTAAGTAGTATGGCTCTTAGAATCAAAACTACAAATATTAGCTAATTTTCCTAAAGTCTTTAGGAACACAACGTTCGAACCAATTTTCCGATCGTTGTCGAGTCATTTGAAAGCTGCCTGGTTGAGCATTTGTTATTAACACACCATAATCCATCTAATTATTATAAAAACCTATGATAAAAATCTTTTAAATAAAAGCCCGAGGTTACAGGCACTTTTTTACCACATACTTTAGTAGGGATTTCTGGATTATTAATCCAATCCCACTAAAGCACGAAACAGCAAACCTTTTTAACTATTCAACAAAAGCTCACCTTCTAACCGCGGAGGAAGTTAGACTGACGCCCGCCCGATAGCGAAGGTGTCTGCTGAAATCAATTGCCCGCCGCGACGTGGCCGCAGCACGCGCACTGTTTTTACCTCTTCAACAAAACACAAGTTCGTTGCTAGTTTCGTTTTGGTCGAGTGGAACTAAGTTAGGTTTCTGTCAAACTTATCAAATGATTTTCAAGTAATTTTGTCTTTTTTTTTTAATACATAGAGTCACAACTGATCTTTGTCCTTTTGAAATAGCTGCGCGAACTGATTTTTGGGTCGAATTGGAGGTAAGCAAATTTTTCCGCATAATAGTACATGCGCAATCGTTGTTGAACCTAACTTCAGAGGGATAAAGATCCATAGTGCGTAGTACTTAGGTATGTCTATACAAATAAAGTAGCAACAGTCAAAAGAGATCATTGAACGAACAGGTGGATACAAACTAAGCTCTTTACTATCAACTCCAGCTACCAACACTTTCATTAAATAAACCACACATTGAGTTTTCTGCTAGAAGCTTCAATCATACTAGGGTGAGGGTGTGTGTGTGTGTTTTGTGTGCGTGTGTGTATGTGTTTGTGTGCGACTATATTGTGTACTTACTTAAACTTAGATTATATGGGAAGAAAAACGAATTTGCCTAAATACTAGTGAAATAAATACATATATAAGATAGTAAAGTAAATAATAAGTTTAGTAAATGCGTAACTAGGTAAAGCCTATTATATAATGTAGTTGTTTAAATATAGTGTGTAAGGTATGAATAAAGCTTACATTATTTATTATTATATTATATTGTGTAAATCTACAATGAACTTACGGTCTTTATACATAGTTTTCATATAAAGTTTTAACTTTTAACAAAGTAATTTAAAAAGTTTATAAAAAATTGTTTGTCGATTGTCATAAATTTGGTAGTGTAATTGAAGTGGAAGCTATATTTTCACATCGTGTATGAAATCCATTCCCATCAGATTCTCTCAATCCTCATTCCCATCGCCCATCGTTCAATTCGCTAGAAGGCCGTAACATTTTTATTGCCTCAGTTTATATCACACGAGTTTTGCTCTAAACCTCTAAACTATCTCAATAGAGAGATAGATGGAATCTATAGTTTAATTTAGCCTATGTCACTAATCTTATCTAAAGTAATAAAGAAAATAATGATGCAAGAAAGAGTAAATGATGTAGAAATTATTACTTTTTCCTGAAAATATATACCCGTTTTTTTTAACTCACAATCAAGGAAAAATTTTAGATCTACTCAAATATTTTTTATAAAGAATAATGGATAGGTAAGTACGATATTTACTATCTAGACTAGAATATTAAAAGCCTAATTTACCTAAGAACATACCTACGTTATTAAGTAGGTATACCTAAGCTTACAAATCTATTTAGTAATGTCTACTTAGTAGCGAACATACTCGTAAGTACCTAGCTATGTCCTAGATTTCTTAGGGTCGATCATAATAAAAGCATGATTCAGTACTGTAGTAGCAAAAATTAGAAAGGCAATCTAAACTTTACCTGACTGACTTAAAGGTTAGTGTTTTCAGATGTACGTAGGTAGGTATAAGTAAAATGTATCTTCCTTTGGTTTATTTATCAGCCTTAGAAATTAGAATTAGCCTTAGAATGGGTTAATGAATTATATAGGGAAGTCTACTACAACCTATAAAATAAATGTTTTCTAATAAGTGCTAAAATACACAGATGAAGAACCTGGACATTCGGTCTCCATCCCGAGCATGCAAAACAATCGAAGTAAACCAAACTAGGTGATAATGACTGACTGATTTAACTCTTCTAGTAAATCATTTGACACTATTTAACTCTTCTAGTAAATCATTTGACACTATTTAACTCTTCTAGTAAATTTGATACTCTCTTTCGGTTGATGTGAACAGAAGCAGCGAATGAGAAAAAAAGAAATGAAATGGTTTATTTGCTAGAAATATGGTTACAAGTTCTAACAGTATCTAATCGGTTTCACATATTTCACCAAACACATTGGCATGCTTTTTATTATATTATTTATGTTAAGTTAATCAGTGAGATTAAAGACTGAATACTGAAGCATGCAAAACTATGCAGCTCGACCCGAACACTCAACTAAATCCCCTCCATTCCGTAAGTTATCAGAAGCATAATTAGGCGCTCAAAATCCATGCATAATATTTCGACAACGCTATAAGCAGGGAAACTTAATGTAGGTAGTCTAAGTAGTCTACGCAGCATAATAGGTATTTCACCACTTACCCATCTACTTACAGATTATCTAGTACTAACTGTGATTTGAAATACTAGAACCCAGGTACACACGAAGACACGTTGGTCTATACTGTTTGGATTTTGAGCTTTTAGAAATTGAACGTTGCGAATCGTGCGTAAGGGACGACAGTGTGAGTGCAGAGCCTCGAGTCTATCCAATTGCAAGAAAACAGTTTGCCATGCGAGATATGCGTAACGAGTATCCGTCTGCGAGCTGCGAGCTCGAAGTTTCGAGCGAGCTCACGGGAGTCTTATTCCTATACAAATAATTTTTTTCGTAAGTTAGCAAGCTCGTAACTACGTATCGACAGGAAGCGCTAGAAAGTTTTGTATGGTTGCCGGACATGGTTTTTAAAAACATCGTCTATCTCTATCTTTCGCCTATCTTCCATCTTATTCTATCATTTTTATCATGTATTGTTCGTTCATTTGTCTATGGAATTCGGTTTTTGATGATGTCATTGTCGTAATTAGTTTGTCAGTGTCAATAATAATTAAAACTTCAACTTCTTTTTTGGCTATAAAACTGTCAAAATTCTGACAAAAACGGTTTGAAGTTAGCCACAAACCAAGAATTCGGAAGTGAACATTTTTATGTTTTTCTTCGCTTCGGTAAAAACAAGCAAAAATGAGAACAAGTCCTACACAATTCGAGACGCTAATTAACTTCATGGAATTGTAAGTATCTACAAACTTAAACCTATTTTTGACGTTTTCTATTGCTTCTATTACTAGGTATACCTATACCTATCTACAATAAGATTTTGTATCGTAGGTTAGGTCGGCTACCACCGGCCTTTCCACACGGTAGGTAGGTACAAGCTTGAAATAACTGCCACAATTAACGATGACCTTACTTATATTCCAGAAATGGTGATTTAGCGAAACCCACAGGGTCTGCCATGGGTCGGGCGAGGTCAACCCATAAGTGGATTGAGCTGAAGACCCTGCTCAATGCCGACCCTATGGGAGACCCTAAACCAGTAGATAAGTGGAGAAAAGTGAGTACCTACCTACCTATACTTTTTTCTTTAATTATTTTCCCCAGGTGAGTAGTTATGTAAAATATAACCTTACCTATGGAATGGGTTAGTAAGTACCTACCTAGGTAGGTAGAGAAATGCTTATATTTTGATAGTGTACCTAGAAAGGTATCATTTCAAATATAGGTATCATATCATATCATAGAAATGCTTATGAGCAAACAAAGATCTTACTAACAACTTGGGTAGAAATACTTTGTACGTTTGTATGTTTCTTCGAGCCTATGTTTGTTAAAAATCTTTGGGTTTTAAGCTGAAAGTACCTACTTATTAAGATTTGTTTAATTGGAACTGTCCATACTCATACAGGATTTATACTATTTGTTTTTTCTAATGTTATTTTTCTTTTTACCACGTTCAGCAACTCCTCGCCGTCGGCTGGTGCTGCAGTCGCCGCCGCAGCGACGCTCCGCACCATTGGCGACAGCGCACCGTCGTCGCCACCGCTCACCACCGCCGTCACGAACGCCACGCAGGGCACACACAACAGCGGACACCTTTTTGGAGGCGGATGAGCGGTCGCGACGGTTTGAGCGTGAAAGATGGGAGGCAGACCAGGCACGCCAACTCAGAGAAGATGAGCGGGAGAGAGACCGTAATGCGCTCAAAGAAAAGGAGCTAAACATCCTTCAACACCAAATAGACAGTTGGAGCCAAATAGCCAACCGAGTGATTGATGTCGTTGAAAGATTATGTCTTCATCATACTACAAATCAATAATAAGGCTGATTATCGTGTATTTTATCTTACTTTAACTGTGATCTCTGAATTGTTGTGCCTAAAATCTTGAATTGAAACAAATCTTATTATAATTATAACAACAATTTATTCATAATTGGTTACATATTTTGATTTTTAGTTTTTAAGCTATACCCCAGGTAGATTTCATTTTCATGAGTTTTCTGAAAAAAAGTAAGGATTTAATATCTTGATACTCCCTTTACGGTCAAAAAAGTCTAGGTAGGTATTACATAGAATAAGAATGGGACTGCCCTTTTTTTAAGCTGAACCCTGAACCCTAGGTAGGTTTCATTTTCATGAGTTTAGATATATGTACCTAGGTAGGTATAGATTTAATGAGTAGAACTATGTACCTACTTTATTAGTGTTACAACTGTTCCAAAGAAAATCTTCTGGCCAGTTGGTTTCTGAAAACCCTTCTTCTAACAAGGTCTGAGTCACGGTCAGATCCTTGGTCCATTGGCTCCTGATGTCCAGCATCTTTTAGAGATGCTGGATCTGAAACAGACAATAAAATATATAGGTAGGTTTACTTATTATTATCATTGGTGGGTCGGTCACACTAGATAAATATAAAATATCAATATAAAATAAAAAATACAATCAAAACAATTTTGTGGTGGTTCCAAAAAGCCCGGCGGCACGAGCAGCTAGCGTTGCTAGGCCTTAGAAATCTAAGTGCTAGGCTATGTAGATCCGCCATAGCATTGTCCAATTGGTAGGTCTAAGATGGTACCCTTACCTTTAGTTCAAGGCTCACTTGCAGCGAAGACTTTAGGGCGCTATGCTGTCGCAACTCTTCACATAGGAATATGAAGGCAGCCTTAGACAGCCTATACCTTTTCCTAAACTCCGTCTCCGGTAGGTCATCAAAGGCATTATACGATTCACGGAGACTGGCTCGCATTTCTCGTAAATTACGAGCCCGTTCCTCTTCCACCATCCTCCATGCAAGATAATATCTTGCAGACATTTTCTTATCACAAAAAACTTCACAAATAATCCAAAATGAGGTTACAAAAAATGATGCGCGAGTAGGGTTTTGTAGCAACTTTGCTATTCTCACTACCTTAGACCCAAGTGAGAGTAGCATCGCATTCCAAGACGAAAGCATCGTATTCCAAGTCGAAAATTGCCTCCGAAAACAGCAAACACTAGCACATAGACTCGCATATTTTGGCAAAACCGATGATTACGATAGTGCGACTCGACGGTGAGCTCCGCAAAGTAACATTCGAATAGAGATAGACTCGCAGAAACAGTTCCCAAATCTCCCGCTAGAGGCGCTTATCCAGTTTCCATACAAAATTTTGCGTTAACGCAATTTGCGGACAGTTTGCGTAACATAGCAAAGAAACACAACACGGAGATAGACTCGAGGCTCAGGACGGAATGCGAGCGCGCCGCGCGCCTACACCTATTGCGCTACTTTTCCAACGATTCTCTGCATTGTCTACAGCGTAATTATGGTTATATTGGGTGTATAACCTGACTTGTGGCCCTGTGTACTATATTCGCAATTTTTTTATCAAAAATAGTTTATTTGGGAACAAAAACAAAAGTAAAACACTAACAGATATTGAAAACGATGATAGCTGCAATTGTGGCTGCATTAGTCACTGCCCCTATTGTATTTTTTTTTATTGTATTATATTTTTAAATTAAATATTTTACAAAGAACTCAAAAGTTGTCTTTTGAAATTTTTCTGTAGTTCTCATTCATGTCAACGCGTTTCGACCAATTTGTGACCACCACTAAATAGTAGGTATCGGAGTGACATAGGATCTCCCACAGGAGTTGGTTCTGTGATAGAGCTGACAAAATGTAGACATGACATTTGAAAATGTTTCAGTTCGTGTTGTGATTCCCAAAGGCAATCCAAGTTTTGAATAAATAAGGCTTTTCGATTGTTGGAATGGAAAGATCACAGCAATGTTTCCAACTATTAGTAGAGAAAATATAATGTAAGAATTTTTTAATTGAAACCTTCTGTGATACAAACAATCGAATGAAATTCGAATGAAAATTCAGTCATTCAAATAGGTAATAATTTTTTTTATTTTGTTTATTAGGTACCATCTCATAATATCTTCATTTCCAGAAACCACGAGTTCTATGGTATTTACAATTTATGTAAATACTATAGGATTCGTGGTTAGGTATTTAACCTAGCAGAAAATGAACCTATGCTGTAGTGTAGGGTATTTCTCAGCTAGACCTGGTAAAAACCATTTAAAAAAGCCCAAAATAATTATGAATTGCAAATAGTATTCTACCTGGTAGAGCATTGAACATTTTTGAAGATTTTCTCAGTGATCTTGTAGATATCTAATTTGAAAAGTGTCACCGCAATGCCCAAAAATATATTTGCTAAATGAAAACATCATCCCAATGTTGGCTTTTCCAATTGAAAGTTACATGAACCAGCTCGCTCCTAAAATATCGAAAAATTTAAAGTAAACAGTTCAAATTTCCAGCGGGGCCGATAATTTATGCCGCTAGTATCGACAGTGGCCACATAACGTCGCCGCCATAAGAACGCTAATTCATTTCCGGTTTCCGTTTTGTAAAAAATATGGTAATTTTCTACATTGGGTGCTTACAAACGGGCGTGCGTTTTTGTAACCTCTTTTTTATTTTATTTTTATAATCAGATTTTTATGAGCATGTCTTATTAAATAAAGATTGCATTACACTACAATATTTTTAGAACATACAGCAAAAGTGGCAGTGCACGGGAACCACGCCTACTTATATTAAATTTTAAGGTAGGTACCTCCATTAGCATAAAATCAAGTTGTAACACCTAATTCCGCAAATAAACGTATTTTGTATAATCAATGGTTTTTATGCGTATAAAAGCTGAAGCTACACGTTTTTTTGAAAAAAAAAAATACTGAGTACAAGTTTTTCCTTTAGTCTCTGCGCACTGGCTGCGTTACGACTGTAGCCCAAAAACGGATCGTTTCAAAAAGCGTCAGTCTGCACAACCCGCGCCAACTGGGCCCGTATAATTGGAACACAGAATTTATCGTCGATCTCTGTTATCGGATTAATGCCCGATCGAAATTATATTTGCACAGCTAAATTAATTTACGGTGTTTGTTGCGGATATTAAGGCTGTTTGTTTACTGTTCTGTTCGCGCCTAGACTTGCTCTTAGATTTGATAATTGGGTTATTGACGAGAGATCAAGGTTGGAAAGTTATATACAATATCTACCTACAATTTCATCGGTATCATTTGCTTAGTTTATAATATAACTTCGTACACCAGTCAGCCAAAACATTTCCAAGAAAGGCAGAGCAACTCTGCAACTCAAATAGTGAGTGTTCAGCGCTCGCAAACTGTTTGCACGTGTGTTTTTGTTTCCACTTAGTGGTTTCGTTTTGTTTACATAGTTCTAGCGTCTAGATACCTACATAATCCTGCTTTTTAATATCACGAACTTATCCGCGTTAGTTTTTCCTTGTTTCATATTAGCTTTTGTCCAGCAATGGAACGTAAAACGCTAAAAGAAAATAGTCACGATAAGTATAGGCTACTGGATAATATGAGAAAAAGTTCTGAATCACTCGATTTTGTTCGGGTAAATATTAACTCAGTTAAAACCAGAGTGTACAATCAGCTCGATTGATTTTAAGATAAACCTAAATAAATAGCAGAAGGCAAAAACGTTCGTGCTACGTGTGCTGGAGTGTTCTTTGTCTATGACAATTCATTATCTAATAGCACACGTCCACTGATGACGCCTCTGTGTGGCACCACGGCGGCGTCCTAACTTTGCAACCTAAAAAATGTGTACCTACGTATAATACTGGCACCCATATTCTTCAAACCGGAATACAGCAAAGCGAGAATCGTTGCTTGGCGGCAGAAATAAATACGGTGGTTGTACTTCCCCTATTTGTAAATATATTTATAACAATCTGATTTGTTAAGCGGTTACGCCTATAAAATGACATTACCACAGAACACGTCCACTGTTACACAAGAGCCCTACAATATCCATTATTCTAACTGAACCAATGAAGCCCATTCCTATCTATTACTGCAGTTCAATTTTATCAATGCGAGTAATTTGCATGTGCGATAATGCAGTAAGCTAGCTGGGACTGCGCCAGCCTATACTGGGAATTAATTGCTGTTGGAAAATGAGCTCTATTACCGTGGCACAATGATAGATAACTCGTGCTTCGATATGAAAATGATACCAAACAGTATCACGACTTTGTTCCCAGGCACGGTAGACATCCTATCAGATCTCTTGGTACATCAAAATACTTTGTGAATGATAAATCGTCAGAAAATAATAAAAGGATTTCATTTTGCAACAGTTTAGAAAAATGTTGACGATCCATGGTTTAATTTATCATCTGCTAATAGCATTATCTTCAATTTTTAGTTTGGCAATTGTTATTTATACCTGAAAGTAAATAAATACTTTTTTTAGAAAAAAAAAACTATTTTGACAAAATTTTATAATTATTTCTAAAGCATTTCAAAAGTAAACAATCTTAGTGCAAATGTAATTTAACGTTTATTCTTGAAGTTTAAATAGCTTCCGCACTCATCTACTCTTTGGAATAGAATTAACTGATGTACCGCCCCCGGGAAGGGGTCAGTCTGAGGGCTCTAGGAGGATTGCACTTTTGGAAACTATTTTCCACTCTCTCTCTCTGAAAACTACCATTCTTAAAATGGATAATTTTGAATAAAATGGCTGAATGGTTAGGGATAATATCAAAAAAAAAAAGATGATTGTTCTATAAATGTTAGGTATCAAATGGTAAATAATTTATAAGTTAAAAAACTGGAAAAACCGACTTCAATTCGACTACCAGCTTCATCATCATCAGATGATGATGATGATGATGACAGTTCATTGGGAATGTTCTAGTCACTATAAACTCCACATAAAAGTCACAGGAAAATACGCAATTTCGTGCACGTGGTTGGTGTTGATTCTTTAGTTAGAGGAACAACTGGTGGGTTTTTGCTTTTCTCCAATTAAATTCGGTTTGAATGTACAAACTAGGTTTATTGACAAATTTAGAAAAATGTAAAAATTTAGGTGTGCACCACAAAGGGTCATTGTTGCTAGCAGTAAAATGGTAGGCGCTACGCCACGTCTTGGCATATTACATTGTTGCTAGCAGTAAAATGGTAGGCGCTACGCCGCAACTTGGCATATTTTTCAGTTATTTCTATTTATAACCCAAACTACTGAACCGATTTTGATGAAAATTAAATGGGACCAATCTGGAAGTATATCCTTTCAGATAAAAAAAGAATTTTTGAAATCGGTTGATAAATGACGGAGTTCTGAGGTAACAAACATAAAAAAAAAAAAAAAAAAAAAAAAAAAAAAACATACAACCGAATTGAGAACCTCCTCCTTTTTTGAAGTCGGTTAAAAAGTAGGACCACAAAAACTCATTTCTTGCACCAGCCAAATGGCTCTACGGTTGTAGTTTCGGGTACGGTAGACATCCTTACATTATTACGACATTACGTGCAAGATAAATGATTTTAAAATAATATAGAAATATGTATTTTAGTTTTAAGATATTTATAATATGGGCCTTGTATTTTTTACTATGTTGCCTGAAATAAATGAATTTATTTATTATTATTATACTTACCAACCACTATTTTTTGTCTTAATTTTATAGCCATTGCTGTCCCGCCGCAGGACAAAGGTCTTTGGAATCTGGTCCTAGGATCAGTATGAAGTAGAAACCGATCCCAAATTGTTTTGTAATCGGATCCTAGGATCCGTTTCCTAAATAAATTAACTAAATATTTCTGGCATCTAAAAGTTCTTTTTTTAACACCTGTAAAAAGAGAGCGACCCTTTTTATAGGTATTAAATAAAAAAATCTAAAACAAGTGTTTTAATTCAGTGCTAGTCCAGTAGAGCCATCCCCCTAGTAAGGGTGGTAAAAGGAATTATTCAATTTCCGCGGCGCCGCCCCAAACCGATCCATTCAGGTAGGTTAATTAGTTCCAGATGGGGCTAAACTTTCAGTCGCGATTACTTTCAGTCTGTTCTAGTCGTTTCAAACAGTCTTTCATTGTCTCTGATAAAATCAGGATTTGGCATTAGACTTTCATTTTCAAAAAATAAAAAAGTTTTTAGCCTTCAATCACTGACCATTGGTCTTGTCTAGAGCCATTGTACTCTTCGTCTTGAAGCTTGTGGTCTTCATTCAAGAACTTTAAGATGCGTCCTGATGAAGGCTAAAAATAAAGCATCATACGTTTATACGTGCCGTAAAGAGGTTGTCTCTAAATGTTTGTCTATGGACCTTTGTCACCATTGAAACCAAATTAAACAATATTTTCTCCAAAGGGTTAGGTGTTAACCCTATTATAAAACCTCAGGCACAATAGTGATAATTCTCATAAACCCCAACAAAAACTTTACCGATTTTACCGAAATTCAGAACTGCGTTAACATCCATCATGTCATCGCAGTCCTTTTTGTTGGGACCTCTGGGACATCATTATCCCCTATTATTTACCCTACTACCTTTATCTACCATCAAACCTAATGTAAAATACACTGTTTATCTCCCACACTCGACTTTCAACCTAGACGTTACGCAATAGAGTGCGTTTTCCACTGCGTACTGGAGATTATGTTCTTGTTACTTGCGTCGGTCACGTGCGCGTTTTGTACAAGAAAATTCTGTTTTGAGCAAAAAGAATAAAATATCACAACTGCAGGGGTATGCCAATCAAAGTTGAACTGCAAAGTTGAACTGCAAAGTTTTAAATCATGGTCAGTTCATACTAACTCATAGTTATTCTGTGACTAAATAGTGACATTATGACGTCATTTGATGTGTTTTCGCGCATATTTTGCTGTCAAGTGTCTAAAAAGAATGATCACGTGGTACAAAATTGTACCACGTGACCTGAAGAAATTACACTGGGCAGTGAAATATAACTTGACAGCAAAAGATTGGCATACGGGGGCAGGACTGCTTTAAACGAGTTAGACGGACTGCAGAATGAAGTCTCCTCTACTGTGACTGTGACATTTGTTGTAGGAAGATAACCCAGTTTATCAACCAAAACTTATAGTTTATTTAATTTTCTTAACTTCACAAATAGATTATTTAAATAAACTAACGAATAAATGTCATGGACATTTACAGTAATACCCACCAAACCTTCGTCTGTTTATATAATTGTAAGTAATGTATGCAGTAACTCGCATTGTAACAGTGCAGTCCGTCTGGATAGTTCTATGTCGATGAAGTCGGTTTGCAGTCTAAGAGAAAGAAGAATTAGTTGTGAATTTCGAAGGTTTTCTTCAGCTGCGTGTAGATAAAGGGTCAGAATTGATTCGAAATCGAGGCATTAGCGATGTTTTTTGCGATGTACGTGACATTTGAAACTAGCTTTTATTCCAAAGGTTTCGTCCGTTTTTTGTGCGACATGCTCGGGATTTCTTGACAACATGAATGAGGTAACTGAAAAGGCTGTTTGTAAAATAACTGACAAAGAGTAATTTTAGTTAACCGTTCTATCGGGTGAGAGATAATTTTGTATGCTGTATGGACAAATTGCTTGATTAATTTCATAAAACATTTACATCGTAGCAAATACTACTAAGTATATTTTATAATGTATTATCTGTGTTTGTACTTTCTATGTCTTTGTTTATTGTTAGTTTTAATGTATTGTTGTGGTGTTGAGTGTATGTCATAAAATAAATGTATTTTCTTTCTTTTAAATATATAGTTGATAATATGATATATAGTAAAATCCATCAATTTTTTTCTAATAATGAGTGTGACGCTCTACCAAAAAAAAGAAATTATGTCCGTCTCAACAATTTATGTAGCTACATATTTACGAGTACATCACATTTTCAGTTTGCACCCTCATGTACTCTTTACAATCAAGAACAGAAATACAGCATTGAATCTGAGAATATATTTGTACAAAACGTTTCTCAAAATTGCGAGCGTTTCAGAAATTCCGAATTCGCGTTTGTACCGACTGTGTCGCGTCGCTGTCTTACGTGCTTTAGATTTTGTGTGTTGTTGTATTACATGTGGTAGGTATAAAATGAAAAATAGATTCAGCAGGGGTATGCCAATCAAAGTTGAACTGCAAAGTTTTAAATCATGGTCAGTTCATACTAACTCATAGTTATTCTGTGACTAAATAGTGTCATTATGACGTCATTTGATGTGTTTTCGCGCATATTTTGCTGTTTGATGCAAGTGCAAATAACAGGCACATTAGACTCTGGTAAACCTTTATGTCTCAGAGGGATGGACTCACAGTGGGCAGATGCAATCGCTTAGGTGGGCTTAACATCTCCTCCTCGATGTTTTTCTTTTTTTTTCACTGAGCCTTTGTAGCTCTGCAATACTCAAATACATAGTTGTGAAACTGACTGTAATCTACAAAAGCGTGCAATCCGACCCGTTCCTTCCTCGGCACATATATTGCGGACTTTGAGACATTCCCGTCCCGCCCGGAACCCTTTGTACAACCTTACTTTCCTGAAAAACGAGCACCGTACATTTTTCACTCCTTTGGCAGTAAAAGCGTTTGATTCAAAATTCGCATCCAAACATTATTTTATCTTAGTATCGATAAATTCGTTAAAACAAGAGCAAGGTCTTCGGCGTTTCTTATCTCGTGTTTATCTTTATTTTGGTCACTTCATCATGCCGATTTACAGTGACATTAATTATATCTACAAAAAAGCTTTGAAAGCATCTGATAACTGAGTCATATTCCAGGAACTCAACTCATGTCTACTATAAACGACTAGGCTACCACTAAAAGCAAGTCAATCGTGACTGGTTCCCATAAAAACGGAGCCGTCCTTATCTATGCGAGTAACCCCTTTATCGCAAGATAGCCGGCAGGGGGCGCCCCGGTCGCCGGAAGTGGCCGACGTTGTGTCACAGAGCTTGTTTTGACCACACATGTATTTACGAATGAATAATTTAAGGCTTAATACACAAACAATGCAAAAACGTGCGGCCTCCTTACCCAAGTCGACACTACAAATTATAAATATAGAGTACACACACGTGACTGTTGGCTCAAAGATTACTCCGTCCGACTCTATAAAATGACACAACTCAATGAAAATCTGTCAAAAATCTATACTTACTTGAGTCTTGAGCATTGTACTTATTCTGCCGTCAAGTGATGCTCGCATTGTTATGTTCCGATTAGAAGGCTACACCCTTGCAATTAGTACATGAGGCATGAACATCTTTACGTCTCAGAGTGATGGAGGCAATGCATTGCCTAACAGGGCACGTCCTCAATAGACCTGCTCCGTGAGCTAGCGCATTGTTATAGGCTAATTTTACCACTTACTATCAGGTGGGCCATTAGTTTGCTTCTCAGAATGTTTGAGTTTTGATTTGTAAATAGCTTTTCTTAACTTTGATGGACACTGTTCCTTATCCTTATTATATTAGTATGATTTATGAGTCGCTGTGAAGTTTGATTTATAATGTAGGAGAGTACCAACTCGTTAGTAAATGAATATTAATAATACTTAGGTAAATTGTGACCTAGATAAAGACTGTCTCAACTAACGACCTCTGAGGCGTAGTGGCTAAAATGCAATGGCACAAAAATTGGCGACAATCAGTACAATCTCATTTACTAAAACGATGAATGTAGATGAAATGTATCATTAGTATGATGTGTGAATGTAGATAGGTATTTGTTATTTTCTAAAGGAATAAGTAGTTTCTTAATATATATTAAATTCCTAAGAAAATGAAAAAAACTCAATAGTTCTGCTAAAAAACAGTCGAACAAGTAAATCACTCGCTAAATTGAACGAGCCAAAACGAGTCCGAGGTATGAGTCTGAGAATGTCGAGTCACGGCACATTAGTCGGTGTCCGAGCTTTGAAGAAATTGCGCGTTTATAAGGCACAATACTCACAGGCTATCATCATCATCATCATCACCTATTGCGTCTTTTGTAGATAATTTAAATTAATAGCGCCCAATTCTGTTGTTGCATTTTCAATGCGTGAGCGCACTAAACGGCGACTACTGACTGGAATGACCACGATTTGAGTATTTTATAGAGAAGTGGTATTTATTTTAATCCATACAAGGATCATTTTGATTTGAATTATACAGCTGTCTGTCAGTGTGAAGAAAACATCAGTGAAGGCAGTTTTATATTCTAAACGGGTGTGCGTTTTGTAAGCATAGCGTATTATATTGTGCACTTCACTCTATTGCGCGCCATTTTTTGTAAAATATCAAAATGGGCGTTTGGCAATTTAGTAACTTACGTATCGTTTTGCATTTAATCCGCTAGGGTTTCAAACGTTACCTCAGACGCTGAATAAAAATTTTCACCACAAATCACGTAGATATCTATTTACACCTATTAGAGTAAGACCAACTTACTAATACATCTACTAATTTACAAGATGAAATGGTTAATTAAAGTTTTTTTACTTAAAAACACCGAGAATAGTCGATCTTGCAGTACCTACTAGGGTGGGTATCATTCGGGGTTTAGAATCGGGAGTTCAGAAATAGGAAACCTTTGTTTGATGTGATCCATTGACTATCTATCTAAAGATTCAAAGCGTTTGTACGAATAGAAATGTTTACTTCCGGAAAAGATGTCGTTTTGAATAACGTATCATGCCTTTTTGTTAGACAAACTTTTTATCAACAAGTGTTCATCAAGTGAATCGTTTGCATCAAAAGTATCAATGAATGGATTACAAAACACATAAAAATAAACTTAATTTAAATGATGCTTAATGATGATAAAAAAATACTATTAAACGAGCTTTGTATACAACAGAAAAGTCATTTGACAACTTTTTAAAAGCTTTTTTATCTTAATTTCTTTTCTGTCAATAAACTTTTCTACATAAAGAACACTTTTGTTCTATTTTAGTGCGAAGGTATATTACCTTATATGATATACAAATATTTTTTTATATAATTCACAAAAAATTCAACCATTACATTCATTTATTTAACAGGCGTCATAATGTTTGGACATGTTTGTTATTCAAAGCACACAGACACGTCCACACTCGACAGAGACGTGTGGACATTGTGCACAGGTGAGCACACCACGCTCGTTAAACAATATGTACCTGCCAATGTGACGATACAACACACAGCTACCCGTGGCACTGAATAATTATTGTATTCTACCTTGGCACTAGTAACTTTTCACTTTTTTTGGAACTCTAAAAACGGTGCAAACTGTAAACTTGAAAGTATACAACTATATTACGATGTGAAAGCAATAAATGTATTGAGTATTGAAGTCGACCAGAGCTATCTGCTACCAGAGTAGTAGAACTACTACAGCTTTTAGGTGAAACTGTGCCCACTGCTGGACGTAGATCTTGTAGATGCGCCGATGACAGTCTTTAGCTTTTTTCATCAGTGTGCGCTACATTTTGCAGGTCGTCTTGCCGAAGCGCATCTTAAGCTCAAGTATTTGTCTGATCCAACTGTTCTTGGTCATTCAACTAAATTCCAGTATCCTCAAGTTTTTGTATCCTCAAAAACTAATGCTCAAGGCACTTAAACTCTTCTATCAAGCCCTGTTTATCTACAAAGAGTTCCACTCCACACATCCAAGTTGCACCATTGCAAGCTAAGTCCAAATTAAGCCTTACATTGTGCTCATAACATCCCCAAAATCCCAGATAAACTTCCTTAAGTTTTAAGCCATCTCTAATGCACCCGTATGAAATTCAATGAAGCTCTGGGGCTTACTAACTGGTAGGTAATCTGGACCCTGAGTGAGTCTCAACTTGTTAAGCTATTAACTCAGTTTAGGCTCTGTTTGCTTGGGATATGACTTGAGATAGTTTGAACGTTAGATTTACAAGAAAATTGAATGTAAGCTTCTTAGATTTTACGGCGCCAAGGTTTGCTTAATGGAGCTGCTCACTAAACCCTTACTTACAAGTACCTTCGTCGCGGTAGTTAGGCTCGTTATAGCTTGAAATACTTACTCTGTAATAATACAGAACAAGGTGATCGTAAACACATTATAAAGACAAGGGTAAGGTAAGTTTTCTGTGAGTTTTTGCTGCGATATCGATACAACAATACCAATTATGTGAAAAAAAAAATTGTTAGTAAATTATTTTTAATCTAAAAATAGTTTTCTGAAAGTAGCTGTTCGTTATCTTCACGACGTAAGAAGTAACCGTATACGGTACGTGAACAAAACTTTAAAATATATCGACAGACTTGACTTAAAACCGATAACGTAGACAATAGATTTACGAGTTAACTTTGGATCTAGAATTTTGAAAAGAATATCGGAATTTGAAACAGATGTTGAGTTTTGAGACGAGAATATGTGTTTTTCTTGTGTTTTTACACCAACACGACACTTGACTTACACGATATCAGCGGAGATGTGATCTTTCTATACATAGAAACGCTTCTCAACTTCTGTCAAAAGTTTAAAATACTAGGTACTTCCTCATTTGTTTTTGATAGTGACAACTTTAAGCAGAGTTTAAGTTGAGAGATGTTTATAAGTAGACCTCTTAGTACCTCTCTGCGCCGTTTCCAGTCGGCACCATCAGCAATATTTTAGCAAAATCTGAATAAAGTAATTTAAACGTTGAAAGGCAAAAGAACCACGTGAAAATGTGTCTTCATTTTGTTTAATTGTGAAAAACTACCTTTTACCAATACAAACAGTTGTCAAGCGCTGTAATCGCTGCTAAATTGTTTTCGAAACCGTATTGTGAGTGTTTTCACAACAAAGCCGCTTTCGCTCTCGCTTGGTAAGCGCTTCAAGCGTTGTCAAGCTGATTGTCCAATCGGTTCTGCAAGGGATCGCATTTTTAGATGCTTGTTTTTATACAAATTTAATGGTTTTAGATTTTTATTTTGCTAAACCTATTTGGACTCTCTGGTCTTCTGTCACAAGGTCGTTTTATTGGTACTGTTTTATCGTGTAAGGCAATATAATTTTTGTATAAGAGAATATCTCATTGCTAGGACTTTATGTTCAGTTCGGTAGAAATTTTATTCTAATAGGGATAACGTCTAATGACGTTGAAAACTCCTCTCAAACAAGTGCCTGGTGAAACGAGTTTTCGACCGAGATATGACGTCATTCCTAATAGAGTAAAATCTCTACCGAACTGAGCATAAGGCCCCTGGTCAAAATGGTTTGTGAAACTTCTACTTAGTTGAACTGTGCCTGGATCGCAAATATGTAAATACACTGCGTGGTGACGCTGCAACGTTTGGCAGTCGAGCTGGCGTGGACACGCAATATGACTCAAATACGTTAGGTTTTCGTAACGCAGCGACGACTGTCAGATTTGTTCGTAATTACCCCTCTATACAAACTATTAGTACAATATTCCGTAGATACAATTTTTAAAGTACATTGTACCTAGTACATAAGAATTTTTTACGTTTAGAAAACATACACATTTTTAAATATAAATGAAAAATTGAACAGAAAAATCCTTTATTACATTTCGCACTAGCAATATAACGGCAATAAGTATTATTAGCGGTAACAGAATACCCAATTAAAATGTACAGCTGTAATAATATCTCGTGTAAATATGGAAGTATCGAGAATTGTTAATTAATAAACCAAATGTGCGGTGTTCTGAATATAGTCGGTTGTTTGCAAAACTTTCTGTCTGGTAATAAATAAAATATTATTTTATTGGATAGATTAATTTTATTAGGTTTATTAAGCAACCTTGATTTTCTATTAATAATATAATATGCAGGTCAACAGTTTTAATGTCTGTAAAAGCAGTGGCTACCGGGATAATTTTCATCACCGTAATAATAAATGATTATGAGATTTTGTCTATATGATAATATTATCATCATCACTTGCGTTATTATTATGACAGAATTTTTGTGACCAAATATTATTCGCTACTACTTTCAAAGGCATACTGATACCCGATGGAGTAGACTTTTCAGTGTATGCTATCCTTTTAGCTTATTAGACATTATCCACATGAAAGTCACAGTAAATACAAGCCTGAACCAGCTGCGAGTTTTCTCGTACATACCTACCAACTAACTTAACTATCTACTAATTCAATTATTTCGTTCGGTGGTATTAACTATTTGACAGTACAACAAACAAGTTTCTCAGAGTTCCCTAGTTTGAGGGTAAGCCTTTGACATTTCAATGACAGACACCAAAGGTTCCGTACAAGGTTTTGTTCTGAAGGGTTTTAAACTTACCTACTAGTTGTGGGTAGTTTGAGATTCAAATCTACTGTTTTACTGGTTTCAACGGTTCAATACTTTAACTGAATTGAACCAACGGCATCTTCATACCAAAACTATGTTGTATTAGCTACCTACTTATTATGTAATAAAGAAACATGAGAAAACACTTTTTCGTCGAGTGATAGACATTGTAATGCATCAAAGAGCACATCCGGTAGTGGACGTGCTCAATGAGGCAATACAATACACAGTGGCTACCACTTAACATCAGGTGGGCCATCGGCTTCCAGAAACTATTCTAGGTGTGTAGCATTTAGATGTGGTTTACTCTAGGCAGCTCATAGTGGCCTCGTCTCTTTCGCACGCTCGCGCATGAAATAGAAATGCATATCGCGGAGTAGGTGTACCCCTTCAACTATGTACATTCACACGACACAATCATTGTGAACATTTTCCGTGCACCACCGCTAGAACGTAACGACTCCAACCGCTGTATAGTTGAAAATAGTTTCAAACTACATCTTGCGAAGCGCTATGACAAAGTGTACTTTAGGACATGAAATTAGTGTCGGCTATAAAATCAAACGCCGCTGATGTTGGCCTGCAGTTACACTGTGCTGTGGCCTCAAAATTAATTAATGTGACAATCGTAAACGTATCGTAGCGGTAGCGTATCCGAAATACAACGCAGAAGTGGCAGTCGAGCCGGCGTTGTTCGTAATATGACTTGAATACGTTAAACTTACGTAACGTGATGACTGGCAAAGTAGAAGTAGTAGCTACAGTGAATAATGTGTATAGCTGCCTTCGTACAATGTTTGTTTTGGACGTAGATAACGTCCAGGTGGGCCATATTCCGTTACTTTTAAACATAATAAATTATAAAGTACTTTTTACTTACCTACTTTGAGATTTTAAAACGTAATCGTAAGAATCGTTTAATATTTGGTCAAAGCACACTATCTACGAGTCATTTTAGTCTCAGGATATTACATCAAAAGGCCCGTAGTTAAGTCATAAAGGGACGTCATAATTTGCAAGGTAATTTGGACAGAGCTTATTAGTAAAATGACTTACATTATTCAGATCTTGCATACTTACGATAAAGCCGCTCGTTTCGGTGTAATTGCGTCCGTCGCGGCAGCCTGTAACTCTATCGCGGCCAACGAGGCAACTTTAATGAAATTCCTGCTGCGCTTCTCGCACTTGTGTTTTTAACTTTTACCGGAGAAGGCTCAATGTTCTCAAGCTTTCAAGTGAGACGTCAGCCGTAAGCTGCCGACGGTCGTTCAAAAAACTTCTAAATAAATATAATTAGTTAAAAAGCTTCTGTACTTGTGGTTGTGTAAATTGCCTCTTTGTGACTGTTTCCTCATTTGTTAAATTATAGAATACCGCGCATTCAAAATATTTTTAGATTATTTATGTAAAGGTAAGATTAAAGGTTTTATTTCAAAGAAATATGTTCAGAAAAAAGTAAAAAGTTAAACCGAGATCAAACAAGTGCGGCGATCAGCTGATTAAAGTTTTCTCAGATCTGCTTCAGACTTTTAGCTCTCTGAAAAAGTTCATAAAAGTTTTATACGTTGCTGAGCTGGTGGTCACCACATAATCTTCACACGTTTCAGCGTGTTATTCAATAAAAAATTGTTCTAGTGTTCAGAAATTATTAGAGTTATTAGTTCAGAAAGATTTTCAATGTTAAAAGATTTAGCATTTAATTACGAACATTTTGCTTGCCAGTTAATGAGAGCTTTATGTGTAGGCCATATTTTTCTCCGGTACCACTTTAGTAGATCACTTCTATCTTTTCCAGAAATCCCAATTTCATTTAGGTTCAATATGTAATGCTGTAGCAAGTTTTTAATGTAGTTTCTCCAAAGTACCTTCAAAAGTTGTATATTAATCCAGGCACAAAACAGCTCAGTCCAAACTATTAGGATGCGTGCTCACTGACGCGCTCACTTAGATACCAAGTTCTACATACGACTTCTAACTTTGTAGTTCATTTACTAATGATTTTATGCGTATAGAAAAGTAATTCGGTTATAAACAGCCTCTCTTTTATATCTCTCTATTGCGCAACCAGACGAAGCACATGTGTACAAAATTTTAAGTCAAATAATCCTCGATTTGTTGTGTTCAAATAGAACGTGAACAAAATGCATGTAACATTTACGGTGATGTTTAGGTCAATGAGCGTGGAAAATGATAGTATTTGCGAGTTTCACTTCTAAATACTTATATTTTACAATTCACTATATCATAAGCTATAACTCATCATTCCTTGTTTGAAGTATTTCATAAGGGTCCCTTGTTTCTGACTCCTCATTTGATATCCTCAAAAGATCTTGATTAATTAATAAGTATTTAAATGCAATGATTCACAAAAAAATACGACTAATACTTACAGTTTTTACAAAATACACATGAATCTGTTGAGCTATCTAGAAACCGTTGCAAACAATCTGTAGATAGCTCAACTGATCCAAATCAGTAACAATCGGTAGCGTGCCCAAGACACTGGCTGCATTATCGCGCTGAATAGCAATGCTGATACTCACCAGCCCACCAACCACATTCGACTAGAAACCCTGAAAGAATTTTGAGTAATGCCATGATATTTTAATGGTATGTCTATGAGGAGTAGCAAGTGAATGAGCGTTTGTCATGAATCCTGTAAAAAATAAACTTTATGATCAAACTCAAAGGATTCTAGAACTAACATAACTATATAACCACTGGACAAAACTCAAAGTACATAAAGAAGATAATTTGAAAAGTCAGATACAACCCCCTTCTCGCCCCCCTTCTCCCCCTATTTACATAAATGGACCGAACTGTATTGTAAAAGTTCAGCGTCCAGTCAACATAGTTACCGAACATAGTTGGGGATCGGGAATGTATGCACTTAGGTACTTAGCTATTGCACTATGCGGCGAATCCGATATTAGATTTTGGTTTTGTAAAGTTAAATGTGTCTAAAAGTGTAAAAACTAGTCGCAAACTCAGCGGCCAGAGTTTTTCACCTTCGTTCGGTCACTCCGGCCAATACAGGGTATGACAAAAACCCTGTCAAATCCTTACACAGGTGATACTGTATCGATATTGGATCACAAATACGTAATTATACAGGTTGTAACATAATATCTCTATAAGTCCAAAAGAGGGTATTCTACACGTCATGGCGAACAACATTTTTTCTACGACTTTTAATATTTTGAAGTTTTTCAATCATAAAAAGCGTCGTAAAGTTTCCTTTAAATAGCATTGCAAACACGTTTTAAAGTGTCTATGTGTGGGTGCGACGTGATATAAAGGTGCATGAGCATGTGTACCAACAGGCTGGATACATACGCAAAGTAAATACACTTAGGGTTGTCGCAAACTAAGATAAAAAAATAGGAATTTCAAACATGTTATATTCAAGTTTTCCACATGCTAATCTATTCACGTGTTTGGTCTGAATAAGCCCTTTTTCGGCTTATAGGGACAATATGTTACACGTTGTATTATTGTTATGCTGTTAAGTAACTGTTTATCGAAAATAAATATATTTTGTTTACTCTTTCATATTCTTACGAAAACAAAAACTATTTACCGCTACCACAGAATGCCTAATGTGTGCCTAACACACTTAAGTGTAAAAAAACCTATGTTTAGATTCATTCGGTATCGTTTAGCGTCGCCTACGTATCTATTAAGTAGTATAGAGAGGCTTGAAATATTCAGAAGTTCGCAACAGACCACCGAGTTTGTTGGAATATTAATTTTAATAGCTGTCTCAAATTAATTTTGTGGTTTAAATTCGAATAACAAAACAGTAAGCTGCTCTAAACTATACCCCGATTCGGAAATTATTTGAATAATTTGTTATTTTGGGGAAGATTTCAAGTGGAATACACGAGTATGATAAAATAAATATTTTCATAATTAGTCGGTACCTAAGTATAGGTACGCTTTCGTATTATTTTTCCGTAATAGGTATTTATGTGAATATTGGCTGTCTGTCTGTAAAGTTACAATTTTTGCGGCGTTTACGTATACTTGTGGTTTTCGCGAATACTAATAGGGATATTTATTTCTAGATAGCTACTATGCATAATCTTTATTCGTTTCGACGAACCGAAAAATGTCGTAGCAGTCTACAGCAAAATGTCGTAGAGGGTCTACGGTTTGACATCTAGAGGGTCTACGACCACTCTTTTTTTCAATAACTCTTCTGTGTCCTTTCGGAACAAAATGGAGTTGCCTATTTTTAGAAAGTACAATATTCACCACCGTACTAAAATGTAAACTAAAAATACTGTTCTAACATTTCATACAAAAAATAGCGATATCCCTGAAGGCCGGTGAATAAAAAAATTACAAAACGAGTAAAAGGTTCGACTATGTTAAAAAGAGATAGAACTCTTTGAAACTCCTGAAAAATATTCCACGATTTTATTTCGTTTCGCAAAAGTCAACGAATAATTTACGAGTATTTTTGCGTTGGTATAAAAAACATTCCTTCAATCTCAAAATGTTTATTTAACGTTTTGTTTATTTAAAAGAACTTTTCTATATTTTTAACAGGTGAAAAAACTAGGTTAAGTAAAACATAGCCTAACAAGATATTTCTTACATTTTTTATCTCTGAGTATATTTTTTTTCAATAAGTTTGTAGCAGTCTATCTGCCGACTGGTTGGCTAAACATCAACAAAAAACCCAGGGCTTTATAAAAAAAGCCTAGATTCAGAGAATAATCCAGCTAGGCATGAGTTCTCCCGCAAAATAAAGGAGATGAACATAAAACCTTGAACTATCTAAGAACTGGACAAAAAAATCCATCTGAGCTGACATTCTAACTCTTTTATTTACAAAACAAATCAAACACCAATACAGCAATTTTCTAATGAATTGAATCTAAAATAATTAAAGTTTTTGTGTAAAATAGAAAATGAAATGCATTAATATTTTTTTATGATATCTAATTTTGTAACCAAAACAAGGTTCATTATAAATATAATTCGGTTTTATAATTCACCAAAAGTACGAATAAAGTAACAAAACCACAAACAACAATTACCTACTGAACTGTGGGGGAACAATATTATTTAATACCCAAGGTAGGTACTCATTAATTCATGGTACACAAACCCACAAAATCATTGTGTGCAATGTTCATAGATACATATTTCATAAAATATGTATCCGGTAAAAGTCACCTCATACATTTCAGATATTTTTCGGAAATGAAATAAAAGTTTAAAATGTAAAAGTATAAAAAATGTGCTAGCGCGTTTGTGTAAGCACATTTGTTCCGTTCCCTTTTCAGAACGCCAATGCTAAATCCATTGTATGAAATGTCGTTACTTAGCCATAGATTTCATATTTGGAAATGAATAATTTATATTTTATTTGTTTGCGTCCATAGATCCTTCGTGACATTTTAGTAGTAGCCTTTTTTGACCTCTAGCATAACTTTAAACGCGGTTACCCGACCTTTACCAACTAGGTAGGTATTATGCTCCTTCAGTTAGGAATTTAAGCTTGGAATGAAATAGCCTACCCAACCCACCAGTATATCTGGAATTTAATATTATGTTTGAGAGAATCTAAGAAGACAGAGTCAAATTAATACTTTGAAATGAACTAAATGTTTTAAACTTCAAATATTTTTTCTTACAAAAAAATTAAATCAGAGCTTTAACTTTCAGAGCTACAAGAGCCTAGACAGACACACAACGCCGTCAATCTTATAACACCCCCTCCGCTTTTCGGTCAGAGGTAAAGGCAACTAAAGTTACAAATACTTTATTACTACTTTATTTACTTTTCTAGGTACTAGTAAAAAAAAAATTATAAGCGGACTTAACTTCTTGCTATAACATCAGTACAGGCACACTGTCCATTCAATTACATCAAAAACCAGTGCTATTCCGTTTAGTGTGAAGCTGTGGCTTATCCTACACTGTGGTTCGAACATGCTTCGATGCACAGACGGCATGTCCAATACTCCCGAATTCAGACGACGAGGCTAAAGCAATTGCATTGCGATATGTGGTCTTAAATGGTGAGCATAAATTGGAAGCGATGATGAAATCTCGGGTGAAATGATAATTTTCATGCGGTCATTGATGACATGAAAGTTATGCATTTCACACAGATTTATCAAACGATATATAGATTTAGGCATTAAAAATTATTAAAAATTACGACTAATAATAGTATCTACAAAGAGGATGATGTCATATCATATGTCATGTCAGTTTGACAGGACGTAGTACTACCTCTTTGGTCTAACGACTAACGTTTGACATTCGAGTACGGGTTCGGCGTATTGTCAAGTTTCTCAAAGAAGTATCCACTCGGTACACGCACAGATAATATAATGTTCACGGAAACGGTACTCGCGTACGAAGTCGCGGTTATCTGCTAGTCTACAATATTTACAAAATACACATGAAACAGTTGAGCTATCTAACGATTTGTAGATAGTTCAACTGATCCAAATCGGTACCGGTCGGAAGCGTGCATTTGATTAGGGTTTTAGCTATGCCGTTTTCACGTTATGCAGATATTTATCAACCCCTGTTTGAATCCCAAGCATTAGACTGAAGAATTTGGTTCATTCATTTGGATCAGACAACAGTGTACTCCATACTCCAAGCTTTGATGATGCACAGCTATTAGAGAACAGGATCTATAGAGGTTTTTTAGGTAGCTTATAACTTGATTTATAAGCGTTTTGGAAAGCTTCAGTCTGGCGATGGAAAAATCATTCAGTTCTTCAACTTAACTAGAGTTCAAGCACTTGTAGAACCGAGTGCCTCCTCCTGGCGACTTGATCCATCAAAATCACTAAGCACCTTCCAAGAGTGATAAAATTAAAATAAATCAATTATGTTCAAGTTACTTCAGCTAAGAGAAACGACATTGTTTTTTTCGGCCGTTAGCCGCCATTACCCGAACTTTACTCGCCGGGGGGCTATTGGGGGTAATTCGGGGCTTTTTTTAATAAAACTTGCCTCGTTATTCAGGTTACTTTTCGACCGCGGTTTGTTTACAAGTAGTGATGAGAACACGCTTCAGTAAAGTACATGAAACTTGTACTAAAAGCTAATAGACGAAGAGTTTGCTAGCTCGTATGGATACATACTACCGGTCTGGTTACCGCAAGAAGTATGTATGAACATGGTTCCAACTATCCCAACAACTATTAGTTAAGTTTTTGTTTTGTATGTTGTAGTAGTCCCTAGGTTAAGGTGTGCAATAAAGTATTTTCTATCTATCTATCTATCTCTAGATACCCCCGACGATCTTGACTACCAAATTTTTGCTTTGAAAGGGTGACATAGTTGTCCTAAACATAAAAATTACATGTAAAATGTAATCAGCTGTTTTGTTGACTGCATTTATTTTGTTAATTTATAAAATCCTACTTTTGTACTAATTGCGAGAACATCTGAAATTCGTTCTCGCTCCGGCTACAGCCTTGTCCGTACTAACAGTAAACAGGCGCGTTAATATTCACCACTAGCGAGTTTATTGGCCAACTTGTGCGATTTGATAGCCGCATAATCAAATTAAAGGAGTCTAGTTATAGGTCACCTTGCTTTATGCGGAAAAAATCATAATACAATTAAATACAATTGTGGTTTTGACGACTTTTGTGGCGCGGTAGACTGTCTGGTTGAAATATCATCTCGTCTTGGTTATCTGTCAGGAATAAGAAAAAAATATCTTGATTTTCTGAGTTGGAAAGGATATTACGTAAAACAAGCAGTAGCGACAGCGATAGAAATGCGACTGCAGAGAAATGCATATTGCATATTGTCTCAAGCAAATTCTGATAAGAGATCAGTCGTCGATCGTTTGCTGCAGTTGCTCAAACAAGGTAATCTTAAACGTACTTATATACCTACTTCGTCCGAAAGTGATAGCTGGTTGCAAATCTGTTGCAAATAATATAATAGCCTCACAGGTTACAAACCTACTACAGTGACACGGGTCTGGGTGCTGTGGTTCTCTGGTACACGTAATATATCACACCCATTACTATTTGAACCTTACAACGTGCGTTTAATTTATTGACGCAGAATTTATTCATACAAATGTCCCAAACGTCCTAAATCCCAAAAAACTTCCAGTTGCCTAATTAGTTGCGATTAAAGCGGGAACATTTTGCACCTGGGGCTTATTATGACTAATAGTGTATAGAAGCGAAACTCAAATATTTGAAAAGTTTTCAAAGTGAAAGTCTAAGTTCTTTAAATCAATAAAATCACAAGAATCATTTGGAATTGTCTTACACGACTAGGTGTTTCTAGGTGCCAGTTCCACGCGACCAGAGCCAAGAAAATGGACAATAAACTACGGCCTGGTTCCTAGCGTTTCCGCATGTATTTGTATCGGTCAAGGAGCTATAGGCAAAAGAATGCAGTTAAAAAACACGGTAAATATTAACAAATCTTCCGTAATATTAATACGTCAAACTAAAGCGTGATTTTGACCTCAATCGTAACTGACGACGTTTGCTTTTAGAACGTCGGCATTTGGTTTTTTATGTCACGTTATTTCACTTCTACGCGCCAGTATTAACCTATTTGAAACCTGAAACGCCATTTAAATTCATAAGAAAACTTTGCGGGTGTTTCGTTTTTCTCGTTGTCGGAATCTATGCATACCTAACTAAAAGAATCTAAATTAACAATTTCAAATAGTTTTTGGAAAGGTATATTTTAAGAATTACATTATGGAGATGGAAAATCCGACCACGAAATTATTCGTCGATTTTTGGCATTCAAAACTATGTATCAAGTCCAAAGTCCAAATGGAATCCAAAACGTCAAAAAATGGTACGGTACAGCGTAGGTACCACCTTTTTAAGAAAAAGAAACAAACCCTAGAAATTATGCTAAAAAAATGCGACACTAAATTCCCCAGTTTTTAGGTCATACACGCACCATAAAATAAAGTCCTTGTCTTTACAGTCAATTTCTTTCCCAAAGTGCGTTTTGATGAAGTGCCTCGAAGCCCGTGTTAGACGTTCCAAATTTGAATTTTAAACTAAGCGTTCCGTTTTACGCGGAAGGTAAATTCTGGGCAGCATTTTTTACGTCTCTCAGTAATTCGGTGGGTGAATAATTTATAGGACGCTAACTAAGGACTAACCCCTTGTTTGGATTAGCTGTGATGTTTCACAGAGGCCAAAAATTCATGAAAATTGCAAAATGTAAATTAATCAGCGTGGGAAAGTAAACAGCCCCGTTTTAAAAGTTACAATACGTAACGTTCCGTTCCATTTTTAAAGGATGACTTATTTTAGAACAAAAAATTGCTATAATTTGATACAAATAATTTTATTTTGGCAAAAAAAAAAAAAATTATTAAAACATATCTATGAGCTCAAATTATTGTTTTCTATATTCTAAGTTTATATATGTATATATTATGATTGTAGTAAATATTGAAAACTCGGGTGTTTTTCTATAAAAAAAGCTTTGAATAGATAGTTTGATTTTTTTTACGATTGTCAAAGCAGTTTTCACTGTAAAAACAAAATGAACAACCAGTCTATGCATGAACCTCTACCTAGCCTCTACATTTTTTTGGGCCAGATGTTAAGCAGTAACCTTGGGCTATAACAATGCATTGCTTCACAGAGCACGTTCTCTGAAGACGTCCTGTGATTGGGACTTCATGATGAGAAGCATTACACATCCATGCGTGAAAATATTCGTAAATTATTTCTGAAATTCCGCCATACTTTATGTGACGTGTCAGATAACGCAGCACGAGTTATTGGCACGAGATAACATAAACTCATTTAGAACAGAACTGGCGTATGTAGATGTAGGTTTATCGACACGTGAGCAAGACAGATAGGTTAGTAACAACCACTGAGGGAAGACAAAGTGTAGGACGATTATGGTAAGTGATAGAACACACGAGTAACTTCTGTCTCCGTATTTAATTTGTCTTTCACATCAAATCTACGTATATGTATGTAACGCGACAGCCATTAAAAAAAAAGTTTTTGGGTAACTAAGTCGCTCTTGTAGCCAGTCAGTGGAAACTACACGTATTTTAAAAAAAAACAGAAATGGAGAGGAAAAAAGCTCAAGTTCATTGAAAAGTATAAAAACTCTATGCTTTACGCTGGAGTCAAGTTTTTTTTAAATATGAACCTCAAATTATTCAAACGGTTATTTTATTCTAGAACATTTTTAAAATACCAGCATTACGGCTTGAAATCTTGAAGCGTATATTCAAAACGTACCGAGCGAGCCATTATTCATATTGCCTATCGACGGCCGGTTAAAATGAAATATGGCACAGCCTACGACCTCTAGTGATGTGCTAGGTATATCGCTGAATATTTATGAGTCTTGTGTTATATTTTTGGTAGAAAATTGCATTTTTATTGGTATAAATCTACTGTCGGAGTTTTGAATTCGTAAAGTGTATGGGTAGGTCAGACACACCTGTTTTACATGTTGCAGGCCAAATCTAACGAATATTTTTAACATGTAACCTATGTAAGTACATAGGTAGACTAAATTTCTACTATCGAAATTATATTTTCTGAACGATAAGTCACGTGACCTTCCATAAACTTATGGCTTTTTATATTCTCTATCGATTGTAGAATATCAACATGGCTAGAAAGTCTTATCCACAAATTCATAAGCTCCCCTAGAGGCGGATTCAGGCGCTAGGCGAATACTAGTTTTAATTATTCGGAGGATTGGTTAAGCCTTTGTTTATATTTGGGGTTAAAATCAAGACCAAGACTATCTTTAGGCAATACTATAGATCGCGTCGAGAAAAATTTCCGATTTATGAAGGGATGTGCCGCGGTAAATCAACGAGTATTGTTTGCCTGTAGGGATGTTTGAAGAGTGTTATAGTTACCACTTAAGTTCTTGTTAGTGCAAAGCGGTGGACGTCTCATGGCAGATTACATAAAACCACAGCTTAGTTATTCTCTAATTCCGAATTTGACAAATTAAAATCAAAATAAAATGCTAAAACAAATGATATTTAAAAAAATTGTTGACAAGGCTGATGACACTAATTATGATGTAAGTGTATTTATGAAATAGCGACCGCGTAGCGCTTATAACGTTGAAAGATGTTTGGAGTAGGACAATACTTTACGTTGTAAAAACTTTGTTGAAATCCATTGATAGCGGTTGAAAAGTCCTGGTAACCATTTTATGTGGTCGCTGTACTCATAGATGGAAAGTATCAATAAACTCATGGTATCAAAAAAACTCAAATATTCTGTGCATAAAACGTGTGAACATAACAACAATGATGGTTTCGCCGTCGATTTTGAAGCTTTTAAACAATTCACTGTGAAAGAGCGATGAGCAGGAACTAGCTAAGCAAACCACGGTGTTAGGGTTTTGTACGATAGATACTGTTATTAACTTTAGCTAGGTATTTATTATTTTTTCCTTTTAATTTGAATAAAAAATAATTTGAGGCCGGTTTATTAACTTCTTTCTCAATTTTTGTACCCGAACAAAGTAAAAACCGTCTAAATTCTACAAACGGAAAATAATTAAGGCAAATTTTAACAAAAAATGGAATCGACGACATCAAAGCACAAAGCGGCAACTCAAAAATTTCCCCTGTTTTTACCCTTTGTTCGAGCGTTCGGGACAATAATAACATTATTGTAATTCAATTACCGCGTTCTGGGTTCGATTACCGGGACCAATTATCGGGAGAACAATGGTCTTAATGATACCGCCTCTCGGTCCACTGGGTGCTAACATAAAGGCCTATCTTTGAGGTCAGCGTATTCTTTTATCTATAACATAATCACCTTTTATTGTATTCGCGGTCGGTGAAATAGGGCGGGATATCTGGAGGAGACGTTTGGCCTAGATGTGGAATTGGTTTTTTACATCTAGTTTTTGAGATGGATGATACAATTCTTATCCGTTTGCAAGCGAATTTGCTTTGCAAACTTCTTTTTAAAATGCCATTTTTATTGGGTATTTCCTTATGAGAATCTCCTAGAAAACTCGTAATAAACTATTTTAAGTAGATGCATTTATCCGGTTTACGATTTCATTTGTCTTTTATTAGACTGGCTATATAATTTGGTACAAGATTAGATTTAATTTTAAACTCTGTACGTCAGAGATATGTATACAATAGCTTACATTACATATCTGTGACAATAGTAAGCACCAAAACTATGAATTTTACATAAGAGGCAAAAAAATGTAATGCTGGGTCTTACGATTTGAATAATGGAAAAACACAAGTTTGCCAAAATTGGAGATACTATTGTATGCCTCTAAAGTCCAGAATTATCCCCTAAAATGAAATAATCATTATCAAAATTTCAATGTTCATATTTTACGGTTACGTATAATTATCGCAGTTTTACTTATGTTTTTTACATACGGTTAAATAAGGTTCACATGAATTTTTCTCTTTTTTTTAATCTGAACCCACACTTCTCGCATCTCAAAATCACCTGAGGTATAAAAAACATTATAAGTACGATCTGCGTAGGTAGGTATTTGGTAAAAGAGGTCGCCAAAGGTTATAAAAGTAGGTAAAGGTTATTAAAGTAGATTATCAGCAATTAACCGCGCGGTTGGGTTTAATCGCTTCTTAAACGATACAGATTAGCTAAATATTAAAAGTTGGTCGTCTGAACACCTCAAAGAGCCAATTATAGTTTTTTTTTCATACTTATCCTCAGAAATGGCCCATAAACTTTCAAAGAATTTCATTTTTAGGCTTAAAAGTTTTAATATGCGCCTTATTATTTACTGAAGTAAGTAACTCAACATGTAAGTACTGACTAAATAAACTACCACCCTTATTATAAAAATATACCAGTGGAGCTTTAGTTGTACTAGATCTTTTTGTAAAAGAGCTAGTCCGGAGAAGTACTGCCACCGTACCTATTTTAGAAACCAAGCAATGGGGTGCGCATTGCTGTGTTCCAGTTTGAAGGGTATGGGTGCCGGTGCTATTACAGGCACATGAAACTTCTTGATAGACTTACAAGCAAATGATCAGAAAAATTCTCACTAAACTCGTCTCAAACTAAACAAAGAAGAAAAGTCAAACGTCGTATAGCAGCTTGAGAGGGATTCAGTTGAGAGGTGGCTGAGTCAATCAATGATTTTTTCACGAGTAAGACTTAAGTTTCACCGCTTCTGGCCGTTAGCCGACCTAATAAATCTACATCTGATTCCAGCCTACCTCAAGTAAATAAATAAACAAGCAAGTTCCTTAAACTTCGCGAGATACCTTCTCTAATTTCGTAAGTGGCGGGAGATCTACATCAATCCTCGGGACTTGGAGCCATTAAAGAAATTAATAAAATTACCACAAGTCATGGCTGAAGTAAATAGCCGCGCCTTCCGCTTCTTCACCAGAGATGTGGTGCGTGGCTAAGTGGTGAGCGAGGTCAAAGTTATGCTACCAAACTATGTGACCGTTTCCACTAAAGCTAAGCTAAGCGAGTTAGATGTGCGAGGAGGATAGCATACATACTTGTAGCACGCATTTGTAGCTACCATCCTTAGCACGCATCTCGCACTAAACTAACGTAGAACCTGTTTTCATAAATCCTATCCTATCCTATCCTACTAATATTATAAATGCGAAAGTTTAGATGTTTGGATGTTTAGATGTTTGGATGTTTGGATGTTTGTGTTTCAATCACGTCAAAACCACTGAACCAACTTGGATGAAACTTGGCATATATATAGTTCGTAACCTGGATTGACATATAGACTACTTTTTATCCAGAATAATCAAAAGGATCTACAGGATAAAATGAACGAAAAGGATTAGCAGCGCCAATTGGCAAGAGGATTTCATTGTCATGTCATGTCACGTCAGTTTGACAGGGCGTAGTACTACCTCTTTGGTCTAACAACTAGCGTTTGACATTCCAGTAGGTACGAGTTCGGTGTAATGAGGTGTAATGTCAAGTTTCTCAAAGAAGTATCCGCTCGGTACACGCACAGATAATATAATGTACACGGAAACTGTAGACATAAATAAAGCTAAGCTATGAAAAGAAACGACCCCTATTGGTGGGATCCCGATCCTTAGCTACATAGATAGCTTAGCTTAGCTCTGGTGGACGAGCACCCTTACTGAAGTTTTTGTAAAGTTGGAAAGTAGACACGACAGCCGAAGTAAAGGGTCAATGTTTTAGCTGTGATAATGTTTGGTTGATATTACTACATAGTAACTAGGCCGCGACTGACGCCTAAAAACTCCCTCACCAGAGTAAGCGTGAAAGACAAGGAGATGGCCCACCTGAAGTTAAGCTTACTCTCTCTGCCTATGCATTACCTCGTAGTGCAAGTCTACTGACGACGTGAAAAAGACAAAATCTTCGGGACTTGTCTGTATGCTGTATGTACTTTACAGTGCGTTGGTGATCCAGTAATAGTGATATCGACCCCTCATCTAAAATATTTACGACACATTAAAGTTTTTATTTTAGATAGATAGATATATAAACATTCATAATCTTCTGTTATTTTAGAACGGATTTAAAATTCCTCTGTCCTTATCATTTACATGAGTTGCATGACAAAGAAAAGAGATGACAACAGATTTAGCACCCGTTTTAGCTGGAGGAGCTTTAATGACTATTAAAATGTAAGTCTAAATTAGTAATTTCTCATTCAGTGAAATTGTAAATTTCTTTTGAGAATAAAACAAATATTGTAGATAAAAATTTCTACCTGAAATTTATAAAATTCCTGTATCTATTTAGGTTAAATGCCAAAGACATCGATCACTCACGTAAATTATTCCTGATAAGCCCATGGTTTTATTACGAACAGTTTCGGTAATCAACGGTCGCGTTAACTATTATAAAACCAAGCTTTCCAGAACGTTCTTTTGTCCACAAAAACTGTGCAATGAAGCTGACAATAACCACTAGCCATTATTTGAAATAACGGTTATGATTATGACAGATAATGTCGGCCATGTCGGGCCATCGCGCTTTACACTGGCAGAGACCGATATTGACACGATACCGACATGTCAGTGAGTCGAACAAAAATATTGTCACTATCAGGTGAGATTACGGGTTAACGTTTGTCTATGTAATGTATAAAAAAGAAACTTTGTTGACACCGACAAGGTGTGAGAGCGTTTAGTAATAAAGATGCTGAGAAATGTCACAACAACTGCTCGTACATTTCAACAAATTGAAGATATAAAATCACTGAATGTAAGCAAATTGCAAGCTTTCTTTTCCAAACAAAGTAGAAAAGGGTAAAACTAAAAATGAATTTTTTAGTTGTTACCTAAATACCTACCTATATAATTTTGATCCTGTTTACTGAACAATTCCATTGTCGTTCTTTATAACCTGAAGGTTTACGAATTTGTATAACTACATTCAATGATTTTATATCTTCGAAAATGTTGAAATGTGCGAGCGGTTCTCAGCGACTAAAATAAATGAGATTAGCTCTCCGTCGACATCGTGTAAGTAAAGTATCGTATCGATGGCAGAGTGGAAGCCCTCCGAACCCTGGTCATTTCTGCTTAATCGCCCATATCTGTGGAATATCTCTGCTCTGGTAATCACTTCCTGGTAGTTCATAGAACGTGTTTTTTATCACAGACTGCTGCAACTGCTAACAGAAATACAAGTTTCTTGAAGTAAAAGTAGTCAAAACAAAGATGTAACTTTGCTTTGATGGCGTAAAAGACGTTATTGCTTGACAGTTTTGAGTACAAACGTAATTTTTGGTGAAAAAATGCATTAGTTAACACAGGCACAGGTTACTTGGTCTAAGATACGAATTAGAGTTGTCATCTGTTTGTAGTAGAACAATAATGAGCAACGTGTGATCAATATTTTGTATTCGTTATTTTCCTTTTTAGATATAAATTAAATTAAAATTTGTTATATTCAAATAACACCTAGACATACTGAAATGACATATTTTTACTGAAATAACTATATAAATAACTAAAAAATTAGAACAGACACCGCCTTGTCAGTAAGTACCAGTTTTCTAAGACTTCGCATTCTAAAAAGAGTGAAAAATTAAGTATTCTCCGCACTCTTGATAATAAACCAGAGAATTCTCTTAAAATTGTGTAAATATTTTGCAAATCCCAGCTGAGCCTCGATACGATCACAAGGAACATTATGTAGCGGCTAATTTAATCTGTACATGGCTTAATTAACCCGTGCTTATTAATATTCACAGCATCGCCGTAATCGAGTGAAGTCGAACGTTTAGACGTTTTTGCTTAGAGTTCGTTAAAATAACCTTGTTATGTTAAAATAACCGAGTTACGTTGGAATAAACCGGTTACGTTATAAGATAAGCGAGTTACCCGCGGTACTCGGAAAAATAACGAGTGATGGCTAATATGAAGGGGGATGGACGTGGGAAATAAAAGGTTTTTATAGACTTTTTTGTTTATTTAGAAGAGGCTTTTAAATACCTACTTAAAATGTTACGTAAATGTACATGGTCTTACCTAGAATCGTCCTTCAAACGTATAAGCAAATCAGAAAATTGTTCATCTATAAACCCGTTTTGATAAAATAATCGTTGATCATTACTGAGCCACCTCTTAACCTGAATCACTCTCAAGCTTAGCGAAGTTTCTTTTTTGTTTAGTTTTGACATTTCCTCATCTGAACGCTGAGACGGGTTTATTTGTGGGAATTTCTTTAATCACTTGCTTATACGGCTCTCAACTTTTGAGAGATGTTCTCTCAAAAAGCGATCGGCGATTCTAGGTAGGACCTTAAATTGTCAGGCCTGTTGTATAATCCGTACTTGTATAATCCGTACTATATATACTATTATATTAATACCTAGTTATCTAGTGATTAGGTCAAGAGATAAGTCTAGTAATAACCTCTCAAAGACCTTTTAGCTTTGTCCAGTTCAGTCTATGTTAAGGCGGTTCAAATCCAACCGTAAGCCGCCATTAGGTCGGTGACGCCACTGTTTCTGTAATCCGCAGACAGATGGCGTTCCGTTAATACTGATTAATTGCTACAGTTGCGCTTACTCGCATTATTGTCGGCAACTTGATACTTGCTACAAATTGGGAACTAGAGGGACATGGCGCGAACTAGGACCCTAAAGGGTTAAGTTACCCTTTAGTCAGAGTACTTCTTTTAATGTGCTAATGAGCTAACGGTGCCGAACCTGGACTTAAATTTAGTAATTTCAATTAAATACGATGTCTATGATTAACAGCACAGAATAAATATAGTTGTTATCAATAATAGTAAACAAAAAGTAAAACGGTTATTAGGATAATGTTAAAAATATCTAAAACCGTTATACGTATAGGAGGTAGTAACTAAATAAATAAATAAATATTCAGGGACATTTCACACAACACCCTCTAGTCCCAAACTAAGCAATGCTTGTAATATGGGAACCAGATGGCTGATAGAATACTTATATACTTTTTTTTTTGTAAATACATACTTATAATACATACTAACACCCACACATAGAACAAACACCTATGTTTTCCACGCACAAATGTTTGTTCTTGGTGGGGATCGAACCCACGACCCACAGCACGGAAGGCAGAGCTATTACCAACTGAGCTGTGACACCTGTAACTATATTGCACGTTGTTCTAAAAAGCATGTTTTACACATTTAATATAAAGTGGTTAGTAAGTAACCATTTCAGATATCGTTCAGACTAAAATGAACCAAGATAAAGTGTGACACGAGTGTGTAAGTACTCTCATGTTCAAATAACGTTATCTTCAACCACTACTCACGGTAAACCGCTGTTTAAACTCGAGAAAACGTCAAACGACCAATTTTCAACCTATTTCTAATGCATAAAACTTTATGCGCCCTCACAAAACACCCACCAGAATAACCTGATCCATAAACTGTTCCCCAACATTCTGAATTCTGAAGATTTTAAGTGGATCTTGGGGTCTGGCTACGCTGGTTGCCAGTAGGGTTGTAACTGTTAATTCCGAAGAACAGCCAAAACCTTTCGTCTTAACGAGAGGTGGTCATTAAAGGGTGGTTAAGTACCCTTACAAGTATCCCCGGTTTACGTCACAGTTTCCGGGAAAATTTATATTTTAAGCAGATAATACGCTACGGGGTTATAATTTATGAAGCTTTCATACATTGCCAATAACAATTGCCAATTCATAAAGTGCATTTGACGGCTGGTTCAAAATCAATAATTACAAATAGTTGTCATCACGTGTGAACTTCACGTAACGTAATATTTTCCTCTAGGAGAATATAACGGGAAAGTACCTATTTCTAAGTAGGTACCTACCCGTTATAAATTTTTGATGTGGTTTACAAGGAGTATGGCGCTTTAACACAGTTTGAATTTGATATTAATTTTATGCTGGTATTTTTGTGAAATTTCGTGTAAATGGTATTTTTTTGTAAATAAATAAACAGCGCTGAATGTACAACATTCTACTACAAAACTACGAGACATCCTACTGTAAGTTATCGCACTGCGTCCATCACTCTAAGACGTAATGTTATTAAGTCTCATGTGCGTGTAATAGCACCGGCAGCCATATCCTTCAAACCGGAACACAGCAATGCGAGCATCACTGTGCGGCGACAGAGGTACAGTGGTACTACTTCCCCGGACGAGCTCGCACACAAATTGTACTACTACTAGAACAGGTAAGCACAACCTAAGTAAGGTCGTATTATTATAGTCCATGTGGCCATGTATCCGCAGGGAGTCATAATATTCCCCGCTAAACATTTTGTTCCCTGAACGGTGAGCGATACATTGATCCGGTATCGGCGACGTTCAATTTCCTGCACTCGGCTGCAGACCGCCTCTCAAGGATCCAAACTATTATATTTCTACCCGTTTTTGCCCCTTACTTCTTTCACGAGGACCTCAATTTCCTGATCGATATTAAAAAGTTTCTTGTACATCTCTATAGTGCAAACTCTCACAGTCAAGTGTCAAATCTAGTCAGGTTCGCCAAAGATGAAACTACGACGAAACTCGTAGTTCTAAGAAGGCTAGTATAGTAAGTCAAAAGAGAAAAAAATGTACAGAAGTCAATAGGAAATGTAAAGTGGCAAAATATCTAACAAGCCAGCAAAGTCTCGATTCTACGAATTTGGTTCACAAGAGAATATAAAGTATTTGTGTTTTATCGGTGTACATGTTGCTGTAGAGAATAATAAAGAGGATTTCTCGGAATATTCCTGAATAACCCAGTGTTTTGGACTGTAACATGTTTACAAGTTCGTGAGACATAACATGGGACTGATTTGAAATAACAACGTTGGTATTCGACCAGTGTTTTTCAACCTGTGAGTCGGCACAAAGGGGTCATTTAGTACTAACCTCATTTTAAACTAAATTGAAAGTTTGAAACAGTAGCTTCTTGAAACAAAAACACGTGAAAACCACATAGGTAAGTTTTTGCTGCTCGCTCCGCTCGCCGGTACGAATGTGTGTCTTATGTTTTTACCGTCATCAGCATCCGCGTGCGATTTTTAAAGTCTAAAGGGGTCGCAGTCTAGAAAAGTTTGAAAAACACTGGTACAGACTATTCAGTTGGTGGTAAATATTTAGAGCAAAATAATATACGGAATTTATAGGAATTTAGCAATTTATTTTGTTATTGTTGCAAACTGAGTGTTGTTTTTAAATGAAATAGAAACGAATGTAGTCCCCACTCACATTAAACAGAAGCCACAAGTCCATGGGGTTCAAAAGAAGAGCCGTTCTAGATTTCCCATATTATTTTTACAAAAACTGTCGTGTTGCTTGCAAGGCCATAGTCACTGCTAAAAAATCTACTGGTTTCCTTACAATGTATCAGCTAAACTAAATATATTTCGAACACACGCTTTTGTAATTTTATTTCATAAAATATACTTATACATATTCGATTCGTATAATATCATTGAAAACAATCATTATTTTTTTATCGAAGCGAATCACTTGGAACTCGTAATCGTATAAGTTGAATACCTATTTATGCAACCTTCTGATAGAGCATAAGATTGGCATAGTTCCAATAATAATCATAAGTTGTCTAGAAAGAACCCGCGTACTAGCAACTTTTGTCTCTGCAACTACATAATTTGTCTCTTATATCGAGTGTACAGCGACCAGCCAATGTAAATCCCCACAGACAATATATTTAATAATATCCTCTAGCTCGTGCACGAGCGACTTAGTTGCCCAGAAACGTTTTATAGGCTGTTGCGTTTCTGTGTGCGCGCACTCTTATACAATCCCGTAGACTTTATGTGAGAGACAAAAGTTGCGCGTGCACGGCCACCCTTAGATGTCTTTACAGTCTTTACGAAGAATTATAGCATCTAACGTCACAATGTTCAGCCGCTGGGCTGCGACTTAGCTCAGTGGCCTTTACCCAGCACCGCCTGTTTTATTCCTTGGCCGATGCTGCGATACATCAGCTGGTATTGAATGCTGGGCGAGCACTAGCATCTTGCAGAATCACTACCGAGATAATAAATTGATCACAGAGCTCGTCCGGGTAAGTACTACCACCGTACTTAGTTCTGCCGCCAAGCAGTGATGCTCGCATTGCTGTGTTCCGGTTTCAAGAGCATGGGTGCCGGTGCTATTACAGGCACATGAGACTTAACCTTTGCGTCTTAAGTGATGGACGCAGTGTATTGCTTCACGTGAGGTAATGCTTATACGCATAGGTAACCGCTTAATATCAGGTGAACCATCAGCTTATTCTATTACTTTTTCTCATAAAAACGTAGATTACTGACGTAGAAAATTATATGTGATACGAAATTGACTTGCAAATAATTTAAACGGTCGGAACTCGTGCTATGCAAGTAAAGTTGTGGAACTTGGAGTTCACACCGCAGATTGGGAGACTGGCCACTTCTTGAAGTTGCGGAGACCAAGTAGTTTGTGATTGACTGAAGTGTTCCGAAACTGATTGACCTTGGTTTCCATATCCGTAGAAATTTTTATTGAAATATGTCTTAAACAAACCTAGATTTATTGAAGTTTATATTCTTTAAAGTCTTATTTTATTATCAAAAAGTGGGAATAAGCAAATGCCTCACCTGCTGTTAGGGCCAATATCAATGCATTACCTCATGTCACGTCCAATGAGGACGTACCCTGGGACGCGGAGTACCGAACAAATGTATTTGGTTTATTGTTTCCGAGCTTTTGGACTAAAAAACTATAATATGTACCTACCTACTAATTATCACTAACTAATTTATATTTGTAAATGAGCACATTATAGTCCATTGACAGTATACTACGAGTATATACACCGTACTAATAAACCAAACACCTATAGAGGCTTCCCATAGGCATGAGCCGTTGGGCAAATGTGCTCTGGACATTATTTTGTCTGCTGACATTTTGAGTTCACAAACACTTACCATGAACCTTAACCCTTCAGCTTTAGGGTGTGGTTTTGTATGGTTTTATTTGGTTTTGGTTTGTAAAGACGCAGCTGCGATACGCTAGAAGTACTCGTTTGCGGTCAGTTGCCTAAACAGGCTGGAGTTGACAGATATTGTAAGCTTCCGTCCCTGAATAATGTTGAAATGTTGCTCCCAACACGTCTTTGCTATTTTTAACCACCAACCAAAAACCGAAGGTGTTATAAGTTTGACGGCGTTGTGTGTCTGCAGTCTGTTTGTTTGTTTGTCTGTGCCCTCGTAGCTCTGAAAATAAGGCTCCAATTTAAATGCGGTTTTTGATTCATGGTGATATAACTAGGATTGTTCTTAGCCCTTATAAGCTCTGAATACCAGTTTTGAGGAATTTCAGGCTTCTCAATGTGTCGAGATTTGATGAACTTGAGTCCAGACATTAGAGTCTGTTATATACAGTTATATACTGCATATAGCGTGTGTTCGTGGTCGTATTATATTTAAACCAAACTTTATTTTCATTTAACTAATTTAACTTAAAATAAAATCAGTACAAAATCAGAGGCCTTAGCCAAGGTAACATTCGACAAGCGAAGTCGGCAGTAGAAAAGTTCAAAAATGTATGGGATTGGCATAAGGCATAGATATATCACGTGGTCTGTAGTCAACAAAACGAACATTGGTAGCCAAATGTAATACATGTCCATTCGATCGCACGAATCGACAGTAGCGAACGATTACCTCCATACAAATAACACTTTTGACAGGCGACTTCAAAAGTACAAAAATGTATGGGATTGACATAAGGCATAGATGTATCACGTGGTCTGTGATCAACGAAACGAATATTGGTATACATGTCGATTCCCTCGCACGAAGCGACAACAGCCGAACGACTATCTCCATACAAATGCGTAGCCAAGTGGCTCTTTTGACAAGCGACTTCACTTCGTTTTCTATCAGCACGATAGAAAAGCCAGCGAAAACCAAAACCCTGTAGATATCGAAACAAAATGGCGATTTTAGGTGAAATTTTGACGTTTCAATCGATTTGGTGACTGCCGAGGTGACCACGAAATAATCCTAGGTTTTTTCAAACCTACTACTAGGTATACTAAACCTTGCAGTAAAGGACGATGTTCGCTACTGATTTTATTAAGAGCAATACCTACACATGACCTAACCTGCATGCATTTAAAAAAATAAAAGTACATAAGTACTTGAAGAAAAAACATATTTTATTCAGAATTAAATTAACACAGGAAAAAAGAGCACAAAAATATTATTCCACGAAAATTCCAATATTGATTGTTGCATGTTGATTGTAACTTTCAAGTAGGAATACCTACTTGGTAGAATAACTGTATGTTTGGTTTAGGCTCAGTGCAGCAGTAGATATGTAGGTAGATGATATCTGAAAATATAAAGATGTTAATATTACCTACCTTCCACATACCGTATTTAGATTTAGATAAGTTATAAAACCTAATATATCATCAGTGTATCGAGGCTAAGGACACCGCTTTAACAAGAAAATAAATAACCCTTGATATT
The DNA here is from genome assembly GCA_947859175.1 of Gandaritis pyraliata. Taxonomy (NCBI): domain Eukaryota; kingdom Metazoa; phylum Arthropoda; class Insecta; order Lepidoptera; family Geometridae; genus Gandaritis; species Gandaritis pyraliata. Next base: position 9,875,898 of record OX401864.1, read on the forward strand.
ATGCTTGTAGGCAGGTAAGCCGCTTTACACTGACTGTTTGGATTGAAACTAAAATCACTTCCTCATAGGTATCACTTCCTCACTTCCTCAGTCACTTCTTCAAATCACTTCCTCATACAAAAAATATTTTACCTCTGCAATGTGGCATGTTATGAATGTGATCTGGAATGTGGAATCCAAAAAAATCGAATATTATTCTCCATAGCCAGAGTTCTTCATTTTTCTGGTGTTTGCACATTGCATCCAATCACACCTTATATTTTCAGGGTTTTGTGGGTAAGTACTTTATTTACTAGGTAGCCCACTTTTCTATTTTTTATCTAAATGTTTCACAATAAAACATAAATTTTCGTTTCTTACATAAATACATAAAAATAAAATAAATAAACAAAATTAATATGCTAGGTTCGAATAACACTGACATGACATTGGATGTAGTAAAACCATAGACTAAACGTGATTTCTAGCGAAAGACTGACAGAATTAGCGAAGTTATTGATCGAGTAGGCATTTATTTCTCGTATGTTACTTTGTCTACCAATTTAACTTCGACATCGTTGAAGCGATCAAGATTGTAGAAATAGAATCATAGAGGAATATTATAATTGGGAATAGAGTGCCCTCTCTCGCCGATTTTTTGTCACCCTCGAATAATCGGTGAAGATTGACTAAGCAAGTTACGCCACGAGCGCTTCGTCTTCTATAAAAAGTCAAGATTAGTATTCACAATGTAAACGATGTGCAAATCACCTACACTAATAAATCTTATATTTTGCCGTAAGTATAATTAAGTATGTGTTTTTTTTAAAACCTAGTTCTAAGTTTATCGGTATCGAAAAAAAATTCTAAATTCCTAACCTAGTACACACCTATTTCATTTTCTCTAGGCTAGCACCACTTAAAATCAAGATTTCCTGTCATTATCAGGTATCTGATACTGCACCTGCTACTATTCTTTTGGCAAATTATTTCTGTTATTATGGCGGCCATTGGTGGCGAGCATGGTAAACTTCTTTTTCATACTTTCCTGTTTTCTTGGTAGAAGTCCCGCTTCTTATTACGTAGTACCTGCCTATTAGAAATTTTTTCTATGTTCGAAAGACACTGACATTGGATGTAAGAAAACCATAGATTAAACGAGATTGATTAGGCAAACAAATACGCGCCAAGCCAGGCATGGCGTTTGTTGAGTGTGGCCGACCCCGCGCGCTCGCAAAAATGCAACATTACTGGCTACACTGACTCTATTACGATGGCTACTTTTATAAAATTGAATATAACAAGAACTTTTTCTAACAAAATTAGCATTTATTTATACTAAAGAAGAATTACCAACAATTTGGCCAACGCAATGTGTCGGCCACACAATAATAAATAATAAATATATTATTTATTGTTCTGTGGTGGCGGACATCAAGTAGCGAAAGACCTTCGAAAGACATCAGTCTCAGTCAGACATCAGTCAGATAGAAGAGGATGGAGATATGGAGTTTTCTACTTGTATGTCAATTGGTCTCCCGATCTATCTTCGATATCGTTGCAGCGATAAAGATTGTAGAAATAGAATCGATTCCTAGCTAATGTACATTGGCTAAGGCCTCAGATGCCAGACGTACAAAAACGGTCACAAAAGAAGCACCGCCGCAAGTATTACCTGATGCCATGCATGCAAGTATTACCTGATGCCGTGCAAGCCACCGAATGCATATTTCATAAGGATGAACACCGCGCCGAACCTAACCTGTGTTCCGTATGCTATTGATTTTGCGGCCGACTGTCCGTTTACCTACAGGTCACTCGCTCTGCGATTTAGGAGCCTATTCTTACCTTGATCGAAGAGTATGGTATATGAAAAAAAAGAAAATGTTACAGTGAAATAGAGACATCAATCTAGACGTTTCGCTTCAACTCCACAACATTAGTCAGTATGTCATGACTATGATCATTATAAGGTTTAATAAAAATGTGTTTGACATCAATGATGACCGGGCCTCAATTCTACTAAAAACTTTCAGCTGACTTCCACTTGTCAGTTGAAATGCAGCTGAATCGGAACTTTTCATCTGTTTTGGGTTATTTCGTATTCTACTATCAAAGACAGCTGATACGTAGTTGAACTGTACTTTTGATCTGTTTTTATGCTATTTTTGAGTACCGACCCAGTTGCTCAGTGACGTTTCAGCTAAGATAAAGATGAATCAAATTATAGTTGTAACTTAGGTTTACAGTCCGTCTATCCGTCATGCCGTAGAGTTATTGGAAAATACCAAAACAGGGATATGACATTTTTGAGGTAAGCGGTACTGAACTGAGTGTCATGTAAAGAACAACTATCCAACAATAGGTATTCACAAATATCTAAACTAGAGCTAGCAGGTGATTCTCCCAGATCTTAGCAAGTTCCTGCGCCAGGCAGGCTGCACAAAAGAACTCGGGGCGGGTTGTTTTATGAGCCAAGTTTCGGGATAAATCGACCGAGCCGAGTGTGACGGATCAAACGCGTGTAGTCGCCGACACAACTGCTTGCAAGAAAAACTTGCTACGTCATTACAAACCTACATGGTTTCTTAAAAAAATCCCCGATGGAAATAATAGATAGATAGATAGAAAATACTTTATTGCAACGGTGTGTAGATAGCTCAACTGCTTCATGAGTATTTTGTACATATTATAAATATTGTAAATACTTTATTAGTCATAATTTTCTTTGTGAATAAATTCTTTAAGGTACTTTATTGCACACCTTAACCTAGGGACTACTATAACATACAAAACCAAACTTAACTAATTGTTAAGTATATTAAGTACATTAACTAGTATTAAGTATATTAACTAATTGTCAAGTATATTGTTTTAATACTAGTTTTCCAGAAAAAAATAATTAGTAGCAATCTCTAGCGATCTTCACAATGTCGTAGACTTATGAGGCAAAAAGCTCTTTACACTTTTAGTTGTTTCGCAGTAGCCATCAGTTCCACGAGCAGAAAAAAAGACCAGCAGGGGTATGCCAATCAAAGTTGAACTGCAAAGTTGAACTGCAAAGTTTTAAATCATGGTCAGTTCATACTAACTCATAGTTATTCTGTGACTAAATAGTAACATTATGACGCCATTTGATGTGTTTTCGCGCATATTTTGCTGTCAAGTGTCTAAAAAGAATGATCACGTGGTACAAAATTGTACCACGCGACCTGAAGAAATTACACTGGGCAGTGCAATATAACTTGACAGCTAAAGATTGGCATACGGGGGCTGATGTAGATTTTCCATAGTAAGGTCACATAACCTTGAGTCTTGTTTACTTGCTTCATTGTATGGTAACTATTTGAATTAACATTCAGTGTCTATAGCCTACTAGTGTGCTATTTCTATTCCAATTTGTTTTTATTCCAAGCTTGCTTGTGTCGTAATTAAAGTACATATACTTATAAATTATTTTATGAAATATTTGAAAATTGAAATCAAACCACTTTTCTCTGCGCCACTCCACAGCTGGATTTATTTCGCACCTTAAGCCGACTGTTAATCCAGCGTTCCCTACTCCTTGCAACTTGGGACCCTGTCTGTACCACTGTAGTGGCAATGTAATATCAACATTATTTTACTAGCCTAAGGTTCATTTTTGCAAAAATGGGGAGTTTTTGATGATTTTCCAGTCTAGAGTAATTCTTCGATTGCGGGTTTGATTCTTAAAGTGTGATAAATTTTGGTATGATCTGCAAATATTTGTGTTAGAACTGCGTGGAACAAAAGTACCTACGAGTTATAAGTATGTATTTACAAAAAAAGTGAGCATATAAGTTGGCATATTACAAGCGTCGTGTGAAATGTCCGAAATGTCCATGAACATTTATATTTATAAAGTATTTATATTATATTTAGTCACTCATGCCCATGATGCCCACAGGGAATCCTTGAAAAAGAATAGACAGACCAAACTGCTCTGTTAGGTATTGCACCGTGTCTGTCGATCTGAGACGTAAGTAAAATGTGGTTACCAGTGTGCTGTTCTAGCCTATAGATTATGTATTTGTAATTGAGTTACCTATAATATATTTTAGTATTATTTTCCGGGAATCAGAATAAACATTTATTCAATTCGAGCGTATTTTGAGAACGAAGGTTGTTATTATTTTGAGGAAAAAATATCCTAGAACATTTTCTATGTTTGTTATTGTAACCCAGAGAAAACTAAGTGAATTATCATAACAATCTCTAACAAAGAACAAAAAGCGACTATATCGACTTTTTTTTTTAAATGTGTTACCTCAGAACTCTGTCATTTATGAACCGATTCGAAAAACCCTTTTTTTATCTAAAGCAATGTACCTAGTTTCAGATTGGTCCCATTAAATTTTCATCAAACCGGTTTAGTAGTTTGGCTTATAAATAGAAATAACTGAAAAAAAATATGAGATTCACGTGCACGAAATTGAGTATTATGCTTTTCTGTGACGTTTTAGTGGTGTTTACAGTCACTAGAACATTCCCAATGAACTGCCATCATCATCATCATCTGATGATGAAGCCGGTAGTCAAGTTGAAGTCGGTTTTTCTAGTTTTTTAAACTTATAAATAACTATGTATTTTATTTAGATTTCCTATCGTAAAAATCCGCACATTACATATAAACATTTTTATTCAGTAGTCTGGAATAGCACAAAAAGCAACATGCAAATGTAACAAAGCATAGGACATCGTAATAAAACTTTATAACGGGATGTTGCGGCACTAAAAACCTTTTTCTATACAAAAAAATCGTCATATGCTGTGTTCATACAGCCACCGACCACGACACCGGCACGATATCGTACATTCGATACATTTGAGCACGAGGGTAGGTTAAACGATCGGTTTCGGCTCTAGCAGTCGTTATGCCACGACGACGGAGGCAACTCCGTCACCAAAGGGCCACCAACTTATATGAACGAACGAGTACTAGAAGATTTCACATTGTCTGCACCGATATTTTTGCTCGAGCAACTAATGTCGATATCGTGTCATTTTATCGTGTCGTAGTCTGCCAGTGTGCAAACGCCCTTACGTAGACTCGCGAGCTGGGGTTCCGTTATAAAAATACAAAGGAAAAACTACGAGTAAAAGTAACATTAAGTTTTCGAAGTTCGTCGTATGAGTGTAGTTGGTGAGTTGGATTTTTCTATGAGTTCTACTACAAAGTAGTATATCTACTAATGTTCGGAAACAGTGTACTGTTTTCGTTCTAGTATTATAAATGCTATAGTAAACAAGTAATGCTAAGAGCATTGTCTACCAGTCTTCCTGGACACTTAAAGCTTTGTTAATGTATTCATTTCATTCGATTACTTTGCAAGCAACGCATGGTCTTTTACTTATAATGAATGTTTAATTTTGTTCAGTAAATTAACAAAGATAACATCGTTAAAATAAAATGTGGGTTATAAGATACGAAACCCTAAAACTACATAGGTATTTCGTTGCCTTGCGCTAACTGACAGAAAAGTGCTGAAACGTGGTCATAACTCGACGGGTCGTGTTGTGGGGACACGTGGACTATCTATAATCTCTGTGCAAGAACCTAACTATTTTGTTTTTTGAACTGTCGATTCAGCTACATGGGTATTTTGATACCAATACTATTTACCTATAGGTACGTAGTTATGTAAACTGATAACTTAGGCTAAACACGCACTAGTGACTCGGCGAATTAACTGGTCACCAAGTTATATAAGACGATTCTAAATAATTCTTGTTATATTATTGAATAAAGATATTTTGACTTTGACTTTTCTTGGGATCGACAAAAATAGGTTTTATGCCAACGTACTAGAGTATACGTTGTAATTTTGTGAGAACTAAGATTCAGGATGGTAATCCTATAGTTTGATAAATATTTTCTTTGCAAAACGCAATTTCAAAATAACTCCGATTAAAATTGAAACATACAAATTCCGAACGTTAGAATTGCTTTGATCCGCTCTCGGACGCACCAAGCGTATTCCCATCCAATCACGCGCAATTACACATGCTCGCAACCAATCACGCGCAATTACACGCGGCTCGCGACCAATCACATCGCGGTGGGATTGCGTGTCAGTGTCACACGGCTGATGCATGCTAAAATTGCTAAACGGAATGTGCGTAACAAATGGTGAGCAATGATTTTATTGGTTTTGCTGATTATTAGTTGCTGGGCCATTCAATAATGCGCTAGAAATGTTTCAAGTTTATAAGATATCATACAAGTTACAGTTGGTGACGTTTATGATATTCTAACAAAATCACATTGATATTTAGATTAGAATAGAAAAAAATTTATTGCACACCTTACAAAACACCTTACACCTTATAAAACCTTACAGAGGCAAGTTTAATGCTCTTTCGCATTTTCTTCCAACTAACCTTTGTGTAGTATAGAGAAGATGGTAGTGCTAACGTGAAATATTTAAAAAGAAGAAACGCTTTTATGAATTGATAAAAAAATGCAAAGTATTTCATTTATATGTATCATAAGTATGTATCTACAAAAAAAAGTATAAAATACTTAATCTATCAGCATCTAGTTCCCATATTACAAGCTTTGCTTAATTTGGAACTAGAGGGCGCCGTGTGAAATGTCTATGAATATTTATTTATTTATATTTTCAAAAATAGACAAAAATAAAAACTAATAAATAGAATATAATATTGAAATAGAGCTATTTATTTACCATTTTTACTTATTTTTGCCTTTTAATAGTGTTCCACTGAAATTATAGGCTTTTTGTAAGTATTTGAAATTAACTAAAATTAAGAAATCTTAGTATGGTAATAAAATAGCCCGTATTACGTTTAAGACGGGTATTACGTGCAAGTCTCACAATGATATCTGCTTGATTTAGGACAGTCATGACCCATACATTATGTGCTTAGCCACTGGAACGGAATCTTATGCGAGCAACTTACGCCATTAATCTCTGCTAATAAAGAGGTCTTTGTAGGACTTCCCGTTCTGAAAGTTACGTGTAGACTCATGGCATACTATAAATAGAAAATGCACGTGAGACAACGTAGTGGTATCCGCCAATCCAGACGAGCACGTCCTCGGTGGATGTATTCTGAGGTAAAGCAGTTACAGACAGAGATCAGTTCAACGACAAAACGATAAATATTCTGGCAGACTTACTTAGTGAAACGAATAGAGACAGCGCCGAACAGATCTAAACTAAGAAAACCTTTTGCCACACAAAAATGTTTGTTCTCAATGGGGATCGAACCCACGACCCACAGCACGGAAGGCAGAGCTACACCGACTGAGCTGAGACGTCTGATTTGTCCTGTAAGATGTGTTGTCGTGAGTCTGGAGTCTCGAGGGAGGTACTCCTCGTAAATACCATTGGGTCCATTGTCGATGGGGTGCGAAATGGAGCGGAGAGAGATTTTGTATTTATTTTCTTGTATTCTTTGAAAACTGCCTGTTTTCCTGTTGCGCCGTGACAGGCACTACTATTGTTACACCGAATAGTTTAAGAACTTTCTCGGTGAATGTACTTTGTGGGGTAATGCAATTGTTGTTTGTCACTTACTGTTTGTTTTAATAGTTATGAAAAATGGCATTAAAAGGTTTATTATTTTTGGTTACAATGTTAGGACTTGTACTTTCCCTTCCATGTGCCATAACTACCTATATATTGATTTGAGGGTAAATCTTTAACTAACATCTTGTAAAAGTATGATTGGAATTTTCTCAGATGTCGTAACAGACACAAATTTTGAGATTTTTATGATATCCCAATGCAATTCCAACGATATTTGTAATAGACTTTGTTAAGAGTAGCCTCTGCTTGTGATCATTTCCTGTATAAAAGCAACACTGATTTTCGTAAGTTTATTTTATATGAAATTTTCTGAAATAGAAACTTTTTTGATAGCAGTCCTATTTCCGATGTTTCATGTATTTCATCAACGTGAAAATATAATAAGTCTTATTGATTTATATTTTCTGTTTCTTCTAGATAAACTTAAGTGTTTATAAAGGCTACTAAAAGCATAGTCAAGGAAAACTTAAATAATAGTTGATCCTCTACAAATCTCTACATCTCCGTATTTATGCTAAATATACGAAACTACCCGCATAAATCAAATATTACGTTTCAGGGAGGTTTGCGCTAAATTTGTCTTGGAGCTTATGCTTAATTCTGTTAGTTTAAGGCACTTTAGCTGAGAGGCATATCCAGGGTCTATTAAAAAATAATAAGGAAAAAAAAATTTTTTGAGGCTATTCCGAAAAAGAAATTAATTATCTATTATGTAATAGATTAGATAAAATCGGAGAAAGAAACCAAGGAAAGTAAATTCAAAAGAGAAAATCATGAAAGAATACGATCGACGCAACTACATAACTGCTACGGCGTAGGGATTAGCTACGTAATTGCTACGGCGTAGCAATACTGCTACGATTAGCTACGACGTAGCTATTATTACTACGATTTCCTACGGCGTAGATTCTTTATAAAGCATAGATTTCAACATAGAAATAATATATAAATAGATTCAATGCTAGCACTTTTTATTCCAATTAGTAACAACGTAACTGCTCTATTATCTGCTACTTTATTTAAGTGGCCTCTTATTAACTAGATAGTTACTTAAATTACCCAGTTATATCAATTAATTTATAATCAAAAAGTCCACTAGAATAACAATGATAACTGTTTGATTACTGCCACTAGACCAAGGCCCCAAGACTAAAAACCACCCTTTATTTTTCCTAGTTAAACTAAAAGATTCATTAAAAAAATTAATCAATAAATGTTTGCACTTTGATCGATACCGTTATCTACACAATACCGTCAAATACGATTTTTTTGTTCGAGCGATCTAAACATAAGTGTATTATTGTCACCAATATCGTGTAGGTGTCGTGTCGGTGCAGAGTTAAAACAGTCGAGCCTAAAAATTTTAAGTTTAGTTTCAAACACAATGTTTATAAATATTCGGAACTAAAATTAGGTGTTTTAAAACAACACAGTAATAGTACTTGATCTAAAATTTATAAAACCTTAAACAATATTCGTATTTGAAAATTTTATTTCCATTTCAGAACTGTAGCGTAGGTACAGATATTTTACGAGAGAATAGAGCCAGAATTTTATATTTCACGCCATCAAATATTTCACCGTCGAATGTGGCACTTAAACGCTATTTATTGCTTTCTATCGATTTGTCAGAATCACTGACTACCCACTTTTTATTCGGAACAATTAGGTGTACTTTTATTCTGATTAAACAATATAGTGGTTGGTTTTTATTAATAACTAGATTCGTATACCACGACATTTGCTGAAGTGATCACTAAGTATTTTTTTATATTCAAATAGGTGAAGGAAACCACTTTTTAGCACTGCTTTTTTGAAACAGTCCTTTGCTAATCTAGATGGTTTTATACAGAGTCAGGGGTCAATTTTTACCCATGCCCCGATGAACGGGACGCTGTAGTGCCTAGGACGTGATTTTAGATGGAGTAGGTTTGACTATATTTGCGCACATAAATTCAGCGATTTTACTACTTGTTGAACCCGAATATCTGACAGTTTGGGTGTCTCGACCCGGAAATCAAATCTGCACCTCTAGTGTCTCAGCTTCGTGCTCCGTGCTACAAATGTTTTCTTTTTCGTCGTATTTGTGGCCTCTGTCCGTCATTTTAACAAACAATTTTGTCAGTGTCTAGTGAATGTTTTGCAATAGTATTTAGTCAAGTCGAGTCATGCGTCGAGTCAGTTTTCCACCTCAAATAATCCTTCTGATGACATACGAGTGTTAACTTTGACTTTAACAACAAAATATCTACAGCGATGATACATTACTCATTTTTGTAAATATAAAATATTTATTTCAAGACGAAAACGGATATAAACAAAAAAGCTATTACAGACTCTTAGCACTGAACACCTAATGCGCAATGATTCACCTTCTTCCAGTTAAAACCCACTTAAACACCCGCTGAAGGAAAACAACCACAAAAACAGCCTTAATGGGACCATTCTATCTTAAAATGTATTTGTTTATTTTAGCGAATCAAAATTAGGAGCTATTACAGCCTTATTTTTAAATGGCACATCTCTCATTTTCGAATAAACAATTCAACTCTTAAAACTACATTTTGAATTACTTCGATATCCATCACCAGTTTTTTTTACAACATCTTAGAATTACTAAAGTATATAACGCAATGAACGTAAAATATGTCGAACCATCAATCGTACAAACGATTCTAAAGATACCATAGTAGAGGTACGGTCTCCGACGATAAACATCTTTGAGAAAAGATCACTTTTCCGAAATTTCTTTTTCTATTCTTTAGGGGCTGAATAGTAGAGATTCTTTCATTCTGGGTCTGTAGAGTATGCACACGCTAAGTTTGCATTGAAATGTATACCCAATACATATGTAAACATATCATCCTACAAAACGGGATGGTTGTCAAATTGTTTCTCAGTACAGACGGTGCTTCCAGCTATATATATTTTTGGTAAAAAAAGATGGAACAATCAAATGGTTCACCTGATGTTGGGCGGTAACTTCTGTCTATAGCATTACTTCACCTCACAGTGCAAGTCCATTGACGATGAGCCTTGTGAGCATAAGTCTAAGAAGTAGTAAGTCTCATGTGCCTGTAATTGCACCGGCATCTATACTATATCCTTCAAACCGGAACACAGGAATGCGAGCATCACTGTTTGGTGGTAGAAATAGTTACGGTGCTAGTACTTCTCCGGACGAGCTCGCACACAAAAAGTCTTACTACCTAATACTTAGTAGTAACTTCTAAGTATTTCAAGTGCGCTGCATACTTGGCGTGGTCAGTCTCTAGATGGTATTGATAGGAACCGAAGCGTTCGGGTCGGTACCCCACTTACGGGCGATCTACGTGGATTCTTCTCGGCAAATGCTTGTGATCTATTCTCTATTCGGAACAGAGATGAGTGACCCTTTGTGCGATGCTGTTTTGATTTCTTCTATTGGTATTCTGTTGTTATTATATTTTCAGATGTTTTATTCTATTGTTTACTTGTCTTCAATGAAATAATGAAATTATACCAACCTAAGTGAAAAGTTTAAGGCATATTTAGTTATGCAACAAGGGATAAACAGCATAAAATCCAGGTAAAAGTTTTATTTAACAAAATTACAAAGATCATTTAGAATACCTAGTCTTATATAACTAGGTGATTCTAGGTACCAGTTACACGCAACCAGAGCCTAGAAGAACGGGCAAGAAACTACGGCCTGGTTCCTAGCGTTTTTTGTATGAGCCTTCTTATGAAGAAAGTACCGGAAGAATTAAATGTCTTAGCGCCTATTTCACCATCTCATGATTACATCACCGATATTTTTATTTGAATGTAAGTAAGCTTTAGAATTTCACCCAAAAAATATACTCATAATTTAAAGTAACGAGCTAACAAAATATTCACTACTTTAACTAATTCCACATCAAAATTGTTATTAAGCTAACTTTAAACCTGAGTCTGCTAGCTCAGCGCAAGCTGAAAAGAGTTGCGTGCTAGTTTGGCTATGAAATTTCATACTTGTTGGTTTTTAGGGTTCCGTGAGTACCGTGTACTTACACATCCAACTCTGCTTACAGCGAGGAGCAAAACAAGATGGCGCTGTATAAAGAGGATCATTAAAAGAGGTGGGTACGACCTTGGAGATAGGAATTACTAAAGGATGTCTGATATCCATATGATAATGCCTGGGAAACTTCTCTATTATATGTATGTATTTATAAAAAAAATGTGTGTAAGTATGTAAGTATTCTATCAGCAATTTAGTTCCCATAGCACAAACTTTACTTAGTTGGAGACTAGAGGGAGGTGTGTGAAACGTCCATGAATATTTATTATGAGTGGTTTTATGCTGTCGCACTGCAATATTTTTGCTTCTGTAATTTATATGAAACTAAAAATACTGAATTTTTGACAATAATTTAAATTATTGTAAATACTGAATTTACAGTAAGTAGTTATCGCTGTGAATCTACTTAAAAAAATACTGAAATTGCTATAAAGTGATTGATTAGCTATCAACTTGCTCAGGCACGGAACTCTGAGTGGCCATGTTTGGTTCGCACTTGTCTAGTTTTTTACAATGTTCGGCCCGCGCGGGGCTCGGTCACAATGTGGTCGCAGTTTCTAAACAAAAGCATGGCTCTGCCTTCATCATGTTCTTAGAGTTACTTAGCCACGTTTTATGGTTTAACTTTGAAGTGTTTTCATACGCACTAGTTCTGGGTTATTTTATAATAAATACGCATGTTCCAGCTGAAATACAATTACATGTTTTAAATGACATTATTTGTGCATTTGAACGTGTTTTTTACTAGGTAACAGCCCTATACTCGTATATTCCAAAAACATCATTATGGATGTTAAAAGAAGCATGAATATAAATTATTTTAGTATGCACTAATATCTTCGGGTTGTACTACTAATATCGTTTATGAATATATAGGTGAGTTCTAAGGCTCAAGAGATTTAAGGATCTCTACCATACCGATGACAAACTGAATTCTATGTTGATTGTTATTGTTATTTATATTTCTAACTAGATTTTTGCATCTAAGTCAGTTTTTTTTGATTTCGTATTCTTCGGATGTTACGAAACGTGTAAGAAGGCCCAGCTGCCGGGCCCATAACTCAACCACACTGGTGTCTTTAACGGCCCAGCTGCACCGTTTATTAAACCACTTGGTTTACAGTCTTGGGTTTATGACTGGTACCTTTATGGGCATTGGAACTTGGTATGGAGTTTTCAATAGTTTGAAATGGGATGTCGTATTTCTAAACCTGTAAAATGTAATTAACAAGAGCTTCTATTAGTCCATTGATCTTTATTAATATCTTAAAAAAATAGAGTACTGTTTAGTATTTTCTTTGTAAATAAAAATGTTTTTTTAATTGTAAAATACATAATTTAGAGTTAAATTTTTTGCGTTCAAATTCATAAGCTCTACGCATTCCCTCGTGGTAGTATTCAATGAATTATCATGAATATCTAATGGAACCCCGAGGTATTAATTGCTAAAATGGCGACAATTCTCCGTATCCTGGTAAATGACGATAAATTAATTATAGTGTCCGCGGGGACAGCAATTGATAATATTATTATTTGGTTCTAAACGTGAGTGTTACTTGAGCACCAGTTTTTAATGGGCTTTATAAAAACTGAAAAGAACACTTTATAGCTAAACTACCTGAAATTAACTTTCACCTTTTTAAAGATTAATAGTGGTCATATTTATGAAAAAATAGTTGATCTTTACTTAGCCACCTCTCAGTTGAATCACTCTGAATCAGTTGCTATAAGTTTAACTTTTCTTCTTTATTTAGTTTTGAATTAGTTACTTCTCAGCGTTCTGACGGGTATAAGTGAGAACTTTTCTGATCATTTGCTGATACGTCTCTCAACTTTTGAGAGATGTTTGAGAGGCGTAATACATCTATTGACGTCTCTTACGAATTGGTAATGATGAAACGAGATACCGCTAATTTTAAGTGTCACTTAGGTATGTAACGTCTTTGAGTGCGGGAGTAAGTATTTTAAAAATATACACACTACTGTCCACTGCACGGCAGTGTTATGTTGATATCCAATAAGGTGTTATTATCTTAACTATATTAAAATCTTTTTATTCAACTTTAAATTCACAAGCAATTTACAATAAACTTCCCCGATAAGAGGTATTATCAAACTGTTCTCAACAACACAAAACAAAAAAATCTCCAACTTCAAATTACTCGTAAAATAGATCAAAACTTGCCCCAACTATGACACGCATCAAAAGGGGAAGAACAAAGGCCAGAAAAAAGGGGGTAGTTGGCAAGTGAGGTGATATTTCAAGAGCAGGCGCGGGTGGGACCGAAGGGAACTTACTCCAAGTTTATTTTAAACTTCCTCTTTGAAGGCGCGTTCCTAAGTGCTCCTTCATTATATACAGGGTGTTTAAAACTACAGTGAACAAACAGGGGTGATTCTACTTGATTGATTACCACCGAGAAGAGAGTAAATCGGATAACCAATTTCAATCAAATGTATGAGATTAGTCACATAACTTATCGTTCAGTCATAGTTTATAATCCGTTTGAAGATCACCGATGGTTTTGTGGTAGCAATCCCGCCTTCAGTACACAAATGGATTATGGCCGACTAGGCTGCGAGGATGGTAAAGGTGCTGGGCAAGCCTACTCCATCTATAAATGTCTTAGGCACTGCAGCGTCCCGTTTATCGGGCAAGGGTAAAAATTGGCACCTGACGCTGTATAAATCATGTAGAAGCTGTTTAAGTTGAATAGTTTAAAGAAAATAAGATAGCTTTAGGAGCTATGAAGAACAAGACCTTTTGGGCTAGTTCTGGTTTCCAGATCTTGCTGGTTTTTAATGTGAACTCCAAGTTAAATTAGCTCGTGTCAGAGCTCAGAGCACTGATCACAAACTGAGTTGACAACTATTTCTACCTTTTACTTACCGTTGCTTCTGCGATCAAAGTAAAGAGAAATAAAAACGAAAAACTTTAATATTACCCTATAAAATGATAGAACTTATATTTTGTCGTTTCATTCCTAGTTCTTTAACATCATGAAGATATATATCAAGATAATCATTTGTGAGTAAAGCTGTAAATACCCCACACAGTCTGTAGGTCACTCCAAAGGTTCCATGTGACCTCCTGATCGTTTTGTCCAAAACACTTCATGTGCTGATTAGCCCTAGTACTGCCCCCACTTGACTGCCCGTTCGACCTAATGGAGGATTTCCAAGATTAACTCCCACCAGACAATACTACACCTTATAACGCCAACTAATAAGGTTCAGAATAGTCTGTGATTTGAGGGTTGTGGTGATAAGGTTTACACACCGTTTTGTTTCTAAGAGATAAAGGCAGAGCATTTGTCAGTGGGTTCTCAGCTTGTGTTGGTGTACAAATCGCGGATTAGGCGAGACGTGATATCTTTTTCTGTGAGATCCGACAGTGTTTTAGCTGTATCAATGGATCTTACTTTTATCACAGGGTAAATCACAAATCTCCTGTCTAAACAAAAGACTTGATACTAATTATCACTGAAATCCTACTAATATTATAAATGCGAAAGTTTAGATGTTTGGATGTTTGTGTTTCAATCACGTCAAAACCACTGAACCAACTTGGATGAAACTTGGAATATATATAGTTCGTAACCTGGATTGACATATAGGCTACTTTTTATCCCGAATAATTAACAGGATCTACAGGATAAAATGAACGAAAAAGATTAGCAGCGTCAATTGGCAAGAGGATTTCATTGTCATGTCATGTCACGTCAGTTTGACAGGGCGTAGTACTACCTCTTTAGTCTAACAACTAGCGTTTGACATTCCAGTAGGTACGAGTTCGGTGTAATGAGGTGTAATGTCAAGTTTCTCAAAGAAGTATCCGCTCGGTACACGCACAGATAATATAATGTACACGGAAACTGTAGACGCGTACGAAGTCCCGGGTAACTGCTAGTTAAATATAAATGTGGGTTACATTCAGTACTCTGAAAGGCCGTTGTCAACCGCAGTTTCAAGCCTTCAATTGATGTGTAAGGGAGGTAGTTATAGGTATTATTATAGTTTAGGACTACTTTTAGTAATAATCTTCTATACTTAATAGTTTTTTTAAATTAAAATTCTATTGACCTTCATAAAATACGAATTCGATCACCTATTCCCCACAATGTCCTCGATACATCATAATATGCATTAATGTTACAAAAATGTAGCGCACGCACGAGTGCCTCGGAATCAGACCTTTATGGCCCGTGAAATAAGAGTGCTCGCCGTGACGTCGTGTGACGTCATAGCTGTGTCCTGAATACTGTATGCAGAACATTTTTAGAAAGCAAATTCTTTAAATTCTTCTAAAACACGAACTTGACTATAAAATGAGGATTCAAATATCTATTGTTGAGCTAGGAGGATTGTTTCGTGCAAGACGTAAGGAGATTTGCTTTAGGCTTGATTTTTTTTATTAAAAGTCTGATGGCTTAGAATCTACAAATATAACATTTTTATTATAATATAGTATTTTCTAGATAACACGATTTTTAAAACAAATGGTAAATAATTTAGTCTTGAGAGGAAAATGCAATGTAACCATCTAACTTTAAATATTTATGGTTTCTAGTCTACCTATCGATACTGAAGTAGGTACCTAAAGCAATCTCATAAAAATATTGCAGCCGTCCACCCGAGCAGAACAAAGTAGACATTGCAAAAAATAAAGAACAATTCAAACTACAAGCATTAAGCTGTAACAAACGATCCCTGTAAACACTCGCGTTTCTGCATAAGTTTGGATTTGCAAACAATTCTGTACAAACTTACCATTTTAACTTTACCTCTTACCTGAACCGTATTACCTAAAACATAAGACAGAAAATCACTTGGATTGGAAGTAAAAGACTAACAATTTTGTACAAACTTGCCATTTTAACCCGACCGCCTATCTGAACCTTACTGCTTTAGATAATAAGGTTTGAAATTCCATAGATGTGAGGTTAAAAGTGTAGGACAACTCGGTGCATTTACGAAGCTAGATTCCGGCATTCGCTACACTATTTGCATTGTTAATAGAGTCAACTGATTCGATATTATCGACGCAACGGCAATACTGCGCTTTACCTTTTACAATTGTTTCGATGCTTAAGTAGTTTAGATATTGGAGTTTAATGACCTTATCAGGTGGGCCATTGACTTATCCTATCATAATAGTTGTATGTTGTTGACGACTGCAGCCACAACCATATCCATGCCATCTGTGACAGTGACGTTTTGACAGATGACAGCCAGAATCCAGAGAAGAAAAAGAAGACATATTCGAATCATTGCCTTAGATAAACGATAGATAAACGATTTTTGCTTGTAAAATAATTAATTTTGAATAAAATTCCAATAAAACAATCTGCAAGCTAATAAAATAAATTCATTGAAAATACCATAATAAACATTGGTCCTTACGAGCCGGATCAAGACACGATCAAGACACGAGGTGAAACCAGCCACGTGGATTCGCGAGCCATCAGGAAGCGGACGGTCAGGATATCCTATCTTTTACCCATCCTTTCCCCCGAATTGTGTTAAAACGTTGTGTTTTATACTTCTAGTTGCGTGGCCTAGCGGGAGCCGGGTGAAACGGCGTACGAGGTGCTGCTTACACGTGAGTTACTTTTCGTCTTCAAATAACCACCAGTATGTCCGAGGAAAAATCCAAATTATTGGTTCCATCCCCCTCTCATTCTCCCACTAGGAATAAATCGAGTGATGATTGTCTTTCTGAGCTTAAAAAGCAAAGAGGTCATTTGAAAGGTCGGTTAACTCAATTTAAAAAATTTGTCGATTCATTCCATGGCGCTAGTTTGTCAAACTTGCAAGTTGCTGAAATGAAATTACGATTACAAGCTGCCAGTGAATGCTTCGATAAGTTTAATACGATAGGAAGTAATATAGAAATGCATTCTGCAAGCGAAGACATCCCTAGTCATTTTGAATACATTGAGTCAGTAGAATCTTTATACTTCAGTACTATGGCTTCTGCTAAATGTTTAATTGAAAGTTGTGAGACAAGTGATAGTTCTAAAGTTGTAAAATGTAGTCATGCAGCCCCAGAAAGTTCAACACTGTCACATGTGAAACTACCTTACATAAAACTTGCTACTTTTAGTGGAATGTATGATGAATGGCTGGAGTACAGAAATTCATACATTACTATGATACACAAACGGATGGATCTAGACGCAATTCATAAATTCCATTATTTGAGATCATCACTCAGTGGAAGCGCATTGCAGGTCATCAGTGCATTAGAGTTTACTGCATCTAATTACATTCACGCATGGGAGTTATTGGAGAACAGGTTTCATAATCGTAGGCTTCTGATACATAATCATATAAAGTCTCTTTTTAATGTTGCTTCTCTAAAACAGGAATCTGCAGCACTAATTAGAAAGCTTATTGATACAGTTTTGAGAAACCTGAGAGCTCTAAAAACATTAAACGAACCGACTGAGTCATGGGATACGTTGATAATATATCTAATCGTTTCTAAATTGGATTCTTCCACTGAACGTGAGTGGGAGAACCATAAAGGATCCCTTGATTCTAAGTCGCAGGGGTTGAAATTGGAACAACTTCTTACTTTTCTTCGAAACCGAGCTGACATGCTTGAAATGATAAATGCGAATCATTCTAAATCCCTAGGTAGGCCTAGTAGTAGTTCAAACGATACTAAGAATGCCCATCAGGTACACAGCTATGTCTCAGCTAACGATGAAGTTTCTAAAAGTAAGTCGTATAGTAAGAAGGATAATAATTTTAAGTATAATTGTCCAAAGTGTAATGGTAAACACAAGCTTTATACGTGTGTAAAGTTCCTAAACTTATCTGTTAAGGATAGGATTACTTTTGTAAACGAAAATAAAAGTTTATGTTCAAATTGTTTGCGGTCTGGACATGCAATTAATGACTGCATGTTTGGTCCTTGCATGCAATGTAAGCGGAAACATAATAGTCTACTTCACATAGATGAGCAAACCGGGTGTAGTAGCAATGCGAATGTGTGTGGGGATCAGGTTCCTACATGCGCTGCTACATTGACTGCGTTGCATGCATCAGCTGACTGCGTCGCCGGTGCTACCGAAAGCACGGGCAGTTCTAGCTTATCGCTGCAACAGGTTTTGCTTTCTACAGCTTTGGTGGAAGTAGCCGATCAAAACAATAAATTCCATTTGTCACGCGCTCTTCTTGACAATGGTAGTCAGCATAGCTTCATTACGGAGAAGTTAGCTAAACGATTGAATGCGCCTTATTTACAGTCCACAGTATGTATATCTGGTGTAGGCCGCAGCCTCACTCATGCGAATAATTCATGCGATATTTTTATGCGTTCTAGAACAAGTAAGTTCAATACTCGATTAAATTGTTTAGTGCTACCGCAAATAACCCCTCGCTTGCCATCCACAAGCATTGCATACGAATGTGTAGCTATACCTAACAATATACAGCTTGCAGACCCTGACTTCGCCGTACCCGCAGAAATCGACTTATTAATAGGGGCGGACAAGTTCTGGGAACTTTTAGACGAAAATCGGATAAGACTGCCCAACGGACCGTTTTTGCAAAACTCTAAGCTAGGTTGGTTGGTTTCTGGTCCTATCAACACTAAGAACTTGAACTCAGGCCAAGTTCAGTGTAACTTTACAGAAGCATTAGACGTTCAGCTTCGTAAATTTTGGGAAATCGAAAATATACCACAGAATATAGTAGATAGGGTGTTCACTCCAGACGAACGTAAGTGTGAAGATCTATTTATTAATACGACTAAACGCGAAAAGGATGGTAGATTTTCGGTTCGAATTCCGCTAAGTGAATCAGCTGATATGCTCGGTGATTCATATACGTTAGCGAATAAACGATTTTTGGCTATAGAACGTAAACTCGAACGTTTGCCATTATATAAACGAATGTATTGTGATTTCATGCGTGAGTACGAAGCCTTAGGTCACATGACGCGAGTAGATACCTATAGTGATCCTAATTTTTTCTTACCTCATCACGGAGTGTAAAGGGAAAATAGTGTGACCACAAAACTTCGAGTAGTATTCGATGGCAGTGCTAAGACGACATCACAAAAATCGCTAAACGATATTCAGCTGCCAGGGCCTGCACTACAGAATGATATCTTTGCTATTCTGTTACGTTTCAGGCAATATAGATATGTAGCATGTGCAGATGTAGAAAAGCTTTTTAGGCAAGTACTTATACAACCTGATTTACGGTCACTGCAATATATTGTGTGGCGTGAAAAACCTACTGATGCGATAGGTATTTATCAGTTGAACACGGTAACATACGGCACTGCGTCTGCGCCGTATCTCAGTATGCGCTGTATACGGCAGTTAGCGTTAGAGTGTAAAGATGAAAATATAGCTCGAATTATAACGGAGGATATATTCGTAGACGATTTACTAACTGGGCATGATAACTACGAGACCCTGTTAGATATTTGCGAGAAAACGTCTAAGGCTTTGCAGTCCGGTTGTTTTCCTCTGCGTAAATGGACCTTTAACTTTGATCCTTTACAGAATACTAAAGAACTTCTAATCGATGGGCTTACGCAGAACAAAACACTCGGATTGGGTTGGTACAACGACAGTGACCAGCTGCATTTCACGTCCAAGGTAGATACGAGCTGTGACGCATCAAAGTTAACTAAACGCGCTATGTTATCAGTTATATCACAGGTATACGATCCGTTAGGTATTCTTGCACCTGCAGTTATAATCTCTAAAATATTGCTACAAAAATTATGGCTAAGTAAAATCGATTGGGATACGCCCGTATCCAATGATATTCTTTTGACCTGGAATCAGTTCATAAAGACCCTTTCTTGTTTAAACGAGTTGAGAGTACCTCGACAAATCCGAGGACCTAATGATGAAAATTTAGAGTTACATATTTTTTCTGATTCGAGCCAACACGCTTATGGCGCGTGCGCGTACGCGCGTACGTACAACAATGATTCAGAAATTTCTGTAAGGCTTATATGCGCAAAGAGTAAAGTTGCCCCCATAAAAACGATTAGCATTCCACGACTCGAGTTATGTGGTGCTTTGGTAGGTGCTAGACTTTACAAGAAAATAGTAACTTCATTAAGGCTGACCTTCACTAAAGTTTACTTTTGGACTGACTCGACTATAGTCATGGGTTGGATACGTATGTCACCTCACTTATTGAAAACATTCGTTCAGAATCGCGTTACTGAAATAAACGAGTTAACAGGCGATTCCGTGTGGTTACATGTAGGTAGCAAAGATAACCCCGCAGACTTACTATCTAGAGGTCTAAACCTAGACGCATTAGTAAACTCCGAGCTATGGTGGTCTGGGCCCAGCTTTTTGAAAAATCACGATTTTAGAGCTACGAATAAAACCACGGAAATAAGTTCCGATTTACCCGACTTACGAAATGTTACGCAAAGTAATGTTACGCAAAGTAATGTTACACAAACTTCTTCAATAGGTAGTGATTTGTTTACATTCGAGCGATATTCGTCATTCTCCAAGTTGAAACGTATTGGTGCGTATGTACTCCGCTTTATTCACAACTTGCGAATGATGCGCGACCGATCACAGAACCTCAAAACCGGTCATCTAGCGGTACATGAACTGAACGACTCGGAACGAATGATAGTAAGGTTCGTTCAAATGCACTCATTCTCGGACGTGCATTCTTGTTTATCAAATAAAATGCCTATAAAAAGTTGTAAACAATCTAAACGTGTTCTAGGTCTAAATGTATTTTTAGACGAAAATAATTTGATTAGAGTCGGTGGTCGTATTAGTAATTCGTCTAGCTTTGATTACGATAAAAAACATCCGATATTATTATGTGGAAAGCATCATTTTACACTCTTGTTATTCAGACATGAGCACAAAAGGTTACTACACGGAGGCCCATTGCTGCTACTAGCTAACATACGCGAATGTTGGTGGCCATTGGGTGCAAGAAACTTGGCCAAAAAAGTTATTCATGAATGCGTGACCTGCAATCGATTCAAAGGTAAAACTTTTTCACCAATAATGGGTAATTTACCGAGTGAGCGTTTAGATCCTGGTTTCCCATTTATACGAAGTGGTGTAGATTATGCAGGGCCCGTTTACATTCTAAATCGAAAGGGCAGAGGTGCTCAACTTTCAAAGGGCTATATTTCTTTATTCATTTGTTTGGTAACACGAGCTGTTCATATTGAGCTTGTGACTAGTCTCACAACAAACGATTATCTTCTTGCACTAAAACGTTTTATTAGCCGAAGAGGCAAACCTGAAAGTATATTATCCGATAATGGAACAAATTTTGTCGGTTCTAAAAGAGAACTCTCCTCATTTTTATCTGATAATTCTCAATTTATTACAGATTCCCTCTCTAATGATGGAATCAAGTTATGGTTCACACCTCCTTATTCTCCTCATATTGGTGGTTTGATGGAACGGGGAGTACGCTCCTGTAAGTATCATCTGAGACGCATAGTTGGTAATGCTAGGCTAACGTACGAGGAGTTCAGCACTGTTTTAACACAGATCGAAGCTGTCTTGAACTCCCGTCCTATATCCCCTATGTCCACAGATCCAAACGACCTATCTCCGCTTACCCCAGCTCACTTCCTGATTGGACGCACGCTGGTGGCTCCCGCATGCGAAGACCTCACGGCCAAGACGACGACGTCGCTCACACGCTACCACAGAGTCGAGCAGCTACGACAACATTTTTGGCAACGATGGTCGAGGGAGTACGTGTCGGAACTACAAAGGAGGACGAAGTGGAAAACCAACCAAGATGAAGTCGCTATGAATACACTCGTCCTGATCAAGGAAGACAACTTGCCCCCTCTCAAATGGAGACTGGGTCGCATTATTCGTGTATTTCCTGGAACTGATGGCATCTCACGAGTCGCTGATATACGGACAGCGACTGGCATCATTCGGCGTTCATTTGCGAAGATCTGCCCCCTACCACTGGAGCCAGAGGATCCTGTTGACCCATCTACTGCTACGAGTACATCGATTGCTGTCTTGGAACCTGAATCTTCCAAGGCCGGCGGTATGTTGACGACTGCAGCCACAACCATATCCATGCCATCTGTGACAGTGACGTTTTGACAGATGACAGCCAGAATCCAGAGAAGAAAAAGAAGACATATTCGAATCATTGCCTTAGATAAACGATAGATAAACGATTTTTGCTTGTAAAATAATTAATTTTGAATAAAATTCCAATAAAACAATCTGCAAGCTAATAAAATAAATTCATTGAAAATACCATAATAAACAATGTATAAAAAAACCTTTAAACTAATTTTGATTACCAAATTGACTTGTAGTTAAAATAAAACATTAATAAATCATGTGTATAATTGCGTGCAGGTTGGTATTTTAGAATTTTTGATATCTACTGATAACAACTTCACTGAGCCGAGAGATAAAGATTCAAACCAACGATCTTTATTGTAAAGGGTTTCACTCACTCACTATACCTACCATAGCAATTTTATAAATTTTTTTACAAACTAGTCTCGGAACACAAGGTTACTAATTTAGGTTCGTACATTTTACCCTTATAGTACTTAAAATTTAATATTCATTGCTCGAACTCCCAGCCCATAAATCTAAAGCATAATTCACGCCAGCACTAATTAAGTAGAATATCCTCAAAAACTGTGGCTCCCCTTGAAGTGGAGTGCAGCTGAGTAAGTTTTCTTGTTTAATAATATCATTAAAGGTATAATCGCGGTGTTGTTTATGGTAAGAGGCCATTGTTTCCTTAACGAAGCCCCATACTTACGTGTTTGCTGAAAAATTAACCATTATTTAGAGATGGAAATAGTTATAGCAGTTTTTAAATAGGCTGATTTGTACGTACCTAAGGGAAAAAGTAAAATGAAAAACGAGAGCAAAACTGTGGGCGAACTCACGTATCTCGTAACTGTAATTAATTTTAATGTGACTGAATCAAGGAAGATAGAATCACATTTTTGACATCAAATTAGATTGGTAAGTACTTACATTAGTTTTGTACGTACGACAGATTTTCAAGTAGGTACTAAAAATAAATAAATATTCATGAACATTTCACACAACGCCTTCTAATCCCAAAAAAAGCCAACCTTGTACTATGGAAACTAGATTGCTGGTAGAATACCTTTAAACATATTTTTGTATATACATAGTAACACCCAGACATAGAACAAACCTCCATGTTTGCCACACACAAATGTTTAAAAAAACATGTTTAAAAATAATAAATACAAAACAAAAATCCTCTTCGAAACAATGTTATCAGATTTTTTAATCAGCTTTCTAGCAGGTATCCAGCAACCTCAGCTTCCGATATCAGAGACGATTTAAAAAGTCACTCTGGCCGAGGTAAGTGCATTCCTCCGCTCAAATTGCTTCTAAAACGTCCGAGAGAGCGCTCTGGGCACTCGGGGGAGACGCTTCGAATAACTAGATTATTTTAGGTTCATTTGCAATCCAAACCTTTTCATGCCCTAGAATAAAATGTATTTTAGTAGAACCCACTGTTTTTGCAAACGCCTATACATCTTACCATTAGGTAGGCCGTAAGTTTGAATGGTTATTTAGCACAAACTTAATTGGAACAATTAAGTCATTACAATGTGGGTAGGTATCACACATGAATCCTATTCAAAGGTATTGTGACAAAAAAGTAGGCAGAGCGAGGTTTCAATGGTTACCCTTTATACCCTTTACATTTGACCCTGTGTACCTTTTTATACTTTTTTTCAGACTTTGCTCAACTCAAACAAAATCCTATTTAATCTTGTTTGAATAAAAAATAAACAAAACGAACCTGTCGCGTGGCAAAGGGATAAAAACAAATTGATTAGTGTAGGCGTACTAATTAAATAATGCCTTATCCAAACATTGCGGTACAATTTAGCCAAATACGCAACTTACGCACGAGAAAATTACGTTTATCTATAACATTATGCAACGGTGTGTAGATAGCTCAACTGCTTCATGTGTATTTTGTACATATTATAAATATCGTAAATACTTTATTAGTCATAATTTTCTTTGTGAATAAATTAACTTATGTTACGTAAGAATGTACTTTTAGACTAGCTTCCACACTTGACTTCGTCTGCGTCTTGTTAATTTATCGGGATAAAAAGTAGCCTATATTTGCTTCCAAGACTCACAACTGTCACTCTGCTGCTAGTAGGAGGACAGATCGTACTTTTTTGTCCCATCTGTCCCCCTGGGGTGATAGAGCAGGGTGACTGATGGAAATAATTCGTTTTTTCTTTTCCTCGCCGCATGGTGCGTAGATCAATCATAAATGTATGACTTTTGCAACTATAAACAAAGTCAAAAGATCAAGAGAACTTCGAACCTAATTACCGAACTAATAAAGTTGAAAGTCTACGCAAAAAGAAAACCCAAGTTTGTTGATTGAGCCTTTTACTGGATTCTATGAAGTTAGAAAAACTTCAAAAAACATTACCTCAGCCTTTTAACTAAAAGCTTAGGGTTTTAAATTATTCAGCTCGTAAATTTAAAGGTACGATTAACAGTGTTTTTAAAATATCGTTTTTAAGACAACTTCTCGCTCGCACATTCCAAAAAAGTTTTCTGACCAAAAAATAGATAGATTAAATATTTTTTTATTGTACACAAGAAATAGATACATACAAATCTTAAAACTCACTTATCATAGTACAATGGGCGGCCTTATTGCTAATAGCGATGAAATGAGCAAAAATTGGTTTACGCACCACAAAAATCTTGAGCTATAAATTCTGCAGTTCACAATAATGTGTTGGAATGGAATATGTTAGGGTTCCTCTGAAATGTATGAAAAGCCAAGTTCCACGTGGCTGATGGAGGATAAAGTTCAGTAAAGGTGTTACGTAACACTTTTTCAAATTGCAGGTACATCTGCAGGCACTTAACATAGCGATAATTAAAATGCAACTATCCGGACGTACATTTACACTTCCTTGCAAAAATATTGGATAATATTTTTACTTAGTACTTTTATATATACTTTTTATATTTAACTTAAAAAGAAAGAATTGAAGAAAATAACATGTTATGCTTTATAGAAGACTAAGGAAGAAAATGAAAAGTGCGTTTTGAGACTCAAACAAAAAACATACCTACTAATAGTAGCTTAGCCACATGTTTAAATCGACATCACAGAAAATATTAATTACAAAATGAACATTTGTTTAATTTTGAACCTACGACTATACTCTTTGATGTAAGGATGCGCCAAACTTTGCACCGTACAAAAAAATCGTAGAAATTAATATCTTTTTATTTGATTTTTTTTATTTTTATTTATTTTATTTATTTTTATCTTTCTTTTTACTTTTTATTTCAAAAGGTGGTCTGGAAGAAATTGCTTCAAACGATAAGGCCGCCCATTGCACATTTTGTCTTTCTGTGTGTCCTTTATAATACGTGTTTCTTTTCTTAGTTTGGTAAGGTTTAATGTACAATAAAGTGTTTTCATTCATTCATTCTTTTATTTGAAAATTAGTTAAAGATACAAGTGAAGAACCCAAGTATCCAATAAATCAGGCACTGCTACCTCTCGAGACATTTTATAATGAGCCTTTCTCACAGTTTAATTGCACATAAATCAAGCCTGTTGCCTGCTTCGGATTAAAATTAGCATGTTAGATAATTGGGGAGAGTTCTACTTTGTTTCGGAGTTGTTTAAAAGTTACAAAGTTCTATAGACTCTGTTTACTACCTCAAAGCAGTTGCCAGAGAAAAATTATTTCTTTTGCGTTGTCTTAAAGTTTAATATGGCTTGAACTTAATTCAAATTTCAAATCGTCCAGAAATGTTTATAAATTAGAACTCCAGTTTTTTCTAGTAGTTGTACAAAATAATTATGTCAGTTTCGATAAAGTTTAGGAAAAACAGAATTAATCTAGTCAATTCAGTGTTTTCTGGGGCATGGCTAGTAAAACGCGTTGAATTTTTTACTCCCAAGTACAGGATATCTCAAAGCTCCAAAGGCGTCACCAGTATCTTCCTAATTGCATTCTCCGTCGCCCAGATTACTTTAGATGCAATCTACGAAGTGCCAGTGTACCCTGACCCCTGCCGGTCCTTTTAATACTCGCAAATTGGGGGCTTATGCACCGGCCGTTTGTTACTCAGGGGTCTTAGTTCGGTGGTCATTGGATTTCAGAAATTAGTTGACTGCTCAAAGTGAATAGTGCTGGTTTGTTGAAGTCATAATACAGTGGATTTCATTAACTTTACATCACTTGGGAGAGCTACGCCGTAGAGAGTCTACAATCCTGCTACGTTAATAGAATTCTACGAGATTCAGTACTATGCCCATTTCTACTACTACATCAAATAGTCGAAAACTAAAATTCATTGTGTGCGGGGTACAGTCAGCATCATTAGTGAGACAAAGTTTCAAAAATACATCTTTATGTTTCAGAGTAATGGGCGCAGTGCAATGCATCACAGGGCACGTCTTCAGTGGACGTGTACAGAGTGGCAATGCATCGTTATAGACCGTGGTTACCGCTTAACATCAGGTGGGCCATCGGCTTGTTCCATCATTTAATTGTATAAAAAATATTCTTGAACTGGAAACTAGGAACTATCCATTTTCATTTTCCAAGTAAATATTTTATCCATAAAGTAATGATTAGATAAAAAAATTATTTGAGCCAACAGTAATTGAAATTCTGAAAAAGTGATCTATTTCTAATCCTGACTGTACTACCAGGTAACCAGTGATTTTAAAATTATTTTACTAAAAGGTCAACGACGACAGCAAAGTGCCGAATAAACAAATGCCCAAAACTGTTTGCACAAGTACACAACATTAAGCCAGACCCATATCCCAATAGTTTCAGGAGTTTCAGCAGAAAAACCTTATTACATTATATAGTGCTCAAGCGGCCCCGTGGGACAATTTGTGGCCGAAATTGACGAAAGCTCTCTTGGAAAATTGACGATAGAAAATAAAGTTAAGAATAGGTTGGACTACATAGCATTGCACGAATGTATTGCAACTTCAGTACATAACTCCATTCGTTTGGTGTGCGAAGTTAACGATTTAATCTCCAAGCAACATAGACTACTGAATAGGGTGGAAGAAATATGCTGAAACGTATTTAATATGGAGTTTAACCACAAGAATCTTATTAAATTCCGGAGGAGAGTCGAGTTGCCACTAGATCAAAATTAAATTAAGAATTTGTGACTGATACTTTCAAGTTTGCGGTAAGTATTGGGTTTGGTTGGATTTATATTAGCCAACTTTGCCAAGGCTTTCAAGGCTACTTTAAACTACACAAGTAATTTAGTCAAGAAGACAGTACACTGCCCTTCTCTGTTTTTTGACTAAATGTGCTTAGGAGCAATGTACATGAAGGTATTTTACATCAGCCATTTTTGCAAGCATTCTAAAACATCTATACCATTCTCTATACGGGCAAGCCGCTCCATCTAAATCATGTCCCAGGCACTGCAGCCTCCCTTACATCGGCCCATGGATAAGAAGTGGCCCCTAATATATAAGCCATCTAGATTAGATGCAATATTACAAAACAGCATCAACTGATATTTACATCGAAAAAATATATGCAAGTATTTAAAGTCGATCGACAAACTAATAAAATTTCAAAAGAAAACAGTTTTAATTTCAAGAGTTATTTGTGGTTTACCCAATTATTTAGTGTAAAGTACACAAATTATCTGTTTACAAGCCCAACGATGTAGACAAAAATATGTTACAATATTGAATCGGCGGACTACGTACATTATTAAAAATTAAATAGACCAAACACGAACATATTTTAAGACTTATTAATAATATACTGTTTGCATAGATATATAGTTAATAATATATAGGTACTTTGTTTTTTATTAAAATAAAGTCGTAATAGACGCACGTAAGGCCCGCTTCAATAAGCGCACGTCACACGCTGTAGGTGACGTTCTAGCCTGACACTGACAGCTACCGCCCACGGCACAAAAACTCAATAACTAGGGCGTAAAACTACTAAGAAAACACAGGAACAAAGATTTACTAGTAGATATTTGTATTCCACTGCCTTCTGTGATGTAGCCGATTTCTTTCATGATGACCGTTTCGCCGCGCAGTGTAAAACAAAACGTCAAAACGAACATGCGTTCTTCGTAGTCGCAATAGAATGCCCACGTGAGATTTTAGCATTAGGGTGTAGGTTCATAGCATTGGTGATGAGAAAAGACCAGAAATATAAACGATTGAGATACCATTGATCGGGCGTGGGCGTTTCACGTGAACATTGGTGATTAAAAATAGCTAGATACGTAGCTACGTGTAAACCACAATGGATCAAACGTCTGAACCACAGTTTCAATGAGATCTCATACGTGATTCAAGATCTGAGATTGATTCAGTTCAGAGTATTTGGATTGACCGAACAGGAGTCCAAACTCCAGGTTCTGATGATGATCAATATAATGGAGTTTTCCAACACTTTTTTTTTCATTTTTGAGACTTGTTAAAGCCGTTTAGTGTAATTTGAACGTTTCTTTACGATTGCTTGTATTTTTCTTAGGAAATTATGTTCGTTGTTTTTTCTGAAGCTCAGGCTTAATGGATGGCGCGATTCTATTTAAAAGAGTGAAACTTTAAGTTCAGACTATCAATCATGGTTAAAAGTTTTAAAAGGCTTCTGTGGAGCTTTTTTGAAAATATTTTGCAGTTTAAAAGCAGCTGTGTCTAAAACTGTATGGATAAAAGAAAACTGCGTTTTAATCTTGTTATAAGTTTTAGATAGTTATATTTACTTTGATACTAAGTTTTTATGTAAATTGCCACATTTATTTTGTAAAAAAATGTATCAACTTTTTGATATTTAAATTCATGACTTTTACAAACTCCACTCGAACATTGATTCTAAGTATCATTAAAAATATTTTTTTGTACTTAAAATATTTCACTATCGTAAAAAAGCTTATTATGGAAGTACGTTTATCGAATCGAATATCATGTTGACGTCTTATGAAGCTTCTGAGTATTTTGATATCTGATCACGTGATCAGATGCTATGCATAAGCAGCACTTGACACATAACAGTGCTCAGGAGAAGGAGGTTAGGGGTGGTGGGTGTTGAAATAGGATTACGGTAATACTATCAAATACTAAGCATACGCACTGGGTAGCTATATAAGCAGAGAGGAGTGTGGGGTTAGTTCAGCAGACACAAGCAGCCGTCTTTGTCGTTTTAGTTTATAAGAAAGGGACGGCAGCATTTTTAGTGTTATCAAATTAAGTAAAAAAAATCGACACGGATATCTGTTTATAACATTTTCTTGAGTACTAGCGATCTTGGGGAATGATGATAACCTATTGCGTACGAGCACAATTTCATGAAAACTATGGTCTTCTGATACCAGATTTTTTGTAACATTTTGTAACATTTTCATATATCTTTTGAAAAAACTATTTACAATTTCCTATAATCAAAAGCATAATAAGTTAAAACGTGCCCTAACACCGTGCTAAAACAGGATAAAAGCCTACCTATTTATTTTTGAGATAGGTACTTCAGTTCGAGCTCAAACTTCAACGGAGAGTTCTACCGCGTAAAGCGATGGGCGAAAGTTCAGATGCCTTTTTTACCAGAGTTACATTGCGCGGCAATACGGTAGTTTAGTTGTCGTTGCAGTGATCAACACGTAATGTAACTCAAATTGATATTCCTTAATTTATTGTTGTAGCTGAAACAGGGTATTCTGTCAGACCATTTATCACAGACACGACACGTGTGACGTGATCGCTTAACGATGACGTCGGCTAATGCAAGTACTTACTCGTAGCCCGGACTTTATTGAATACTTCATCCATCAAGTCTCTTTATACCCTGTTATTGAACTGCAACATCTTTTAAAGATGATTTAAAAAATACTGCTCAAAAGTAAACAAACTAAATCTTCTTTAGTGGACGTTTTTACTACATGCAAGGAAACCTAATATTATGTGAGTCAATACGCTGTTACTTAACAAATTAAAAAAAATTTTAGAAACTAGAAAGTATATATTGGGCGTTTTCACACTGCCAACGATACGACACGATATTGTCGGAGAGGTATAAGCTTATACATTTAGTATTAGACGCTTACACACCGATATTTTATATTTTTGTGTTAGTATCGTGTGTCCTTCCAGTGTGCAAACGTCCGTTCTGGTGGCATTATATATGAGAGTAGTAAGAGACACGTCCAAACATTAAAATTAAAACATATTTGTACTGTGATTTATAATGAAAGAGATTTTTAAACAAAAAACACGATTTGATCAAATTTTTCTTTTTTGATTTCTTTTTTAATCTAAATTGTTCTAATTTCGTTTTTCATCTAATCTAACCTACCTTAAATATCTTCACAAGTATGTTAATTTGAACGCTAATAAATAGACTCTTTTAAGGGAGTATTTTGTTGAGAGCCTTCAAGGATGCCCCAAACCGGGACTTTTCTGGATTTAATAAATGAAGTACCATGAGTACTTGTTTTTTAGGCTCTCAGCCGATAGAGATTGCTAAATTAAGCAGTGCAATTGACGTATTTTCTTCCGTGCCACATTTGTCACAAATGTTTCACCAGTTATTAGTGGTTTCAAAATTTGTGAAGCAACATAATGTTTTCACAACTCTATCGACGGAGAGCTAATATTATATCGTACTAAATGCTTTCACCTTTCACACCAATGAGCTAGAAGCATAAATGTATAAAATGTCGTTGATTGACACCAATATTTTTGTTGGAGCCGCTGCCAGTATCGTGTAGTGTCATCGTGTGTAAATGACCAAATACAAATGCGTGTTTTCTTTGCTGCAATAACGTGTAGTGTGCAATGGTTCTATAAAAGTCTTTGTCTCAAGTTTTTACAAGAATCGGTTACTCAAAAAACTACCCTAATTTTATTTATATCACGTTTGAAATAATGTTCTAAATAAATATTTCAGAAGAGCTCCTAATTAATTAATATCTTGATTACTAAGAGATCAGAAATGTTTCCTGTGTCGGGGGACTACAGTACTCGAGCTTGTATGGAGAGGGTGTCAAAACGCTACTGTAGAAAATCTTAAACAGGACCACAGAATTTAGAAGGACGACAGATCTCAAAAAGTTTTTATAATTATATTGCCAAAACATCAACAAATAAATAAGATAAGATATTGCACACAAACAAAATATTGCATTGAACATAGGCGAGAGTACTGCTATAATTATACTATACTTTAATAATGCTATAGAGTACTTTCTTCCAGTTTACCTTTTTTGTAACTTAGAAACCGTCCATTTTAATAAAAAAAAAACAAAAAAAAATTGAATGAGAAGTTTAATCCCGCAAATATATTTCAAACGTCTCCTCAAATAGTACTTTATTCAAACTGATTTTTTTTCCAATTTAGGATTTTCATATAATTTTTTTGATTTTCATATCTCATAATCTCAAAGTACCTATAAAGCCTATAAAATATAAATATAATATTGGTACCTGTAGTGTTTGTGTTAGACAACTAATACAATCCACGGTCTCGACGCACCTGCGAGCCACCTGCAGCTGACGTCACTTGTTTACTAGCTGCTATATAAACCGGGGCGATAAGAGCGGCGAGGGAGTCTTACGCAAGCCACGGGCGAGGTTGGACGTGTTGCTTGTACACACCGCTTGTTGTCGAGCCTGTGACGATCTAGGTACTAGGTGCTGCCTAAAGTACTACTTACTGGCCAGCGAGTAGGTAGGCACTACATGTGGCGACGAGGTAAAAAGGTAAGGTTATAAATAACTAAAAAAAAAAAAAAAAAAAGTTTATAAAATAGAGATATACCGATATGTTTAACGTAAACAAGATATTGGTGTGTCAAAATAAAATGGCATTCGGTACTTAGCACGAAAATAAAAACTATTCAGTTTCATGCCGGTAGGCGTGCAAACCAGTTTTATTACCTAGTCTAGGTATTGTTGTTTACCGCTTGGCAGCACAGGCGCAGCTGGCCGAGAACGCGAGCGTAAGCTTGCATTACGCACCATTTTATTTAGATACCTACTTAGTTATCACCATCGACAACCGAGAACATGTAGGGAGGTAGTCTTGTTTTTCTTATTTTCAGTTTGTTTAGTTTAGTTATTGGTTACATACTACCTACCCACTTTCATTTTATTGTAGATTTTTTATGTGTGTTCAGTGTCGGATAAATGGATTTATCTATCTATCTATCTATGACGACAATTAATTACAAATGTAATTCAAACGTAATTTATTCAGAACTAGGTACATATAGGTTAAATTACAAGATAAAACGATGAGACAGCAAAAGTTATAAACTGTGTAGCTATCTCAATGAACAAAATAAAATGTCAGTGAATAGAATTACGTTATTTACAGGGTAAAAGAAGGACATGGTAGTTAAAAGTAATAATAAAAGTGGTACTTATCTACCAAATTGGTAGAGTGCCTATTTGACTACCTACCTTACCTACTAGGTACTTACTCTGTTATCTTTTTTACGTAGTCAGTAAATTAAATATGACTGTAAGTAACTTATGTAGAAAAAGTTAAGTTAAGGTACCCACTAAACTGGGAACATTTGGTAAAGAATACCTCCATTAAATTGGGAACAGGTACCCACTAAACTGGGAACATTTGGTAAAGAATACCTCCATTAAATTGGGAACAGGTACCCACTAAACTGGGAACATTTGGTAAAGAATACCTCCATTAAATTGGGAACGTAACTTATGCTACCCACTAAACTGGGAAGATTGGTTGGTACAAAATGATACCTTCATTTAATTGAGAATTTGGCGTCGCGTGTAGGTACCCACTTAACTGGGAACATTGGTACTAATTAGCACCTCCATTTAATTGGAAATTTGCATAAAAAGCTCCGCAAATTGGAAAATGGCTAAACCACCCCCATTTAATTGGAAACGGTTCACTGTGAAATAGGAAATCCCTTTCTATTTACAGGTCACCCCAAAATACTTAAATCGTAGACCATGTTATGTCATGTTATGTTATGGGACTCCCGTTTCCGGATTTAGACTCAAAGATGGTCCATTATGCGTGGGGGATGTTCTGGCTAGGAGTGTAGTCAGCCTAACTCCTCCCAAAAGTACAGTAGCTTCCTGAGGGCTTCGCAGGCTTGGAAGAGTGACCTGGGGTGCTTAGGATTTCTGTTCGTTGTATTGCTACGCCCTCGCATTCCAGGATTACGTGAGCAGCTGATTCTTCTTCGGTAAGACAGCCTCTGCAGAGTGGGCTGTCAGTGGCTACGATGTTGTAAAAGTGTTTGTTCCAGGGACAGTGTCCTGTCAGGGTCCCCACAATGATTTTGAGATTCAGTCTCTGCAGGCTTAGTAGACGGCGTGTTAGTTTCGGTGTGATGGCTGGAATTGCAACTCTTGACTGTCTGCAGTCAGTCGTACGTGCTCAGCATGTGTTGTGTGGTTGTAGGGTTTTCAGACGCACCCAGGTGCGTAGCAGAGAGAACGGTAGAGGAAGGAAAGGAGCTGGCCCCTCGGATATTGTTTCCGATCCTCTTCTGGCTAACTCGTCTGCAGCGTCATTACCCAGTGATCCACTATGTCCCTGCATCTAATGTAGGATTAACCCATTTCTTAAGGCGATGCTCTCTTGGGCAAGGTGACTTTCGTGTATGAGTCTGGAGGTGCAGTTGTGGCTCTCCAAGGCTTTGAGTGTGGCTGTGCTATCTGAAAGAATCCACATGTTATAATCAGCGATTCCTCTCCTGTTGATTGCTGTTGCTGCTTCGGAAATGGCTGCACATTCACATTGGAAGATGGAACTGAGTGTGCCTAGTGTCATTGATATGTTAATGTTGAGATCTAGCGAGTGTACTCCGGCGCCTGTACCCTGTTTGGGTTTTGAGCCATCAGTGTAGACTCGTACTTCGCTGATTCCTGATTGACCTCTTTGGTCTTCATGCAACCTGTTATAGTAGAGCATGCCAGTCTCTGAAAGCGTTGCAGTTTGGTTATCACGGTCGTGAATTCGGTTCTGGTCGACCATACAACTGCTCCGTGTATAAGTGCTGGTCTTATTACGGTTGTATAGAGCCACCGGGTTATTTTAGCAAAAGACCCCATGTTTTTCCGAGCATTCTACCGCGTTGGAAGAATGTGGAGTTCGCGCGTTGGAGTTTGTGGTCAAGATGCTTGTTCCAAAGAAGTGCTATCCAGTATGACCCCTAGATACTCGACTTCGTTGATTAGCTTGAGATCAGTGTTGAAGAGCTTTGGTACTTTTAGGGTTCCCA
Organism: Gandaritis pyraliata; assembly: GCA_947859175.1. Lineage (NCBI taxonomy): Eukaryota > Metazoa > Arthropoda > Insecta > Lepidoptera > Geometridae > Gandaritis > Gandaritis pyraliata. Next base: position 9,910,778 of record OX401864.1, read on the forward strand.
GGCTTCTTTTGTGTGTGAACATGATCAGTTCTGTTTTAGTGGGATTGACTGATAAGCTATGGCTAGTGCACCAGCTTTCAATTGTTTTAAACGCTGCTTGCACAGACAGGCTACAGAGTACGTTTTCGAATCATCCAGTCGTGAGGATAGCAAGATCATCTGCATATCTCACTGTGAAGAGCCGCGGCCGTCCACTTTTCGGATGAGTTCGTCCACTACTATGTTCCATAGCAGGGGCGAGAGGACGCCGCCTTGTGGGCAGCCTCTCACCACTATGCCCCTCGTTGTGGTGTTTACTGTGAGTTGTATTGCTCTGTATTTAAGCATGTTGTTTGTCCATTCTGCTAGCGTAGGGTCGACACCGTATCTTGCTAGTGCAAGGTCTATGCTAGTGAAGGTTGTTTTGTCAAAGGCACCTTCTATATCTATGAAGGCCCCCAGAGTTGGTTGTTTTGTGGCTAAACCGTCTCCATTTCGAGAGACTACGCTATGGAGTGCGGAATCTGTTGATTTGCCTGGACTATAGGCGGGTTGTTGCGGATGTAGCGGTTGGCGTAGGAAAGTGTTACCTCTGATTTCCTGGTCACATATCCTCTCTAGGGTTTTGAAGAGGAACGATGGTAGAATAATAGGTTGGAAGGATTTCGCCATTGTGTAGTCGCTCCTACCAAGTTAGTAAGAATATAACCTTCACTCCCCTCCACTTCTGGGGTATGTAGCGATGGGCGATGCATCCTCTGAAGATGTTTACTAGGCGTTCGGCTAGTAATTCGCCACTCCACCTTAAAAGGCCCGGAAAGATTCCGTCTAGCCCTGGCGATTTGAAAAGAAGGAAGCTGTTGATGGCCCAAATTACCTTCTCTTTGTTGATCAGGTTTTGAGCGGTGGTCCAATCTTGACTACTGGTTGCTCGTTCGCTGTGTGCTTCCCATTCGAACGAGTCTGATATTAGACATCCCGGGAAGTGCGTTTCAAGTTCGCTGGTTTCATCGTCCGTCTTGGTGTACGTGTTACCAAGTATCCGATGGTACGCGCAAGTTCACGGGATAGTATGCCTTTTGTTTTGGCTGCCTGACTGGTGCTATCAATGTTTGTCTCCAGCATATCCTGTTGCCTGAGGCGTATTCGTTTTGAAGGTAGATTTGGTGGATTGGTATTTCTCCGAGTCCCTTGGTTGTTGAGTGTTCATTGATCTGTTGGAGAATTCCGTACTTTGCAACGTAGTCTTTGCAGTTCCGGGTTCTACTCCGGGTTCCAGGGACTAGTTTAGCGAACTTCGTTATATCAGTCTTGCGCGGGAGGCGCCTCGGACTCGGCAAAGGTAAGGTCACATTTAGATTAAAACGAATCTATCTATGATCCGAACACGATTTGTAGCATTGTAGCAAGTATCGAAGCGATGTAGAGTCTCGATGTAGTCTCAATGTAGAGTCGATGTAGAGTCTCAATGTAGAGTCGATGTAGAGTCTCAATGTAGAGTCGATGTAGAGTCTCAATGTAGAGTCGATGTAGAGTCTCAATGTAGAGTCGATGTAGAGTCAATGCAGAGTATCATGTAAAGTCTCGTTTAGTCTCTTGTAGAGTTTCAACGTAGAGTCAATGTAGAATTTCAATGTAGTCTTCATCGTTTTCTTCGTCATGGGAGTTGGATTGGAGTCGCAATGAGTACGACTTTAGTATGATGAAGCTTTGATCTATTATTGATGTGTTGATATAAAGAAAAAGTCTGTCCAACAGGGTTTCAAAAAAAAAAAAAAAAAGAAACAGTGAGCTTTGGACTATTATTGATGTGTTGATGTTAGAATCGCTTTTAGACAAGGCTACAAAGAACGTGCGTGAAGCCCTATTTAGACTTATATGTGCTGGTTCCTGATAGTTGATTTCTCAACTGCTTTGACATTCAAACCAGATGTTTCGGTTTGGGTTTAGATTTAGTTGCTAGTTGAAGGTTGAAGCTGTTTACTTCGAATGTACTCGATTGGTGAATATTTGCTGAACGGAAGCTGGTCAAATGATACTTGAGATGAGGATTGATTGAACGGTGTTGGTTGATCCAATTTAGCTTTGACTAGAGATTGACCAAATGTGTACAACAGTTGCTATCACTTTAGTTTCATTGGTCGAGCTGTACTTAATACGGTAAACAGCAGTAGCGCAATAAAATAAATTTAATAAGATAGAGATGTAGTGTTTGTGTTAGACAACTAATACAATCCACGGTCTCGGCGCACCTGCGAGCCACCTGCAGCTGACGTCACTTGTTTACTAGCTGCTATATAAACCGGGGCGATAAGAGCGGCGAGGGAGTCTTACGCAAGCCACGGGCGAGGTTGGACGTGTTGCTTGTACACACCGCTTGTTGTCGAGCCTGTGACGATCTAGGTACTAGGTGCTGCCTAAAGTACTACTTACTGGCCAGCGAGTAGGTAGGCACTACAGTACCTATTTAGTAATTTTCACCTTGTAAAATATTAATTATTTGTTTAAAATTTAAAACTAATTTCATTAAAACGAAGTAATCTAGCGGTAATATTACAGTGCCGTGAATAACTGAGTGAGCTAATTTAGAAAGGGAATAAATAATGTTGTAACTAATTATTAAAACCATGGTTTCTTAAAAAACGGCCACCGCTTTATCACGTTACGTCACGTTACGTCACGGACGTTACGTCAAAATCGACCGCAAGCAAACAGGAGCGGAGTGTCACCTTCCAACTCTCTTCTAACTACCGTTATAACTGAGCTGGCGACTTTCCAGTTGAGATAGCATAGCTCCAATTTCTGCGGCAGGGAAAAAATACACAATGCAATAAATGTTTGTTCTCGATCAAATTTCTTTTAGAACCATCACAAGCAACCTAAAAATCGTAAATGTATGCTGGAGTGCATAGTATAGGATTGTGATCAATAGCACAGAATAAGAAAGACTCTCATCTAGAATTCAACAAACTATTGTAACTATTAATGACAGTTAAAGCGGTAGCCGTTTTTTCAAAAATACTGTGACAAGTGACAAAGGACATTGCTAAGAGATCAAAATAAATGGTTGACAATTTCACATAATTTATAAGTTAAAAAACTGGAAAACCGACTTCAACTCGACTACCAGCTTCATCATCAGATGATGATGACGATGATGACAGTTCATTGGGAATGTTCTAGTCACTATAAACACCACATAAAAGTCACAGGAAAGCAAAATACGCAATTTGGTGCACGTGGTTGGTGTTGATTCTTTAGAGGAACAACTGGTGGGTTTTTGCTTTTCTCCAATTAAATGGGGTTTGAATGTACAAACTGGGTTTATTGACAAATTTAGAAAAATGTTAAAATTTAGGTGTGCACCACAAAGGGTCCATCGTTGCTAGCAGTAAAATGGTAGGCGCTACGCCGCAACTTTGCATATTGCATCGTTGCTAGCAGTAAAATAGTAGGCGCTGCACCGCGCCGGGCATATTTTTTTCATTATTTCTATTTATAACCCAAACTACTGAACCGATTTTGATGAAAATAAAATGGGACCAATCTGAAAGTATATCCTTTCAGATGAAAAAAGAATTTTTGAAATCGGTTCATAAATGACGGAGTTCTGAGGTAACAAACATTAAAAAAAAAAAATAAAAAAAAAACATACAACCGAATTGAGAACCTCCTCCTTTTTTGAAGTCGGTTAAAAATTATATAAATTAGTTTTGTTTTTATGATAGCCGTAAAGGCTGGTTTCGGTTGTCAATATTTTATGACGGTTGCCACTTTTCATGAAACTATAGGGATACCACATATGTATAGAGTGCCTTTCCTTCTTTCGTTCTACTTCTTTAATTTTAACTTCACTTAACTTTTCTCCAATTTCTAAATGGTGACGAAAAACATTGAAAGGAAGTCAGCGGGTACTTGAAAAGGATTCAATATCCATTCCAAGCTAAAGTTTATCCAATAGACACCTCGGATGGTAAGTATTCTCGGCGTGATGCTGCAGGGGACGCAAATCGTTTCAAATCACCGTTGTGTGGCCACTAAACATGATATCCATTATAATGTAACAAATTATACTTAACTAAACTTATGACTGGTAAATCTGCAGGAATGGTTGAATCTTTTGGTTACCTAGAATACTGTTATTGTTTTTTGCGTCCATTTTAATTTTTTTTTCGTGATTAAGTAGTATTTTGTGTTTGCGAATGTTCAGACTATCAAAGTTCTTAAATGAACACGCTGTTTATATTAACGAAACAAAAGTGGAGAGTGTACACGCTATGTAAGCTTTAAAGGGGTGTCCTATCACAAAACCCATTTATTCATTCATAGATTTTTTTTCTAAAAATCTACATTTTATACTTTTTGTGGTAAAGTTTCTTCAGTGTAAACAAAATTGATTCAATATCGTTAGTTTCCTGGCCCATAGCGTCGTCCCAATCAGTGACTATTGCAGTGCGACGTGCTTGCAGTACACTCTTATTGCGACGGTTATATCTTACGGGAGATAAATCTACTGAGCTGTTACACGGAGGTTGGTTCGATAAGGAAACTACTTTTTTAGTTCCTGGTTATTTTGGATTAAATAAATAGTATGAACTAGGGTCGTGAAATATCTATTTAGGTTATCTAGGTAAAGATTTGAAAAAGTGTGCCAAGGCATCCTGGGAAAAAGTTGATAAGGCTACTGGTAACTGGCAAGCTAAAAACATCCTCGTGACCAGAAAAGTCAAAATCAAAGTCAAAATTTCTTTATTCAATAAAATCACAAGGATCATTTAGAATCGTCTTATATAACTAGGTAGAAAATAACTAGATTTAATTAAAAATTTGTCAAATCTTTGTGCATCAAAATTAATGGCGACCATGAATTTGCACAGGATAGCGCATACTAAAAACATTCTTTACGATTTTTATTGGACTTATATAAATGGCTTCTTCAGGCTGGTGTGATGACGAAGAAATTACCTCTAAAGTGATAAGTTACCCAAGTGCAAGAGGTAGCAAGAACCCTTGTTCCGATGTAGGACAGCAAGTCACTTCATTTCTTGTTTATGTCTCCGCGTGAAGCTAGAGGTCTCAACAAGATTACCAAGGGTAATGAACCCGCGTGCGCCATTATAACTAGATCTCCCGAAAATCCACTGCATTCCTGAAAACTGGGCGGGGAAGATTAATGTTAGAGCATGAGGGGTCGACGTAAAATGGTTTAATGGCATAAACACGTGAATTTGGCGCAGTTGAGTGAATACAATAGGTACAGTAGGTCAGGTGACTTTATAAAAAAGCTTATAAAAAAGCTTTTTTTGCATTTATTTTCCGAATAATGTAAGTACTTACGCAAAGTTGAATTTTGTACAGTTCTATAACATATGTCTTATCTTTTTGCTATCTTTTCTGAAAAATGGATGACAGCCATCTTTCTACTGTTTTTTTTTGTTTATCAAGTGCGTACCAAGTTTTTTTAATAGTGGATAAGTCTGGATGTAAGGTACCCAAGATAGGACCTACCTTAGTAGTGATGCATCCAATACATTTATAAAAACTAATTTCAAAAATAGAATAAAGTAGAAATAATTGACTTAGCTTACTGTAAAATTCATACACTGTGTCAAGAAAGCTCATTTACTTCTAATACCGGCTCATCAAGCTTTGAGATGAACGAGCGAGATCATACGCTTTGATTCGAGATCATACGCTAACGACGCGACGTGAGGTAGGCACGATTATAACGTGATTTTGCATGTTTTATGGTAATTTTTATTGTTGTGATAAAAAAATGACATCGGAATTTATAAGTTTCGAGATTAATAAAATAGGTTTATTTTACACACAAATGGATTTGGTTGGAAATCTGAACTGTGGCTAGGTATCTATATATTAAAAAAAAATGATTTGACCACTTTTCAGGTCCAGAAGCCCTGCTAAAGTTTTCGTCTTTTTTTTATTAATTTGGACTATATCGTCATGTCGCAACCTATAAAATAGCAGCCCTATTAATGCTTGAAAATAGTAAAGCTACTCGGCAAAGTGCCCGCATTCTAGTAAACTAATTTTTAAAACAACATCAACGCGTTCTTATTCTTCATCAGTAAAGTTTTAAGCGTTCTTTCGAGAATATTTTCAGACACTTCTGAATTTCCATTCCAAATGAAAAGTGTAGTTTGCAATAAAAGTGAGACGAACTATAGCGGAGCGATGTAATACTGGAGGTACTAGCATCTAGACCCTATATCTAACTGATCACAAAAAAGTGCAAAATGCAGTGCTTTAGATATTTTTTACTACATTGCATACATGCAATTTGAAAAGGTTATATTTAAATAAGTACGTAAGTATGACTTTGTAGAAGTAAAAAAATATTTAGTACAATTTTAGTGTACCGTTTAAAAAAAACTTTTATCACTTTTTATTGTAGTTAATAGGTATTTTTCTCTTCTTTTTCCAATCTAACCTTCGTACAAGACACGTACCTCTCACACTACCCGCGTCAAATTACAATGTTTGTAGGTATTTTTATGAAAAAAGTTATGCAACAAGCAGATGGCCCACCTAGTTCTAAGCGGACCTCTACCTGTAACAATTTATTACCACACAGTTTGTTCTCGGTGAAGATCGAACGCACAACCTGCATAAGGCAGACCTATTTATACCATTCGAGAAAATGACATGGCTAAGGATCCGAAGGTTGGTAAGCCCACGGGTATTATCTATGGTAATCTATGCGGCTTCGTCGACTTGACTACCACTTTTTAATTAAAAACTTTGGTCGAGTTCGTACGTTTCGTTTTGATGTGTCATCAACATCTTTCCATTCAGGAACTTTTCAATTCGCTTTTGAATTTAAACAAGTGTTTGTTTTGTTTTGTTTTCAAGTATAAGAGTCTTCATAATTAGTATAGGTAGCTAAATTCAACTTAAGATAAGATATTTTTAGATAGGTTTTGTTTTTTTTTTGTTTCAAAGGTGAATTAGTCGGGAGTGTCCTTAGCTAGGTTTATGAAAATCGGTCCAAGATTTGGGTTTTTTTGTTATAATTTAGGTACTTGTTTTCTAAATTCTACTAAATCGAAGTTTCTATCAGCTACTCAGCACTGAATCATTGTATCGATAAAGTCTCGGTATTTATGGAAAGGGTCCAAATACAAGTACTTGATTGGTACAAGTGGTCGCGCTGAGTCAGCAAATAAAAATAGTGAGTCAGCCTTTTTAGGTTCAATAAATACAGTCTCTACGACCAAAAACAAATACTAGATGAACAGGCAAGAGGATATTGAAACTGATCGATGCAGAACCCAAAAATAGCTCATATTTAAGGTGTTTTTCAGAAGTAGAATCAACCCTAAAAGGTAACAGTCCCTACACAATTTGTAAACGACAAACACACCTGCGTCCCGCGCTAGACAATTTCGCCTCCAAACTGTAATGTTTCCAAAATTACCTCGTGCAGGGAAATTACACAATTATAATTTGAATCTGATTAAACATTCGGGTAATTTAGTTAAAAATGTATTCAATATTCAAATTACTAGAATTCGAATTGGCTCTCCTAATTAATATTGTTTGGTAATTGGGAAACTTTACTGTCGTGATTGATAAAGGCGATGGAGTTGCCACCTGTCATGTAGGTACCTACATCTTGAAATAATACCTGATGTAGATCAATGTAATATTTAAATCCTTGAATAGTTTATAACTGACAGAGACCTGAAAAAACCAATGATATGAGCGCTTATAGAAGCTTCCTGAAAGAACATCAAAATCATTTTAAAAGCTATGCTCGTAACTTTGCAGTTTTACATTTTAAAATTCTTAAATCTACATGCATTCCATGAATTTTCAATAAGAAGAATGAAAAGCCAGCTCTGGCAGATATTCATTCGCGCCATAACTCCTGCTCGCGAGAGCGCTCCTATGCAGTCTATAGCTGTGTGTACTGTAGTGTACATAGTTATGTAGTTTGGAGCTAGTTACACGTTACACCGCTACAGCGTGTGTGGATAAATCTAACTTTTGATACACACAGACATACAGTGCAGAGAACATACCGCGCGGTCTACAAAGTTCAAACCTAATGATCTCATTATAAGCATAGATGCACGTGAAAGCAATCAAATGGTCTTGAATCCAGCTTAAAACCCTGCAAAGACTATAAAAATGTGATTTGACTGTAATTACATATATAACAGACTAAATGGGCAATAGACTGAATCACGATAACATAAAAGTTAAGTATAATTTGTAAAAAGAAGCACCTGAAACTTATCTATCAAATTCAGAATTGAACTACAAAACTATGATTTCATAATCGTTCGTTCTTCTACCTTATTTAGAAGCAATCATAATGTGTACAAAAGAAATCTCAACCATGACATTCGCCGCAAAAAACTAGGTACATACTGTAAAACCACGTACTATTTTAGTTTTCCTAACTTTATTGCCGTGTTTGTTATCCATCCCGACTACAACCGCACAATTTACCTAATTCGTAATTCCGCGCGATGCGCCGATTGGCTCGCAAGTGCACTGGTTCTAACTTTTACGTGCTATTCGGCCATTTTGGTTGTCAACTACACTTGAGAGCAATGAATTCGGGCCCGTAAACCAGACCCTTATATTTTTTTTCTAAATGTACGGCCAAATATTGGATCGCCACAGAAACACCATGCCTCTGTTTCACACTACCCATTGCTAAGAGATGGAAATCCAAGTAGCGTTTAATAACTAACGTACCTAAGTAATATTTTGCCTATTTACTTGCAAATGGTGGGCATGACCGCCGCACCACGGTTACCCTTAAGTAATGTTTACTTATCTACATGTATTTATAACTTTTAGTCTGAACCTTGTTAAGTCATAAACTCCTTAAAAATGGAGACCGTAAGAAAACTAGTTCCATATCTAGCGACGCCAAATTTTATGAGAAACAGTCACGAAGTAACCAATTGAAGATGATAATAATGCTTCTAACGGTACCTTTGCTTTCATGAAAATTTTTGAATTACGCAGTAGATAACCCTTCACTGACAGTCATGGTTTTAACCAGAAGGGCAAACTTAGAAAAACTAATTGCACTATTAATCTAGTTACACTACACGCAATGGCAAAGCGTAAACTATCACCAAGCATTAACCCAAACAACATCAGAATAGGGTACAGCTGCACCAGTAAAAAGCCAAAACCAAAGCTCGCTAGTTCAGAAACCGCAGCTTAAAAACAACCCGACCTTTACAAACACTAGACCTCTCAAAGTTCCACAGCGCCGACTCCGAAAACCAACAAAAGTTTAAAACACTAAACAAGCGTGTCATCAATCACGTGGGCCTTTATCTGTGTCCGTCACAGCTGGACCTTCTCGGGGGACACCGAGAACAAACAGACAAAAATTAGACTATAGTTATTATGGGTTGCAATGATTTTCTACTCTACTATTTTTCGTCTGTTTTACCATCGATTAGTAATACAATAATACAATTAATAATTTTTTATTTGGTCTATGGTTTTACTAAAAACGGGATATTTATCATGATTTTGTCATTGTGTTTAGATTTCCATTTTTCTATTTTAATAATTTACCTAAATATACTTAAGAAAATGTCTCTGCTGCTCAATTGGACAAAGAACTTATATATAAACTTATCTGAATTATTTTCCGAGCCCAGTGTATCCCCAACTTCTAAGGTCAGGTCCACAAGACAAATGCGTGTCCCGCGATACAGCGGGCGCGTCTACCCCACACAAGTACTTAGGGAAGAGTTGGTATGTACTCACAACTTTACTTCACTTCTATATCTCTCGTTGGTTAACCTAATATACCTAGAACTAGAGGCTATTTATCGAAGATGCAAGATAGGTACGCCTACAAGAATGTATGAATATTGGACTCATGTTTCTATGGTTTTGTATGTTCAGTATGGTTTTATGGAAGAATTTGTAATTTGAAGAGTTAAAGGTATGGAATGTATATATTTAAAGGTGCAAAACTTATACTTTGTTTGTACACACTTATGATTCTCCCGCTATTTCATTTTTACCGTGTTACCATACGCTCAAAGTCGCGGTTGGAAGCTAGTATAATCAAATTGGATAGTAAAGAGTTATCTCAACGGTTTGTTATTTCTATCGCATTGCAACCGACACGTCCGCCGGGTGATTTATCCCCCGTTTCGATCCACACGCGGAGACAACAAAATTGATTCCCCCGCTAAAGATAGAGATTCTAGAGGGAAATAAAACGAATTCAATGTTTTTAGTTTCGGGTTGTATAGTTCAGCAGCAGTGAACTAGGTAGGTATTATAGTACAAGAAGTAGGTAGGTAAAGTAATACGTAAATACAGCTATCGGTGTAATTTTGCTCCGAGGGATTTTGAAACCTTTTGTCTCAAGATCCCCCTTTTTTTTATGCTAGCCTTGCTCGTCCCACTGCTGGGCAAAGGCCTCCCCCAAACCCTTCCAGTTATCCCGGTCCTTAGCGGTTTCCCACCAATCCGTCTCAAACACGTCAAGGTCATCCCTCCAGCAGTCATCAAGATCCCCTAATTTTTTAAAATCAAGGGCATAACTCAGAGGGGATTTTGAGACTAATCCTAGAAATGTATTTTATTCATGGGTTTTAAATAATTTGTTTTACTAATGTTTCAAAATAAAAAAAAATCTTTGAGCAAGATATGCAAGCGGAGTACAAAACATGCAAATGGCGCATTATCTCACAAAGCTCGTCCTTCGAGAGCGTCTGAACATAATATTAATGTGCGTGAAGGTATTAAAACCACCTCATTATTACGTTCTGTTTAACATCATCATTTCCCTGCCCTTATCCCGCGCTAGGCGGGGTCGGCACAACATGTCTTTTTCTTCCACTCGCTCCTATCATTCGTCAACTCAGAATCTACTCCTCTCACATTCATATCCTCTTTCACACAATCCAACCACTTCTTCTTCGGCCTTCCTCTACCTGCGTACCCAGTGCGTTCTGTTTAACATTGACCAATATAATTATGTACAAAGTAATTACACAAACATTGATAACTGGTATGACTCATGTTATTGCATAAAATGAATTTAATATTTATAACTAAATTCTTAATTCTTTATTGCACACAACACAGGACATAAACAAAAGACAGAAATAGATGACATGTACAAAGGCGAGCTTAACCCTAACAAGAGTTTTCTCCCAGCAAACCTTTGAGGCTAGAGAGAGCTGACTTGCTGTCGATAAAGCAAAAACTTATAACTTGATAATTTTAAAGTAATTATTTTGTTAAAATAAATGAATATGTATTTATAATCTATGGCTTTGTCATTATAATTCATCATCATCATTTCCCTGCCCTTATCCCGCGCTAGGCGGGGTCGGCACAACATGTCTTCTTCTTCCACTCGCTCCTATCATTCGTCAACTCAGAATCTACTCCTCTCACATTCATATCCTCTTTCACACAATCCAACCACTTCTTCTTCGGCCTTCCTCTACCTGCGTACCCAGTCACACTCATGTTCATAACTTTTTCGTGATATGACTTTCATCCCTCCTCATTACGTGTCCATACCATGCTAATCTAGCACTCTTCAACTTTTCAACAGCCGGCGCCACTTTCAAACTTCCCCTGATATACTCATTCCTTATCTTATCTAACCTCGTCACCCCACACATCCATCTTAACATTCGCATCTCAGTAGCATGCACTCTCCTTTCATCCTTTCATCTCTCATCTCCTTTCATTTTTGTCATTATAATTATCATAATTATTAATTTATTTTGTAGAATGAAGTAGGTGAGTATATACAACATTTTTGTGTAAAAAGAGTATTCGATAGAACCTTGAAAGATGTCTGATAAAAAAAGCATGTTAATAAATAAACATCCCTTGACATATAATCTACATGATTTATACAGCATCAGGGGCTACTTTTTATCCACGCCGCTATGAACGGGTTGCTGTAATAGTGTCTGGGAGATTTGTCAGATGGAGTATAGCCTAGCACCCATTTAGCATAGTCGACCTTATTTCCTAGTCCAGTTATTAATAAATTCGATGTAGGTAAGCTTGGAATAGTTACACCGTGTTTTGTCTTTTGCATTGACCAGCAGATCCAAATTCAATCGAAAGAAACAAAACACGGTGTGCACCATTAATGGGGCAAGTCAATGGTGCAAATGTAACCGCGGGAGAGCAAGTCAATGAAAAAAATAGAAAGCACGTCAAAAGTTCAATGACTCCAATATTCAGTACAATATAACAGGTTGGGTATGAAGTTACATTTCGCCAGTAAATATAAAGCAAAATATTTCAGGTGCTAGCTTAATTAAATATTCGAGAATCATAAAAACAATTAAATTTAACGACAGCTTGTAGAGCCTGGGGCCATAGTGTCTGGAGAGGAGCTAGATCACTTATTGCTCTCCCGGAGTCGTCCGCACTAATTATGACAATCGTTTCGTATACCTATCGTATATGAGTTACATTACGCAGGTCTGTGGAAACGTCCGTTGATGAGCTGTCGTGGTTGCGCAGTGTACCTACTCAGATACTCGGATTCTCGGACGAGAATACCGTATCTGTATCCGGGATTCTCGTCAGAAAACCAGCGTCTGTAACCAATGTCACATTATAACAACGATGACGTTGTAAAAAATGCATTTTTAGACATAACACAGTTACAAATTACACCATTCACATTCACCTGAAATACTCATTTTCTAAACAGAGGCCGCAGCACGAATAAATGTGACAAGTGTAAGTATCGTAACGGTATCATATGCAAGATACTCTGCGCGGTGACGGTACAACGTTCGCCAGTCGAGCTGGCGTTGACGCGCAATATGACTCGAATACGTAAGGTTAACGTAACGTGGCGACTGTTAGGTTTGTTTGTGCTCACCTCACCGAACATCAATGGAGTGAACCAGTTGTTAACCGAAACCTGTGGATAAGGCGTTTCGACAAATTAATTAACAGCTAAACGACGAAGCGACTCCTTCAGAGCCTTTCAAAATGTAACTAAAGACACCTTACAGACACTAGGAGGTACCTGTGCTTAATGATTTTGTTTACAGAAATATGGGTCAACCCTGCCCTTAATGTATCCGTTCACCTTTTATGGTTCAGAAATATCATCGTTTCAGTCGTAGGACACCGGCTGTTTAACAATATACAATTGACGGATGTGAATAAAATTGTGCACACCTCACAGACGTAGGTATATCAGTATTTTGTTCACCTTTTCATCCAACGTTTTTCTTTCTGATGCTTACATAGCACCTCATTTAGAAAAATTTTTATATTTGTTATCTTTTAAATAAAAACCCTAGCCATTTTGTTTCGATTTGCTGGCACACTTCGTTTTGTTTTACTTTGATAGTGACGCCCCTGGTCTCTGTCCCCCACTAGATACACGAGGTTAACGACATTTCACGTTTTGCCAAGTTATGAACTGTCAGCCGCAAAAAGCACTCGCTTGCGGGCACATGGGGTCAAACCTAACAAACTTTTAATGAAAGTGTTGGTTAACATAAATTAGATAGTTATAAAAAGGGCTGCGAAATGTATTTTCTTGTATCCTTGATGAAAGTTTATTTAATATTTTTAATATATAGTGCGTAAGTAATAACTATAATTTCTAGGCAATTATGAAAAGTGTAGTTGAAATCTTGAAATATTTAAGGACAACTTAAGTATGCATTTATTTATGATGATTTTATAGTGCATCAAGACGCCATTTTCTTTTCTCTTGAGGAAAATCACTCATAGATCCCTTACAACAGAGTAAATATCAACCTGAGTTGACCAGCACTTAGGTACGTCACACAAAAGGGCCTAAAGGTCAAAGGTGTATAACCTGACATAAAAATACAGCACAACATCGTAAGGGTTAAATTCTATACAAATACGTTTTAATTACGACAACTTTAAAATGATATTACTGGAGTTTTATTCAAAGGCGTACAAGCTTAGGTTTCACGAGAGAGTTTGATAACCTCTAGGAGGGACAGTCTGGCTAGGAATCAAATCTAATATGGCAAAATCTTTGTTTTTTTTCGTAAATCTGAATAATCTATCCTTCAAAATAAGCTTTTACTTCACGTATCATAAACAGCTCCTGGTTTTTTCCTCGGAGCTATTGTGTGCGACGCTTTATAATATATAGATATGTGGGTCAACTCCTGCTTAAAGTACCTATTTGATATTATAACTTGGCTACTTTATATGAAATACAAGTAGGTACCTATATTTTTAACTTACTTCTGAAATTCCAAAAAAAACTCAGCTCCAAACACAATCCAACAACTAATCTCAACAAACTTGATTTATCCCCACCTGATTACAGATTCAGTCCCCTGTCCTGTTAGTTTCAGGAAATCGCGAAAGTAATAAATCCATACCTTCTGTCAGGCACCGGTCAACACTGCCTCACTTACTCTCGGCCGTAACCCAATGGCATACGGTTCAGAGTTCCGGGGATTTCTGGATCATTAATCATGCTACAATGATAGCAAGTGAGAAATGGTGTATTTTAATTGAAAGATCGCGTGCGTCTCGACGTGAATGGACACTGGTTTATAAATTGATTTGTAGTTTAATGGATCGAATATGAGTGGTTGGAACTTCCTCATTGATGGGGATTTCTGGAATATACCGAACTATCGGTGCGGGTTCATTGTGAAGTTCAAAGTGAAAAGTTTCATGCATTACTGCGATAAACAGTTTTCTTTAAAACGGTGGTTTTATTTTAACGACTGCAACACTTAGCTTTGTACCTGGTGTTTATAACCTACATTCAAAAATGCCGTCTGATTTTTTCATACCAAATTCTTGCAACATAGCTGAAATGGGTCTGAAGACCTCTCTGAACTCGTAATAAACTGTAAATCAGACTTTTCCATCTTATCTAAGAGATGATTTATACATCGCTGCAGTGCCTGGGACATCGTTTAGATGGAGTAGACTTGCCCAGCACCTATACCATCCTCTCAGCCTAGTCGGCCGTATCTACAGGAAAACTGTAAAAGTCAGTTGTAAAACCTGACTTACAGCACTAATCCGAGTGTAGGTATACTTAAATACGTACTAAAACTATGATATTCTACTTGCCATTTAGCTGATAGGGCCGTAAATAAAGTGCTACAATTATTTACCCCGAGCTATGTTTACCCGACTGAACGTCCTCTTAAAAAGAAATGAAAAATCTTCAAAGCATTTAGCACTGACATTATTTAGAGGTACGGATACCTACTCGCACTTAACTGTAAATCACTGAAAGTACGCTTCAAAGATTAAGTCCGCTGACAGGAGCCCTTTGATCAGCTGTTCCGGGAATGTTTACAAATAAACAATTCTGAATGAGATCTTGAAATGTTTTGAAGAATGGAGAGGATTCTTTACTGGGAATGCAATTACATCTCAGTCAAAATACCTTCTTAAGTTTACATACCTACGCCAACAAGGTGAACAGTGTGACCACCCCAGAGCTGAACTAGAGGCTTAGTAGTGTTGGGTGTGGACACTTCCAATTTTGAACCAACCTATTTTTTTTCTTGGTCAAGTAGGAACAAATCAAAATACGCGAAAGCAAAATTTTCTAGAAATAAGGAAATAGTCATAGATCTTTATTCTCCATTTGGAACACAACTTTGTTTTTTACACAGTTTTACTTTAGCGGCTGTACATAGGCACGGTGCGGTGGTGCTTGGAAAATTTTAAACAGAAAGCGATCCATTTTTCAGAGCTATTATTAGTAAATGTTACTGAGTGAAGATTTAGGTGTAGTTTTAATCAGATCGGCGAAATATCGGTACTTAGTATCGTGAAGTTTGAACCACTTTGATCATTAGTTATTCCAGGAATAGAACAAAGAATATAAACATATGGCGTGCTTTGATCTCGACAAACAGATTACACTGACTAATTGTGCTGAGATCAGGAATTTATAATGAAGGACAGGTTTTACTCCACTTTGATAAAGCAAAATAAGGAGTAGGTACTTACATTTTGTAGAAGTAATCAATATTGATCCATTTTGAAAATCTTCCTATTCACACCGGTGGTGGTGTTGGTGGTGTAAAGACCACTCCTTACAATATACGTTTTCAATAAGTACGGTCTTGCATTTTGAATGGAACAGGAGATTGTTTGCGTTCACACTGATGCTTCTATAGTAAAAGTGGTTCATATAGATGGGTACTACGTGTTGGATGCAACTGACGCCATTAGGCGTTACGTAGCGTAAACGTAACTTACATCTGCGTAGCATTACAGTTAAAGCGCGTTTAAAATATTAAGTATTACACCCTGTATACAATTTAGCTTTGCCTTAGCTAGATAAATAAGTACGCAAACCAGCTGTAGGTTAAAAAACCTATGTTTATATTTACATCTCACGACTTTACTATGTAACATGATCATCGCCTCGGCCTAAAAAGTCCACTGTAAGACAACACTGCTTCCTCATCCACCTTCCTAGGATCAACAATTTTAAGCTTTTTCGATCCATCAGCCGACTTTCCAAGATTATTACAATAACTCTGGTCCAACGGTTTAAGATATGCCTTACTGTTCGTGGTTTTGTTACCCAGCTGTAGATAAATCTATTCCATTTCTGAAATAAATAGGAAATATAATTTCCGATACAGCAAACTAAGCGACGAGCTTAGTTCCCGAAACAAGAGGCCGGGACAGATGGAGCACATAAACAGATCAATACAGATAATCTGTCTTACAGTTCCTGTGTCATTGCAAATGTAACTGAATGTAAAGCGAGCTTTATTCTACTGAAAATAAGATTTAAAGTCTTATACATCGTTTGAAAACCAGTTAGACACTTTAAGACTCTTACATCAACATTGAGAGAGTAGTCTGGTTTTGTAGGTCAATGGTAAATCTATAGAGGCATAAAACAGCCAAAAAAAATACCCATATAGCTAAGTAGAGTTCACTTTAAAACTTCCTTTAGATTTTCATCTGTTAGTGTTGTGTGGTTGGGCTGCTTTAATAGCTGTATTAATGACAGACAAACTGACCCTTTACCTACTTCGAGAAAACTAGTGTCGTGTATCTGAAATGAAACATTACTCCAAAAACTATGGACGCATCTGTGATGCAGATTTGAATATCGAAATGGAAATACGCGGAAAATATTGGAATTGAAATTGTTCAGTATGACGAATGATGGGCGACGAGAAACGTTGACAATCCATCGATCAAACCGTTTGATGGACATCCATGAATTCAAATTACGATAAAAACAATTTACCAATCACAGGTGGGAGGATAATCAAATTAAATTGGGCTTTGAGACAAAAGTATTTGAAAAACTAATTATACCAACGTTATACCGATTCTTTAAAAGTCAATTCTACTATTGCTAGAGATGAATTAAAATGACAGTGGATGACAGTTGTACGACAAATCTGACCGGTGTAAATAATTGTAGAGTTCAAAAGAATATTATAATAGTGTAAGTAGTGTTAGAATATCACCTTGTTTGACAGCTTTAGTAGTGTCGTTTGAAATACCAAAAACGAACTACGATTTTAGTCCGTTTAAAATCATCTAGTATGTGAATAGTCCAATCGCTCTCCATGTGAAAATGACTATTGCCTACTCCGTAAATTCGTGCTCTGTAAATTCTTAATCTTTACTCACACGCTATCAGTATATTAAAATATGGTTTAAAATTAAGAAGGCACTCGTCTACACGCTCGCAGCTTTTAAAAGTTATAATTCGCAACGTATATTTATAGCAAAAGTTCCGACATCGCTCATGTAGAAGTAATTATACCAAGTGATTATTCAGATGAGACTAAATGTAATGTAATGGTATGCACATAATTTGTAACAGCATGAGTGCCTGTTCGCAACTCTGTTGACATCTACCATTAAGTGTAGTTACATAGTTGGTGAGTGTACCTACTTTGAACTGTATTAAATTCACACTGACCGAGTCACCTAGATTTTTATACCGAAACTTTATGAATTATAGCGTCTTCCATAAATTTACAGAGTCTCGAGTATGAAAGTACGATAAGTGCCCCTAGCGGATGAATTGAGAACTTTCCTTTCTTCATACTAAAACCCCAAACTATTTTCGATTCGAGTTTTGAAAGCGGTCGCAGCAGGACGATCTGATTTTAAGCTCTCTCCATCCACCAACATTCAGAACCTAATTATCAGTCCAAAAATGAAGTAGGTACCTATTGGATACCTGAAAATTCAAATTATGAATGTATCCGTGGTCGAGGCTACGACAAATCGAGCGATTAGTAACGTGAGTGATCGGGTGACAAGTCGCGCACGCTTGTTCATTTGTTACAACATCGCTTTGAATAAAGTTACACCGCCTTTGATCTCGTGCTCATTAGTTCGGGCAGCAGCCGCGCTGGCGATATCATTCGGGTTGTGTTCCACTGAAAGATTTGGAGAATTTGAAGAGGCGAAAACCTCTTGATGATTTTTGACGCGTATTGTAGGGTGCTAAAATGTAATATACGAGTAGGTAGGTAGGAATGAATAAAAATGAAAGGGGTTCATTTATTGAGTTTAAAGAGCGCTTAGATTTGGTTTTAGACATCTGAGTTGACATATTCTGCTAAAGTTGAAATAAGTATTGTTTGATAACATATTGTAAAAACGTATTTTATTGTTATTGCTACTTTGAAAAAAAAATAACTAAATAGGTTAATAACAAACAGCAAACGTATTATTTGTAATATTTCAAGTAAATATATCTGTCGCTGGTGTCCGCGCTTCTCTGCGTGAGCGCAGCGTTGAGTGACACGCCTCCCAGTGGACATCGGACATGTCCTATTTCAGTATTTCAGGACGTGTCATCCTTTCACAAATCCGAATTATCTTCAAGTTCCCGCTTATGAAGCTTTCAAATATATAGAGCTGAGTAACAAGCTGTTACCCAGCTAGAGAGAGGTTAGAAGTAATTTTTACTCATTAGTGTTTCTAAAATGGTCGTGTGTTTTACATCTGTAGCAATTAAAGTGTCAATTAAAATAACCACTAAATACACATCCAAACTAACAATAATACTGCACAAACCAACCTCAATACGACATTCCATACAAATCTCTTATATGAAATCCCGTGAAATATCCCGGGATCCGGGAAACTCCGTATCAGTGAACTCCTTTCATAACTTCGTTAGTAATACCACAGATAATATAAACTATGTAAAATAGAGTCCGAGATTTAACAAAATAGTTGTTTTACGCTTCGTTTGTTTTATTGTTGACAATATTAGCGCAAATGGCGTGTGTGGATGTGTTTATGAGCGCGCTTATAACAGCTAAATGTGTTCGATATTTTTAGACTTTGAAAGCACTTCAGTATTCATTTATTATTTGAATATGTGTAGTTTATATGTGCTGTATTCTCGGAAGTACGTCATTTACAACTTGTAGGATAATATTAATATTAACATTTTAACTCAGTACAATTATGCCTAATATACTAGCCAAAGCATTGCAAGATTTATTTTACGGTTAGTTATTTACACTAATTTAGGTTTTTTTCCAGTCCTGTGGCTTTAAAAGTACTACTTATTAACAACGTTGTGGAAGGAGTATGTGACAATTAGTGCGATCTGTATAAAAGTTTCCTAGTATTGAGTAACATAATTTCTAATGTCTATGACCGACAAAATTAAATAACTCATGCGTGACGTGATGACAGAATTATAAATTTAATGTGGCCGTTGGGTATGATACGATTATGTTTATTTTTGTAAATTAGTAAATAAACAGAAATAAACGTGTTAAAACGAAATAATACCGTTGCAGTTAAATAAAATAACATTGTACTCATACTTTGTAATCTACGGAATATTAAACATAAAGGGTAATTAAATTTACCCCAAATCATTACCCTGAACATTGTTATAATTGGCTCCAAATTTAACCCAAAATAATTTATTCAGTTTTAAACGGCGATACTGGCAATAATGGCTCATGATCGGGCACACCTATCCTTCATACCTGTGAATAAATCTTCCCATTAAGGCTCGGTGCGCCCTCAATGTATCTTTCCTGGGATTTAGTAATTGGCCGTCACTCTCACTCGTGCATAAATCCCGGGGAATGGTCCCGGACTCTTCATGTCCTATATATTATATCAAGTGGTTTTACGTGAGTTACACCTACTTTAAGTGGTATTTATTTGTATAAAATATGGAGAGCTGAAACTGCTGAGAAAAAAACCCTTCTTTACAGTCAAGATCTATGAAAATATAAAAGAAAATAGTCGCAAAATGACTGTTCTCCTTCCCCGTTTGAGAGCACTCTGGCAATACACAAGCAAATTCAAAATCCCCATATCTGTCGCTCAGGCTGACAGATCTGGGTGACAGAAGGGAACAATCCATAATAATGCCTTTATCTGATTAATTCAAAAGGAAACAATGCTAAACAAGAAATCTCAAGTAGGTACTGAAAGTGAAATAAGCCCTAAAACAAAATGACCAAGTAGAGTAGGTTTGCCAGCATTATAAATGATTCTTATGAATTTAATGAATAAATAAAAATTTATGAAAGCCATATACCTTCTTCTAAACTTATACAATACAAGAAGGCTAACAAATAAAGGAAGACATTTAGCAGTACCCACTCAGGGTAGTTCATATCACCAATACTACTGCCTAGTGATAAGTAATTGAGGCATAAGGCTTCAATAACCTAGGCATTGAATATTGATACGTGCTCGTTACAAATGAACACTTTATACAAATGCCTATCGTACTGGCAGGGCGCCAGGGATCTTAGCATCAGTTCCTGTGTTTTGAAGACAAGAAACTGACTCGAACTTGGACTATACCTTCAGGAAACTCCAAATCTGGTGACGGAGTTTTAAGGACACTGTAAAGCCAGGAACGACAGTACATGCCACATGCCCTGCGAAGCACGGAAGCGATCAGATATAAATCCCACTAGCGGCTACCCATCCAAATAGTGACCGCGCAGAACGTTGCTTAACTTAGCTAATAAGTGAAGATTGACTAAGCAAGCTACGCCGCGAGTGTTTCACGTACCTAGTAGAGCTCTTACTGAATGGGCTTGCATTGGATATTTTTGAGTACCACATCTATTTCTGATGAAGACCTGATGAAACAAGCAGATCACCTGATGTTAAATGGTAACCCCTACCTACAACAATTTGTTTCTTCATATGATCCTGAAGTATGTAATCGTAAGCGTTAGTTTTTTTTTTAAAGTTTGCTTAGTAACTCTAAATGGCAAGAAACTTGTGCTATGGGCTCCGTGTGTGATAACCATCTCTGCTGGAATGTAGTGCGGTCCTCCATTCACTTTTATTTATGAAACCATAGAAATGCGAGTATGTTAGGAATTTGTACCATATTTTGAAAAGTCCTATATTTCAGTAATTTAAACATGAAGTCAATGATACATTTCATGAATACTAAGTTAAAACAACAAATTCAGGATTTTGGCAGAATCAGAGGCAAAATGAGTACCTAAGCTTCGAAGTTAGCAATGCAACTTTTTATTAACATTTTGAATGCAAGCCATCAATGGCTATCAAAGGTTTGGTTAGAGGAAAAACGCCTCAAAATGGTTCGTCTTGGAAATGGTTCACCTGTGCTCTGTGTCACTTCTTCAGGTTGATGTTGATGATGATAACGACCTGTTCAAAACGAATTTAAATAAGTACAGGGTTACGAAAGCCGGGATTTATTCTATCGAATTTAAATACGCATATTCCGAATCAATGTCCCGGAAGGGATAAAAATACAAACGATGTGTGCCACCCGCTGCGCCACTAAGCACTAGTTTTTGTGGTCACCTATTTACTAGCGAGCTTATTACCAAAACCATGTTTAAATTTTTTTGTGCATTTTTTCTACATTTAATAATTACACACTCATAGAGCACATTGCTCTGCTCCCAACTGCGAAGTCAGTCTCATGTGCCTGTACCGGCACCCATACCTTTCAAAGCGGAACACAGCAATGAAAGTAACATTTTGTTGGTGACAGAGATCTGGTGCGATGGTAGATATGTCTCCAGATGAACTTTAACAAAGAGGTCTCATACTAAAGCATGTTCTTTGGTTCATGAATCTTGACATCTTTTGTTCCTCATATGAGGTACGTCTTACCTACGTCCTACCTACTTAGGAAACCTACGTCCAGCAGTGGACTTAGGTGGACGATGAACTCTGAGCTATAAATTGCAATAATATAGTTACTTTTTTACAGCCGTAACAGACTCGATATTGATTTGATACCGTCAGCTACCAGTGCTAAAGGCCAGCTAATCTGGCGATCGATGGTCGGTCACTGCGTACAATCGAACGGTATTGTGCTGCAAATCCTGGTGTAAGGTTCACTGCTGGTGCTGTTGGCTTACTGTTTGTGGAAATGTTTCTCTTTTTGTGACCATCATGCTTATAAAGTCAAAGTTATTTTCAGAGATTCAGTAAAATCAAGAATCATTTTAGCATCGTCTTATATAACTAGGTGATTCTAAGTGCCAGTTCCATGCGACCGGAATCTAGAAGAACGGACAAGAAACTACGGCCGGCTCCCAGCGAAATGAGATCCTATCGATAGATGTCATTGTGAAAGATGACTTCACGTCTGCAGAATGATGCGCCCTAGATAGCGATTTATCTACAGAGGAATAGACTACTCGAAAAACTAGTTCTGTTTCATTTTTCGCCCAATAAAAGCAAGGGACGAAGTATTTGTCTTCTCCTGGGTAAAAAAAAGGCGCATATGTTTAGCGTGCAGAAACTGGCACCTATGCTTAAAAGCGCTTGATAGATGTCACTGTTATCATAAAATATGACGTCACGTTTTAGGTAGTACAGTGCCATAAAATTATATGATCCACTGACGAAGGTGTGATTGGGATAATAAACTGAATGACATCCATAGACTACAATTGCATTGTGCTTTCTGTTTGACTAACGGACCAAATAAGATTGTGGAATTCTGAAATAAGGCAAAATATTGATGTCAACTTTCGTCATATTATCGAACATTTCCGATCATAACCCTTGAGTATAAACCATTATTTTCTCTAAAATAGTTGTAGTGAAAAAGTCAAATAAGCAATTTATAAAAGAAACACGCACATAGTTCCGCAGCACTGCAGATATCTACTAATTAATTTTTCACCTTGTATTTATGTAATCAATTCGTGTCCTCATTTTCTACGGAAACAATGAACACAAAAATACTATTGCTTTGTCCAGCTAATAACATATTTTCCCGCAACTAAAGGCGGAGTCAGACGTTAGCTTTTTCTTCAACTCGGTAGTGAAATATCTGAAAATAGAAGATATGTGATATCAAACCAAATGTTTTCGTTTATCATCGAGTGAAAAGTAAAGATTTTTAGAAACACTCACTAGTTTTTGAATATATTTAGGAACGCGACTAATACCTCTATTTTTTTATAAAAAGTGACTGAAAAATTAAACAGCCCATTTGCAAGACAGAAACAGAGTTGAACTAGGATATTAAGGGCGGCTTGCACCAGAATCGCTAAACGCGTTTAACTTTTAAATAGTATTTAGCGAATTGTCAAGCCATATAAATACGTCAGATTTAAATCTATTTAGCTGTTAAACACGTTTAGTGATTCTGGTGCAAGCCGTCCTAAGTAACACATCTACCAATAACAATTGCATTACCTCACAGATTTTGCATTCATATGGTGTTTATTGCGGTATTCTAAATGATCCTTGTGATTTTATTGAATAAATAAATTTTGACTTTGACTTTGACGTTTTCCATGTTTTGCATAGAAAGTGAAAAATAAAAAAAAAGAAGTTTCACTCAAGTGAACCTAGTCTGACCCAGCCGTTATATAACCTAATGAAATAAAACTCATTTACTCCATCCCAAGAGAAGTGAGTTTTCTTGAGATTACCCGCCGCCGTGCCTCGCATCCAAAATGCTTATTTTCAAACACGTATATTGGCTATTAAGATGACTAACGGCCCTGAGAGCCTCCAGCCTGCGTTAAACTATTCACTGGATAATATTCAAGTGTATTTCGTTACTTTTATGGTAAAACAAGAGCGTAATTTTATCTGGTTTATTTTCTGAATATTTTTTTAGCTTTTATATTTTTGGTAGATAAATATTTGTAACATTATACTCTGAAAACCCGGTTACATGGCTGATTATCATTTTTTCTTTAAAGAACATTTAAATTTTTTTTTCCTTCTAATTTTCTATAGAAAAAGGCGTTACCCCAGTTATTTATAAATAGATTCCACGCACTATTCCACACCTAAACAAAATAATCCAGCGTTTCAGCATTACAAACAAACACGTCACCGTCACGGACCGTCACTTAAGCTGCGGTTTCAAGAAAAATGATCACCGCGGAACGATGATAACGGTCATTTATAATGACGGCGATAAGACAGCATCGAGCTGGTACTGTTAAAGATCAATTTTTTTTATAACAGTGTGAAAAATGTATCTGCATATTAGACTATGCAAAAGATGTCATGGTCAAAGTCATAAATCTTTTATTCAATAAAACCACAAAGATCGTTTAAATGTTATATATCGATCGGGAATCACGTGCTCTTCTGCATCAAAAAAATAATGCATGCTGTAGAACACTGCTGCCATCCACTCAAAGTTCTTCTCCATTTGTTTAAGGAGTTGTGCTGGCTTGAGCAAGGCTAGCAGGGGGATATGCACAATACACCCCGACGCGGTACATGTGATTCTCCTACCATGAAATATAATTATAACGTCTTATATCATTTTAATATATCATTTTCATTGCAAGTACTATCTGATGAAATGCCTAAAAATGGACTTTTTCCAGAAATCCCGTGCGTGTTCCCCCGGCGACTGACTGCAGGGGATTTTTGACATAACATCTAGAAGTCTTCTGATGACTTCATTTACACCTCTCAATTTCAATTTATTTATTTGTAAACACAGGTAGGTAAGTAAAATGGTGACATAATAGATATGACACTTTTACACTCGGCTCTGTGTAGACTTTAGACTTATCTGATAAGTATCTACAAATCACGACCGTTATACAACAGACGATGCTATTAAGCAAACAACAGTTTAACCTTCTTGCAAGTAAACAGTGCGAGGCATCCACACGGAAATAGCTGTCAGTGTCATGTGGTTAAATATCGCCGTTATATTCATTGCTGATGCCACGATTAATGGTTGGAACGATATAAACAGCGCTGTAGATGTGAGCGATAGGTAACTAGCTATAATGATCGGTATTATTGTTGAGGCTTCAGTTAGCTTCTATCCTACACCAACTGTGAAGAACCTTACATTTAGAGTTTCGCGCCACTGCGAATGAACGGAAACGGACAACCAAACCGAAGAAAAAGAAGATGTCTGCCTGCACCTTACGAAGGGCGTGTGTGATCAAAAACAAACCGTTTTAATCAATGTGAAAGCTTTCTCTAAACTAAAATAAACACTTAGTGAATCCCAAATAGCAAAATTCAAGTGTCACGCAAACAGAAAACCCCACAAACCACTCGGGACTACAAGAAATGTGAGTACTTACTATCTTCCATTGCCCTGCTGAGCCCTATCGAAAATAAGCGTTGTTTGGTTGTAAACAATTATTATAAGCTTTTTATTTTGGATGGAACAAGCCAATGGCCCACCTGATGTTATGCGGTTACCTCTGCTTATACTCGTAACAATGTATTGCCTCACTGCGAATTGTGATGCATTGAACTGCGCCCATCACTCTGAGACATGTCCGTGTTAAGTCTCGTGTGCGTGTGATAGCACCGGCATCCATACCCTTCAAACAGGAACACAGCAATGCGAGCATCATGACGGTGAAGTTTTAAGAAGAGGTAGGTAGCCTTTCAACATCCAGTGGACTTTCGTTCGTTTCTCATATATTTCTTGCTTTTAACTAAAACTATGGAGAAAAGTAGTTAGGTACCAGCCTAGTTATAATGGCCTTGTAACCGTGCATATTGTGCATATTGTGGTGAACAAAAGAGTAAGCATGTGGTGTACTTCGCATGCACCATGCAGCCTTCACCGGACTTTCAAAATGCACGCCAGCGCCGGCCGCAAGCGCTCGGCTATTTACAATAAATTGAGGGTCCTACTACTGTATTCCTCCTCCTCCTCGCGTCGTACTCCTCATGGCTGAGGGTCGTGATTCCCCCGTAGAAAGATGATTTTCTTCCGGACGATGTCTCGCCAGCCTTTCCTGTCTTTGGCGGCGTGGAGTACATCATTAAATTTCGCGTCCATGGTCGTGCGAACTACTGTATTAGAACCAACAAATTCACAAGAGCATTAACAAAACTTTTTGTTTCTCAAACGCGGTAAAGATGTAAAGAACTGTTATTTACTGCGAGTTTTATTCAAATTGATTGAGCCGCTGTGGTACGTATCAAGTAGTGTGCGTAATGAGGGGTATCAAAATCAAGTTTTATCAAATTACTGAAAGACTGGACGAGAATCGAATCGTCTTACCTAGAATCGCCTCTTAAATGTCTCTCAAAACTTGAGACGTATGTAAGCAAATGCTCAGGAAAATTCTCATTAATAAATCCGTCTCAACGTTGAGAAGTTACTGAGTGTCAAAACTATACAAAGAAGAAAAGTTAAACGTCGTATACAGCTTGAGAGTGATTCAGTTGAGAGGTGGCTGAGTCAACGATTTTTTCGTAATTTTGTAAACTTGTGAAATTGAAAATATGTAAAGCTTTTAGAATAGCACCCCGGTCTCAAAGCGGCGTGACATGTCACGTCAGTCACGTCGCCGTGGACACGCGCCGTGACATCGAGATCACACGCATACATTACATTCATGTGTACTATACTTTAAAAGACTGACACACTGACTGAGCGTTTTACTTGACAGAAATGTACGGTTTTTGGGTGAATTGATGTTCTCGGCATACTGTAGTACTGTTTATTTGTTTATTTATTTGAGTCGCCAACATTGTATACACTAAAACACAGAATAGAAGTAGTTTGTTATTCTACACAAATGCGGGTTTTTGGATGTATTCCACACAAAACATTCTTGTATGGGCGGACACCCCATAAATATTAGGTGCGGTTAAAAAGATACATCCCTGTAATGGACAGATAAATGGAATGGGTTTAGGGTTGCTCCTTACACCCTCTAGTTATTGGTTAGCGCAGCCCTAAAATGCACCATTGAACTCTCGATTAGAATTATTACAAAAGCAATAAAAATTCCAAAAGACGCGGTACAATCGCAGCAATAAATGCTAAAGCAGCCAATAGATTATGTGCTCCAACCATTACTTGCTGTGCGCCGGCTAATCCGCTAAATTGCAGCACCCAGCCAGCAATGGACGTGAATTACAGCATCGACAGTCGACAAAGGATTGGAGTCGTGCTCGTGAAAAATGAACGGGAATTTCTTGGAACGTTCTAATGTGTGAAGTTTAAATGCTTTAAAGTAGAACTGCTCGCTGTTAGTCTGGACTCACTCGTCTTGTTCTTTATTGGAAAGAAAATAGTCAGAAATCGGACTACACTTTTTTATAGCGAGTCGTCATCGAAATCATAACTTTTTATTTGTGTTAACTAAGCTCAAATGTTCCTAGTACATTGACTCAATAAGTTTTCTATACCTAGGTATACTCATTTCTTTTATCTGACGTAGGTACTTGTTTTATAGAATATTTTTTTTGTAACACGATAAAAATCTCTTTCTAACTTTTAGTCGTAAATTGGTTTACAGATTTACTAAAATTATCCACAAAACTAAATCGAATCCATTACAGCCCCGAATAAAATGGCCAAACTTCAATGTTCACGTAACGGACTAATGTGTCGTTGCCTTAATAGGTGTTTTCACACTGCCGCCCACACCACACCTACACGATATCGGCGGAGAGCTAATCTCATACATTTAGTAGTAGACGCTTGCACACCACCGTACCGCACCGCGTCGTCGGCTTGTTCGTTAGTACGAGTTGATGGCCAACTCTGCTCGTTAAAACGAGTTGATGGCCAACTCTGTTTGTTAGTACGAGTTAATGGCCAACTCTGCTCGTTAGAACGAGTTGATGGCCAACTCTGTTTGTTAGTACGAGTTGATGGCCAACTCTGTTGACGGAGTTTTTAGGCCGCCTTAAGGCCTCCATCCAACCTTAACTGGGACTGACAATATAACGTGCCCTCAGAAACACGGAAGCGCTCAGATATACCTAATCGCCACTAGCTGTCATCCATCCAAATAGTGACCGCGCAGA
The DNA here is from genome assembly GCA_947859175.1 of Gandaritis pyraliata. Classification (NCBI taxonomy): domain Eukaryota; kingdom Metazoa; phylum Arthropoda; class Insecta; order Lepidoptera; family Geometridae; genus Gandaritis; species Gandaritis pyraliata. Next base: position 9,938,993 of record OX401864.1, read on the forward strand.
ACGTTGCTTAACTTAGATAATAGCAAGCAACGCCACGAGGCACTGACATATCGCTATCGTGCAGGTGTCGGTACCGGGCACGGGCAGTGTGCAAGCGCCCGACTCCTCACCGACCTTTCAAACCCTATCAATCGCGATCGCTCATATTAAACCACTCAAATTGGCTTACTTATTTTATAAATTTGCTCCACAAAGGTTCACAGAAACCCAATTTTCGCCTCATGGAGCATAAAGGGAGTTTTCTGCAGCACCTTACCCAAATCACCCTTGACTTTTATGCACCCAGCTATAGAGTTCAAATTCGTTTGGTTCTGGGTATCTGGGTGGAGGTAGATTTGCTATGGGAATAGAGGACAAGATTCGCCTGACTTCGTTAAGTTCTATTTATTGATTTGACTCAAAGATGTTTATGGCTCGATTCCAATTGAAATATTTCCCGCCGTTTTGGGGTTATTTTGCCGCTGGGAGTCCGGGAAGTAAATAAATAGAATTCTAGATAGAATGATAACGTATCGGGTTGGAGTGCTATTGTAGATATTATCTGTTTGTCTTTTTATAACACTTGATGATAAAAACATCGTGCAGCGCGGTGCCCTTGACTTAAAAGAGCTTAACCCTAGGGTGAGACTAGACTTATTAACAAGAAATATTGCGTTTGTTTCATTGCTACAAGTCAAAAAAAGCATAAATTCGAGGTAAATAGAGACCTTAATCCAAAATGAGAACATCAAAAAACTAATTAGAATAAAATTCTCAAAAATATTATTAGGAAAATAAAAGCTATGAATACGACACTAAAAATAAGCTCGTTCTTACAAAGACATTAAAATCATCGAAAAACGAATAAATACTGCTGATGTGGCTTGGAATTCTCATAAATTCATCGTCATTAAAGTCTCATACGATGTCTTTGTGACTATAATCCTTTATTTTCATACAGAAAACATCTCCAAGCCCACTGTTCACCAAAACGATAATCATCAGTTAAATACCACTTTAAACTAGGAGAATTTAAACAGTGAATTTATGGTTTAGGAGTCTATGTATTACCAGATCTTTTATAAAGTTTGCTGCATATTTCAGGTTTAATTATTTCGCAACTTTACAGTACTTATTTACTTAATTAAAAATCCATACCAACACGCTCATGAATGAAAACATTTCAATATGCACGAAGACTTGAATAGTCTCATTGTCATATGCTATTGCTGCGGTAGCGATGTGGTTATCGTCAGAATCAACCGCGAAAAATGTGGGTTTGATTACACGAAAAGACAATTATAATCGCTTTACTTTTGTTGAGAAATAAAAAATAAGACGCCACAAGAATTAATGGTTTGCTTTGATGTCTGCACTCTGCAAAACTACTTCGTCAATCACTAACCATATTATTTATAGAGCTTTTACGCAAGTGTAATGAGTGTATTTTGAATAAAAAAAAATTCTATACTAATGTAAAAACAAAGTCATAAGACAGAAAGTTCCACAAAAAACAAGAGCCCGTATGAAAGCCGGCGTAGTTCAATGCATCACCGGGCACGTCCTCATAAGACGTGCCTAGTGAGACAATGTATTGTTATAGGCAGTGGTTACCACTTCACATCAGGTGGGCTATTGGCTCGTCCCATCATAATAGTATACAAAAAAGTTCCCCATGAACAATATCAGTTGCTTGTACACAAAAAACTCGATAAGTTGCCAAACCAAAGACAATCCATAAAGTTGGTAAAAATAGGCACTTGAAGTCAAAACAAAAGAAAGTTAATACATTCGTTCAATTGTTTCTTTGCAAAGTGTCGATCGCTTTGTACTTCAGATTGTTGTCTCGATTTATTTTCATTCAAGATCAGCCTGTTTGTATGGATTTTATTTAGGTAAATACTATGAAATTGTTAAATAATTAAACTTATTTAGAAATAAAGAAAGAACCACCATTAAAAAGTCCTACAATTATTTTTGTTCTTAGCTGCGCAGCCGTATTTTTATTTGCTCCTCAAGAACTCGTATAATTGTTTTACTCTCATTCCCGCAATGCACTTGCATCACAAGAGCAATAGAACTGAGCTGGCTGGAAGATTTATAGCCCCTACTATGTCTTGGTGTCAGACGCAGTCCTCGAACATGTACGGAAATCTACAAAAACTACCGCTAAAATCTAGGACAAAAACCAGGTTAGGCTGTGTCTAATATTGTTGGGTGATAACATTTAAACACAGAATATATATGGACAGAGATGAACAACTGAAACGCTAGAGATGCTAGTTTGATTCTTGCTATAATATTGGGTTAGTCTCAAAATCCCCTTTGAGTTTTTCCCTTTAAGGGGATTTTGAGACTTTCAGTCTCAAAACCCCCTTGATTTAGAAGAATTTGAAATCAAGGGGATTTTGAGACAATGAGTCTCAAAATCCCCTTTGGCAAATTTACACCGTAATAGCATGGAGTTCCGGAACCTATAAGATTGTACCTACCTAAACTAGCATTCATAAAAATGAAGATTTGGCTTGATTTGGAGGAAATTTTAATAAAAGTACTAGGGTAGTATAAAGTAAGAGGTGGTTCTATTATGTGATCTAAAAGAAAGACGAAATATTTTTGTATCATGGGCATGGGCATTTGCATAGCTAACTGTGCTAGCTAATAAATCGCCTAGTTGAGTAGAGTTTAGCTCCAGTCTCTGAATTATCGACTCAAATACAAAAACATTTTGGTTAATCTTATTCAAAAGTCTATAAATAATTCTAGTAGCCAAATAACCAGGAAACGATTTGCAATAATAATCAAAAAGTACGCGAACCTTCAGATTCACCTCAATCTTTGAAGACGAGGAAGTACCTAGTTCATTAAAAGCCTCCCCTCGCAGCCATAACAAAGTTCCAAGTATTATTCTCATAACCAGATAACCCACTTCACAACTATGCCAAAAACAACTCGCGAATCGCGCACTTTGCCATCAAAACAACCGATCAGTGCCTTAGTATTGAGACCTCACGCCCAGGGGGTGACCAGAAAGATTAATGACGTTTCTCAACCCTCCTTTTCCATCCCCCCACGCCCCCTGCATCAATCACTTAGCCCTTTGATGTATTATTTACTTGGGAAAAGTTATTTTTGTGCATCTTCTGTTTTTGAAGGGAGGCAAACATTTTTAACACCACAATCTGCCATTAGAGATTGTCAGTTATGACAGTTTCTTGTTGACATTGAGAAAATGTTTCGTAGCTAGTTTTTGGGGAACATTATCTGATGCTTACTGAAAAACTTGACTTAAATAGCTACCAACTTTTTCAATCATACGGACTTCACAGGGTATAAATAAAATTGAGTGGTTGTAGCTTGACCAGTCATCGACTGGATCGATTTGAAAGAAGCTTGGAGTTCATTATAATTTTGTAGATCCGATCAGCTTTTCAATGCGACGGTAGGCAAGAGAAGAAAATTGCTTAAAAACGCAAAAATTTAATTCAATGCAGAATATTCTGATCATTTTATAATCTAAAACGCTTTAGCGAGTTCTTAAGCGAAGAACTGTAATTTATCAAGCGATATAATATGAACGATAAGAGATAATAAAGGTGCCATTATCTTTTACAACAAACTCATTCCACTTTAACCAGCTCAACTATTTATGACAGACAGCCCGGCCCCGACTGGGTGTGACAGACGGACGGACGGTCCAAACGGATCGTCCATCATGACACGCATACCAACTGTGATATACCCTGTGGTAGACGAAGATAAAAAGCTCCACTTGTTTCAGATTTGGGTGAGATCACGTCGCGGACTATGAATAGGGATGAAGGCCTTTTCATTTTGTGAACTGTTTTATGTTACGGAATGGACGTAAACCTTTTTTTGTTGGTTTGACAGTTCTGTCAAAACTGCTGCCAATAACTACACCATCTCTACTTGTAAATTGACGAAAACTGGTATGCCTGGAGTTTTAATATATTGCTATAGATTTTCAAGTGCTATTTTTAAAAAATATTCTACGACGCGTATTTTTGCTGGTAGCGCCGCCATCTTGGAAAAATGGCGGCCAATAACAGTTTATTGAACATCTCATAATATCTCAGAATGACTAATTGTCGAATATTTTTTCTAAGGAAAAGAAATGAGAATAAATAAAAACAATCTTCAATTATGTAGGGTAGGTACTAAACGCTCAGAAAACTGTTTTCACAAACAAAGTCACGGGGATTCCCCAGTTAAAGTAAGTAAGGGCCACAACCGAGTGGAGAGCGACGTGCGCTCACTGACCCGCTTAAATACACGCGAGAGCAATGATTCCGGGTCACTTAAAGAATGTTAAAAATCTCGGAAACTAAAAATGATAGGTTAATGCAATAAATTGTATTTAATAGACAATGTAATACTCCTTAAATGAAGGTATTAAAACTTCTTAGTTATTGTAAAGTTATATCTTAAAAAAATCAAATTTGAAAAAGGGCCACTTTCGAAGATGGAACTACGAAATTACAGCATTTGGTTTTGCTTTTGTTTGTAATCTGTCATTTATGTGGGTATATAAACCATGTTGATAGTGCTCTATATTCATTATTCAAGCTGAAATTATGTCGCTTACGCCTGAAGAATGCACCAGAATACTTACAATGCTGGAAACCGGCCGGAGTCAGCGCGATACAGCCAGGACTGTCGGTGTGTCGCTGTCAACAGTACAAAGAGTTCTCCGACGTTACGAAGAAACTGGTTCTAACCTACGCAGACCAGGAACGGGCAGAACCAGGTGTACCACAGCACGAGAAGACCGATACTTGGTGAACACCATGCTTCGAAATCGCTTTCTCACAGGAACTGAACTCACAAATCAGTTTCGACGCCTCGGAGGAAGTAACCCAAGTGCATGGACAGTAAGACGTCGGCTTGCTGAATCTAACTTAAAACCCCTTAGACCTGCAAACGGCCCTAAACTGGAGCGTGGGCATCGTATTTCAAGACTAAGATATGCCCAGAGCCACGTAAATTGGAGTATTGAAGTTTGGTCAAAAGTTATGTTCTCCGACGAATCAAAATTTATGCTCTACAAGCACGATGGAAGACACAGAGTGTATCGAAGACCAGGGGAAAGATTCAAGCAAGCATGCATCGAAGAAAAAGTAGCCTACGGTGGTGGGTCTGTACTTGTGTGGGCCGGAATTTCTTCTGAAAGTCGCACAGAGCTGGTGATCATAGAAAACGGCTCTTTAACTAGCGTAAGATATGTGGAAGAAATCCTCAATGATCATGTTGGTCCATTTATGGTCAATTTAGGTGAGGATGCTATATTTATGCATGACAATGCCCGACCTCATACAGGTAGGATTGTGAATGACTACCTTCAAGAGATGAACATTACTCGTATGGAGTGGCCAGCGCGCAGCCCGGATATCAACCCGATCGAGCATGCTTGGGACGAGCTAGGCAGATGCGTAAAACAACGAAACCCTCCCCCAATCACGCTTCGTGAGCTCAAAATTGCTCTCACAGAGGAATGGGAGAATATTCCCCAAAATCGTATAAGGAACTTGGTGTACAGCATGCCAAACCGCGTAAACGCAGTAATGGAAGCACGAGGAGGCAATACAAAGTATTAAAATTCAAGTCAAATCGTAATAAAGTTCAAAAATTTCATGTTTCCTATTTTTGTTTTAAGGAGAGATCAGCAGTTTTTTTCTTTATGTAATTTTGTGTTAATAAAATGTATGGTGACTCATATTTTTTTACTTTCATTTAAGGAGTATTACATTGTCTATTAAATACAATTTATTGCATTAACCTATCATTTTTAGTTTCCGAGATTTTTAACATTCTTTAAGTGACCCGGAATCATTGCTCTCGAGTGTATTACGTTCATAATTAACTTCTGAACGTCTGTTTCGAGTGATTTTATTCATCGCTATATTTCCGAAATGCATGATGGTAATGTAGCCGTCTGGCAATCTGCTGTTCTCGTAAATAACATTAACTAGCAATGGACATAATATGGTGTTTATTTTTAGCCCCCGACCGAAAAGGGGGTTTTATGCCATAGTTAGGCAAACCGGCGGCTCACCTGATGGTAAGCGGTTTCCGTCACCTACCAGAGGCATTGTCGTGCGTTGTCTACCCTGTAGGAGTCTCTAGCTGGTGCTGTAGGGTGGGTTTTCAAGTTATGAGATCATTAATTAGTTCTTAAAAGGAATTTTGAACCCGCATTTTAACCAATCATTCAAGTTTTAAGGGTTTTAATTTTTTGTTTTTATGATCAAATATCACAAAATTAAATACCATTTTGTCGCCTTCGACCATTCTGACAAGTATTTTGTCGTTAGCCAGCTTTACGTGCACTAAAGTGTTTTTAAAAACATTTCCGTGTTTGTAGAAGTTCTATTCAATGTTCTCGCTCAGAGCCACAAGTGCTCTCCATATTCACTGACCTTCTTAAGTTATTCATTCCAAATGAATTTCAGAAATGTTTGCTATCACCTAGTTTCTGATTTCATACATTCAACGAGTTTTACATTGAAAATTTTTGAAATTGAGTTTTAAAACCATTTTTACCAACCAAATGTTGTTTTTGAAAACTTTGTTTACTTACATCAATGTATTTTCAAACACAATGTTATGCTTCAAAAAAACTACATTAAAATTGACACAGATTAAAAAACTACATTTACCTACCTAGGTAAGACAAGTGTTTTGTTTGAAGACGGGTTTTCAAACACAATAATATGCAATTCAATTAATTTTACTAAATTAATAGAAAACTTCTTAGTTGGTTTGTCAGTTATAATGACTAGGATTGAATTACCATCGACCTTTGTAACTTTTCATTCGTAATTAAAACTTTTTGAGTTTTAAACTTGTATCGAATTCTGATAATTTTACCCAATCTGTTTGATAATTATTAAGAACTTAATACCTTCTTGTATTCAAGCAGCAGTTTCTGGCGTTTTCGAATTGAAGCGAGTAAGTTTAGCGAAAAACATCCAGATATATCAAAAAAGCCAATTTCTTGTGTCTTTCCTTTTATTTCTATCATCAAAATGTTGAATACAATAACCGTGAACATTCATTTTAGTTCTCCAAATATACATTATCATTTTCTTGCCCAAAAAAATAGTTTCTTTTACAAAACAAATACATAATTCAGGAGTTCCGGCCAATAATAACTTTATCTTATGAATAATAAGTAGCTCGTAGAGTTCTGTCCATAAGTTCTGCTATTCACAGTTGAGTGTGGGAATCAATTGGGCCCCCAGAGCCGGCCCGGCCGGTCCCTAATCCGGGACCGCTCTGTTGGGCTGAATGTCCTTACTTCTTACCTATCATATCTTTATTTTACCTATTGTAAAATCATCATCATCATCCGCCCCCCCCCCACTGCTGAGCTATCATCGTGAGATAATCTCTCCTGCGGCGAGATGGGCAGACGACATCGTGAAAGTCGCGGGAGAGATTAAATTGTAAAGTAAAAGTAAATGAATTAAGCGCGAGTAAGACTTACGCATGTAGTGTTCCGTCCGAGTGAAGTAACTATTGTAGTGAAAAAAAAATCGTTTCGTAACCAGCCCCCGTATTCCAATCTTTTGCTGTCAAGTTATATTTCACTGCCCAGTGTGATTTCTTCAGGTCACGTGGTACAATTTTGTACCACGTGATCATTCTTTTTAGACACTTGACAGCAAATTATGTGCGAAAACACATCAAATGACGTCATAGTGTCACTATTTAGTCACAGAATAACTATGAGTTAGTATGAACTGACCATGATTTAAAAGTTTGCAGTTCAACTTTGATTGGCATACCCCTGCAGTTCCTAATTTACTAACCAATGTACCTAAGTTGAGCTCCCATATATAAAAAACTGTAATCATAGCCCGGTTCAGGTTATGATGGGCGTTAGTATTACTTATAGTATTTCTTTGTAACGTGATTGATATAATTTTCTCAGCCGAATCGGGAGCTGTTTCAGGCCGGTCAGTCGGCCCTGCACTCAGAATGCGGGTGAAGTTAGGTGCGAATGTGCTTGACACGACACCCGTGAGATATGTACCACAGTATCAGAGCTGCAGAAGGATAAGGGCACGCATAGTGTACAGTCAGCGACGAAAGTTAGTTAAAATTTTTCAGTTATTCAAAATGATTAGGTAAGATTTTATCAAGATGGTATGCATAGAACAAACCTTGGTTATTGATAAATCGTAGACACATCAGGTGAGATTGCGGTCAAAGGTTTATTTATTTATTTTAAAATTTCACACAAATAAGTAGTGCTAGGAGGACTTAATGCTAAGATCATTATCTGCCAGGCTTCCTGGGCGTGCAAGGTTTGTCTTTAATGTATTAAAAAAAACTAAAAGTGTACTCAGTATTGTCATACAGTACATGAATACATAGTACAGTCAGTAGGTAGATTATTTATACATTTAGGAATAGACTTTATTTTGTTACTAGCAGTTACCCGCGACTTCGTACACGAAAAAAATATAACCTAAAAAAAGCGGGAAAAAGTAGCCTGTGTTAATCTAAGTTACGAACTATAATATATTCCAAGTTTCATCCAAATCGGATAAGTAGTTACAGCGTGATTGAATCACAAACATCCAAACATCTAAACTTTGACATTTACAGTAGTGGGATTTTCTAATTGAGCTAAACTTTCACACTTTTAAGCTTCACCTTCTGCGATTCGCTGCACTGTGTCACAGTAGCGTTCTATGTATACAAGTTCAGTGATATTGGACGCTACAAGTTACTGACGAAGTTAGTAACAGCTAGCGTAGTGGGCCAATTTAGGAATTACACGGCACTGCGGCGCCGCGCCGGACTACATACCTTATAGCCTCATTTGGGACTACTCGTACTTAATACTAATAATATTGCGTCGTGTGTACTCACAACTTTAGCGGTTATTACATTACACAATCTCAAGCACGCTAACTAGCATCAAGCGTAGTGTAATAAGGGAAAGACAGGTAGACTGACTTACTAGTAGCAAGCCAGTCTACGTAGATTCTAAGCACGTGCTAGTTAGCGTGCTAGTTAGCGTGCTTGAGATTGTGTAATGTAATAACCGCTTTTATTTTCGGGACGTCTAGTCTATTTATTTATAGACAAGGAGCTTTCACTGATAAGTCTACGTCATGCAGTGTTGAAATATTTTAATATGGTTATTTGCTCTGGAATGTTTGCTAACTTTTTTGATAATGAAGAAAAGTTATATTCTAGATATCTACTATCGCAATGAGAGATACCCTTAATGATCCTTATAATTTAAGAAATGAAATGAGTATATTTTCTGCTATTGAAGTTGTATTCTACTTAGTCCTAAGAATTCATGGAGTTACTGTGAACTTCTTCAAAAGATGACGTCTTCAGATATTTTTTGTATCATAACTTGCTTCTCATTTTTCCTCGAAGCACTCAGATGAAATTTTCTTTCAAGTCCTTCTTACTGGTTTGTTTGTAATTCTTAGACAAAAAACTGCTCATTTAAAAACAGCGAGGGAAAAAAGTTAGTGAGGCTGAGCGTGATCCTGCCGGGAATTATCCGTTTGCTCCGGGAAACTCTTAGCGGCTTGAGATTGTAAAAGTGCTGGATTAAAGTTCTAACATGGTCCCAACAAATTGTACCCGACATATTACTTATCCGGGCTTCATTCGCAAGAAACTCCATTTATGTAAGACGTGTTTTGTGGTACATACATTTTTTTAACTAAATAAAAACGTATTGAATTTAAAAATAGAAAACCAAGCCTTAATTGAAATCTGATGTAAAATTCCCATAAAACACGGTCTTTCAAATCATACATAATTTACGATGAGAAAATTATCCAGTTAATACGGCCGTCAATATAACGGTGAGTAGTTTTTAGGAACAATGTTGTTTCCACAGCTAATTGAAGCTTCTGCCCTCGATGCTGGAGCTATTTCACCTTCCACAAACAGAACTTTAATCACCATTTTATAGTGCAAATAAGTCTTCGGGTCTCATAAAAATAACACTAGGCTGGCATTTTGCTGAAATAAAAATGCCTACAAAAACTTAAGGCTGTTCAGTTTTACTCTATTTATTTAGTCATAACGGATAATGTTTTTATTGAGTCAGTCATTGAGCTTGTAATATTTTTTCCAAATTCTGGTTTGAAGGGTATGGGTGCCGGTGCAATTACAGGCACATGAGACATAACATCTTTATGTCTCTGAGTGATGGGTGCAGTGCAATGCATCACGGGGCACGTTTTCAGTAGACGTGCTCAATGAGCAATGCATCATTATATGTAGTGGTTACCGCTTAACATCAGGTGGGCCATTGACTTGTTCAAAACAAACACGTCAAAGAAGTTAGTCAATGGAGTATTTCAAAATGATTCCACGAGTGCAATCCACATCGCTTCTTCAAACTCCTCATAAATAATGTAGTACATTACTGAGTATAAAGTACTTTAAAAGTGATTTCCTCTGAAGACAGCGAGCCATGAACGCAAACCTAACTGGAATCTAATAACGCTGTCGACTATGTTATGCATACGAATTGCATCACACACTAGATTATGATCTCGTGAATGCAATTATGGTAACAAGTGTTACTAAGTAATAAGTTATGGGCCCCTACCAGTGGCGGATCCAGAACTCGCTTTGGGGGAGGGGCTTGACCCAGGATTTTGGTTTGGGGGAGGGGTTTGACACAGCTATTTAGAGTTTTCCATGAAAAATTCTGGTCCGACCTTGAGTAGATTCAAAGTTTTTGAAGAGGAGGTTTGGCTTGAGCCTGCTAGCCCCCCTGGATTGGTTGCTACCCTATACATGATAGTCTTACTAGAATTCTTGACAAAAGTAAAATACTTTGACCGCACACTTTGGTCTTTTTGAGAGAAAAGTCTTTCCATTTGGTGTTATAAAAGATATATTCCAGAAATTAAACAAATAAATAAATATTCATGGACTTTACCCACAACGCCCTCTAGTTCCAAACTAAGCAAAGCTTGTGATATGGGAACTAGATGGCTGATAGAATACTTATAATTATACTTTTTTTTTTGTAAATACATACTTATTATACATAGTAACACCCAGACATAGAACAAACATCTATGTTTTTCACGCACAAATGTTAGTTCTCAGTGGGATTCCCACTGAGGAATCCCTACCAGGGGGGATTTCAAAACCGCTGACGGACGATGTTGTAATAAAAGTCGTAGAATTTGTCAAACGGTAACTATACATCGTAATCGAGTCACTGCTGTCTGTTTAGCTGCCAAATGCACTTGCAGATTTAAATATTGTCCTACATCAGCATTGGTATGCCAATCAAAGTTGAACTGCAAAGTTGAACTGCAAAGTTTTAAATCATGGTCAGTTCATACTAACTCATAGTTATTCTGTGACTAAATAGTGACATTATGACGTCATTTGATGTGTTTTCGCACTTATATTGCTGTCAAGTGTCTAAAAAGAATGATCACGTGGTACAAAATGGTACCACGTGACCTGAAGAAATTACACTGGGCAGTGAAATATAACTTGACAGCAAAAGATTGGCATACGGGGGCAGAAAGTACTTCAACTCCGTCTCCGGAAAACCAGCTATCTCTGCGTGCCAAACATAACTTAAACCAGTGTAGTAGTTTAGTCAGGAAAATGTAGCAAAACCACACATATTCTAATATATTTCGTGTGAAACGGTAAGAAAATAATGTATTAAAATAAACATTACTTCAATACACACTCGAGTTGATGATACCGATCCAATTTCCCTAACCCCCGCAAATAAAGCAACACAAGCGGGACATTCACTGACGATCTTTCATTCCAACTTGTTTTTTAGAAAACGAAATAATACCTAACCATAAAAAAGTTCGCTATAGGCTGTGAGTTCAGTTTCCACTCAGTACTAGACTAACATTTTTGTGAGATGAACACAGATTTTTTTTATTCATTTTAACATTTACAAAATAGATTACTTAGTAGTTAGTAGTAGTATTTAGTATGCTAAATACTATAACTTTTTTATTCCCTGACTTTCGTACTTTGCCTCAAAATGTCTCTCAAAAATTACCAAGAATGAATGTTATTGAATAGCAAGCTTTAGTAGGCACATAGAGCACGCGTTATGTACCGCAGTATATTGGAACAGGTGCTATCGAGAGCACATCGTGTAAATGTACGCCTAATTTATTATGCGGTTATTTTTAGTGATATTGAGTTTCATGCCTTTAAAAGTAATCCTTTTGATTTGAACACAATGTGTATTTTAATTTATAAAGAGAATAAGACAAGAGTGAGTAGGTGTCTTCTAGACTGTCCTGCTTCATCGTCAGCCTCATCGTCACTTACCATCAGGCAGGTGAGATTGTGGCCAAAAAAACATTCTATTTAATATTAAAAGAAGAGATATAAAATATTCTTCGTAATTAACATTACCAAATGCAGAATTCGTGTTTTTTATTATATTATCTAACTTTTAAAAACTAATAAAGTTATGTACCGTTGGGTTTTTTCAGAAGCCGAATCGTTGATTTATAAAACCCGTGTTTATGCAAGGATTCAGGAATACTAGGAATGCTACGCTTTATCTTAATTCTATACGGAACCACTACCATGATCCCAACTCGCGCTTCTCGCAGAAGCTGTTCACACTTGTGTCATTGAATATTTACGAACTCTTATATTACAAAATAGCTATTGCCGTAATTTGGTTTTATTGAAGCTACAGTTTATGAAATTACCTTTGCTTCAACATTATCTCGTGGGTGGATTTTTACGAGCCAAATTCGTATTTTGAAGAATGTTTTTAGACTTTCTAGGATATTTATGTAACAGTCTAAGTGTTCTCTGAATCTGTCGCTAAATTACCTTTTAAAAGATGAAGCCATAGTTTTGAGACCTAAGATGAGTAATAGTAGACAATATAGGTAACTGAGTAGATGAACTTTAAAAAAAGTTATAAGGTTCTGAACCAAAAACCAAATGGACTTTTATGTTAGACGTCATTTACCAATGATTGAAAAATAAGGACAAAATTTCTATTGTTTTTTAATCTAGTCTATCTCGTCCCACTGCTGGGCATAGGCCTCACCCAAACCCTTCCACTTATCCCGGTCCTTGACGGTTTCCCACCAATCCGTCTCAAACACGTCAAGGTCATCTCTCCAGCGCTTTCTGGGCCGACCCCGACGCCGCCGTCAGGTATCCACTTTGTGGTGGTGGTAGTCCACCGGTCTTGAGACATGCGATTTACGTGACTGGCCCACTCCCACTTGAGCTTTGCCGTTTTCGAAAGTTTCTCATAAAAAAAATTAAACTTTTATTTCAATTTGTTTTGACATTCTCTTTGATGAAATTGTATCATGCTCTCGAGCATTCATGCCTTCACTGCAGTCTGCAGGGCCCATCTCACTTTCAAATCTTAACACATGTGCCCTCCCTAAGGTACACGTACACGGGGTTTAATAACCACCCCATCATGCCTCGTGCCACGGTGCGATACAAACAGTAGGGTTGCTGCTGAGCTATACTTTGATATTCTAAGCATTGGATTTATTAATTGCTCATTTTAGTAATATTTTACTCATTAATATTTTTTTTGTTTGAGCGAAAAGCCTTAACTGAGATTTTAAGCACAGGTTTTCAGGTGATTTCTACTAGCAAACCAATTTTGCATTACGGTACTTATATCTTTGTTCCTAAAAATATCGACAAAAAATTGACCAAAGACAAAATTATAATATGGTTTGGTCTATTACAATGATATTTTAAAGTTATTCTTCAAAGTTAACAAAACTGAACCAGTACCTACTTAAGCAAAAATAAGTCTTCTAATTTCTGACCCCCTGATGCTTTTTATATCACTCTACTTTTTGCCCCTACTGCTGGTAAATAAACTATACTGTGCTCGTGTAAGGGATGTTCACCCCAGCACTTGAAGTTGCAAATGACGAAGTGTTTGTGTTTCGGATCTAACTTCGTTTAAAGGGTAGCATCTACCCTCGTTCTCTGGAGACGAACGTGATGTTTGCAGAGTTTTTTGAATTTAAAAGCTACTATTTATCCTGTCGGGTTTGTAGAAAAGTATTAAATTCGAGGCTGTACCTACTAAAGGTAAATGATGAGCTAAAATTGGACGCTTAGTTAGCACGAGGGCGTAATTCAACATTAAAAACAAACTGGAAACTGCTATCTCATCAACCCCTAGTCACCTTGTCGCTGACCACTTGACCGCCAATTGTGCGTGTAGCCTTTTATCAGTTTACAATACCCCAGACATTTGCAGAGGTAAATAAACAGTGGTAGCCGCTTTACCATCAGGTGGGCAACACCTGATGGGCAACACCTGATGGGCAACACCTGGTGGGCAAGGTTACACTTATAACAAACCAGGCTCACTAGCCTGGTTTGCTAACCCCTATAGGTACCGTGAGCTCGTGGAGAAGGTGGACTATCTTCTTCACGAGTCACTGCAATAAGGAACCACTGCTTTTCAAACTCTTAATAAAATAGTTTTAACATGTTAACCCACATATTGCATCGGTAGGCTGCAGGCGTATGGAATCGAATGGGCTATCGATTCACCGGATGGACGACCAGTGCGAGTCATACAGCCTGAATATTTAACTCGTCAGGCACTGCAGGCGCCCGCTTTGTGCTTATAGATATTAGGTTGTGATTGATGAAATAAAAGTAGCACGCACTTGCATGGCCGAGTTGCAGCGGACAGGAGAATTGCTGTGTTGGCCTCTGGGAAGTGACCACCAAGTGCTTCTAAACGATCAGTGATGTTATTGAATAAAATATCGCAGTCATAAAGGTTATTGAGAGGACTTGGTCTGACAGCCTTTCGTAAAATCTTTTCCTCTTACTAGCTACGATGTTTGAAAACTACACTTCTATTTATACATTGGTTTTGAAGCATCAAACTACAGCTGACGTCTCGTCGACAGCATTTGCACTATTTTCTCGATTTGTGTCTGCAGCAGCGCTTCGTTTCGATAATCGGTGTCAGCGCTCAACTCATGCCGGTTTGTGGGTTAAGGACGAGTTCGAAGCACGCTTTTATCTTGTGTGTTTGTAGCTTTATAAGGATGGTATTTAGAATCTTATCGTAGTAAATAGGCGTAGTCTGATTACGTCATTCATATGGAATAAACTGCCTGACCACTTCCTGACAGAAAAATAATATAACAGTGCTAGATCCCGTAACGGATGCGATATTTAATAAAACGCGGATATTTTAAGTGAAATGGATAGTGTCCGTGGATGTGTTCTAACTAAAAGCCTTTTAAGATTAGCTTTTGCAATGTGTGCTATTTAGATTAATACAAAATATCTTGCAAGTACTTAACGTTCAAGGCAATATTTATTTACTAGCAGTTACCCGCGACTTCGTACGCGTCTACAGTTTCCGTGTACATTATATTATCTGTGCGTGTATCGAGCGGATACTTCTTTGAGAAACTTGACATTACACCTCAATACACCGAACTCGTACCTACTGGAATGTCAAACGCTAGTTGTTAGACCAAAGAGGTAGTACTACGCCCTGTCAAACTGA
Organism: Gandaritis pyraliata; assembly: GCA_947859175.1. NCBI lineage: Eukaryota > Metazoa > Arthropoda > Insecta > Lepidoptera > Geometridae > Gandaritis > Gandaritis pyraliata. Next base: position 9,954,525 of record OX401864.1, read on the forward strand.
CGTGACATGACATTACAATGAAATCCTCTTGCCAATTGGCACTGCTAATCCTTTTCGTTCATTTTATCCTGTAGATCCTGTTAATTATTCGGGATAAAAAGTAGCTTATGTGTCAATCCAGGTTACGAACTATATACCATATGCCAAGTTTCATCCAAGTTGGTTCAGTGGTTTTGACGTGATTGAAACACAAACATCCAAACATTTAAACATCCAAACATCTAAACTTTCGCATTTATAATATTAGTAGGATAGGATTATTATTACTATTAATAATTTTACAATTTTAAGTTACTTCTCGGTGCAAGACGTAACTCTATAGTTTGCATAGAGTACACTCACTACGATATTTTTTATGATCTGTTTGAAGGCACCTTGTACTCAAAATGCTAGTAAACCGAATCACGAGCTGAAAACCTTTGAAGTACGAGTCGTTATTCGTTCTTTTGTGATTCACTTCACAGCGGCGTCAGGGGGAAGAGGGGGGGGCAGGGGGGGGGGGGGGGGGGTACGTAAACAAACCCACGTTAAATGTGTTTACAGACTTTCTTAGAGCTGATTGTAAAGAGAAAAAGATAAATTTATTTTAGCTCCGAACTAAATTTGGGAATTCTATCAGTAAATATCTACATAACGATGGTGTGCCATTCGTTAACTACAGATGAAAAACACCTTTAGATGGTAGAGTTTTATAGGCCTCCAGGCCTCCTCACTTAAGTACATGAAAAATGTTATAGAACCAAATCACATAGTCTACGTCTTAGAGTGATGAACGCAATGCGATGCCGCAGAGCACGTTCTTATTGGACGTGCTGGGTGAGGGAAAACATTGTTAAAGGTAGAGTTACCTCTTAACATCAGGTGGGCCATCTGCTTGTTTCATCACTTACACAGGTGAGTCTATCAAACTTGTATAAAAATAAAGACTACTGTTAAGAAAATATTTATTCACAAAGAAAATTATGACTAATACAGTATTTACAATATTTATAATATGTACAAAATACACATGAAGCGGTTGAGCTATCTACACACCGTTGCAAACGATTTATAGATAGCTCAACTGATCCAAATCAGTACCAATCGGCCTACTTACAAAGTTTATGATTAAAAACAATAAAATATTTGATAACGCACTAGCTACATTGCAATAAAAAAACTTGCACAAAAAAAAATTCCATTTTGTTTGCGCAGTACTAAAGTAAATAAAAAGCATTTATTTTGCCGTTGTCATAAAATACAATTTGTACAAAACTTTGCCAAAAACTAAGCAGAAATGCTTCCAGCGTGCGTTTTGATGCGCATTCGTAAATATGTAATGAGTGATACAAAAAGTTGGTACAAACAGACTCCAGAGACTACGTTGAGTTTCAGTGGCAGAACTGAGGGAGTGATAGGTATGGAGACTCACCTTTTATGGCCGTGACTATACTTTTTAAGTCAATGGCTAGCTTTTACTAAATATTGCATCTAGAATATTGTTTTTAATTTCACAACAATAGCTTAATTTGTGCGCTTATGTTCAGATTTTCTTTGTCATTTAAAAAAAAAGGTTCAAGTACCCACTTAAAAATATTTTCAAAGGAGCACTTTCGGGGTTGTATAGATACAATGCCCACTATTTACTAATATAAGTAATTTTTGTTGAATTCACTAACATTTTTATGGTTTCAAAGCTCACGATTAAAACTTCTCGCAAAACTGATTGACAGATATCAAAAGTCTTACTCCATACTTTGCAACAGCGACGTCTCTCGCGTGTACATACGTCACCGGAATTTATAGAGCTACTGATAGAGTGTCGGTTGCGTTGCGAACTTGCGATGCAAGTGCGGGTTCTAACTACCAAATTTTCGTTAATAATTTTTCGAAGTAGAGGCCCAAGATTGTTCGATGCTGATTATGAAACTTGCAACAACTATGCATCAGACGTGGACAGTTGATCACGGCTGACAAACGTCACTTTTTGTGCCAAAATAAAAAAGGGTTTGATAGCAATGACGACTGTCATTTACACTTTTTGCGGACATGGTCAGAAATTACAGAATAATAAAACTAGATACGCTAACACACTCAAAATACACCAACCCTGCTGGTGGGGTTGAAAATTCAATTCGCTAAGGTTCTTTCCCACTTTTAACAGCCCACTGTCCCACTGCGAACTAGGTTCAACTCCCGAACCTCCAAGTGGCTAAAAAGGGTCCGGACTGCAAACCAAATCATTTAAAAAGAAATATAATTCAGAATCTGGAATATAAATACAAGTTGGGTCTGAACTAGCCTAAAGAGTCGAGTCGTACAAAATTTATAGCGCTTCTGATAGAGCGGCGGCGGTCTGTCCTCCAAGTGTTTTCGAACCCTGTTTATTTTACCCAAAATTTATACCCTCGATAGCGACTCCATGCCGTTTATTGGCACGTTTGGATAAGGCGAGATTTTACGTCCGGAAATTGCGTCTATTCGTCTTCTGTAGCATGGTGGGCAGCTTAGTTGAACTAAAGGTGCGGGTACATTTCTACAGTAGGGCTAACGGTTAGATACATGATCATTGTAAAGGCTTATTTGTTTTTGATTTAAGTGGTGTGATACTATGTACAAATATTCTAAGAGTCGCCTATTTATACAGCAGACTTGGTGGTTAGACTTTACTCAAAGTTCTAGGACAAGAATAGAATACAATGAAACCAAGCGTAAGGTTAGGACTATGCATGTATGCGATAGTGTTTGTTTTACCAAACTGTATACTACAGCTACCAGTACTAGGACCAATATTTTACAGATCAGGTTTGACCTGCTATGGGAACAGAGCCTTGCTTTTATCATTAAAATTGGCTTTCTAGGATTACTCCACAAAAAATGCAAAACAGGTTTGTTTGTCCATTTTGACTTACACTGCACGGTATCACAGCGAGAGTCCACATGCCTTTATACATCGCTCGAAGCGGCCGCGCAGGGTACCTCAATGTGTAGAGCTGGAGCTTTCCCGATCGTGTTTCGGAGTAGATCCTCAAAATCGTGATAATGGTGACGTGTTGCGGTCGGTTAATTAGCGGACGGTGACGTCACAACAACATTAATCGGCAATGAGCCGTGGCTGCGGTTGCTGCAGGCTTCAACATTTTCATTGCTGCAGTAAATGTAGGAATTTGTTTGTAGAAGTAAGGCTGCAGGCGCATTTGCGGCCGTAGCCTCAATGACATGTACAAAAAACATAATGGTTGATTGACACAACTTTTTTTACCTGGTAATAAAAGGAACACGTAGTTTCCATGTTAGGGTAATGTCAGCACCGTTGGAGCAGACAACCCTAAAAGATAACAACTAAAAGGCGAGAACAACCCCATCGTGACATCCCCCGCGTGCCCGGAGCTCGCCGCAGTGGGCGTGTAAGTGTTATTACTCTAATTACTCGATGGTAATTCACCTCTTGTTTACATGACGTGGTAATTACCTACGTGCTGTCTATTTGTAGGTATGCTTACTCTTTCTGTTTTTCTTTTATCTATAACGTTTTTGAACGGGTATATAGGTACAGTATCAGTTTGATGCGTTCAATTGCCGTACCAAGACCTGGTCCGGGGAAGTACTAGCACCGTACCTATTTCTGTCGCCAAGTGATGCTCGCATTGCTGTGTTCCGGTTTGAAGGGAACGAGTGCCGGTGATATTACAGGCACATGTGACTTAACACCTTTTGGTTTAAGAGTGATGAACGTAGTTCACTGTTTCAGGGACTCAATGAAGTAATGCATTTTTGGAACCGGATGAACCGTTTGTTCTTTTATAAATGTATCCACAGCATTGTAAAAATTGTACAGGAGCAGGGGATGGTGTCATAAACCACTTGTGAAAACCTTTAGGGAAATTATATTATATTATATTGAAATTATATTTAAGAAGTGGACTTTTTAGTCAATAACATGGTTAAACATGTTGATTTTAGGTGCCAGCAGGGGTAATCCAATCTCAGTTGAACTGCAAAGTTTTAAATCATGGTCAGTTCATACTAACTCATAGTTATTTTGTGACTAAATAGTGACATTATGATGTCATATAATTTGTTTTCGCGCATATTTATTAGGTATATTTTGCTGTCAAATGTCTAAAAAGAATGATCACGTGGTACAATTTTTACCACGTGAAGAAATTACACTGGGCAGTGAAATATAATTTGACAGCAAAAGATTGGAATACGGAGGCAGTTCCTCCAGAGACTTGAAAAACAGCAGCCTATCTATGATAGCGACAAAGGTAATGCATGCTTTCAAATAAGGTCAAAGCCTTACCATGAAACGGTTAACGTTGTCGCGTCAAATCAATCGCACTTGGTTTGTTGGTTGATTGGTTGCATGCGATATTCACATTAGATACCTAGTGTTGGAATGGGACCTTAGGGTCAACTTTACAATCAGATGGCGGTGCCATCGACCGAAGAAAAAGAAGAAAAGGGGAGGTCTAAAGGGTAGTCAGTGGTCCTTCTCAACTTTACTTACATTTGATAGTTGTGACAGCGTGGTATTCTGCGCTGTGAGTTGTGGGTTCGATCCCTATAGAGTACAAATAATCGTTGAAAAAAAACTGTATTAGTAAGTCGTAATGCACTGATATTAAAAAAATCCTAATTCATGTTTCTTTAATTTTTAGTGATGGTTTTTTATATGGTGTTGCTGCTAGAACACTAACTGGTTTATTTACGATGTTTCCCGTCACCGTGCGCACCGGCACGGCACTGGGGGGCGATTCTAGATCGATAGACATTTTATCACGATAGATATATATCCCAAGAACTGTCAAAACTCCATAGTTTTTGACAGTTTTTGGGAGATATATCTATCGTGATAAAAAAGTCTATCGGTCTAGAATCACCCCCCTGGGTGGGCATACATTTAATTTAGCAAGGTTGCAAGAAAACAAGCTTCATTATTCGCACAAGTACAAAGCATAATATCCCTCCACTAAATCGTATTCTGCCAAAATGATTTCTTTCATAAGACATCTCGTAAGTTATCACGTCCTTTCATATTTTCTTTTATTTCAGTTTCCTTTGAAACAATACAAAAAGAAGATAAAACGGCTATGTTTCTTCAGCAGTAAATCAACCAAATTGTACAAATACTTGCTTACTTCGTTTTGGTATTTTTTAAGGTTGGTCAAGTGCGTTTGTCATAGAATCGTAGGGTTCACACCTTTTTACTTGCCAGGTTTACTATAAGTTACTTATAGACAAAGGTAAATGAACTGAAATTTATTTGCCAGAAATATGTAATCACTTAACATCAAGTGGGCTTGTTTCATCACTTTTTATTACAGATTTTTTTTTAAAATTGGTAAACAATATCCACGTCGTTGCTTTCAATGACTACCTATTTTATGAGTAACTTACGTTTTTCAAATCATTATTATTCAACTACTACCTATGTATTTTTCACAAATCTTACTTATTTTCCAACACAGTGTAAAGTTACAGTTTGCTCTGGATATTATTTAGGGAACCCTAAAAATAAATAAAACAATAACCTTACAAAAGTTTTAATTTGTAATATCGCTGACATTGAAACGACTCTAATAAATTATCTTTCCACTTGAATGCTCAATTTTAGTATTGGCACAGAATATTTGTACAAGGTAATGGTTTAAATCAAGTTATTGACTTTTTTTTAACTGCAAGGTAACAAAGCCTTTGCTTATGGCGAAGTTTTTTGGACTTAGTCATTGGGAACCTGGTTTATGAGACCTTTAACCTTAGGAGGTAAATAGCTTCTGCGAGGTAATTTATAAAATCTGGTAAAAATATGGTTGACATTTTGTAGGATTTCGTAAGAGTCACAAATAAGGGCAGCCATTTTATAACATCCCAACAAAGTTCCAATGATGTTTTTAATATATTTTATTACAAGAATTATTGCTCTGATTTTACACGAAAAAAAGTTTTACAAAAATGACGGGGTGTCTGACCTCGTACAATCGAATTATTATATTGGATAACGATCACGAAAACTTTTAAAATGCGAGGGCTTCAAGGCTGTTTTTTAACTAGATTCCGTAAAAATGATATAGAACCATCCAAGTTGTGTGAAAATTGATACTTGTGATTTGATTAAATGAACGTTGAATTTGGCAATATACTAGCTTGTTATAGACTAGTAGAACACTCCTTAGTTCATTCATTTCGTTGTTACTATTGTAGCAAACAGTTTGAAGATAGGGCGCGCGCCAAAAACTAACAAGAGGGCTTGGCATACGCATATCTTCAACTTTACCCGTACTGCCCAGTAGGTACTGTTTGTCAAACCTGTAAACCAGTATTCAAGCAATTTGTTCAAATTGTTTGAATCAAACTGTTTGGCCATCTCGGAAACTCTTTTTAGGACATAGCAATGTTCATAAACGTTCGATAAAATATCACCTGTCTGCTGGATGTCATTTTACGCGAAATAGGACATCATCTCATCCGTGATAATGTAATTTAGAAATGTTGCAATTTCCAACTCTCATTCGTATTTCAGTAAAATGTTGCTCGTAACTAAAATAGTTTTCAGGAGTAAAATAAAAATAACTAGAAACTACCTAGCTTAAACAAAAATGCTTTAAAATTACGTGTGTAAATTTTCAGTCAACTCCACATTCTGTTCCTGAAATGCTTTTTAAGGATACACTACATACTATCACACCTTTCAGAACACGTAGCCCATTTGTTGATGGGCGGTTAGCACGACCTGTAACAACTCCATTACCTAACTTTCAGAGTGGCTCTTCTACAGACGAACTCTGGCCGTTACTCTGAAGCTGCATGCTATGCTACTCACACTGACTGGCACACTATTTCTAGTACTTCTGTGTCCGTTTATTGCTTACCTCTTACCCACTTTCCATACAAAACAGACTAGTAATAAAATGCTGAAGCGTGCGATGCAGTATAACTCGCCTCTTATTCAACATCCAATGAATTATTCACCGTTCGAAAGACCAATTGTTTACTTTCCCTTATTGTGTTCACATTTGACCACACGCCTTCAACCAAAACTAAACCGTATGTGCCACAATTTAAAGTCGAAAGTTCAGTGAGAATGCTGCATACATATTAACGCCTGGCGTTAAGGCCCGTCATTCATCTAAGCTGGTCAGAGTGTGTGGAAGCAGCCAATGGAGTTGCGAGCTGATGGCGTGATGCACGGATTTTTCTCGACAGAAGAGCATGGAAGAGCACATAAAGTGGGACAAGAACAAGTAAGTAAATGATGATAAAATTATTATGTCATTGTTACAACTGGAAAAACATTTTTTCTTAATTTTTAGTTGAGCAGCTTCCAAATCTGGTGCTAAAGATACTCATTTCCAATTCAATTCATTCATTATTTTCATTTATAATTTTCCGTATTCGCGAGTGTGAATGAATAAAAAAAATCATGTATTCAGAATAATCAAGAGATATTCGTAGGTACGGAGTTGAGGAGGAAGCGTGGAACCAGTGAACCACATTATTCGATTTCAGAGCACCCTGTATTATACATCCGTATTCTGCAATACTGATTGTGAGATACAAATAATGTTAGAGGAAGTTTGAAGGGTGCCAGTGATGGAATATTTCACGAGTATTACGTTAGTGTACATTTGATAACTTAATATTTGAGTTATCAAATATTATTTGAGCGTCGTGTGTGTGTGTGTGTGTGTGTATGTGTGTGTGTGTGTGTGTCCATGAATATTAGCCAGCCTATCGATGTTTTACAGGATACATTTCGGGGAGTGTGTGGTGGAACTTCTTATCGTAGTGCCTTCATCCCCGTTCTAGCATCGAACCACCCGACGCACGGAGATGAGACATCCATGCATGGTTGACATACCACTTATCCGCACTCAGCGTCTCGCCTCATCATTTGCGGACAGCCAGAGATTGGATCTCCTTGCCAGCGCCTGTGTTTCCGCCTTCATATAGTTTGGATGTTTTCAAGAGACGAATTAATAGGTATCTACTAGGTAAGCGTCGACCGCATCATCACTGAGACAACATCAGGTGAGATTGCAGTCAAACGCATGCTTATAAAATGAACAAAAAAAATATCAATATTTATCTACTATTTATAAACATATTTATCATATCAACGGCAAATTCTAGACTCCGGTCGCGTGGAAGTGGCACCTAGAATCACCTAGTTATATAAGACATTTCTAACGATCCTTATGAAATCTTTCCCATATTTTTGAGTGTCTTCTATATATATCTACATCTGAGAATAGTATAAGTTGCATTGTTTGTGCTCAAATCGTGCCTATCATTTCCAACCCATTCCTCTCCGTTACAAAAGCGAATAAATCACAGTTGTATAGAACTGAAACCCGTTTCAAAAATGGGTATATCTTCGAAACAAATGCGGGCGGGCGAATGAACATCAATTGTCGGTCGTTATGAATAACAATACTCCGACAGATCAAGTGACATACAGCCGACGCGATGCAGGGAAGTTCCTATACTAGCTCATTACTTGACTTTGCTTATGATCTTACTGCTTCTGGGAGCAAAAAACACGCTACTGAAACAAGTCTTAATTAATGTTTAAGGTAAAGTAACTAAGGTTTCTTTCATAAAAAATAATAATAAAAAAACAAGCCATAATTAAAGTTATTTTTTCTCTCATTAGTAAGATATAATTTTTTTTTAATAAATACTGTTTTCATAATTCATGCAATGTACGTATAGTCATACGTATATGGTTGCAGTTTTAAAGACTACTTGAATAAAAGTTATTCTAGTGATTTTTATTCAAAAATAGCTATTTGCATTTGAATTACATAAAATAAGCCCGTTATAAACTGTTTTAAATAAATACAAGGATAAAAACATTTATTTTCTTGAAAAAATATTAAGCTTTCATCTCAATTCTAGGAAAAGAGCGATAAAATTACGAAATGTTATTTACTCAATGTTAAAAGAACTTGGGGTTTATTAAAATTCAAGCTAATCTCTTTTTACACAACTTTAAAAGTACTTTTATAACCTTTCAACATTTTACGTTTCTCGTTAGGTACCTTACCTACCTACCCCATGAAATTGTTTAAAAAAAAGTAGATTAATATTTCTGGTTTGTACGAGTAGGTAATTTACCTAAGTATACCTACATAAATATTGTTACAAAATGTTTGATACCAAACAGCAAGTTTTTTTTCGTACATTTGAAAATCCCACGTTTTGTCTCTGAGTGTACCTCGGAAGCACTAATGGGCGCAGTGCGGAGACATGCAGTAGCGCAATTGATATTTATGCAAATGACTGGCGAATGAAAGTAATCGATTTAAATATTTGCTGCAATGCGGCGAGGTCTGTAAATCTTGGGACATTTTATTGGGCCAAGAGAAACACTTTGGGCCCATTTGTGGTGTAAATCATTTGGTTGAAAGTAACGATAATGGTCGAAGTAATAATGGGTATTTCAACTTTCCAGTTAGAACGAGGAAAAAAATAGAACCTTGCCAAAGGGTCTTACTTTGCTTTGATTTTCTTGTACCTTGGTACAATCAGCTTAATCAACTGATTACCTACATGCAGAAAATAATAAACAAAACTTATATTTTCTATAGTTCTTTTGATAAGTATGTAATTTAGTTGCAACATGACATTAGGTAAGTACAAGTAATTAAATTAAAAAATTTTAAAACTCCCGAATCTTGGACCAATTTTCATCAAACATAGCTACGAAAACTCCTGCCTAATTCAACTTTAAAAAAAATCAAAATCAGTTCATCCGTTCGGAAGCTACATTGCCTCAGACACACACACACACACACACACACACGCAGAGAAACGTCAAACTTATAACACCCCGTCGTTTTTTCGTGTTGGGTTAAAAATTGGTCCAATTTAAAAATCAGAACGGTAAATTCAAATTGCGCTAATGTTATTTGGTCACGTATCGACTTGGTTTACTGTAATAACATTATACTGTGTAAAAACTTCTTCGATCTTCGGTTGCAAGAGGAATTCAAATAAGACAATATTGCTAGCATTTGACCTGCGATGAATATCATGCACCTCTTACTTACACCTTACTATCTTTTCTATACCTATCTCTTTCACACGCAAAGCTTAGCTGAGAGGATTTCACTATAGTCTAGTATTAGCACAGAACAGAGTATTAGTGTCACTACGTAACAGCTTTCAGTAAACTTACACAGAACTCTACCAATGTTTTGGTATCATAAGTGACTAGATTTCAGACATATGAATGGTCATAACCAGCATAAAAATCGCTGGATCTTGTATTTTGAGGTTATTTGCGTGAAGTGTACCTTCTGTTAAATTAAAATGTTTGTTCTATGATAACATAAGTAGTAGATAAGGAAGTACCGTGCTTGTTGATAGACGCACGTCTGTAGATTTTTTGCTGGATCTGGTATTAGGTTGCTTAAGAGTATAGTTGAGCCAAGCGTACCTTCTGTTATAAGAGAACGTGTTTACTCTATGACAGCGTAGAGAAGTAGCGTGCTTGTTGACAGACGCACGTCTCTAGATCTTTTCGGTGGATCCTTTTATTCGGTTCCGAATGTCCCGATGGGTTCCTTTGTGCGAGTTGATTGTGTTGCTTGATTGACTGCTTGAGTGTCGTGCGAATTGAGAGAACAGGGAAAATTCGCGGTACATTTTATCATGATTCAGTTACCTATTGAATTGTTTCAAATGAGTAGATGAGATAGGCGCAGCATGCCAACTTTACAATTCGAACGGAGGTTTTATTTCAAGCGTATTTGCACTTAAGCACACACTTTCTTCGTGTGATTTTTCAACAGCTTTCGTTAAATATTTACTCAGCTCAACAAATGTTAGTCTAAGGGCCTGTTTCACCACCTCTGAGTATTATCACACTAATATTATAAACGTCAAAGTTTCGATGTTTGTGTTTCAATCACGCTGTAACTACTGGTCCGATTTGGATGAAACTTGGAATACATATAGTACGTACCCTGGATTAACAACGTGGAAATAATAGTGCAACTCTATTCTTGTTGTTTTCTATTTTTTAGTAGTTATTACCCTGTTTTAAGTATTTACTTGGCAGTGTAACAATGTGGTCTAACAACCAAATATAACAATAAAATAAGGAAGGAACTTGGTCAATACTCTGCTGTCTTTAGCCTGTAGGAACTAAAAAGTGTTCTCACTCCTGTCCATGTAGGTGACCGTACGAAGAACAACCACAGCGTGTTGTAGAACCTATCAGAAACCCATGCCAAAGTTTTGAATTCCTAAATAAGAGCTGCTGTCCTTTGTATGCCGTAATTTAGTTCACAGCATCAAAAGAAAATCTCTTTATCATTATTACAAAATCGTATACTGTTTGTTATAGGTAATTATATTTTTTATCTAAAATCTTTTTACTTTTGAATCATAATATAGACAAAGAAAATGGAAAGTTTCTAGTTTAGTCATAAAATATGTTTACGTACCTACTTATTTATTTAATCGTATGACTAAGGCACAACAGATCTTATAAAAAACTAAATAAAAATAAATTTCTTATCCCAGAAAGAAACAATCTAAATTAAAAAACTATTCTATAGAATAAATCAAAAGAAAACTGAAAAACTTAGGTAAGTACTTAGTACATAGCTAAAACTAAACTCATTACCCTCTTATTGTACGTCCGGAACGGACGAACTGTAAAAACTTGTACTACTTAATTATAAATTTAAGCTCTCTTTTGTACAAAAGTTAAACAATACAAACTTATTGATTTCTGAAATCTATAAGTCAATGTTCAGGTCCTTAAGCCAGTTCAATGCTTCATTACGTACTATCAAATTCTGATTCGCACGACCGCCGTGGTTTGACGGTCACTGTGGTTTAAAAACCTAAGCTAACCTCAAAAACTAGCCCCGTCATAGTACAAAATAGGGTATTTTAGCGAGTCGTGTGTGAGTGTGACGGTTGACGCGGGCACAAAGCGAGAGTTTTTGCGCGACTTGGGGCCTCGCCTTTGTGTGCAACTTGTGGACGCGGGAAGGTAAGTTAATAACTACGCCTGTAGTCACACTCGGCCTGTCTGAAACGCAACATGGAAAAAAATCATAGTTTAGTTTCACTGACGTCCAAATTGAAATAATCGATATGCCCATTGATTGGTCCGTCTGATGTCAATTTAAATTGAAAACTTTTCTATCTCACCATTGCAGAAATGAAATAAAAAAAAGTTAAAATTAAGTCTTATTAAAAAAAAATTTAAAACACCCCGCAAAAATACCACGAATAAATATACCCGTAAATATTTATAAATAGAAGACAGTCGTTCAAATGCAATTCTAAAGCTCCCCTCAAACAGTAGTCTAATAAATTAAATCAGCTATTTACGAAGGAGACAACGCATTACGAATCCATCACAACCCCTGTCCACACCTACAGCGCGACATCTATTATTCAAGATCAGTGGCGATTATCGTTGCTACCCTATTTCTTTGGAGCATGCTTTGACAAAACTTCTATCTTTACCAAATATATGAATTTCAACACTAAATAACTATATTTAAGGTTCAATTTTGATTGATGCATCACGCATAGTTATTTTCATCAGCTGTTGTGAAAATCACCACTAACTTAAAGTTTGCCGTCAAAATTAGAACAAAAGATTCAAACTTTACTGTTACGCATATAGGGTTTTTTTTTGAATAGCGATCGCTATTTTTATTAGTTAAGGGGCGTTCATAATACGCATGTGTATATCCCCGTGGGGCCACACAGCTGTTGACAGTACTGCGTGATGTATGACGTAAAAACGCAGATTTTAATTAAAGTCAGGTTATTTTCAAATGACTGAAATGACGCTATTTTTCCTGGTCGGTAGGTAAATGGAGGAAGGACAACAATAAGCCCGCGGCTTAACTACTCTGCACGTTTTGATTATGTTTTTTCTCTGTGGATAAGACCGACTAAGCTGAGAGGATGGCGCTGAATCTCCACCTCGAGATAAATCCTAAGCACTAATATTCACAGTCACGATGATTTTTTTAGATTAAAATTTACTTGTAAATGTAAAAGCTAAGCTTTAATCCCGAAAAACTGCCGCTTAGAGTCACCAGATTACACCATTTAAGATTTAAAATGATTCTTGTGTTTTGTAACTGCATAAAACATAATTAAGTATTTTCGAGTTTCTCTGACTTTGAGTGCAAAAAAGAACGCTTAGCACAAAAAAGTCTAGTGACATTATAAAGCTTGTAAATCTCTCTAATATTTAACCGTATGATCCCCCTTTGGGGATGAATGCATCTGTTGTCGGTACCACGTGGTATATGTACGGATGTCAGCGCGTAACGACCAACGAGCCCTTTGTAAAAATCTCGTTCAATTGAACTCGTTGGGCTCCAATTGAAACAGCGTAGGGCTTCCCAATTTGGAGGTAATTGGAATATTTTATTCAATTGTTTGTTTGAGTTTGATGGTGATTTGTGAAGGCTAATTCCAGGTTTATTTTTTGGTTGTTTGAGGATTTTGTTGAATCAATCCAAATATGTGTTGAAGTATTAGCTCAAGTTGGAAACAAACAAATATTCTTGAGACATTTGGATAGTTGAAGAACCATAGACAATAGTTAAGCCACCACCTAGCTTGTAAGTATTCTAATGGCAATATAGCGCTGCAGTGGCAGAATAAGTGCAGGATGGGCCCTCGGGTATACACAAATTCATCCTTTCTAAGAAAAATAGGGTAAACATTTCGCTGAAAACTACATTGAAATTGATAAATTCATTTAACACACGAACAAGAGCCTTGTGTTCAAGTTGGAAGGTCATTATTTATCACAACGCAAGCCCATTAGTTAGAGTTCATTCGGTTTTGTAAATTCTAAAATGAGGCTTTCAGTCTCGTATAAATGCTTTATTTGCATAAAGACCAGGGGCATCTACTACGAAAAAGGAAGATTCTCTAGTGAGTTTCAATTTGTACTGCGCGGCCGCCTTGTGATTTGTTCGCAGTCTCTTGCAATGAAGCCAAGTCGCCGCGCAATGTAATTCGAAAACTTACGTTTATCATTTTACATAAAGGCCAGGGTCTATTGATCTCGGCTAATAGCGCCGTATTAGCCAGATCTGCCGTTAAAGGGTTTCGTCGAAATCTCTCAATCACTTTTTGGAATCAACCAATGGTATTAAGGTTTGGTTTGCACTTGCGATTTTTTGTAAAACATAATTACACTACTATATAGGTGAGCTAGACCAATTCGGTCGCAAAAAAAAGGAAACCTACACTTAATTTAAGAAAGTGTTTTATCGAAAAAAAAAGCCGCTCTAACTTGAATAATATCTTCACTTTGTTTATGGAGACAAAGCGCCCTAAAAGTCCGTAAAATAGAATTGCATGTTTGTTAAAAAAGTACTTATCATATTAGTATTTCAGTTTTGCTTTAACGATTTGAGAATAAAACAAGATTGATGAAAAGCGCATTTACAAAGAAAAAAGATTTTTATATTGAAAAATCCCAAAAATTATTAAATTTCCCAATCACAATTCGCAATTCAACAATTTTCCCATACTTTTGACTACAAAAGTATGGGAACATTATCGCCATCTTAAATCGCAAACGCACAAGTGGCTCCTTCTCATTGACCTCCAGACTCCGTCGGTCGCATTTGTCAGATTTCAAACTAACGCACTCCGCCACCTCTGAAGAGCTCTCGTATTTTTCATGACTTCTGAGAAAAACATCCAGTTCATCTCAAGTTGTTCATCACTGGAGAAAATAAGATTTTATAGCAAGCCACTTACGCGCTGGTAAAAATAAAAAATAAAAAAGTTTGGTAGTCAAAGCCTAAATTCAATATTTTATTGATTCAATAAAATCACAAGGATCATGAATCACGGTAGATCACGATAGTAGGAAATACCTGAGCACAGAAAAACCTCCCATTAATTTTGAGGAAGAGTACCTTGACTGTGATGGAGGCTTATAGAGGAATATTCCAGTGTCCCAGCAAAAACCATGGTTAGAGTTTACACTAACATTTTGATGTTTTTAAACACTGTTTCAGCTACGTAATGCTTTCATTTAAATTCACTTCATTGCATAAACATTTTGCAACTAAAAAATATTGGGTCTCAAATTCTAGCTGTATTTGTTCTAGAACGCTTCATCAAATGGACTCCAGCATAATGAAATGGTCTACATTATTACTGTTATAAAAAAACTTTCCATTACTTACTTACTGGGGCTGATTATTCAATTTCCCTATGACAGGAAATCAAAGGGATAATCTACCATGCTTGAAGACTACAATGGTCTACAATCCTCATGAATTTGATTTCATTTAGCAGACCATTTTTTTTCTATAACCTAATTGCCATCCACATGTCACAGATGTCTACTTGAATACTAGCTACATTTCTTTTCTTCTGTCAATTGATAGCCAATGCTGAGTGAAGGTAATTTCCTACGATTCTTCTGAATTAGTACTTAGGTATACAGCTAGAGTTCGTTGGTAAAAATAGAGTCCAGTGTTTAGACGTCCTAGATTCACTCACCGTCTAGGCTCCTAGGCATTAGACTCCCAAATACCGTCGAAGTGACTGCATTACGTAGTCCTCAATCCTCGTGAAGAATTCTTTTGGTTCACATGGAAAATAACGATGTACTTAATACACGTAGGTTGAAAATAATGTACAGGCTAGAGCTCGACTACAAATGATCGAATTCGCTCATAGATGTGAAATTCACAAACCACTTTGCACCTCTTGATTGGTGCCGATTTACCAAAGAGTTTTTATTCACAAAGAAAATTACGACTAATACGGTGTGCTTACAATATTATATTCACAAAGTACATACATACGAAACAGGTATTATATAATTCCATTTAAAATAAAGGAATCAGTATTTCATTATGAAAAACGAATTTTGGCACTTTGGAAATGTCATGTTTTGGCGCATTTTGGTTGTACATTGCAGATTGGCACTCAAACTCTTTTAAGTGTTCGCTCATCAACCCGTTAATATATAACTAAGAAATGTGCTCACGTGCTCGTTTGAGGACAATTGTATCGTTCTATTTTCAGAGCGCCAATGCATAGTCCTGTGTATAAAATGTCGTTGCTTGGAAAGCACAGAAACCATTGTTTATTTATTTTATTATAATCTGATTTATAAGTTTCGCTTTAATGCTCCAAACATTGAAAAATGCTACTGTAGTAACTGTAACACCATCTGTAGATGTTATTAGTAAGCTCCATCTACTAACTAGTAGTTATTCTGTGTCAATGGGGGATACTTTCAGAAAATGCTCGAAGGATTTTGTATTAATTTAAGTGATATTTGTATTGTGCTGCTTTTGTCACTGAGTACCTATTATCCTCTTTATTGAAGTTTTGCGCAATTTAACAGAAATGTTATTTTTCTTTGTAAAATTTAGATAGGTTTTTGGTACGCAATACGATTATTATTCATAGAAATATAAATAAAAGTTGTTATTCAGATAACAATCATTCTAACCACAAATTCTGAGAAAAAACGATTATTATTAACGTTTCGAAACAATCCACGATATATACATAGCTAGGTACTTACTAACGCTTTTCATAATTGTTACTTTTCTTTCAATTGTTACGAAGAGTTTAAGTAAACGTATTTTTGTAAAAGTTGGTAAAACGTACGGGTGGACAAGAATTTGAATTTAAAACCTAGGTATAGTTATTAAAGTAATAAAAAATATTTTCAGTCTTATAGTCATTAATATTGATTAGTGTACAAAGTTGTAGTGGACACGTAAAAGTGGAAATAATTGCTAAACATCTGGTGGGCCATCTGCT
Organism: Gandaritis pyraliata; assembly: GCA_947859175.1. Lineage (NCBI taxonomy): Eukaryota > Metazoa > Arthropoda > Insecta > Lepidoptera > Geometridae > Gandaritis > Gandaritis pyraliata. Next base: position 9,971,310 of record OX401864.1, read on the forward strand.
TGCTACTTTTCCATATTATTTTCGCAAAGTTTTTCTTATAAAAACATGATAAAGTTTTCTCGATACCATTTTTATTTATTTTACACAAAGGGTTTCATAACTCAGTTCCAAAAAAGTTCTGAATATATGAATGCTGGAGTTCAAATTAGATATTTCCACAAACTTGTATGTTTAGATAGTTTGTTATTTTGTTTTGGAGGTCCGGACTAAAGATTCTCTCACACTGGTATAAAGAATATATAACTAAAGAGGCTGACATTCTGGTAGAGCGAATAATTTTTCTAAGATATAAGATGTAAGTAAGAAGATATAAGATGATATAAGATATAAAATATAAGAGACCTACGTCCAGCAGTGGACGAGTATAGGTTGATGATGATAACATGTTATTCACCACACATTACATATTATGTGTAATTGAAATGCGGATCATAATCGTTTAAGACCTATAAAATGTCCATCAATAGCTTCATAGAACAGAATTCATTTGTAAACCCTATTACATAAATAAATAAATAAATAAATAAATAAATAAATAAATAAATAAATAAATAAATAAATAAATAAATAAATAAATACATAAATAAATAAATAAATATTCATGGACATTTCACACGACGCCTCTGTCTGTCCAATCTGTGAACCTATCATCATCATTTATTTATTAAAAATGTCCCTGAATATTTATTATCAACCGGTATCAGTCCACTGCTAGCAGTTAATATTAAGTATTTAAGTAACATATCCTTGGTGAAAGTCGAATACCGGACAAATCGGATCCAGCAGTATCCGGGCAAAGTGTCCAGATGCAAGTCTACATCTGTTTAACAGCTGAGGACGTGACGATTCGGCAGTAGTTTATGGCCCGGACGAGTGGACGTCATCTGTGTGGATTGTGGCTAAACAGCTAGCTCACTACTTAATGCCCATATTCTTAGTTGTTACCATGAGTATATTTATATATTAATAGGATCACCAACACTGTTGTTAAACCAATAATCATAAGCCAATAATTAATAGCCAATAAGAAGTGAGTATTGTCAGTGTTGCAAAAATCAGAACTAGATGGCGCTGCTAAAAATGTACCAAACGTAGATCGCGCTGACAAAAACGCACGGCAGTGCTTCACTTAGCTGTAAGAAACTTTAAACTTGGAGAGAATATACGCAATATATAACTGTCTCGGTCGTATTATTGTGGTACTCTTCACACATAGCCTCTTCCTCTGGTTAGAGCTAGCTACCTTTATCGAGGGCACCGATCGTACCTGCTGTACATTTTGGTCCTTCGAGCCGGATACGTACGGAACGTATCACGGCAGGTAGTGAATCATTTTTACCGCGATGCCCACCCCACCTGGGCGATACTGGTAGGGACTAGGGAACCAGTCGGAAGAGGAATTCTGGCGGCAAGGGCGCGCTCAGCTTCAAGCATAAGCTTGAGCGCATTTATCAAGCACCCACGCTCAGGAGGGAGCGGGGTGTAGCCGACCAGCAGCAACCAAGCATCAGCCAGGCTGCAAGCAAGCGTCAGCCAGGCTGCAACCAGGCGTCATCCAAGCAGCATCCGAGCAGCATCCAGGCGTCATCCAAGCAGCATCCAGGCGTCATCCAAGCAGCATCCAGGCGTCATCCGAGCAGCATCCAGGCGTCAAGAGGACTCCAACAAACAGCGAGGATATTTGGTGATATAAAAAATTGGACTATTTATTTAACTTAGTAATTAGTAGTAAAATCACTTGTAATTTCTAACCTAAAATCATTCTTATTTGAACTAGTAGCATTAACTTAGAATAGTTTTAAGAAATCTGGTCAGACGGGGAACCTATGCCCGATTTTCGATTTTTGTTCAAACACTTAGAAAATTTCAGCTAAAAAATATTTGGACTTGTAAAATTTTTAAAAATTAAAAATATTTGGACTTGTAAAATTTTAAAAAATTGCATTCTATTAAACTGCGACGATGGAACAACTTTTATTTACTCAAGAAAATCTGAGTTCGAGGGTTTCGAAAGGGTTTAGCAATTATAAGAAAACCCCAAAAGAAAGAAGATCTAAACAGTTGAGTAAATTAAAACTTGAGTCATTAGAGCAGCTATGGCAAACATTTGTGGATACTCACGCCGAACTATACAAGACGGTAAATCCTGAAAAATTAAAAGCTACCACGTATGTAACAAAAGATTTGTTTGACACTACGGAAGAACTATACATAGAGTACAAATGTCGTTTAATGCAGGATTTACACGTTGAGGAAGTTGCGATGAGTGAAACAGTGAAGTCTAAGTTAGTAGATAAATCCGGGGATAAAAATGCAAATATTGCCAAATTACCCAAAATTGTGATCCCAAAGTTCACTGGGAATTATACTGAGTGGACCACCTTCCATGATCTTTTTAAATCATTGGTTCATGATACTGACATGGACAAGGTTATCAAAATGCAATATCTGAAAGGGTTACTGGGGGGAGAAGCAGAGCAGTTAGTAAGGAATTTTATCATATCATCAGCGAATTACGACAAATGTTGGAATACTCTTATCGAGCGCTATAACAATAAGCGATATCTTTGTAACACAATCTTAAAGCGGTTATTCAGTCAACGTAGTAGCAACTCAGAATCTGCATCCTTTTTGAAGGAAATATTGGACAACACCACAGAATGTATCGGTGCTTTAAGTAATCTTGGGGTAGATGTATCCACTTGGGATTTGATCATTATCTACATGACTTCATTGAAGTTGGACCCCGAGTCCAGAAAACAGTGGGAGCTTGAAAGCGCGAACATTACTGGCAACGAACTACCTAACTTTGAAGCATTTCACGAGTTCTTAACTAAGCGATTCCGGGCGTTAGAGTTCGTAGACACGGGATCCAGCTCCAACAAGTCAAGGGTTGCAACAAGATCCTTTCACGTTGCTGAAGAAGCCAATGTATCTGTAACATGTAAATTTTGTAAAGAACAGCATAAGCTCGTACATTGTAAGTCATTTGAAAACGAAGAGGTATCAGCCCGTAGGGTATTTATCGAAAAACAACGTTTGTGCTTTAATTGCCTAGGCGATGGTCACTCTGCCAATCAATGCCGGTGCAGAGTTTCATGTCGCGTCTGCCGACGTCGGCATCATACATCTCTACACTTAACGGGTGACACCGATTCAAAACCAGTAGCAATAGCAAGCAGTAATTCGTCAGCAGATAGTAGTTCAGGGGAAGAAGCACCCGTAGCATGCTTCGCATCTGGAGGAGTGGCGCCACAAAATCAAGTCTTGTTGGCTACTGCTCTCATCAAAGCTGAAACTAAAAACGGAGATACTCAGATCATAAGAGCGGTGCTTGATCAAGGATCCCAGGCATCCTTTATCACAGAAGCAACGGCTCAACACCTGGGTCTAACAAAGACCCCGGTAAGGGGAGTTATCTCAGGAGTAGGAGGAAGACATAACATTTTAGCAAAATCTAGGGTTAAACTTAACATTTCATCAATGCACGAAGACTTCCAGAATATCAAGCTGTCACTAGACGCGTACGTCTTGAAAACTATCACGACCTTACGTCCCAGCAAACAGGTAATTGCAGCAGAATGGGTTTGCAATTTACCACTAGCTGATCCAGGATACAACACGCCAAGCAGGATCGATCTTCTGTTGGGTGCTGAGGTTGTTGGTCAAGTAATGCGGGCAGGAATTCAGAAGCAGGGGTCCTTATTAGCACAACACACATCACTAGGGTGGATTTTATCGGGGGTAGCGGGATCAAATTCAAACAAGCAAGCAACGAATTTGATAGCCATGCATCAAGTGTGTGTTGAAGAGGACAATCAACTTAAGGAGTTCTGGAATCTAAAAGCAGAAACAAAAGCAAAAACTATAAAGCCAATACTTACCGAAGAGGAGACACGTCGCGAGAAGTTCTGTGCTGAAACCACCGGAGGAGATGAAGATGGGAGAAACAATGAAGAGCTGCCATGTAAACTTGAAGATCTGAAAGCAAAGGAAAAATTAGCAGAGAAGAAACTAAACAAAGCAACAGAATTGAAAGCGAAAAATGTAGGCGTTCTTGAAGATTACTTGCATCTGGATCACACGGAGAGCGTACCTGAAAAAGAAGTAAACAACACAAAAGTAAGTTCAGTGGCTGCAAGGGTTAACAATAACAGGAACGAAGTACTAACAAACGACGAGACTCTAGAATCTACAACGAAACTAAACATGGAAATGGTAAATCATCAAATTCTAGAAATAGAGGGAGATAAAAGACGAAAGGAATCAAGCAACAGCGAAGAACTTCAAGCGGAAATCAAGGAAACAGGAAAAGGAATGGATAAGGAAGATGGAGTAAAACTAAAAACTAATGAAGCAGTGAAACAATGGGGACTTACCTGGAACCGAAGAAGTGATGCTAATCAAGACACGGTGTCTCTTCCGCAGCTAGAAGAACCTGTAACAAAAAAAGTATTTATCTCAGATACATCACAACGGTCCGATCCATTAGGATGGATTGCATCTACTGTCATAGTCAAAAACATAAGCATTCAGAAGCCTTGGACATCAGAACTAGAGTGGAACGAGAAAGTGCCAAGCAAGAATTTAGAGGAATGGTTAACTTACCGTAGCGAATTACCAGTTCCCTCCTCATTGCGAAACAATCACCAGCGGACTTTCGTAGCTAACCGAGTTTCTGAAATTTTAACAGCATTAGATTCACACCAGTGGCTACACATCCGATCAAAGCAAAATCCAGCAGATTGTGCCTCACGAGAACTAGACTCTTTGGAACACGTCAACGATATCTTGTGGTTCAATGGTCTAGAAGTACTGCAGAAGAAAGAAGTAAACTATGACAGCAAGAAGAACAAAGAAACTAACATAGAAGAGATAAAGGTTCACCTTGTAAGAAACACACACAAATTATGGGAACAGTCAACAAAAAGGGATAAGCTAATCAGAGTAGTAGAACATTGTAGTCGCCATATGACGTGGAAGAAGCGAAAGAAAAACAAAAATCAAGGGTTTCTGACTACACAAAAGCAGAAAGCAGCGTTAGAAATGTGTATCAAGCAATGTCAGAAAGAAAAAAGCACGGAAAAAATAGCAGACGTAAAGAAAAGTGGGAGCGGAAAGGCAATGAAAATTAGGGGTCCCTTCAAACAAACTTATCAAAACAAACTTTTGAATCCGGACTTAGACGATAAACAAAGGTGGAGGGTAAGAAAACGGATAGACATCACATATCGAAGCGATGATAGTCTTTTCAAACTCAAAGCAGTAGAAGATTCGGTACTCGTATCAAAGGAAGAAGTGCTTCCTTATCGTTGGTTGCTTGGCCGAGTGATCACCAAACATCCCGGTCCAGACAATATCACTCGGGTTGTATTTCTTCGTACCAAATCAAGTGTCATGAAAAGACCCACCTCAAAACTATGTATTCTGCCTAACACGGCATAGCTAGCTTAGATTATAACTTAGGTTAGGTATCTGAGAATGTTAGATTGTAACAAGAAAAACTAGCAAAATATCAACTTAAAATTTTATTATGTGCATGTAACTTAACTTAGGTCAACTTGAACTTAACTAGCAACTAAACTTAACTTATTAGAACTAACTTAACTTACCGAATTCAACTTAACGTCTAAACTTAATCTACACCAAAGCTCATGGTGGGCGGTATATAAAGAACAAATTTTGTCAATTTGTCCTTAGTGGGCGGTATGTTAAACCAATAATCATAAGCCAATAATTAATAGCCAATAAGAAGTGAGTATTGTCAGTGTTGCTAAAATCAGAACTAGATGGCGCTGCTAAAAATGTACCAAACGTAGATCGCGCTGACAAAAAACGCACGGCAGTGCTTCACTTAGCTGTAAGAAACTTTAAACTTGGAGAGAATATACGCAATATATAACTGTCTCGGTCGTATTATTGTGGTACTCTTCACACATAGCCTCTTCCTCTGGTTAGAGCTAGCTACCTTTATCGAGGGCACCGATCGTACCTGCTGTACAACTGTTGTGCACAGAAACAACATTATATTCTTATTCTAGTAGTCTTATGTCTAGTACAAACACCAATTATAGGCGAACACAACATATATAGTATAGCAATTTTAGTAACTAAAACAACAAACAGCGCAATTTTGAGGTCGAGTTGGTTGTGCGCCGTTTGTTTATCTATCAGTCTCATACAAGGCTGTATCTGTATTTTCACAGACTGTGTTACACTTAATATTTTCAAAAATTGGCTAATATTAGTAGATAAATCAAAAGTCTAAGGTTAAGGAACGTTATCGAAAATTAATTTTATTAACTTTTTAGCTGTATTCATTGTATGAAGTGAGCTAGCTCTACATAACTTAGGATCGTGAGGAACTTTACTATTTCGGAAAGAGTTTGATAAGTTTAATGTGACTATCTCGACTATTCTCAGCGCCCTCAGCACCAGCACTGGAGTGATAGATAGACAATTCTTTATTCGCACAACATAAAGAATAGTGTATACAGGCGAACTTAATGCTAAAATAACATTATCTACCAGCTAACCTTCTAAACTTCGACTAAGCTATGCTTTGAATAAAATAAAAATTAACAAGCCATTTATTCTACTTCACATAGTTAAAACTACATAAATTATTTAGATTAAAAACGAGTCGTGCATATTATAATATAAAATTATATTATTCCAAAATTAAAATTAGTTTTAACTTAATTAGTTAAAGTAGGTATATCAGTAATATTTCGTCCTGAATATAATTATTTGTAATCGGTTATGATGGAAACTAGTGCTAAAGGTACCGAACTCGAGGAGACGAGGAAAAGGTGTTAAAGTTACAAAGACTTGATTAAAATGTAGCTTTGTTTCAAAGTATTATAAAGGAGAGGACAGAGACATTTCATGGCCAGTTGGAGCTCTTTCTACTTGAAAAGGTTCGGGTTCAAAACCACTGGTGTGGACCAACGGGTTCAATGCCTTTCAACATTATACTCAAACTAATATGGTATTGTTAACATCTTTGTTACTTTGAATAGGACCACGTACACTACCCCCCCTCCCTCCAGGGGGACCGATCAGGGTGACAGCGGGAGTAATTCGTAAAATGTGAACTTAACCTTAGTCATTGGGCTGCATGTTTGGCCGCAGAGTGCGCGTGTAGCTTTAGTTTCGTCTCCATTTAAATTCTATAGTAAAATTAAATTATATCGAGTTGATTGAGAAGCCTCTTGCTCAAAAGCCTAATTAACCAAACTCCAGTCAAATATCTCGTGAGTCGTGACACACAACATGACCTTCTCCATCAGCTCATAAATAAAGCCTCAACCAACACAATGCTTGTGTCAGTACTCGGTTACGAAAGTAATTTAAACTTAACGATGACGCGATAAGGTCAATATCGGCATTTGAAACTTAATTGTAGCATGCCATCGGTTTTTAGGCTACGTCAATTCAGCTGCACAGTGACTTTTCAGCTAAGTTGAAGATCGATCGAACCATAGTTGGAACTACATAGAATATCAACCGTTGTAAATTAGTAGAATCGAGCCCCGGGTTGAAAAAATTCAGCTTCAAGAGAGCAGCGAACTCAAATATGACTTTGCAAAGGTTGTTGATTTAATCTAAGAAATAAATACGTGGGTGTTTAATAGTCAAACCAAAATAGACTTATCTTATCTAAGAGTTTAATCTTCATTCAAACTAGACCTTGGATTTCTTCGATCAAGATCTCTAGACAGCCCATGGGCTCATTCTTATTGAGCCTACAAACTGGCCCACCAGAGCAGATGAAAAAAAAACCTTCAACGGCTCTACTATATACCAATGATTCGTCGATTTTTCCAATCCGTTTGTAATATCATATTAAAGCAGAAATATTTAATAGCTAATGAAGCATGACAAGGAATTAATTCGTATGTAGAAGATAAATATTTTCATGAAAATGTATGTTACGCAAATTCTTTTTGAACCAAAAATTATATTAATGGCATGATAATAATGACTGATGAAATTTAGATTTGCAGACGTACAACATAAATCTTCACTCACGGTGCCTAAGACTTCAAAATGTTCAAGATCCTTGAGTTTTATAAGGGTAGTTAAATGCACGTCCAAATATTAAACTGAACATTTTTGTAATTAGAAAACAGGACAGAAAAAGCATCTGGCCCACCTGATGTAAAGCGGTGATATGATTACTTTGTGCAGTTGAAAATGTAGATTGTGTAAGTCCATACTGCGGCTGGAAGTCTCAATGTTTTCTTTTATCGACGAAAATTTCTTTTTCAAAAAGGTTCACATAAAAAAATACTTAATCTATCGACGTGACTTCATGCCCGTTCTAGACTTCGATCGCGAGGAACTGAGACCTAGAATAACCTAAGTACTTAGTAGCTAAGATGACTCTAAATGACTCTTGGACCCGCGACTGTTCAATCTTGAATCGGGAACCTTTTGAGAGAAGAGCACATTTTCACAGAAAAAAATATCATTGGCGCACAATCCAACCATTATCTTATACGAGCAAAGCGCTATCCAAGGTGTTGGTGGAGGGTATCTGCGATAAAACCCTTGAATTTCACCAAGGTCGTTAACCCCAGTACTGCTAGATTGGCTATTGTCAATGCAGGTGGTGTCTGCTCGCAATATTGCCAGTTTAACCGACCAATATGCTTTGCTTTGTATTAATGAAACCGAACGTACCTAAACGGAATTCATGTTTTACGTCTAGTGTTGTCGTAAAATGTATAGTTTGGGGAATCTGGCCTTACTTATAAACCAAGTTTAATAACATTGAACAAAATCACCAGATGGATAGATGGTGTTGGTCCTGCTGAGTCCTGACAGAAATTCACTGTTAGCCTTCTAGATGTAGTCCACTTAGCCAGGCTTTTTTGTCTAGGCATTAGAGGTGTTTAGTTTTTAGATTCTGTCATTATTCTGGCCAATAAATCAGTTCAGAAATTATGAACAATATAAAACTAAAGGTTTTCGAATTGCGACCACGAAGCATGTGGTGATGCATTGGCATTTCCACCCAACAATGTAAAGCTCTCTGGAAATCGATGGCACAAAATTGTGGTTCCGGAAGAGAATCTGCAGGGAAAGTCTATGTCCAATAATTTGCCATTTTTGACGTTTTCTCTAGCAACTATGAGTGTCAACTTTGCTCCCGGGAGGCAGTAACTACTCAAATAATTTTGCACTCTAGAATCTAGACTCTAAAAACTAAAAATTCGTCTGTATTTCAACGCTCGCTAACCATATCAATCCTTAGCCCTCATTTAGCAAATAAAATGTTAATACCGCCCATAACTCATCCGGCCGACATGAATTACTGCATCCAAGTTTTTTCATACAATTTGGTGAAATAATTCGCCAAACAAAATGGGCGAGTACAATCGGGCCGTAAATTGTAGCGCAGGTTGTGGGGGGAGGGGTGGAGAGGGGTAGGGGGGGTAGGGGCACAGTCTCGAGGGAAATGTGCGGAGCGAACGCAGTGACACAACTTAGATTCGTATCTGTTCGAGCTCTTTAGAACAGTCCTGATTCAGTGAGTTCTAAAACGGGTATACACAGGGGTTAATAAAATTAAATTAGAATAAGTCTTAGGTTTATCAAGTGAGATTTGCGCGATATCGATCACGTGGCTTTTCCGCTACGCTTTTTATGTATAAGACGTTTTACGTGAACGCCTTCCTTGTCACCTTTATGAAAACTAAAATAAAAATTATTTGTCAAACATACTTAAACATCTTTTTTACGTAAGTACCTAGCTAGTTTTTGCCCTAGCATGAAGTGTGTTTTAGGTAGGTAGTCACATTAAAGATGTGCTTAAGTATACTGTGTTCAGTGCGCACCGCTCGATTATGGTCCGAAACAAAACAACTCGTTTTAAGGAGGCCGGAGTGACCGTTACCATTTGAACAACAAACCATTTGTACCGTTACGCTGTAGGTATTTCAGTAATTTTCATCAACATCGTCATTCGTAGTTCCATATTCCTTGTTCAAACAAGGTACGAACGTTAGGTATCAAAACCTTTGTGGTTTTCATCTATGAATGTAATGTTACTTTTATCGCTCCATTTGGCTTTGCAATTAGTTGACGTGTGTGTGTCTGTGTTTGTGTGTGTGTGTGTGTGTGTGTGTCTGAGGCATCGTAGCTGCCGAACGAATGAACCGATTTTGATTTTGTTATATGGTTCGTGTACAAGGCACAAGTCGTGTGACTTAACTATGTTTTTATGATTTCGAAATCAGATAAGTATACAAGGCAAAAACTCACTAAAATGAAAGAAAATGCATTTTTTGCTCCTGATAAATTCATTGATAGTTTTAAAAATTATTCTCTAATGCTTTCACGGCGATTAAAATTTATAAAAAAACTAGCAACCCGTCTTTTAAAGCCATTAAATTAAAACGCTAGCTGAGCTGAGCCGGCGCGGCGTCGTCGTCGGCCGACATTTATTGGTTGTCGGACCGCGATTTGCCTTGCTAATAGAAATTAACCTAGCGGCAAAAACTTGGAACACCTTTGCTTAAATTATCTTGCATAATTTGGCGTTTTGCATCTATTGAAGATGATTTATACAACAGTTGGACCTTCTATCCACGATGCTTCTATGGACACTGTGTAGTACCTAGAGTCTTCCCTCGGATGGAGTAGGCTTGGCTCGCACCTATCATCTCAGTTTTATTGGTCTTATCCTTGTTATCATGAACATTTCCTTGTTGAAAATTTTGCTGCACAGAGCACGGTGGGGTTGTACGCAAGAACGTACTTTTGTCGAAGGAACTCAGATTATGTACCTTAGCAGAAATAGAACAGACTGCTGTATAAAAAACAAGAAATACTTACCTATAACTATTTAGAGTCCATTCTATACAGTCCTAAGTTCTACAGTCTGGATGTCTACTAAACGATAAACAAAAGATTGTTTTATCGTTTTTAGTCACATTGCGTGACGATGACGCGATTGCTCCACAAATGGCCATGCACGACGCACACGGCGGCCACGTAGTGTAACTCTAATGACTGTTACAAATATTTGCCTATCGTTTTTGATGGTAGATACTCTGTACACAGGCAGCCTTAGACCGATGGCCGGACCGCATTGGATTTGCCTTGCAAATAGAATCAACTGCTCAGCCAAAAGAACCTTGGTAATTTGTTCAGCAAGAGTTTTGAACTTTGGTTCTTTAAGCCCATGGAGAGCTTTATCAATTATTTATCGAATCATTAATTCAGAAAATCTAATAAAAAACTTACCTGTGCTTTTGAGTGAAATTACGACCAGGCATTCTTAAGGTTGAATGAAAAGTGAGGTTAGTTGAACCAAGCCTACCCTTCTTGCTTCTTGCCAAGTGGACATCATTCTAAAATTGTCACTTATAGTGCATCCACATCGCCCGGCGCGGCGGCATTGCCGGCGGCTTGGTAACAAGCAGGCAGCCGTTGTCGGTATTATGTCAACAACACAAAGCCGGCTCATGCCGCCGCCGGGTTATGTGGATGTAATTAGGAATAGATTAGCATGCAATTTTGATTAATTCCACGGTCGACTAACCTTCACACTATACAATTCCTATCATAATCTTCTTCGTGCTTCTCGGTCTCCAATATTCTATTCTCTAGTGACGACTGTAGAATTTCAACTTGGCTCGAGTAGCTGGTACTGTAGATATTATCCACCGCAAAAATGTTGTATTTCCTAGCATCTATTCAAATTCAAAAGCCTATCCCTTTTATCCCTTTATTATCCTTCAAAATCTCAAGGATCTCAGCATGTATAGTTAAAATGGTTTATTTTAGGAAATATTGGTTTCTTCGTTACGCACAATATGTAGGTAAGTACGTATCGCTGGGGGCGGTTAGCAACAATACCTACAAGAACATAACGAAGTATCTACCTACGTACATTATCCTAGACGTAACTATTTTCGATACACGAGTAGGTAAGGGTTGGCGTCCACTTGAGCGGAACCAACGACCTTGTCATTGCATTTTACTATAAGTGAAAACTCTTTGTTTTCCCATAAAATAAAAATAAAATAAAATTTTTGTCGACGGATTTTGCTGGCAGACACAAAATTGAAGATTTTTTTACAATGCTTACTTAATAATCAGAAACACATACATTATTCAATTATGTAATGATATCGAGTAAGATGAAACTCACCACCTCCAAGCATCATCTGCCAAACAATGGTGAGTACTTAAGAACGATATTTTATTAACCCTCCTTTTGCTCAGCGGAGTCGAAGGCGTTTTGTCTAGCTTTGAAGCTAATACGATACATACTAAGTAGTTAGGTTGCGATGCCGTGCGCGCACATCTTTATCACCTCAAATGCCAGTTCGAATAAGAACTTTATCTACAACATAAACCGATAACACAATGGGTTAACTTCCTTAATTTACTACTGTAATTAGTCTAAATAATACATAGCTACCACTTAACTCATCAACCACAGCAAAATGAGCTCTACTTCTGATACAGCAAGGTTTAATATTGTGTGATAGATATTAATAGAAGGTAAGAAGTACAAAGCACATTGATGAAAATTCGCGTCAGTGTAATTTGAGCCATGTTTTTGAGCGTTAAGGTTGAGATTGGATTGTGGATGGTGTGTTAAGGTTGGGTCGAGTGCCCAGCGGGCCCATAATGTGTGCATTTCGGACCCTAGCGTAATTTACCTAGTGAGCAAGTTTTTGTCGTGAGCAAACCGTTTATTTTTAGAGGCGCTTATTCTCAGGCAGTGTGCTGTACAAGGACGAAATTAATATTACATTCAGACATCCTTTCATCCGACCAGAAATATTGTAAAGGAAAGGAGAGAACATTTTGAGGTGGAATAAAATTAAACGTGCTTAGGTCGTCGTCGTTCCTATTTGACAGTGTGTCCTGATCATAATTTGTACCTTATGAGCTGGTAATAATTATAACCTTCTTGGACACACTTTTTAGGAGATCCAAACAAACAAACTCGTGGTGATTTCTGGTATTATATAATTTGGCACTAATAAACTCTACGCAATGTAAGTGTAGGTAGATTTTGATGACGTGATGATTGGTCAAACTCAGCTGAAGATTAGCAGTTCTAGACCTGGGTTTTATTTGAATACCTCCAGAGTGAGTGAAAATGCGTGCGGAAGCTAGTAAGAGACATAATTAATTTCATGTATTTTTTAGAAACTGAAACACAGCTTATTCTTGTAAAAGTTAGAGAAATATACAGTCGTTCGAGCTTTGCAGGTGTGCATGACGTAAAAAGTTATATTTAAGCTTACCACTCCGGAGGTAAGTACCGTTCCTTGCATATTACTTAATTTACTTGACGACGTGGCCTAGCGGGAGTTAGCCTGCCTGCTGAACCTAAAGTTGTGGGTTCGAATATTCGCGCAGCAAAGATGTTGAGAAAAAGTAGAAGCATAAACTGAAAAAATTAAATTATGTTCTAAAAATGGTGATGATGTTCACTTTTTTTATAAAAAAAGTTTAAATCGTGTTTCTTGGAAGCTTAGTAATGATCAACTTCAGCCTGATGATGACTATTTTGTGAAATACCCTGATTGTAATAGCATAAACAAAATTGGGAAAAAAAGAAATTTGTTACCTTTTATTAATTAAATTGGGATATAAAATAAATATACAAATATAATAGAAGGAAATGAAAGACGCGGCTCAACTGAGCTTCTGTTTTAATTTTTGTTTTTAAACGTAAAAAGTTTAATTTGTATACAAAAACCATTCACCGTCATCTCAGAATTACCTCAAAGACTTTCCGTAAAACAGTAATTTGGTTGTTTCTAAATAACAACAAAAAATGAAGTTTCCGAACTAAATAAACAGCGAACAATAAACAGAGCTTCGAAACAAATAATTAAATTACTTGTGGAACAATCCCGTATTAAATTCCGGTACCAAAGTGTAACAAAGTTTGCTTTTGTTTATAAGATCATCCTTTACTACAGTCTCGCCGGCTGATTGCGTACCTCGCGACATCACCACCAAAACGCAATTGATTTCCGCTGAGTACCTAATTTTTTAGCCTTGACCGTGCGGTTTGATTTTTTTTAGTTGATTTTATTTCAATTTAAAGTAGTAGACTACTGAGTTTTAGGATTACGTGTGAAAAACAGGTGACAGGCGATAAGCTAAAAGCAAAATACGATTATTTTTACTGTGATGTGACCAATCGTGTAACCTCTGTTGTTGCTGTTGCCAGTGCTTTATCTTACGTAATAAGCCCGCTGAAATAAAACTCTTTTATAAAGGACATTTTTTATTAATCTTCAAAGAGGAGGAATAAGACCGTGTCGGTGAAATTACACACCCATAAGGTTTTATTATGTAAGGCTCATCTAAGGAGATCGTTTTATGAATGAGGAAGATGAAAAAAAAAACAATAATGCTGGTATTTTAGTAAACACTCTCAAAGTGCTTTAATGATATTTTTTAAATTGAGTACCACCTATATTTTGACAATCTGCGTAAAAGGTTTTTTGTGTTAAATGTAATGGATTTGTGTCTGAAGCCTCTTATAAGTTCGGATACCTAAATTAAAGTTTAAAGAATTACACTCTTGCAAAAATTTGGCCGAAATTGTGCCATTATGTTATGGATTTATCTCAGACTGCTTTTATCTTGTGTACCACGTAAACCTATTGTATAACTGATGGGCTAAGAATCATTTTATTTCGCCACCACTTTTTTTACGACTCTGGTTACTGGTACCGTTGATGATGATAATGCCAATCTTTTTTTATCGTCGCTTCGAAATGAGGAAAAACATGGAACTATTACAACACTATAAGAGAGGTACCATCAAATCTCCCCCATGCTTACTAAAGCACCGCTCATGTGCCTCTCGGTAGGGTATCTTTGTCTTTTTCCTATGAGAGTAACATTTTTAGAGCTGTTCAAATTACATGATATTTAAAATTGCCTATCAAAAGTAATTACATTCATTAGTTCGTATAAGTTAGTGGGCAACACTTGCAACAAAAAGAGATGACAACTGATTTTACTGCCATTTTGGCTAACGCAGCTGTAGAAGACCAATATGTATAAAAAAGTATTCATTACAGTCATTTCCCAGATGAATTACTATAGTACCAGACTTAGGCTCTATTATTTTCGAAAAGTTTAATACTAGTGGTTACCATGCCCATGATGTCTAGGCCACTTTTACAAAAAAAAACCTATCGACTTACCTAAGCGAGATGTATAGTATTTCCTCTCATCGGGTACTATCTCCGGCAGCGACTGAACGATCCAATCAATCAGTTTGACGGCACCTTTCTTATCACCGCCGAATGTTCTAATAAATGTTATAACGCCTTAACGTAGCTATTGCTACGCCGTAGGCTGTAGAGCTTCTACGCCGTAGAACATCTATTCAACTAAGCTGTATGAAGATTGGTTTTTTGTTTTTTTAATAATGATTTGTGGACGAGTACGAACCAGAAGATGTATGGAGACTATGAGCTGGTAAAATTGTACAAATGTTGAGATTGTGACGGATGGAAATGGCTTAAATCATTTTTTGGTGCGCGCGTGCTCGGGTAGGTAATCCAATAGCATATGCGAAGAGGTAACTCCTTGATTTCAGGCGGGCCATTTCCTTTACTATTCTGTAAATTAAAACTACTTTCATGTGAACAAGAAAATTCATTATACTAAAACTTTTAAAAGCAGTTAACTGTCAAAACCACAATTATAATGACAAAAAAAAAAGTTTATTATCCGAGAGCTTTCAGCGTGCGATGAAAGAAACTGAAAATGGTAATAGTTGCAGATTTTATGTAACTCCGTTAAGATGGAGACGAGCTTATCTTGTCTTTAGCGCTTTCAGTGTTGCCGCAGAAATAAACCAGAGTTACCCGAACTTGTTTTAAACCAGCGATTGACCACAACTTAAATTTCTTTTTTTCTTAATTTCAGTAACTATTGCTGAATGGCATCTACGATCCAGTAGGCGAACCTGACATTTTTAAAATGGTGAGGAGTATTTGGATGGAAAAGGTCAAAAAATGGTTTTTGTTGACAAAAGTTCCTAAGAGGTTTTTTTGTAAGATACATTGTATATGAAAAAAGATTCATTTTCAATTATTTTCTCGTAAGCATTTCAGAAAGGTCACATTATTCACAAGTTTTATCATAAACTTTCACAAAATATAAAATTTTGATTTCCAGTATCTTTTTATAAGCTAAAAGCATTTCTGTATCACGTTCAATTTGATTGTAAAAGTTGGATATTCTCAAGTCCACACTCCTTTGAGCCGCGTGTTTCGTTTGCCGGATTATTCCGTGAGATGGCAGCACTGACAATCTGCGCGCTGCGTCGCCTCGCGTCGCTGCTGATTCTTGCAATAACGCGGACCGGACTATGCCACAGTCTACATCTTACTTACTTACACACTACTAAGCATTTCATTTAAAAAAAGTCGTCAGAATCTCTTCCTAGACGGAGATCGGCGGTTACTTAGTCTGGAGCCTTAGTGTCCTTTTGTATTATATCAAAAATCTTTTCGTCAAATTCAATTTTTTTTTATTATCATCGATGGCTCCATAACAGGACGAGAATAAACAGAAATCCCAAAACATAAGGATGATCTTATTTTAATATAGTACAAGTACCTTTGGTTAAATAATTATGGAGTATCGCTAAGTATAACAAGAAAACGAAATCTTTTCAGGAGGTACTCGGGGTAGTCGAAATATTATAGTTGACATACCTACACCCATATTATGCAGTATTTGGTATTCTATCTTGTAAGACAATCATGTCTTTTATTTTTCATAAAATATCTTACACTCGGTTTGAGCCAGCCGACCTCAAACAGACTGTAACCCAGTCCAAACGAGATTAGCCTGCGCCGCCCCCCGCGCCCCACAGGGCATAAGGGGGCGTGAGGGGGCATAAGGAGCTGAAGGGGCGTAAGAGACTATCGGACATGAAATTAAATCAGACTCGGCGAGAGCCGTGATATTCTTTCCCTAACGAAGCGGCTAATATGCACCATTGTAAAGGGTGTTGTAATCACAGTTTTGCTTGTGAATTTCTTGTTTAGATTTTCTTGGAGATGGTTTTATTTTTAAATATTGGCCTGAGAACTGAGGATTTTGAACTTAAGTGAAGGATTATTTATAATAATACAAACAAAAGAAAAGTACGACTAATACAGTATTTACAATATTTATAATTATATACAAAATACACATGAAACAGTTGAGCTATCTACAAACCGTTGCAAACGATACATAAAGTAGGTATAAGAAATCAGATAGAGGTCTACCTAGGGTACCTAGATTTAATTTACTTCGCATAACGAGTTTATGAACTCTGTGTAGTTTTTGTTATGACTTTGGATTTCGGAATTAAGTGGTCTAGACCAATAAATATGAGTATCGAATTTTAGTTTGTATTTTTAGCATAAACATACGCACTTAAAATAAAATATAAAACAATAAAAATAATGAAGAGAATTGAGCAAAATAATATAAAAATAAATAAATAAAACAAAACATTCGGAACAATGCAACGTGCGCCTTCAACCCAAATAGCCAATAAAGTAAATTCCTGTTTCCAAATGAACGAGTTGAATTAGTTTCAACGTCCCCCTATTTGCATCAACCAGATGACCTACTCCACAAAATGATGTGCAAAAATTTCTGAACTTCGAGTTACATTGCACTGTAACGTGGTAATTTTCCGCAGTCGTATTGTTGCCGCCATACATTTCGCGCAGTGTAACTCAAAGCAACCATCCGAATCTTCGCGTATAATTTTTGATGGGTAGGTTTTCAACCAGAAAGAGAGATTTTTCGAAAACAGACGTCCATTTCCCCAAATTGCTTTTATAATTACAAAGTTGTTCTATTTGATCAGCACACGCAAACGTCTCTAAGCGAATTAATATCAAAAATGTATGTAATTTTTTTTTTCACTTCAGGTTTTATTGATCAAAACAATAACTATATACAAATACTTAAGAAAATAGCATTTTTAACAAGAAAAAACTATGTAAATTGTAGTTAAGTAGCGTCAACATGGTGCGGCGCAAGCGGACGCACTGCCACACAGTATAAAACAGTACCAGTAGTATAACTTCCTACCCATTACTTCATATCTAAAAGCAGTGCCAAACGTTGCACAAAAGAGTAGATTTTATTATACTCCGTGATTATTGTCGTCAAGAACCATTTCTGCGGTAAAAAGTTCATTGACAAAGGGAAACCATAGTACAGAGCTCTAGGTACTATGTGTATTTTGGTTATAAAGTAAGTTATTCACATTTAATTTGAGTTCACGTACTTCAATGATCTTGCTTTGAAGTAAGTTCACTGCCACGATATTTGATCATTTGGCATTTGGCAAGCAAGTGTCTTTAATTCTTGGGATTGTGTTACGGAATTGATTGAAAATTGAGGCTAAATTACAGCACTGTATTTACTTACACTGTGGCATGTTAATTGAGTTTTTATTCTCTTTAAAAATTTTAAAAGTAACTCGAGGATTTGAATTTTTATTATGGTAACCGAACTTTTCTTCGTCATTCAGTAGCTACTATTTCTAAGCAAAAATATCATTTCTATTTACATTTTACATCACATTCCTCCAAGTCTTCAAATAAAGTATGTACGTTTCCCGCCGACGTCGGCGAAGGGCACGCTGACGCTGACGCTGGGGCAGAAAAGTGCAAGAGTTTAATTAAGACGAACGGGGCTGGAATAAATTACGGTCTCAACTTAATGTCGTTGGTGAAGCGATTTGCATTCGCAGCGTCATCGCCTACTGGGGGCTAGCACGGACCAACCTGACACTTGCCGCGTTACGTAAACCTAACGTACTCGTGTCATACATATTGCGCGTCAACGCAAACTCGACAGCCGAACGTTGCAGCGTCACCGCGCAGTGTATCTCGGATACGCTACCGTTACGATACGTTTACGATTGTCACATTTATTCGGGCTGAGGTCTCTGGAACGAGCTTCTCGGACCCTAAAGAGGTAGAGCGAAGTAACATGGGGTACAAACGGAGTGACAGGGAAAAGTGGGGGTTAAGCTCCTTGGAATTTATAAAACATGATTTGGATAATTTTACTTGACAATTATTAATAGAAAGGTTAATTGTATCAATTTTATTTAGGTAAGTATTTATAAAAGAAGTAAAAAAATGTGAATTCTTAAGTATTTTACACGTTTTACAGGTTTAAAATATTCGTATTTAGACACCCTGTAAATGACAATTAAGGTTATTCATTCAAAACGCGAGAAGAAAATTACTATATTTTTTAAAAAGTTAATAAAACATTTGTGAATCACAAAGACTAAAAAAAACTTAAACGTTTGAACCAGAATTTTTATAGAAAAGATTTTTGTATTAATTACTTTATAGTTTCGAATTATTATACGTTTTGAGCTTAAATTACTTTTATTAAAGTAATTTCCAAGGATACTAAACCTCAAATCCAAGACTCGCAATGAGCGCTGGATCAAATCTAATTACTGTACCATTAGCATTACCACAGGCGTCACTAGTAAACTCGCTGGCGAAACGAACACCACAGAAAAGTATGCTAGAACGTTCTTCGATTGCTAGAAAATAGAAAACGTCTAGTGTATAGGATTCGAATAAATGATTTATCGTTAGAAGTGTGATATCCAATTTTTATTAATATTCTCTACCGATTTTAAAATATCAACTTTGATAAAGAGCTTATTTTACACTCAACTACCGTTCGTCCGTTCGTCCCACCACTAGGACGAAGCCTAGTGGGACGAATAAGAATTAACAGGAGCAGTATATAGGCCGACTAGGCTGAGTAAGTAAAAGAAAGTTAGTCTATATGATCTAGAATTGCTCAATCTGTTGAAAAAAATTATTATGAGACTAAAAGCTTAACTTAATCTCCTTGAAAGGCTAATAAATACGATTTTAAGTGTTCCTAAATCGTGCCCCATCCTATGTAATGTAGCGTCGCTAAGCATAGGTACATGGATACTGACTGTACTATAATACCTACCTATTGGCTTCTGTTTGACTATGTGTTACCACGATGTAACCGGTTGAGATGAAATTATACAACTCTAGGCAACGATAAGATCATTGTGTTCGGAACTAGATCTTAAATAGATGTAGTCTGTGACCTGCTTACATGAGTCTACAAAATGTGTTTTGTGTAACGAAAAAGTTTTCAATGTAAAATAGTATAATTTCTCTTAAGTTTTCTGGTAGAATCGCTGATTAGCGCCCACTACACCTATACTAATTAAGTTTTTTTACGTTTTTGTAGTCTCTAGGTCAAAAAATGAAATAAAAATACATTTAAAGTTCAAAAATTAATACTGATTAGTGCAAATTACTCTAGAATTGTCGCAAAACCTTTGTGTTTGTAAGTATGATTGAGTACCTATACGGCACTCGAGCGACGCACCGTGAGTGATTATAGGGCGTCTTGCACCAGAATCGCTAAACGCGTTTAACTCTTAAATAGTATTTAGCGAGTTGTCAAATACATCAGATTTAAATCTATGTAACTGTTAAATACGTTTAGTGATTGTGGTGCAAGACACCCTTAGAATGTGTAATATTGTCGCGGCGGGGCGCGGCGCGGCGCGGCGTGATTGCGATGCGATTCAATTACTGAGTTTTCAGCCGCAGATCGAATTTCTATCGAATCACCAAATTACGGGGATATTGAAATTATTTGAGGTATTTCGCGATGCGTGCTCCAATTTGTACAACCACGCCTCTTCATTTTGGTAGTTAAGCGGCCGACTACCCTTCAGGCTGCTTTGTATAACAGTTTTGGTATAATTTTAGGACATAGTCTTGAAGTGCGATCTGATCCGCAGACCATAACAGGTTTTTACTAAAAAGTGTTAAAAATCTGCGCTTCTGTCCCGCTTAAAATTTCTTGAGATTATTTATTTAGAGCTTAGTTGTACAAAAACTAATTTGAAATTGCATGTACTTACTATTAGGTAAGTACTCATTCTTAATTTGCTTAAAGGGATTGAGAACAAACTACAAACTTTAAAAAATATTATTTTTAATTGAAAAATATAAGTGCAGAAATACCATCCCTCTACTGTTATTTATAAATGTCAAAGTTTAGATGTTTGTGTTTTAATCACAGTGTAACTACTGGTCCGATTTGGATGAAACTTGGAATATATTATAGTTTGTAGCCTGGATTAACACATAGGCTACTTTTCCCGCTTTTTTAAGGTTACATGTTTTTTTTTATGGATGAAGTCGCGGGTAACTGCTAGTGTAAAATAGTTTAAAACTAGCTACAATTCTAACTTATAGAAACTGTTTTCAAAATTAATTCTCAAAATGTTTACATTAGGTACTAAAATATTATAAGCGATTTATAATAACGTGCAAAATAATGACAACGAAATTATTTGGCGTCTCGCCATGCAGCTCACTCTGTCACAACATTGGCTAATGAATGCGAATCTATCAACCGGCTTTGTGCCTACTGTTGTTCATTTGATGTAGGGTGTAAATATCAAATCGATCGCTAAGAATTTTCATTTGAAGTGGCAGTCGGCAGGCCATGGCTTGCAGATCTCACAACCGCTACGACCAATGATTTTATATCTAAAAAGGCTTTGGCTACGAATAAAAGTTTTCCATTGACAACTACAAACCAGACGGCGAAGTGTTTGACAGCCCCTGATAGACCTACGAAATTGTTAAAATTTCGGAAAGTTGATGGATAGAGAAGGGCTAAAAGAGTTTTTTTTTGAAATCTATAAGAGGCATCTATGGATCTATGGATATATTTATAATCTATGTAGTGGATTCTACAGGCTGATGATGTTGACTATAGATTTTAAGTAGGCTATTAGTTTTCATCGCACAGCCTTTCCATAGAATCGAATTACCTATTGAAATAGATATTATTGTTGTATTAACAACAAATAGTTATTCTCATTGGTAACTGATAACAGAGTATCATTAGTTTGTGGGAATCTCACAAACACGCAAATATAAACCATAAACACTTTGCAGTAGAGCATAATTTTGAATGCGAATTACTGTTTGATTGATACATTGGAAGTGGGTGGTGTAATATAACGGGATTCTATCACAAAGCGAGAGAATTCACATTTAAACTGAGATCGATATTATTGTATGTATGTAACGGGCCGAGTACATGCAGACTCTCTCGTCATCGATGGACAGAGTCACACAATGAGATGAATATAAATATAATATAATTAGACAGAAAACTCTTTAATGATTACTTCCATACTAAACACAGGTTCACAAAGGTTGAAAGGTAAAGTCGAAACGAACATACAACATCGCATTGCTCGCACGAGAATTTTACTCGCGTGCAATCTGTTAAGTTTAACTTCTAAAGGATAAATTATTTTTTTGCATAATATAAAAAAACCCACTACTGGGTTGCTCTTTTTGTATACTTTAAAAAAAGATTCATAAACTTCTTAAGTATCAACTCTTAAAATTTGATACACGTTTCAAAGTCTTTTAAACGCATTTTCCCAAATTGTTCAACTTAATATAGTCTGATTTTCGCCAAGTTATAGAGCAATAATGTGAGATACAGTTTTTATACAACTATAACTAGATAACATATCGCATTTCAATCGTAATAACGCAGAGATAGAGCTAATAAAAGCAATGACCCGCCTTCGTATGGTTTCCATCTATTAGCGAACTCGATACAATACTATTAGACCAGCTACTGACTGTCTGTTACGAAATTATTAAGCCTGCTATGAAACGTAAAAAAAAGTTTTTTTTACTTAGCTAACAATTTGCAACGGTTTGTAGATAGCTCAACTGTTTCATGTGTATTTTGTATATATTATAAATATTGTAAATACTGTATTAGTCGTAGTTTTCTTTGTGAATAAATCTCGCTTTACTGCGGTTCAAATTTATCGCGCGTTGATGTCTCTTGTAATACTTTAGAAGCAGACTAGTCTATTGAAAATTTTTACAACTATGAATTGGTCCAGAAAAAACACAAAACCATTACAACCATAATTCGTTCGAGCTTGGGTAAGCTTGCAGTATAATAAATTAGCTACTTATAATTATTTAGCATGAAGAAGTCCATGCTGGACATATATAGGATCCCAATACATTTTTTGTCAACACGTTCAACGTCGTCGGTCCATCGGTTTCGGGATGTCTCTATTGCTTTGTTTTTCGAATTTCTAACATATCTATGGGTTAGAAATTTAATTTACCTTTACAAGCAAAGTCGCGAGTGCTCGCTATCTCATGATCCATCTAAATCAAATTACAGAGGCGGTAAATCCAAATCAAAATGTTGTCTCTTTCACTCCTATTAGAAAGGATCCGTTAAAGCGGTCGTACATTGAAGTTAGGGGTACAAAGTAAGCCGCGCTTACAACATAAAATGTTGTCTATTTTTAAACTACAAAGTAATGAGCTAAGAGGTTTATTTACTAAAGTAGTCCTCACCAAGTGTATAATAATATCATTGGATTTTTATAAATTTTAATAATGGCTATTGTGTTTAGAAAAAAGTTCTATGAACAAGTTCTTGCTAGGTTTATAAAAGAGAGTCCAAAAGCGGATTTTTTTTTGATATTTAAAAATAATACGTCTGCAAAGCACCAAATTAAATCCCGCATGATTTTGTAAAGCAATTTCGTATGAAGCTTAGCTTATACAGTCGTTTTTACGTGCGCTTTGGCGAATTTGAATTTTATGAAGCCTCTACACGGCAATGAGCTGAGCCGTTATAAGTGTATTGGGGTTTATTGTGGCGTTTACGGCTCGAGCCGGCGGCGGCTCCGAGCCGCGACGCGATTGTGGAAAACGAGGCGCGCGGCTCTGACTTACGCTACATACACTTTACAACAACAATGTTTAAAATACCCATACAACAGCATTGAGAACCTCCTCAATTTTTTGAAGTCAGTTAAAAATACAAGCAATGGAAATCATTTTCAATTTAGTTTGTACTTATCGTGTGTTTAGTTTTCCTATCCTAGAATCAAACTTAGAATCAAAATCATAACAATTTATTGAAAAATCTTTTGATAGACTATAATAAAAGAACACCATAAAAAATAATCAAATGTGCGTCTCGCCTATCTATAAAAGTAGAATTGATTCGGAAGCCACACGACGCTGTACGAAGGAGTGCGTGATGAGGACTTTAGATTAAAAAAAAACTAGTTAATATTCTACTGCCACATAGCTGCACTGAAGAAGCCTTATGGTCGCGATCCACTGGATCAACGACTGTGATTTACCTGCACAGTCATTTGATTGGGTTTTACATTAATAAGTTACGTCCATATCAGAATACCCATGTAGTAAAATGGTGTATTAACAAAACGGTAAAAGCAACGGCAGTCAGCTCGACTGCCGAACATTGGTGTGTCACTGCGCAGTGTATCTCAGAGGTATTCGCGCTGAGGCCTCAACTGGTTTTATCGCAAGTTATCTCCTTTCCCAATGTGTGAACTAATTTGCGTGTGGAAATTATAGGAATAACGCCAAGCATCGTTGAACCGCAGAACCTCTCACAATTTAATCTAATCTTTGATAACACTAACTGAAATTAATTGAATTAATTCTGCAACCGAAATTATTATTTACGAGTACTTATTAGCTTCTATTAAACATTGTTTGATCTATCAAACAATTTAATCGGAAAATTACATTAGGCATCGTTAAGATTATGCCTCTCAATGATAATGACAAATTCAAAGTCAAAGTCAAAATGTCTTTATTCAATAAAATCACAAGGATCATTTAGAATCGTCTAACTATTACTTTGATTAATAAAAAAGTGGAACAGATGATAATAGGCCTTGCAAATATCCCTGCCCAGTCGCACGAAAAAATTGCTGTAAATAGTTTTTTTGGAACTTACACCAATCTCATTGGATTGCATCTCAAAACGTCGACAAAAGATATTGAAAACGTATTTTAATGGACGTCTAACGATCTCCGATCTCCAATTATTCCGAGAAATAGCTTCAACATGTTTTTGCATTAATAGAATGAATTGTTTATTCAACTTTGGGATTAACTTTTAACAAAGCTCGATTTGAATAAATACAGACTGTTTATGATTAGTTTATCTCAATCAATCACATGAATGTGAATATTTTAAAGGACCCTAAATTATTATAATATCTAAATATGGTTTTGTTCAAAATGTGAAAGATTTTTCATATTTATTTTACGAAAATATGTAAGTATTGGTTTTTCAACAAAATGTGAACGTATTTTTTGTGCTTCAGATGATCACTAGATTGTTCGCTCATTTTATTACAAACACCTCAACACTTATAAAGTATTTTTCATCACTTTTGTTAAAAATACGCTGAAATATCAGAAGCATGTTCACATTGTTCATAAGCCTTTTATTCCACAAGATTTAAAACGTCTCTTTCGAAAAGTTCCAAAAAAGATAAATCATTTACACAGAAACTTAATAATTCAGCCATTATGTCTCGCGCAGACTTTCCCCTTATCCCCTTTTAATTCGGATACCTTATTCCTACTTCACGCCGCATTAGGGGATTGTTACACTTGCGATTTGCCAACATGTTTCATGCCAGGTGATATGGTGTACATACTTTTACCGAAAACACCATCACACCGAGGGACTAATTCCACTAACGAACTTGTCAGCTGCTGTATTTTAAGATCTGTTTTAGGTTATTTCGTATTCGACTAACAAACTTTTATAAAAGTTAGCAAAATCAAATCATAATTTTTTATCGGTTTTAACGTACCTAGCTGCCCGATGATTTTTCAGATCGATCGAACCGTTGTTGGCACTGAATGAAACACGCAGCGTGTTTCGTCGTCACATTTTGTAGTTGCGACGTAAATTGCTAGTGTAAATCTGCCTTTAAAAACCTTTTTAAATCCACCATTTTTATTCACATCACACTTAAGCTTTGATATTTTTGTATCATCATTTTTTAGCAAAACATTTATCTTTTTCCACAATTAAATATCGTGCTTGTTCGGTGTGAGATCAAACCTAAACCTAAGGCAGAACTAAATACCTACACCTATTTAGCTCTGCCTTAGGTTTTGGTTTGGTATGAGTTGACAGGCCCCCGCCTGTCAACTTATTCGTCTTGTCTACACCAACTTTATTCTAGTTAAATTGTAACACCATCTTAAAACGCGATGGTATTGTATAAAATCGATTTAGAAGGCTGATGGCACCGCATTGAGAAACAGAGTTGAATGGTTTTCCAAGAACACGAATGGGCAATTGGCAATTTGATTCAGATTGCCAGTTGCATTCGGCGGTGCATTCAACCGTGCACACAAACTCAGCATTGTGTGTTATGTAATTCGGGGAAAACGGAATGGTGAAGGAATTTTCCTTTTGTATGTTCCGCTTTGATCTACCCGATAGGGTCCGCGTTTGAACCCTTAGCTTTGAGGGGACTACCACCTGTCTCTGACGTTATCACCTCACTAATGAGTTTGTGTTCGGTGGGTAATTGAGCCACTCGCAAAGCTTATGTAGTTTGGTGACTTGTTAGGAAATCAAACAAATTACCCTCATCTAGCTGCGTCATGCTCTACGAAGCCTAGTTTTAAAGCTCTTTATAAGTCAAAGCCAAGTAATTACTTATTTATTAAATGATAGCAAATTATAGCGTTTCATATACAATTGTCATAAAGTAAACTCTATTACGACCAATGAAGGTAATATGCGTATTCATTATTTTTGAAAATAGTGGATCTAACTAAGATATAACCTGGGGAAATTAAAACTAGGTATGAAAACTACCAAAAACCTACATAAATCTTGTATTTTAAGTTCAAACTGATATAATAACATTAATTTCAGCTATCTGTCAGCACATAAACTACGAGCAATCATCCAAACGATCCAATTTACGAAGATCAATAGCCATTACCGCACTGCTATATAAATTTATCGCATTAAGCGGCACAAAACCGCAATGACACCGAAACACGTCGATGTCGTAGATCGCCCGTCGACAAGCTGAACGACGATATTGCCGGCCACTGCGAATTAGGCCATATTGACGCAGCTTGCGCCCGCTCTCAAGTTGAGAGTACTATTTTAGTTGAAGCTGGTCAAAGATTGTTATCATTTGCGTCATTACTAGCGCTCATTGGCGCATAGCTCATCGCTCATAGTGCTTCCTCTAATCAGCAATATTTTATTCTAAACAAACTCATTACAGCATTTTTCCATACATATTCCTTTGCTTCAGCAAATATCAGGGGAGGAGACCCCTAGTGGAATCTATGCGCTGCTGGCCTTGTGTCGGGGCCCGAAGGTAAAGCCGAGAGACAACAAGCGATTTTCATTTTTCTAGCTTCAGACTGCATCATTCGCCGTTATCTAGTTTGACCGTCAGCAAATATAGGCATGTTTGCTGACGGCCAAAGAGTCCTCCTTTCGCGTGAGAGCAGGCCACGGTATGCAAATGTAGTAAGTGCAGTCTGTGGTACGGCGCTCGAGTGGAGCTACTGAGTGCCATATACCGTGCCGGGCGCATTGCGACACCGTCCTACGGAAGACACTTTGACATAATCTAGGGGCAGTACTAATAAATGTGATAATCACAACGGTATCATAATAATTGAGTACAATAGTGTGGTACTCCGCAGTCGAGCTGCCATCGCCGAGCACTGTGACATGGATGCGCTACCGTTACGTAACGATTTCTCTTGTTACATTTTTTTAGTTCTCAGTCCCAGCATATTGTAGTTTGGACCGTCAATTAAAGAGGCATTCCCCGTTCATGGTGTCTAAAAAAATTTAAAAGGTTTTAATTAAAAATCAAAGACAACGATCCTTGTAGAGCATCTGGTCTAGTATTTTATGGACGGCACTTTTTTAATTTACTAGTTTTAATGAGGTTTCGTAAGCAAAACATAGGGGTTACTTTTGGCTGTTTCGATTATTCAAAAAAGGTATGAAACTATTACTTTATCTGTCATAATCTTGAAAGTCAAGAAGATTCATAGCCATCATAAAGGCCTATTTCTCAGTAAACCAAGGTTAAGGTCCAAAAGCGTCTCGCCTATTTTAGGACCCCTCACCTGGGTCCTCAAATTACCAGTGGAGTTAGGGCGGTAGTTAAGACGGTTGTTTAAATATTCATCCGGGACCGTTATTTACCCGTTTCAGAACTGACGGTAGAGTTGTCTCACAAAATAAGTATACAAACCCGGAAAATGATTTTTGTGTTAATAAAATGAAATAAGCACCACTTTGAAGTACTTCATGCGACAGATCTCTTGGTTTTTAATACTTGGTTCAATATCTATTACCAAAACCTTGTAAAGTAACCAGTGATACTCGGATAATATGGTGTCCACAAATTGCACATGAGAATTTTTAAGTCACAAAGTAATTAACATTGTGCAATGCCACATAGAGCCAGTCTTCAGTGGACGTGTTTTGTGAGACAATATTGCCGAAAGAGAGATAATCGCTCAACATTAGAGCTACTAACTGCGTTTTCGCTCTATGAAGTACTATATATATTTAAGAAGTGTTGGTTATAATACATAGTAATAATAAGATAGTGTTGGAAGAGTCCGGCCTAAAGTAAGCGAAGCACGTCCCTACCGGCGTTGGAATTTACGCGGCAAATAGAATTAAAGGTTGCGATGGAAAGTTTCGGGACTATGGAGCCTTCATAAAGTAGTAGTAGCAGCATAGAAGTCACAAGCTACTAGAGCACATGCTGAGTGGCGACCGTTTGTTTGGTGTATTCCAGAAATCCCCACCAGTGGGGATTGTGTGCACGCCGTTAATTTGTGACACAAAATAATTTTTATTTTATCTTATTTTATAAACTACTCGCTGTGACACAAGGTATTTCCAACCAACAACTAAAAGGTGCGTATGCGACGAAGTCCCGGTGACATCATAAATACTTATTCATACTATGCCTGTTTCACAATGACCGATAAAGCCAGAGTCAAATAATGCGGAACTTTGCGCGCGGAATTCCGCGCGTATAGCCGCACCGTTCTAGCTAAAATAAATTATCTGAAAGCCACTTATTTGGGGGAACAAAAAATCTTAATTTTTATTGACAATGACGTATCCTAGATTCGACATCTTTTTTCGGTGCCATGAAAATAAGAGTGACAAGAATATTTTATAGAGCCGCAATACCTGCCCCCGTATTTCAATCTTTTGCTGTCAACACAGTGTAATTTCTTCAGGTCACGAGGTACAATTTTGTACCACGTGATCATTCTTTTTAGACACTTGACAGCAAAATATGCGCGAAAACAAATTAAATGACATCATAATGTCACTATTTAGTCACAGAATAACTATTAGTTAGTATGAACTGGCCATGATTTAAAACTTTGCAGTTCAACTTTGTAGTTCAACTTTGCAGTTCAACTGAGATTGGAATACCCCTGCGGGCTAAATTGTTAATCGTAGTTTTATCCTTACAATTGTTTTAATATCCATACTACACATAAATTAAGCTGGTTTACAATTAATTGTTATTTCGCTCTAATCATTTGATGTGGGTATCGACTCTTGTTCATGAAAGGTAATTACGTTTTGCATCAACACGTAAATTACGTTAATAATTACTATTGTCACGTATATGACGTATACATTGATTACGTTGATTTGGTTATAATTTAATCTGACCAATGACGTGTGAAACTTACCTAATTATTATTATACTAAGAGCCAACAGCCAGAGATACCTAAGTAGATCACCCAAAGTCCTATATGCCTACGAGACATCTCAAATTGCTTAATCTTAAGGAATTCTTTCCTATTTTAAAAGCTACTTGTGAATAATTAGGTTTGTGGGTGATCTTTGTTTAGTGTCTAACACAAAATGTTTAGAATAACTTCTGATTGTCTTCTACCTAAGCCTCGACAAGATTGAGTACATTACCGAAAGCCCTCGCCCTTAATGTAAACACATAATTAACTTTTTCAGTGTCGGTCAAACTTAATGGCCAATAAAGCACGGGAGGTCAATGAAAGTTAATGTTGTTTAGATCTAGCGCATAGCTTGAATATAAATCTAATTCTAATTTATGCGATTAACATATCAAATAGATAAAATATAGTATGTAGGTAGTATATTTATTTTTGACAAAAAATAATGCTTGTTTAAATATAAATAAATAAATATAAATATTCATGGACATTTCACACGACGCCCTCTAATCCCAAACTAAGCAAAGCTTGTAATATGGGAACTAGATGCTGATAGAATACTTATATACTTTTTTTTGTACATACTTTTTTTTTACAATACATAGTAACACCCAGACATAGAACAAACATCTATGTTTTGCCACACATAAATGTTTGTTCTTGGTGGGGATCGAACCCACGACCCACAGCACGGAAGGCAGATCTATTACCGACTGAGCTGTGACGCCTGTCGCCTGTTTATTTTCTTTTATAAATGATTTTGATGATAATGGTTTGAAAGGTAGATACATCAGTATTTTTACATTATCATTCAATCCCCAAAATCGATCATGCAGCGCGTTGTTGGTTTGACATCGGAATGAGCTGTTCATTAAGAATATGGAACGATGTACCTTCGCGTTTGCATTTTATGATTAAAGAAACTTCTGATCTAACGGAAATCACTGATATTGGTAACCAATCACAATGCTGTAAACATTTCGGGTGTCACGTGAGAGTGACGCATAGTCAGCAAACGAACATTATATATATTAACATGATTAATTCACCCCCCGACTATCAATTTCAGTGCTAGTTATTCGCTACCAAACGCAGACGAACACTTCAGAACAGAAAATTCTCATTTAGTCTAGATGCAGAACATAACACGACTGTACCAGCCAGTCTACAAAAACCAATCTGTTTTCTAATTAAAAGTCCCCATAAAGCGCTGGAACTCACTACAAACAAAGATTCTAACTAAATATCCACCGAAATTAAATGAACTCGCTTTTTCTAGTTTTCTCGGGACTCGTGGCAGAAAACCGCTTACCTACCTACGAGTACGCCGCGGTAATTGCATGCACCTGAGTCGACGCGCGTCACTTGCCAACACACTGCAATTGAAAATGAGCTTTATATCAAAGCTGTTAGCTCTTAAATCCAGCGAAATGAATGCAAGCATTGTCTCGATGAGAATTTTGTTATTTTTGATAGGTTTTTTGGGGGCTGTTTTCGTTTACCTAGCTCATAAGAAAAGCATCACTTCGAAACAGGCAAACTTCAAACTTCAAACTTGTTTTTCAAATTTTAACTGACTGTATTTTTGTAAAAAAAAAAATCTACTGGTATATATGATAAAGAATGCATTCGCTTTATTAGTATCAAGACGGTTTGTTTGATTAAGTGCGATGTACCGCGTTACTCCCGCGCAATTACTTACTGCTGGTGCCCGAAGAGATCTGGTGATACACACAGCTGCTACGGAAATAAATAAATTAAATAAATAAATAAATATTCTTGGACTTTACACACAGCGCCCTCTAGTCCCAAACTAAGCAAAGCTTGTAATATGGGAACTAGATGGCTGATAGAATATTTATAATTTTTTTTTTTTTTTTTTTTTTTTTTTTTTTTTTATTATTTAGTGCACATTATTTGTAAAGAATGTACCCTAATATGATTACAATCTAGCCACAAAGTGGGCTAATAAGTAATTTAAAATTAACTTAAATTGCTAGAATTGCTTAATCTAAGAACGTGTTCATTAACACGTTTCTTATTGTCTCTATTTAAGATTTAAGGGAAGACACTATGTTCATGTGTTCTTTAGTTTGTTTTCACTGAATTTCACTAATTTATTACACTAACTCAAAAGGTTTTTTCCTTTTAAGCCTTCTTATTAGGTCCGTATTGTCAAGGAGCTGGATGGCCTCGACGTTAACATGATGATGAAGCCTTAGTTCATGTGCTTCTGCGTATTTTTGAATAACACTAGCGACGAACTCGATTTTGAGATCCCGGTGGAGATCGTCATTTCTGATGTACCACGGGGCGTTCACTATTCCCCTCAGCACTTTATTCTGGAATCGCTGGATGATTTGGATATTGCTCTTTCTGGTACAGCCCCAGAGCTGTATACCATAAGTCCATACTGGCATAAGGACTTGTTTGTAAAGTAAGATTTTGTTGCATACTGTTACAGGGGAATTTCTTCCTAGCAACCAGTACATTCTCTTGTATCTTAGTTCTAACTCATCTTTTTTCTTCTTGACGTGAGCTTTCCAGCGTAGCTTCGCGTCAAGGGTCATGCCCAAATATTTTGCCGTATTTTCATAAGGGATGAGCTTGTTGTTGATATAAATGGGATGATAGTCATCTTTTTTGTTACTGAAGTTGACGTGAACTGATTTTGATTCGTTGAGTTTTATTCTCCATTGTATTGTCCAGCTATGGATTTTGTTCACTGCTATCTGTACCTTTTCTGCGGCTTCAGCATGGGTGGTTCCCACAGCCATTATAGCAGTGTCGTCAGCAAAGGTTGCGATGGTGTTATTTTCGAGTTCAGGAATATCACAGGTGTAGAGTAGGTACAGGACCGGGCCCAATACGCTTCCCTGAGGTACTCCAGCTGTGATCTCTTTTATTTGTGAGTAGGCATTATCTTGCCTTATTCTAAAAACTCTATTCGATAAATATGACTGCAGCAGGTCGGAAAAATCTTGGGGTAACATCTTTCGCAGTTTTATCATGAGACCTTCATGCCAAACTTTGTCAAATGCCTGTGCTACGTCTAAGAAAACGGTAGAACAGACGTTTTTTCCTTCAAGCGTGTTTTCAATTACATTAGTAATTCTATGGACTTGATCAATGGTAGAGTGGTTTTCTCTAAAACCAAATTGGTGTTCCGGGATCAGATTTTTGGTTTCAAGTATCGGTTTTAGCCTTCTAAGAAATAGTTTTTCGAATAACTTAGACATGATTGGTAACAAAGAAATTGGTCTGTATGATGATGCATCTTGTGGTGGTTTTCCTGGCTTAGGAATCATTATCACTTCTGCTACTTTCCATAAGTCTGGCACATACTTTAACCTTAGAGCAGCATTAATAAGGGTTGTTAATTTGACTAGGGCTTTCTTTGGAAGATGGTGAAGTATCTCTCCTGAAATAAGATCGAATCCCGGGGATTTTCTGGGATTTATGTGTTGTTTTATCATACTTGCTACTTCGCGAGGTGTGACAAGTTTTATGGGTAGTTCGTCATCACAGACGTCGTGTGTTGGGACTTCATTATCTTTTTGGGCTTCGTTTGGTTTGAATATGTTTTCTAGGTGCTCCGCAAAATTATCGGCTTTCTGTTCATCACTGACAGCCCAGTTACCGGGACCAATTTTTATTGGTGGGATCTGGGTGTTGGGTCGTTTCATGTTTTTAGTAGCCTTCCAGAGAGAATAGTCGGTACTACGGTCACTGGTTAGGTTTTGGAGGTACATATTAGTTGAAGCGTCAGTGAAGTTCTGAATTCGTCTTTTCAGTTGTTTAGTGAGGTTGTTCAACTTTGTTTTGTCCTGTGGAGACCTAGATTGATGCCACTGGTTTCTTTGTTTCCTTTTTTCACGTATCAGATGTATAATTTCGGGGGGGTAGCAATGTCGCAAGGCCCCTTTTCTTGTTACTGGGGTATTTTTCCACGCAGTCTGCTGTATGATTTTATTAAATGTATCTACTTCTATATTGAGTTGCTCTGAAGTTTTGAGCGGGACTCTTAGGTTTATACTTCTGTTTAATTCTATCTCAAAGCTTTCCCAATCGGTGCGCTTATTGACTAGGGATAAAGTGCTTCCTTTCTGTACGATTTGTTCTCTAATTTCTAAGTATATAGCAGAGTGGTCGGAGCTCATATCGTAGCTCTGTTCTGCTTTAAGGTAGTCAGGCGCTATGTTTTTATAAATAAAAAAGTCTATTAGGTCGGGTATTTTATGAGGATCTGTCGGCCAGTAAGTTGGTGATCTCGTTGATATGACATCACTATTAGATTCTTTTACAGCTTTCATCAGCTTTTTTCCTTTTGTATTTGTGAGTCTGGAGCCCCAGTATGTATTTTTGGCGTTGAAGTCACCCCCTAATATAAATCGTTCTCCAAGCGACTGTAGGAGATCTAGGTAGGTATGTTCGCCAATTGTGTATCGTGGAGGGCAATAGATAGCCGCTACCGTAAGAGGAAATCGTTTTGTAATAATGGTAATTGAAACAGATTGTATATCAGGCTCTTCATATTTACCACGTTCGTAGTGTTTGATATTGTCTTTTATAATAACTGCACTGCCACCTCTTCCTTTATTATCTGGGTGCAAGGCATGATAAATTGTATAACCTTTAAATTTTATGTGGGATTGCTTAGTGAAGTGTGTTTCTGATATAAGACACACATCTACGTTTTCTATATTAAGGACTACTTGCAATTCATTTTGATGTTTTTGTAGCCCATTGCAGTTCCAAGCCATTATTTTAATTGTGTTGATCATTGCTTGGCCTTGTACATAGCGGGTTTAGTGCTATTTTCAATTTTTTTCAGACGCTCATCAAAGGATGTCATAAACCTTAGTATTTCATCCAGCTTACTATCTGATTTTGTAGTCTGCTCTTTACAATGATTAGTGATTGTATGTTTAGCAGCCGCTTGTGCGTAGGACACATTTTTGTGAGTGGTGCTAGTAGCCCTTGCACCACGGCTTTGATGGTTAGTTATTGTAGTTTTGTCACTTACCAGCGTTCCAGTGACTTTTTGTGGCTGCCCGACTGGTGGTTTCTTAACTGCTTTGCTTCTTATTTTTTGGATTTCTTTGGCGATCATGCAACCTCTGTAGTTAGCCGGATGTGCTTCTCCGCAATGAACACATTTTGGCTTGTCTTCTGCTGGTTTTTTGCAATCTATAGTTAGGTGCTTCCCTGTGCATTTAACACACCTTGGTTCTTTAGCACAATATTTATGTGTGTGCCCATAGGCCTGACATCTCTTACATTGAGGGACCAGTTTTGTAGACTTGAGCGGTTGGATTTCTACCATGCACCCAAGTATATATTTGATATCATACACCTTCCTGATTTCTTCTTGGTTATTGAAGGTCAGCATAAACATGTTGAGTGGTTCCTTACTTTTCCAGCTCAGTTTATTGACCGCACCTTCAATCTTATAACCTTTACTTTTTAGGTCTTCTATGATTCTCTCTGGTTTGCAAGAGCACGGTAGTTTTTTAACCATCACTCTTATTGGTCTCTCTTGTTTGTTCTCGTAAGAGTGCCAGAGGCAGTTATTTTCTGATAAAGTTTTTGTAATGCACCTGTATGATTCTTCGTCACACGAGTAAATTTTAACACAGTCACCGCTCATCATTTTTATATTGAAGGTGGCTGCTGGTTGGTTTTCTATCAGAAAGTCGTAGAAACTTTGGTAATTGTTAACCCCATCCACTACTATGGGTGGTGGAGGGGGTATTATTTATAATAATATACTTTTTTTGTAAATACATACTTATAATACATTGTAACACCCAGACATAGAACAAACATCTTTGTTTTTTCACGCACAAATATTTGTTCTTGGTGGGGATCGAACCCACGACCCACAGCACGGAAGGCAGAGCTATTACCGACTGAGCTGTGACGCCTGTCCAATAACAATAAAACAATTATCATAGTGAAAACATTTTATTTTTAAATTTTGCTTGGAACTTCAAGGTCTCTTCAACTTCTAATACTAAATCTCGAAATGTGGATATTTTCGTATGTTATTTAGTCCAAATCTTGAAATCTCAGACCAACACACTTCATTTCAAATCTTGCCAAAGTACTACTAACTTGAACTAAGTAAAGTTTTGATTAAAAAACAGAGGATAGTAATCTACCTAAACAGCAATTATACCTACTATAAGATCAAAAATCGTTGGGATTTTGTTGGGATGGCATAGATGTCACAAAAGGGTATTAGTACTACGTATAATACCTATATTACCAAAATGTCTCCTATTTGTGTAGTGTGTCACACACATGTGATGAGAACAGGCGTGTAAATACGCGCAACAGCTCCATTCAGCGAGCTCCGTCTCGTCCTCGTCGATGCATTGCCTCCTCACTCAACCGGACATAAACACATAATGAACTAGGGTGATTGCTACAGTTATTGACCACCCTACAGTTATTGACCACTTGAGATAAAATCGATCGAAATAAGATTATGGTAGATCGCACCTGAATGAAAGAAACAAAAATTATACCTCCATTCATTGTTCTTTCGTATTAGTTCATAATATTTGACCTAAATGGCGTTATCTCTTCTTGGTGAGGTCAGTAAAAAAAATTGTGACAAGTGCGAGTGTTCGTTACGAAAAAGTTAAGGTAAGTGTTTTATAAATCCATGTTTATTTATGTAATTTCTTGATTTATTATTGTAAACTTATTACATATCTGTTGGTAATTGAATAGTAGTTAATTTAATGTGATTTTAAAGTTCGTAAAGTAACTATAGTCTCCAAAAAAAATCCGGTCAATTACTAAATCTTAATTGTATGAAATTTAGCTATTGACCACCCCCGGTCAATAACTGAATTTCCGAAATAGGTGTTTTTAATGCATTTTCGGTTTTATCGTGGTATTATTAAGGTATTCTCAAAATTTCAGCATTGTAACTGCATCGGATCAGTTATTGTCCGGGGGTGGCTAATTACTAAATTTCAGGTGGTCAATAACTAGATCGCTCTGTTTATTTTCTTTTAGACTGATTCAACATGCCCAAAGTACCGCAATATACCAAACAACTATTGGAAAAGGCTCTAGAAGACGTAAGCCAAGGTTTTTCTGTTCAGGCAGTAGTCAAAAAATGTAGAATACCGAGAGCGACATAACATTTTTAGATAAAAAACCAAAAATTAAAGACCGGAAGAGGAAATTGGAAGAAAAGAAGGCTAATAAAGTTAGAAAAGAAAAAGAAAATTAAAACTCCTAGTTCTACCTGTGTGGTGCGTGCAAAGGAGTGGTTAAAAAAAAATTTAATTACGATGTTGCGAATCTGGAAAAGTTTTCATGCATTCCGAAATCACATCTTGTACCTATACCTCAAAAAGAAGGAGATAATAAATTTTCTATGCCACCAATGTTTTCGTATGAAAAAAGATGACGATAATTGTGACAACGAAAACAGTGACGAAGAAAATTAAGATTTTTTAAATATAATTAAAGCAAGTGAGGAAGAATTTAGGTGTGAACTATCTTAAATTTTAAATAATATTTAAAAATTCTTTATTTTTGTTATTATGTTTATCTCTTAATTATGATAAAATAATAGTTATGATAATTAGGACAGTGATAAAAGTTTAACTTTTTTATCTTATTTCGTGTCATCGTATCTCCAGAACAAATTAACCTATTTTAATAAAGTTTTATTTAAATGTTAGCTGAATGTTTTTTACGTGCTTAAATTTAAGTTTAATTAAAATCGGTTCAGCCGTTTTGGAGTTATGATCATTTTTTAATGTTATATAATGCATGGTCAATAACTGTATCGCAGTATGACAATTACTGCGTTTTCATGGTCAATTACTGAATTTCTTGCCTAATTTGATTTAAATAATCTTTTTTAGTAATAAATATCTGATTTTAAAATAATTGCTTTAATTTTCTATTACTCAGATATATTATCATTTCATTCGTATATCATAGGAATCTGTATGTCTACTGAATAATTTTTTATAGAGTTTAGAAAATACTTTTTTCCTTAAGTGGTCAATAACTGTAGCAATCACCCTACTTGAATATCTGAAACCACGCTTTAAATTGTCAACTGATTTCAAAGTCAAATGTGCTGACAAAAATCGTTATTCATCATGGTAAATATTCTGTTTTTAGTGAAAATTGAGTTTTCTTTGCCCGCTACTTTTTTTAGAGTACCTAATGAAACAATGGCAAAGATAAACAAGTCGACTAATGATTACCCCAACAAAATATTTTGATTATAAACATTAAGTACCTACCGCTAAATTCTCTAAGAAGATTTGAATTCGATTACATAATGGCGTCATTTGGAAACCGGTAAACAAGGGGCGAATTTTCAAATAAATTATTTAAATTTTACTACCCTTGACAAAAATACCATCGCAAAAGAAAACCCCTCGACCTCTTGGCGATGGAAGCAAAAAACAAAGAAAATTAATAAGTAAAGACTGCCTTTTGTAAATTAATAAAATGGAAAGGTTTTAATGCCTTAAGAAAAAAGGCTTCAAGTTTAGAAGTTTCGAAATATTTTAGCTCTGAAGCTAATGAGTTCATTTGAATTTACTTGGCTCTTTGAGAGGTAGGTACAACTAAGTGTTTGAGCAAACAGATGTAGCTAGTTAGCTATACTCATATTATTTGATTTTCTTTTTCAGGCTAAACTGGTTTAAATAGTTTTACTCGTGGTACCGTTAATACAACTAAATAAACGTGGTACTTTACTACCATCAAATATAAATCTAACCATTAGCTACAAATAATTATAGCATTGTAACCTGAAGATGCCTTAGAAGCCTGACTTTTAGAAAAAGTATTGAACTCGAGTAATCAAAGTATTTCGTTTCATCAAATGAACCGTTTTTTCTTCAATATTTTTTGAATAAAATAAAAGGTTAGAAAGGGTTTACTAGCCTTTCAGGTCAGTGTGTACATAACGGGGCGCTATGGAATTAGGACTTAGAAAAATTTTTCCCAAAAATATACGCCAAAACACACTACGGGGACCGGGGGGATGGGGGAGTATTAGGGCGGGGGAAACCACGCGGACCACCTAAGACCTCAAGTGACCTTTGACCTTTGACCTCAAGTGACCTTTGACCTTTGACCTTAAAATTTTTATTAGTACCACATTTGACCTCCTGTGGCGCTTCACCTTCAGTGACCTTTGACCTCGAGTGACCTTTGACCTTTGACCTTTGACCTTAAAATTTTTATTAGTACCACATTTGACCTCCTGTGGCGCTTTACCTTCAGTGACCTTTGACCTCCAGTGACCTTTCCAGCCTAGCGAGGTTTTTTAAAAAAATGGTCTATGAAGACATGGTTCTTCCCCACCCCCCCTATCCATTTCAACTATAAAAAAGGGGGGTCATGTTAACACCGCTCAATGAAAAAATATTCTAAGTGCTGCGTCCCGCCAAGTATACCTGCTAAGGAAAAAGGACTTGTAATATTTTTTCATCGACCGGTGTTAACATGACCCCCCTTTTTTATAGTAGAAATGGAAAGTGGAGGTGAGGTGGAACAATGTTTTCGTAGACCATTTTTATCTCAGATCCCTCTATACCCCCTCATAATACCATTCAAAATTTTAATTAGTAATTTTCGTTGAGTCATAGGAGCGGTGCAGGAAATTTTGTCATGAAAATGGTCAATGAAGACGTTGTTCTCCTTCATCCTCCCTATCCATTTCAACTATAAAAAAAGGGGGTCATGTTAACACCATTCAATGAAAAAATATTCTAAGTGCTGCGTCCCGCCAAGTATACCTGCTAAGGAAAAAGGACTTGTAATATTTTTTCATCGACCGGTGTTAACATGACCCCCCTTTTTTATAGTAGAAATGGAAAGTGGAGGTGAGGTGGAACAATGTTTTCGTAGACCATTTTTATCTCAGATCCCTCTATACCCCCTCATAATACCATTCAAAATTTTAATTAGTAATTTTCGTTGAGTCATAGGAGCGGTGCAGGAAATTTTGTCATGAAAATGGTCAATGAAGACGTTGTTCTCCTTCATCCTCCCTATCCATTTCAACTATAAAAAAAGGGGGTCATGTTAACACCATTCAATGAAAAAATATTCTAAGTGCTGCGTCCCGCCAAGTATACCTGCTAAGGAAAAGGGACTTGTAAAATTTTTTCCTCGACCGGTGTTAACATGACCCCCCTTTTTTATGGTGGTTATGGATAGGGAAAATGAAGGAGAACAACGTTTTCATTGACCATTTTTATGACAAACCCCTCCCACACCGCTTCTATGACTGTTGAAAATCTGTGACGCATCACCTTTCTGAGGTCAAAGGTCTTTCGCTCGCTCGTTTCGTTCGAGTCTTTTATGTCAAACCAACAACCTACTGTGACGCATCACTTTCTGAGGTCAAAGGTCTTTCGCTCGCTCGTTTCGTTCGAGTCTTTTATGTCAAACCAACAACCTACTATGACACATCACCTCTCTGAGGTCAAAGGTCTTTCGCTCGCTCGTTTCGTTCGAGTCTTTTATGTCAAACCAACAACCTACTATGACACATCACCTCTCTGAGGTCAAAGGTCTTTCGCTCGCTCGTTTCGTTCGAGTCTTTTATGTCAAACCAACAACCTACTGTGACGCATCATCTTTCTGAGGTCAAAGGTCTTTCGCTCGCTCGTTTCGTTCGAGTCTTTTATGTCAAACCAACAACCTACTGTGACGCATCACCTTTCTGAGGTCAAAGGTCTTTCGCTCGCTCGTTTCGTTCGAGTCTTTTATGTCAAACCAACAACCTACTGTGACGCATCACCTTTCTGAGGTCAAAGGTCTTTCGCTCGCTCGTTTCGTTCGAGTCTTTTATGTCAAACCAACAACCTACTGTGACGCATCACCTTTCTGAGGTCAAAGGTCTTTCGCTCGCTCGTTTCGTTCGAGTCTTTTATGTCAAACCAACAACCTACTGTGACGCATCACCTTTCTGAGGTCAAAGGTCTTTCGCTCGCTCGTTTCGTTCGAGTCTTTTATGTCAAACCAACAACCTACTGTGACGCATCACCTTTCTGAGGTCAAAGGTCTTTCGCTCGCTCGTTTCGTTCGAGTCTTTTATGTCAAACCAACAACCTACTGTGACGCATCACCTTTCTGAGGTCAAAGGTCTTTCGCTCGCTCGTTTCGTTCGAGTCTTTTATGTCAAACCAACAACCTACTGTGACGCATCACCTTTCTGAGGTCAAAGGTCTTTCGCTCGCTCGTTTCGTTCGAGTCTTTTATGTCAAACTAACAACCTACTGTGACGCATCACCTTTCTGAGGTCAAAGGTCTTTCGCTCGCTCGTTTCGTTCGAGTCTTTTATGTCAAACCAACAACCTACTGTGACGCATCACCTTTCTGAGGTCAAAGGTCTTTCGCTCGTTCGTTTCGTTCGAGTCTTTTATGTCAAACCAACAACCTACTGTGACGCATCACCTTTCTGAGGTCAAAGGTCTTTCGCTCGCTCGTTTCGTTCGAGTCGTTTATGTCAAACCAACAACCTACTGTGACGCATCACCTTTCTGAGATCAAAGGTCACCAAAGGTCACTCGAGGTCACTCAATACATCTAGGTCAACAAAGGTCACTCGAGGTCACCAAAGGTCACTCGAGGTCACTCAATACATCTAGGTCAACAAAGGTCACTCGAGGTCACCAAAGGTCACTCGAGGTCACTCAATGCATCTAGGTCAACAAAGGTCACCAAAGGTCACTCGAGGTCACTCAATGCATCCAGGTCAACAAAGGTCACTCGAGGTCACTCAATGAATCTAGGTCAACAAAGATCACCAAAGGTCACTAGAGGTCACTAGAGGTCATTTAATTCATATAGGTCAACAAAGGTCACCAAAGGTCACTCGAGGTCACTCAATTCATCTAGGCCAACAAAGGTCACCAAAGGTCACCA
The DNA here is from genome assembly GCA_947859175.1 of Gandaritis pyraliata. Lineage (NCBI taxonomy): Eukaryota > Metazoa > Arthropoda > Insecta > Lepidoptera > Geometridae > Gandaritis > Gandaritis pyraliata. Next base: position 10,012,929 of record OX401864.1, read on the forward strand.
AAGGTCACTAGAGGTCACTAACCAAAGGTCACTCAAGATCAAAGGTGATTCACTAACCAAAGGTCCCTCAAGATCAAAGGTGATTCGAATATGAAAATGTTCCAAGTTCAAACTTCGTAAAAATTTTCTAAGTCCTAACTCCATAGCGCCCCGTTATGTACACCCCAACCGCCTTTCAGTTTGATTACTAGCAGCAGTGTCTTACACTGTAAGTTGAAGGTTTGACTGCGCAGGACATTATTCCGATTACAATACAAAAAGTCACGTGATTGCCATACCTACTATCTTCGGTAAGTGAATAGGTAACCAATGTTGATTTAGATTTATTTATTTATTGCTCACATGTACGTTACAAAATAAAGGCGCCTAGATCTTAGTGGGTGCATGTACCCCGTAGGGCGCTGTAATTTAGAGTTCGATTGAAAAATTCAGAATGCCGTTTAGCCGTTAAGATGGTATAGGTATGAAGTAAGTAGGTAGATTTGCGATATAGATTTTCATGTCAAATAGTAATTATGTATTGTCAAATGTATCGCAGTGTCATCAGTATCAGTTCATCCTAGGTTTTACCTTTTAGAATTGCATATTCTTCAGCAGTACTCGAATATAAATAGCATACACCATGTTCTTTAATTTTATCACGTAGGAATCTTCTGCGTACTATAGATACGTAGGTAGGTATGTACACGTACAGTAGATGTACCGTGGCGCTCTCTGTGGACGCAACTCGTTACCCGTTGGCATCGCGAGGAATAGAATTCAGGCGTTCCGCATAGAATTGCAATTTTGTATCTTGAGATAGAATACGGATGAAATTTTACATCAGTTTTCATTTCAGGTGAAAAATTCAATGATTTCTTTAAAATTGGCGTTAAAAAGTTTTTATGCTTTATTTTCAGGTCTCACAAGCTTTTTTCATAAAAAATATCTCTTATTTATTTAAAACTTATCTAAAGAATTTATATTATGCGGTGTATTCACTAGTTATGACTTTAAAAACTTCTAAATACACGCGAGAGCAATGATTCCGGGTCACTTAAAGAATGTTAAAAATCTCGGAAACTAAAAATGATAGGTTAATGCAATAAATTGTATTTAATAGACAATGTAATACTCCTTAAATGAAGGTATTAAAACTTCTTAGTTATTGTAAAGTTATATCTTAAAAAAATCAAATTTGAAAAAGGGCCACTTTCGAAGATGGAACTACGAAATTACAGCATTTGGTTTTGCTTTTGTTTGTAATCTGTCATTTATGTGGGTATATAAACCATGTTGATAGTGCTCTATATTCATTATTCAAGCTGAAATTATGTCGCTTACGCCTGAAGAATGCACCAGAATACTTACAATGCTGGAAACCGGCCGGAGTCAGCGCGATACAGCCAGGACTGTCGGTGTGTCGCTGTCAACAGTACAAAGAGTTCTCCGACGTTACGAAGAAACTGGTTCTAACCTACGCAGACCAGGAACGGGCAGAACCAGGTGTACCACAGCACGAGAAGACCGATACTTGGTGAACACCATGCTTCGAAATCGCTTTCTCACAGGAACTGAACTCACAAATCAGTTTCGACGCCTCGGAGGAAGTAACCCAAGTGCATGGACAGTAAGACGTCGGCTTGCTGAATCTAACTTAAAACCCCTTAGACCTGCAAACGGCCCTAAACTGGAGCGTGGGCATCGTATTTCAAGACTAAGATATGCCCAGAGCCACGTAAATTGGAGTATTGAAGATTGGTCAAAAGTTATGTTCTCCGACGAATCAAAATTTATGCTCTACAAGCACGATGGAAGACACAGAGTGTATCGAAGACCAGGGGAAAGATTCAAGCAAGCATGCATCGAAGAAAAAGTAGCCTACGGTGGTGGGTCTGTACTTGTGTGGGCCGGAATTTCTTCTGAAAGTCGCACAGAGCTGGTGATCATAGAAAACGGCTCTTTAACTAGCGTAAGATATGTGGAAGAAATCCTCAATGATCATGTTGGTCCATTTATGGTCAATTTAGGTGAGGATGCTATATTTATGCATGACAATGCCCGACCTCATACAGGTAGGATTGTGAATGACTACCTTCAAGAGATGAACATTACTCGTATGGAGTGGCCAGCGCGCAGCCCGGATATCAACCCGATCGAGCATGCTTGGGACGAGCTAGGCAGATGCGTAAAACAACGAAACCCTCCCCCAATCACGCTTCGTGAGCTCAAAATTGCTCTCACAGAGGAATGGGAGAATATTCCCCAAAATCGTATAAGGAACTTGGTGTACAGCATGCCAAACCGCGTAAACGCAGTAATGGAAGCACGAGGAGGCAATACGAAGTATTAAAATTCAAGTCAAATCGTAATAAAGTTCAAAAATTTCATGTTTCCTATTTTTGTTTTAAGGAGAGATCAGCAGTTTTTTTCTTTATGTAATTTTGTGTTAATAAAATGTATGGTGACTCATATTTTTTTACTTTCATTTAAGGAGTATTACATTGTCTATTAAATACAATTTATTGCATTAACCTATCATTTTTAGTTTCCGAGATTTTTAACATTCTTTAAGTGACCCGGAATCATTGCTCTCGAGTGTAGTTTATAAAAATATACTCATCAATAGACATCATCAGATATGAGAGTTACAAGTGATCAAAGCAACCGAAATGTAGATAAACCGCAATCAAATACACTCGAGAGCAATGATTCCGGGTCACTTAAAGAATGTTAAAAATCTCGGAAACTAAAAATGATAGGTTAATGCAATAAATTGTATTTAATAGACAATGTAATACTCCTTAAATGAAAGTAAAAAAATATGAGTCACCATACATTTTATTAACACAAAATTACATAAAGAAAAAAACTGCTGATCTCTCCTTAAAACAAAAATAGGAAACATGAAATTTTTGAACTTTATTACGATTTGACTTGAATTTTAATACTTCGTATTGCCTCCTCGTGCTTCCATTACTGCGTTTACGCGGTTTGGCATGCTGTACACCAAGTTCCTTATACGATTTTGGGGAATATTCTCCCATTCCTCTGTGAGAGCAATTTTGAGCTCACGAAGCGTGATTGGGGGAGGGTTTCGTTGTTTTACGCATCTGCCTAGCTCGTCCCAAGCATGCTCGATCGGGTTGATATCCGGGCTGCGCGCTGGCCACTCCATACGAGTAATGTTCATCTCTTGAAGGTAGTCATTCACAATCCTACCTGTATGAGGTCGGGCATTGTCATGCATAAATATAGCATCCTCACCTAAATTGACCATAAATGGACCAACATGATCATTGAGGATTTCTTCCACATATCTTACGCTAGTTAAAGAGCCGTTTTCTATGATCACCAGCTCTGTGCGACTTTCAGAAGAAATTCCGGCCCACACAAGTACAGACCCACCACCGTAGGCTACTTTTTCTTCGATGCATGCTTGCTTGAATCTTTCCCCTGGTCTTCGATACACTCTGTGTCTTCCATCGTGCTTGTAGAGCATAAATTTTGATTCGTCGGAGAACATAACTTTTGACCAATCTTCAATACTCCAATTTACGTGGCTCTGGGCATATCTTAGTCTTGAAATACGATGCCCACGCTCCAGTTTAGGGCCGTTTGCAGGTCTAAGGGGTTTTAAGTTAGATTCAGCAAGCCGACGTCTTACTGTCCATGCACTTGGGTTACTTCCTCCGAGGCGTCGAAACTGATTTGTGAGTTCAGTTCCTGTGAGAAAGCGATTTCGAAGCATGGTGTTCACCAAGTATCGGTCTTCTCGTGCTGTGGTACACCTGGTTCTGCCCGTTCCTGGTCTGCGTAGGTTAGAACCAGTTTCTTCGTAACGTCGGAGAACTCTTTGTACTGTTGACAGCGACACACCGACAGTCCTGGCTGTATCGCGCTGACTCCGGCCGGTTTCCAGCATTGTAAGTATTCTGGTGCATTCTTCAGGCGTAAGCGACATAATTTCAGCTTGAATAATGAATATAGAGCACTATCAACATGGTTTATATACCCACATAAATGACAGATTACAAACAAAAGCAAAACCAAATGCTGTAATTTCGTAGTTCCATCTTCGAAAGTGGCCCTTTTTCAAATTTGATTTTTTTAAGATATAACTTTACAATAACTAAGAAGTTTTAATACCTTCATTTAAGGAGTATTACATTGTCTATTAAATACAATTTATTGCATTAACCTATCATTTTTAGTTTCCGAGATTTTTAACATTCTTTAAGTGACCCGGAATCATTGCTCTCGCGTGTATTTCACGTTATAATTGCTAACTTTCTTAAAATAACTATAATATTTCTATAGAAACTGTAAAGATTCATTGCTACGCCTCGACGTCACGTGAATAATATAGTCAATACCACACTGTTGCAATAACTCTCACGTCCGGAATCCCAACTGTGCTTATCCAGCTTCAGAGTAGCTCGTAAAACACCCCCACTGCTGCTAACCCAGCTCTTCGTCCGTATTTTTCCAGCCAATTACAGAGCTCATCAGCGCGCGCCCGATAGGAGCATTTTTAGCCAGATCGCGTCACTGATCGTATTCAGCACACATTCGATCGTAATTAAAGGGCCCCTCTTCAAACAGCTCGTAACTCAGTTTGATGGTCCCCTGGACCCTGGCACCCCCGCACCCCGGCACCCCCGCAACCCCGCCCTCGGACCCTCACATTCTAATTTCAAATGGGGGTTAAGTTGGGCATTTTTATTTTGGGTGATAAAAGGTGTTCATTTACTGGACTAAAGCAAGAAGTCGATTTAGAAACATTTATGATTTACACAAACGCGAGACTAATCGCAATATTTTCATGCTGTTTTGAACGGAACGATTTTGGTTTAGTAGTAAAACTAAAATAGACAGTGAAATTTTTGTTCTCACGAACATCCCTTGTAATACATATTTTTAGGGTAAGTATTCATTAAAATTATCGTTGACCAACCTAACAATGTGCAGAGTTACGTGATTTATAAGGATTATTTTCATACTTTCGTCAGAGAAAAATATTGTTTATTTCCATTAGCTACAGTAATAATACTGCCCCCGTATGCCAATCTTTTGCTGTCAAGTTATATTTCACTGCCCAGTGTAATTTCTTCAGGTCACGTGGTACAGTTTTGTACCTCGTGATCATTCTTTTTAGACACTTGACAGCAAAATATGCGCGAAAACACATCAAATGACGTCATAATGTCACTATTTAGTCACAGAATAACTATGAGTTAGTATGAACTGACCATGATTTAAAACTTTGCAGTTCCACTTTGATTGGCATACCCCTGCAGACCGCCTCATGCACATAAAGAAAACGTTATGCCATAGAAAATATTTTATGGTGAAAACTTTTGCTTCACCTTTGAAACAAACACGCAATTTTGGGCGATTCATCGATAAAATTTAATGTAGAATCGCCTTAATCCTAGGTTTTCATAAAAACGGCCACCGTATAAGAAAATATAAAATAACCATTCTTATAATCACATATCAGTGAGTGACTCTGAGATGCCTTGCAAAAAAATCCGTCTCCGCTAGTTTTGAACGGGCATCATGAGCCGTCAAAATAACGGGCATCGTCTTTAGCGAGATCACAGTTTTATTGCGAGGGACGACAAGACTAATATTTGAGCGAAAATTAAGGGGAGCATCCTACACAACGAATATAATTATGATCAAAATCACCTCGGGGACGTCCCTTTATTTTTGTACCTTGAAGGGCGATTTTAATTAGATCCCAAAACTTATTACATTATCAATACCCGCTGAATGAACAGTTATATTTTCGTATGAAATTCTCTTTTATCTGGAGTAATAAGAACTTTTTAATAAAAAATGCTAAAGATACATTCAGGTTATATAAAGAAGTTTGTATGAATTAATGACCATCTACACTTAATAGCGAAGAGTTTGTTTGTGCGCACTGCGGTGCGGCCTGCTTCCTCTGTTACAATCAGAATCTGACAAATGACTATCAAAACGATAGTTTAGCGATAGCGGTCGGTAAACTGTCTTTTTGATTGTAATTTGTCAGATTCTGATGCTAACAAAAGATAGATAATCAGAACGCTGAGAAATCTATCATGACAAGTGACTGATACTATCTATAACCAGTCCACTATAAAAAATAAAATAAATAAATATAAATATTCATGGACATTTCACACAATGCCCTCTAGTCCCAAACTAAGCAAAGCTTGTAATATGGGAACTAGATGCTGATAGAATACTTAAATACAATTTTTTTGTAAATACATACTTATAATACATAGTAACACCCAGACATAGAACAAACATCTATGTTTCCCACGCACAAATGTTTGTTCTTGGTGGGGATCGAACCCACGACCCACAGCACGGAAGGCAGAGCTATTACCGACTGAGCTGTGACGCCTGTCACATGTCATATCACTATGGTCAGATAGAATCAGTATTTATTTCATGCATCGCACAATGATGCTCGCATTGCTGTATTCTCACATCATTGTAGGTATAAAGATGTTAGTGAGTGAAAATACTGGAATGTGCCACTTCTTAGTATTGAACTTAGACTCAATCAAAGTTTTTTTTTACTTTATAAGCAAGTGCTTGGCCGAAATCTCACCTGATGTAAAGCAAATCAAGTAGCAAAAATACCGCTGCGCTGTGCAACAAACTGCATTCAGTTTTCCGAAGCTATCTATTCCTACGGTAGGAATAGATAGCTTCGGAACCTCCCGTAACTTAACACTGTACAATTTGAAATAGGTACACTTGCTTGCTCGTAGGTACTCCAATCTATTTAAAGAAAGAGTTTATCTCGCTGAAGCAGAACGCTCAGAAACAAGCCATTATTGTGAGATTCCGGAAGCACAGTTGCGGCGTAACCTGTTTATAACTTTATCGATTCAACTGCGAACTCGTACACCTTTTATAAGCATGCAAAGTGGGTGAAGCTGGTGACATTTTTTTAACTTTTGTAGGGAGAAATGTATCGACATATTTTTTTCTATAAATATGTAGGTAAGTACTTCATCATCATCATCATCAACCTATACTCGTCCACTGCTGGACGTAGGTCTCTCCCAAGACGCGCCATTGAGCTCGGTCTTCAGCTCTTCTCATCCAGTGTTAGCGCTACATTTCGCAGATCGTCGCCCCATCTCGCCGGAGGGCGTCCTACACTACGCTTGCCTAAATGTGGTCTCCACTCCAGTATTAGTTTGCTCCAACGATTGTCGGTTCTACGGCAAACATGGCCGGCCCACTGCCACTTCAGCCTGCTAATCCTCTGAGCTATGTCGACGACTTTGGTTCTCTGTCGGATAACTTCATTTCGGATTCTATCCTTGAGAGAGATTCCGAGCATAGCTCTCTCCATAGCTGGCTGAGCGACTTTTAGCTTATGGACCAGCCCTACTGTCAGTGTCCACGTTTCGGCAGCATAAGTCATGACAGGTAGGACGCATTGATTGAAGACTTTCGTCTTCAGACATTGAGGAATGGGCGACGAGAAGACTTGACGGAGTTTCCCAAACACAGCCCAGCCCAGCTGAATTCTCCGGTTTAGCTCTTTCTCAAAGTTGTGTCTACCCAAACGCAAGTACTTACAGCAAAACTTTTGGTTCCAATACATTCCAATCCAGTTTGCGTATAAAAAACTTAAAAAGTAATAATTTCCGGGCAAAGGTCGCGCGACATCCTCCCGATTCCCTGGATCAGCCGCTGCTGCCCACCAGGCTTCGTCAAATGTATTGAAGTGGTCACACCATCGTTTTCTCGGTCTGCCTCGGCTTCGTCTCCCATCTGCAGACGCCCCTTGAGTGACGACTGTTGCCCCTTAAAAAAATATTATATTGAAAAAGTTTTTACGATAAACTTATTCGCAAAAATAGAATACTTATCACCTCCACTGGTCACAACTAGTGATGAACAAAACGTCGTTGAGCTCACTCGAACTTTTTAACCTATCGGCGCTGAAAGCAAACGAAAGTTATTTCAACATTTCATTTCAATAGGCTCCTGAATATTTATTAAGTTATCCCTGAATATGAATATTCGCATTAATCTGTATTTTTACTGTTACGAGTAACGCCGCCGGCATCGGCTCTGTTCACTCGTCGAGAATTCATTGTGGCTGAATGTTTTTTCAGTAAATTGATAGATTTAAAAGTCAAATTAAACGAAATGTGGATAAGTAAATATAATACTTACAATGGAACTAGAACATGTGTTTTTGGCAAGTGTGCAACAATTCTAAACCAAGCTAGTAAACATATTTAAATCTTCTGCAAAATCTAGAGGATATTCTCCAAATAGAGAAATAACCTTAAATTTATTATTTATTTATTTTATTATTTATATTTACCTCAGCCAATGCCGTTCAGATTTAAAATCTATTTTTAACAACCTCTAGTCTACAATCGCTGCAAAATATTTACTGAGCTATCTTATGTAGAAACCTAGGTATCTATGTCAATGAGAAAAGATTAGAACCCTGAGTATAGAGGCTCGTACTAAGTATACAAAGTTATCGAAAAGTTTCGTATGCAAACGTACGAGGGCGCGCGTGTTGCAGGGAAACTTAAGATGGGATCCATTCAAGTTCCGTCTTAAGAAGACATAGCACCAGTCTCAACAGTTTCAAAAAGTTTACGAGTACGTTAAAAACCAATTATCTGGGTACAGTGACAACCTTGCCTTACTAGGAAAGAGTACTTCGCAAAACGATAAACAAAGATGGTTATTGACATTTTGAAATTTTATTGCTTTGCTATCGCAAAATATCTCAAAATGGCAATATAAATCTTCACATTTCAGTTGTTGGAGTAGAACCTCACACCAAGCATGAGTGCCCAACTCTGTTAATAGTGACGACACTCAGTCACGCTTCTAAAATGTTCAAACCAATGCTAACCACCTCGTGCTCAGGTCAGGCGTGGAGAAGACTTACACGTTTTAACTATCCAGAACGAAGCGGTGGCAGCAAGGAAATACAGCTTGTATTGTTTTAACAAGAAGCAAGTAAAACCTAGGTAATATATTCAGACCTATATTTGTGCTTTTCTATTCTCATGCTCCGGTAAAAGCCGGACATCCAATAACCATTTTTCGAAGATTTTTCTTACTCACAGTTATGCAACCCTCACTGATATTCCATACAACGATTCCTAGACAGCCCGTATGCCAATCTTTTGCTGACCAGTAAATTGTTTGATATTCCAAAGACCAAATCACAATAAAAAAGCTGATAGAAGTTTTTTGTCACGGTGTACGAATCGAATTTTTTCGGAAAATATCGGGTTTTTCTTATCTATGTTGATTACATTACGAAACAGTTTTAACCCTAGATCACCATAACAAGACAATACTATGATTACTAAATAACCAGTTGGTTAGTTTCTTAGCTTTTACTGTTTTGGTATGTTCTATCCAACCTCATTTAGAATCTAGTAGGTATCTAGTACTCTTAGTGGCTTAGGAGTTATAGCACCAGTCATTACATAGTAGCACCCAGACATAGTACAAACTTAAGGTGTATATTTTTGAACTCACAAAATATTTGTTCTTGGTGGGGATCGGAGCTACGAGCCACAGCACGGAAGGCAGAGCTATTACCGACTGAGCTGTGAGGCGTGTCACACGGGATTAAAGAGGATCAAACGGGATATGTAAATAAGCTTGAACCTTAACTAAAAAGCTTCATATCTAGTTTTTTTATTAAAAAACTTTGTTGAAGAAAAAACATATTTTTAACCGACTTCAAAAAAGCAGGAGGTTCTCAATTCGGTTGTATGTTTTTTTTAAATGTTGGTTACCTCAGAACTAACTTCTAAAAACTAACTAAGTTCGATTAAATTGGGATAACCATATCACGGAGGTCAGTAGGAAAATCTTTGCGTCCTTGCATTCCATGAAACGCATGCAAAACTTCCTTCCTTTCACAGCCAAATTAACTCTTGTCAACTCATTACTACTTCCGATTATAGACTACGCCGATGTGTGCTATTCCGACGCTACGGAAGATCAGCTCAATAAACTGGAGCGTCTACTGAATGTCTGCATTAGGTACGTCTTCGGACTGCGCAAGTATGACCACGTCTCCTATTATCGCTCTCAGTTGAAGTGGTTGAAAATCCGCTTTCGCCGTGATACCCACATTCTCTGTCTCCTTTATAACACTCTTCACAACCCTATGTTCCCTAACTATCTCAAAGAACATTTCTCCTCTCTTTCTTGTTCCGACCGCCCCGTACGTTCCTCTCAACATCTTCTCCTCAAAACCCCAGTTCATAAAACCTCCTTCTACAATGATTCCTTTACTGTCAGAGCGATACGCCTGTGGAACTCCCTTCCAGTGGATATCCGTGAAGCTGCTTCTTTAGGTATTTTCAAATCCAAATTATATCGCCACTTTCTATCAATTCAGATCTCTCAACAAAGTTGAGCAATTCATGTATGTATTTATATAGGTATTTAGGTAGTATACATATATATATTTGGTTAGTGTATTATTATTTTATGTAGGTAATTTTTATATATTTTTAAAGACGTTTCTCCCTACCAAGTTTTCCATAATATAAGCACTACCTTTTTCTCCACACTACACAAAGGTTGGTTGGAAGAAAATGCTAATTAGCATTAATTAGCATTTTCACTTTCATTTGCATCGTCACTAATTAGCTAGTGACGATGGAAAGAGACCCGACGGTATGTCGCTGATTCCCTGGAGTCGTGGTAAGCCACTGGTGTGGGACGCTACATGCGTAGACACGTTAGCGCCTTCTCATGTGGCGTCCACCCCCAGAATGGCAGGCACGGCCGCAGCAGCAGCGGAAAACGCTAAAATGCGGAAATATGCATCCATCGGAGATGGGTACATATTTCGGCCTTTTGGCGTAGAAACGTTAGGACCGTGGGGTCCAGAGGCGTGGCTTCTATTCAAAGAGTTATCCAAAAGGTTGGTGGACGTGACAAATGACCAAAGGGCTGGCGCTTACCTTGGACAGAGAATTAGTATTGCCATACAAAGAGGTAACGTTGCCAGCCTTTTGGGCACCCTGCCTGCAGTCGGTGATTTGAACTCTGTTTTCTATCTCTAGCATTTAGAATTCAGAGTTCATTTTAATATTTTTTTTTTTTGTTAAAAATGCTATTTTCTTAAGTATTTGTATATAGTTATTGTTTTGAATAAAATAAAAATGGAGAGAGAAAAAAAAAAAAAAAAAAAAATAGCATTAAGCCCGCCTCTGTACTGTTTTTATAAGATGCAATAAAGAATTTTCTAATCTAATCTAAGTTCGATAAATTAAAATTTAATTCAGAACCTTATTTTTTTTAATGTTGGTTAAAAGCTATCTTCAGTATAAATAAAATTCTGAACTCCGTTTTACAAAGCCCGCATTTGATTTTCTATAGTTAACTTAGGGTTAAAAAGTATAAATAGGTAGGTAGGTGGTAACGACATGAAATTCATTACGTCATGACATGACATTAACATGCATTTGACCACTTTGACATAATTTGTATTCTTGAAGCGTTGTGTCATCAAAATGCTTTTGTAAATGAATTTTGTACATTTTTACGTAATTTTAGGAGGTTGTTTGTAATACTTGATGAAGGGCCTAGTAGAATAAGGAAGAAAAAAAGGTATGTAATGTAATTACCTACCTATTTACAGCAATATAAATGATTTTGTCAAATGCACTCTAACAAAGTGTTTTTTCTACAGGAATAGAACTTAGAACCATAAAACACTTTTGAGACGAAGAGAAAGTTGAATAGAGTTTGAAGCTAGTGTACCCAACACCCTAACTTAACTGATGGAAATACTTTCTGGCAAAACAATGCTAAACAGGAAACATGTGTACTTACCCAACACTGAGCCAGGAAAAACATGCCTATGATGATGTGGAAGTGAGTATCTACCTACATTACAGAATAATTGAGCACTAAATCATTTAAATGTGGCTGGCAGACAATGCTCCTAGCACTAAGTACTTATTTGTGAAAATTTGGTACCTACCTAGTTACGGAGGTACTAAATCATAGGCTATTGCTCATTCCTCTTTCTTCAGCCAGCTTTTTGTTCCGTGCAGACAAACCAATCCCATTTTATATTAGTAATAACTATAGCATAGTTATAATGAAATGTACAACTTGATAAATAAATTAAATTTTATTTTGTTTCAGTCTTTAAAATACCTAACCACCACACAGCCTTAGCAAATATCAGCTGGGAGGACTTTTCATACAAGTGATGTTTAAGTTACAGTTTATTTTTAGTGAATTATTTGTTATTGTCTGCAAAACTAAGCAAAATTCAGTTTTATTCAATGTTTATGACTGTGGCAGTGAGACATAACTCTTGGAATAAATTAAAATGATTATCAACATGGTTTTATTCAGTTATTAGATACAAACCAATAATATATTAAAAAAACATTGTATGCATTGCTAGGATTTCAGCTCACAGTGGTACCTTGTTTTGCAAAGTGTGTAAGTATATGAAATATATAGTATGCGGCTTAAAACACCATTCAAACAAGACTCATTTATTGTTAGTTTGCGGTAGGCAGCGCAAACCGTATTTGCGAGTACTCACATACCTAGGTACTATCTATAAGTAAACATGGATACATTACAATTTTCCCCTCTTAGAAACTATGTGGCTAAACAAAATAAAAACTAATGGATAAATGAATCAGAATAGCTACATTACTACCTATTTGATACACGGGCAAAACCAACTCTAAACTTAGGTACCTACCTAGATTCTTACTGTAAGTTTACGTAAATCTAGTGCACATAGCAATAGGTAAAACCACAAACAGCACTAAGCTACGTACTTTCCCTCACAAGAGAAAAAAAAACTGTAGGTAAGGTACCCAACCCACCCAGGTAGGTACCCAATGATTTTTACAAGATATGAACTTATTAACTAGAAACGTTTTGCATAACGACAGTAAAATAAAATAAAAAAAACTTCTACGTATAGGTAGGTAAAAGTGTACCTATATTTCACATCCTATAATTAGGCCTTTTATTACGAGGACGAAGATAGCCCGCTGTTGGACTTGCAGAAGCGCCCTCGTCATCAACCTGCCGGAAAGTAGGTGGCAGTGGAGTCGACGGTGACGTCGCTGTCGAAGGGCACGGAGACTCTTCTGCGTCGAGGAATGCCGCCTCAGTGGTGCGCCCAGTAGGCGCTGGATCCGTAGCTAGTTCTGGTTCATCAGCGTCGTTTGTGCTACTCTGAACGCTTCTAGCGAGTGACAACCGATTAGTTTTACGCATCGGCATAATCTGATCGATGTGTCTGGTTTTAGTCACGTCCTCGGTACGTACACTACGTACCTTATAAGTGACAGCACCGGTGCGTGTTTCGATGATGCCTGGCTTCCACTTGACGGTGCTGTTCGGGCGAAGTTTCTTGACGAGTACTTCGTCAACCTCTTTGAGATCGCGAAGTATGCCGCCTGCATTGCGTACTTGCGATTCCTGCGCGGCCTCGACGAAGTAAGCGGTTTGTGGGCGCAGCATGTCGAGCCGCGAGCGCAGCCGGCGGCCCAGCATGGCTGCGGCGGGTGCCCGCTTTGTGCTGGCGTGCTCAGTGTTTCGGTATTGGAATAAAAACTTGCTTAGTGCACGGTCTACGTTATCTCCTTCAAGTATAGCCTTTTTTATAGCCTTTTTGACCGTCTTCACGGCATTCTCCGCGGCTCCGTTACTGGAAGGATGATAAGGTGCAGCCAAAACGTGTTGAATGGCGTTGCACCGAAGGAACCTTTCGAACTCGACCGAAGTGAACGGCGGCCCGCCGTCTGATACCAATTGCTTTGGAAGACCGAATCTAGCGAAACACTCTCTCAGTACAGCCGCGACCTTCGCCGCCGTTGTGCCCGCGGTCATGACAAACACCTCAATCCACTTCGAGTGAGAATCTATAATTAAAAAATAAGTCTTACTTAAGGTAACGGCACCTGTTTCCGTGGTATTTACACTAAAACTCGAAAGGATATCAAATATTAAGCATTTACTGTACCTTTCTGAAGGTTCGGCTTCTGTTATCAGAAGCTCTAGTGTTTTTACTTTCGGAAACTACTTAAGTTTTGACGGTCCGACCTATATTTCTATTTGAAATTAAATAAAATGTAAATCAAGTCGAAATCGCCCAATTCCGCGGTGAAAATCCCTATTCCGTGGTATTTGGTACCTAATTGCGTGGTATGAAATATGTATACGAAACGACAGTAACAAACTGATAAAATAATGTTAGAAAGATTAACTTGATTGTTCTCTAGGAATACAGGTCACTTTTGGTGGTAGTACTATTATTATTTAATAAAACTTTAAATGTGGTTTGGCATGAGTGCCATAATGCTATTAATATTATAAATATAAAAGTTTCTAAATACCTCTTTGGATGTTTGTAACTCAACCTATCACACGTCAGCGGTGTCAACTTTGCTATTATCTTCATCCTGTGATTGCAAACCCGGATAAATACACAAAGTGCTGATAACGGGAAAATCTCCCCGTGTGATAAATTAAAAAAATACTTTTGCTGTTTCCTAAGCACACACACACACATACACATACACATTACACATTATTATAGTATTTCACATTATAAATACGACATTTCGCGAAGGAATAAAACCAAGCGTGCAAATGGTACAAATATCACCGCAAGACTGAAGCGTGGTCGACGCGTGTAAGGCAAATGAGTGTCGGTGCCGACAAAGGAAACGCCGGCAAAGGAAACACCGCCAAAGATGCCGGCGGCGCGTCAAAGACACCGCCGCCGTGCGTCGCTTCGAGGCGGTGTCTTTGACACTTTTGTCACTCGTGCCGCCGCCGCCGCAATGTAATTTGAAGGGCGACTTTGCTTTGACGGCATTTACAAAGAGTGCCGCCCAACCCACAGCTGTGGAGACTAAAAAATCCTAATTTTCAGTACCTAGTAAAAGCCAAATTTTTTTATATACCTATCATTCTTAATGTTAGCTGATGCCAAATTGTTAAAACTTTTGTTAAAGGTTAACTTCTTAATAAAACATGCAGCCAAATGTGTGGAAAATAAATATTTTCGTAACATAATTTCCTATACAACCAATAAACAAAATACATGAGTAGGGTACTTTTGATGTGTTATAACTCGTAAAGATTATTAAAAAGTATACCTCGAAATAAGGTTTTAGTCTCAATCGACTATTTGATTTGTCAAATCTATCGTTAAAATCACAAAAACCTAATCCCAGTTTGTGAAATTCAAAAATAAAAATAGGTCTTTCAAATTGCTATTCCGAGGTACATTTTTCACATACCTCGGAATCAGATACTAGGTGAAATATTTGACCCCTAATGCCGTGGTTTTTTCAATATGTAATTTTACCTCATTATAATTAAAAAACCACTTAAACATGTATTACATACGGTAAAGAATATACTTCTTTCGAAAATTTAACACTAAAAATCATAACCTAGAACAGAAAAAATCATAATGACCCTTATTTAAAAAAGCTTGCTACTCTCGTGCACAGAGGCAAAAATGTATGGAGAGTGAACTTGGACCAGCCACCGCTGCGAATTTAGCCAATTATTTTGGAATGTAAGCCCGTTCTAAGTATCGTTTTTAGATTTATATATAAAAAAATATATTTCCTAATGACAAATAAATTTTGCAACAAAAAAGAACCTAAGAATCAGAAGTAAATGCTGTTTTTCTAAATACCACGGATAAAGGTGCCACTTTTGGAATACCACGGATTTGGGTGCCTTTACCTTACTTTGGCAATGCAAAAAGTCAACATGTAGTCTCGACCAAGGCTGGGTGGGCCAGACGTATGGCACGGGCGGCGCGTCACGCACGGCGGCGCAGGCGGCGCAGGCGGCGCAGGCCCGCGCGCGCGCCTCGATGTCCACGTCTAGCAACGGCCACCACACGTAGTGGCGGGCCACCTGCTTAATGCGGACCACTGGATCTGTGCGCGCAGCGCAGCCGGCACCACGACTCTGTAGCCCCACACGATGCAGTCGTGGTCTATGTGTAAGCTATCTTTCCTGTGAAAGTATGGTTTTTCGTTCTCAATTTCCGGATTATCCGGCCAACCGCTCATTAGATATCCGTAGATTCTTCTTAATATTAAATCGTTCTTGGTTTCCCTAGCCACATCCCTGTGACCGATCGGAAAACTATCTTCCACAAAATGTAGGTATGCGGCGTCATCCTTGTCAGACTCCCCTTTGCAATGCTGCAACGGCAGGCGCGATAATGCGTCCGCATTGCCGTTTCGTTCCGTCGGCACAAATTTAATGTTGAAATCGTACGCGGCGAGCTTCACAGCGTACCTTTGAAGCCTGCTGGCGGCTGTCTGCGGTATAGTATAGTATATCACCTCAAGCATGTTAGGCCTCGCCTGAGATGTCTTATATAGGTATGCATTATGAAGACCTGAAATAAAAGTTTATTGAAATTAAATATCAGCGGGACATACCTACTTCATTTTAATCATAGTTCATACTAATTATTATAAACGCGAAAGTTTGTAAGTATGTATGGATGTTTGTTACTCTTTCACGCAAAAACTACTGGCCGATTTGGATGAAACTTTGACTCTACATAAGTTTGAGCCAATTTTTGTTTTAGATTATGTAGGTAGGTAAATTTAAAGATGCCTACCTATTGAAATTGGTTCCCTCTCATCATGTTGAAATGGGAAAGTCAACAGTCACATTCATAGAATAAATACAAAATTCTTACCTTGGTAGTCTTGTTCGAAGTAGGTACCTATCAATATGTGGTAAGTAGGCACGATTCGAACATACGAGCACACACAAGCAAAATGTATATTGCTGGAGGTGTTTTTTAGCATCAACACAAAACACGAAACTGAGTAAATAGGTAAACGTAGGTAGATATTAATAACAAAGCATTTTCAGAAAAATATACACATTGTTTTTCTGTCAACAAATAACAAATGTCAATAAAACATAGACTAATAGAAACCAAACCACAGAACAATTACAAAATACATGAAATGCTGACATGGTGCGTTTCAGATACTACGCAACATAATTCATCAATTTTTTGTGTGAAGTACCGGTTTTTTGTCTGATTACAAATTTTGGTTTTTTAGATCTCTGTACATTTTATTAGATCAGATTGGTTAAACATTTCTTAATTTTTGCATTTTATAGACGTTTATCTACTTACATTTTTCAGTACTTATGTGTCCAATGAGCTTATTTTAAAGTAGAGTAAAAATAATACGATCAACCACGAGGAGAGTTTTTGAACGCAATGTTTGTTACATAATTAACCCAGCAGCAATTCAAAACGGTCACATAAACCCATCATATCAAATATTGTTACAAATCATCATTATCATCATCTTATAGTATTCCAGAAAAAGCTATTTTGGCCCATCTTCACCTATCGACTTCCCGCAATCTATACAATGTCATCGGTCCATCGGGTTGGTGGCCATCCTACACTTCACTTTCTGGTTCGCTGTCGCCATTTGAGAACTTTATTCCCCAGGGGTAGCCAGTTCTGCGAGCTATGTGGCCAGCCCATTGCAACTTCAACTAGCTAACTCTACCTGTACCGGCATAGGTGCACCATGAGTATTTGACATGATATTCGTTTCACGCATATTCTTAGATATTCCAGTGATTCCGCCAAGATGACTATGTCGTCGGCAAATCGATACGTTTACTATTGATGTTGATGCCATACTCATTCATTGCAAGAGTTTGAACACATTGTCCAGTGCAGAGGTGAACAGTTTCGGAGAAATAACATCTCCAAGGCTCACGCCTTTTAGCAGTCGAATTGGATTTGTACTCTGGTATTGCAGTCGAATGGACGTGGACGACGTGGTGGCATTACTATACAGTCTACATAGGTGTACAGTACACAGTAATACAAACACTTCGATATACCGGTAGTTGATTTGGCACCGCTGAAGTAGGTAACTGTCGCACTGCCCAGGTTTTAACTGAATCAAAGGCTTTTTACAAACGATAAACAAAGTGGCCGATTACTCTTCGATCTTCTGTAGGTATAACCTGCCGAAGCGTGTGGATGTGGTCTATGGTGCTAATGATATTTTCGGAACCCGCCCGCATTCAGAAGTTCTGTTGTTATGCCGTTCTCCCCTGGCACCTTGTTGTTCTTAAGCTGCAGCTATGTTAATGCTAATGTTATTTGTATGTTCATATGCGTTGATTTGTAAAAAACATACTGAAACCAATTTTGTTATTATTTACGGGTCATATTGATCTGAATTAACGTCGATATACACAATTTCACAGTTTGACATGACAGGTTAATATTATGACACTGTCGATTGACAATTGAGTAAGTCAACCAACAGTGTTGCCACTTAGATTTTTGAAGCTAGATTTAGCATTTTTTTTAGCAAAAGTGACACGTATTAAAGAGTTAAAAACTCAACGAATGAGCAAGGGATATTTTAACATTCACTAATGATAACTAAACTAATTTTTATTTCTTGTTCAATCATCATGTTTAATTCAACTATGTACAATAAAAGGTATTTATAATCAAAGTATTCTTACAGTACGAACACACTTCACGTACTAGTACAGGCGTAAAAAAATTTTCAGTGAAAACCTTCTACAAATAGAATAAAACGTAAAACAGTTGAGAAAAAAGGTGCTTTTTGTAACTTTTAATTAGGCAGCTCAGTTTGTGTGGCAAAATAGGGGATTAGCCCAAGTCACCAGCGTGCTAACTGGTCACGTGGTACAATTTTGTACCACGTGATCGTTCTGTTTAGACACCTGACAACAAAATAAGCGCGAAAACACATCAAATGACGTCATGATGTCACTATTTAGTCACAGAATAACTATGAGTTAGTATGAACTTATAACTTTGCAGTTCAAATTTGCGGTTCAACTGAGATTGGCATACGGGGGAGGGATGGCAAACCTTTAAGAGCAACGTGTCATTTATTCTAAAAATATGCTGAACGATTACGGGATTTCAACGGACTATCACAGAATATGCGTCATCGGATTGGTTATACTATGGAGGATGAATGACTGTCCATCCGAACAATCAATCCAAGCGTGGGGTTTCAAGACATACTTGAAATCAAGATCAAGAAATGCATAAACCATTTCTTGATAGAATTGGATGGAGATAGCTAACCGCTCATTAAACAAATAGGCTATAACCAGTAGGTACGTTCTAAGAGCAGTGCAATCTCCACAAACGTCCGTCGCAGTTAGAAACTTGTCCCTTTCAGCTCAAGTCGGTCGAATCCAGTTCAAACCGGTTGGATCCAGTGCGATCCGGTTAATTTAAGTTCCTTAGTCTTGGAGTAATTGGTTCAGCGTTTACTCATTCATATGGTCTGGCTGCACTTGACAGTTGAGTTTACCACTAGATAGGAGGCTTCAGGTGGAAGGTGTAAAGTTGTAAATGAATTTTGTTGATGCAACCTAGTCAACATTTTTAGCCTATAGATTTCAATGACTACTGATCCTCCTACCTTGACATCATGAAAACCTTACGCAACTCTCTGTACTCGGTATTCATTAGGGCCTAAGTTCTTTACAAATATTTTATGAGCCCAATTGAGAAGGTAAATTTTTTTTTATTTTAAATTAGGCCCATCTGGGTAGTCGCGGCTGGGCCCAGTTGCTAAGTTACTCTTAGTGTACACATGGTACATAGTACAGGCAAAAGTAATTCGAGTACTCTGCGGTTTGTTCAGGTCTCGAGTCCTTTGTCAGGATCATGGAGACAAGCATTATCTTCGGTGATCGGCGTCGGCTTCGCTTTGTTATGCGATTCATTCGTAAATGTAATAAGAGATGTTTCGCATACGTGACAATGTATTGCTACATGTGCCACTGATCCGTGATCGTACGATTCGGCTTAATTTATTGTTTTTGATATCATCTTGTATTTTGTACATAAATATAAAAAACTACGAACCACGACGTAAGTTTCTTCTGGGAGATGGATTTGTCAAAAATGGTCAAAAAACGTTTTGTTTACGGCTAAGAATTTTTTTATATCAATTTTATCTTCCTTAATAGTTAATATAAGTGGTATTTTAAGCGCTCTGTTGGTGTAGCTTGCTTGGTTATTCCTCCTAACCAATCTATTCCATGTATTACGACTGAAAAACCACGATATTCTGCAAAATTTTATCCTAAAAGCAGTATTTTTGTTTAGTCAGTGCAGTGGGTTCAAATCTGCCAATAAAGCCATTTTTAAAACTGGTGCATTGGACATCCAACAGAAGCGAAGTGGCACCGTCGTCGTGGCTTGGAATATTTTATGCGGAACCCTTTTCAATCCGCGACTGGCTGAATAGTAACTATTATGTATTCTGGGGGTTCTGTAGTTTCTTGTTATTTAAACTGTGATGTTCGGGCTTTGTGTGGAATAGAAAATAGTTAAATGGACTATGTCATGCATTTTTTATTTTTCTTTGTCAAAGTAGGTTACTTTGGTTTGTTTATTTTTTTACGTGGGGTTATTTTATTAAGTCTAGTTTCCACTTGTACAACAATGAAATAGGATGATGTCTCATGCCATGCAGTTACTAACGACTGTGTGTACTTCACGATGTCTGTTCCACCGTTTGTCAGCGCTTGATCCTCGAACATTATTGGTTCCCGACTTTATCTAAGTCTTTTGATCAGAAATTAGAATCACTCCTACTCCTAATTTCTCGGTGTTCTAAACCTTGGGTACTTTGGTTCGCTGTGAGCCCAAATTGTGTTTTTTTTAATCAATAAAACTGACTTTAGACAAACATACAGGGTGTAATTAAGTCCACATTAAACTTCGGTGGGATTATATTACCCATCATTATAATAAACACACCAAAGTTTAGGGGAGTGATCTTATCATCCTGTATCTGCACAGGATGGATATCACAGGATGGATATCACAGGATGGATATCACAGGATGGATATCACAGGATGGATATCACAGGGTGCGGAAACTCATTGAGAAATCCGGTCCTAAGTATGGCGGCGAAGCAAGACCCAGTGCTAACTGTAATGGGAGTAATGCTTGTAATTTACAAAAAGTTTCATTAAAAACGTTTCTAGCAGAGCAAGTCGCGGGCTTCCACAAGTTAGGACATCATTTAGTAAAACTAATAAAAGCTCGCTGATTGAAAGTTTAACCTAGTTCTCGCGGCGCGCGTCGTCGTCGTCCGTATTACTTTGACATTCAATTTAGAACCTTATTACTATGGTGATAAAGTCATTGTTTTCAAATCTTTTATTATGGCTTGATGAATATTTATCAACGAAAAATAAGTGTTACTCTAGCCGAATACGCCCGGCTGATAGGGCGAGGTAACTGATGTAGGCGAGATGACGTTATACAATCCCTAACGTCTACCTGTATAGAAGTAGTCATGTGACTTATCATCAGAATCTGCTTGTTTCAACCACTTTTTTTTTCCAAAAAAAATCCTCGCCTAGAAAAAAAACCGCAAATCAGTGTAAATGTAGCGGTGGTAGTTTTGTCGGCTTGAGCTTCCGGCAGTTATATCGCGGTTGCAGTATATCTAGAAACCAAACTCAAACTACTTAGTCATCGTTCAGGGCTCATTACACGAGTAATAAGGAATGGGCGCGCTCAATAACACGCGATCACAAAGACAACACATTAATCACTCCTAACGGCCCATCCATGGATATTAGTACTTGATGTTACAAGTATTGTTATTTAAAAAAAAAGAAAAAAAAAGTTACTAATACTCATCAAGGCAGTAGATATAGACCCACCACATAAAATATCCAGAAAATGCTCTTTTTTATGGTTTTATGTGGTGGGTCTATCTAGCAGTGGATTTTACAGACTTTTTTATGAGAAATGGGCTGGAACAATCAGATGGCCCAGCTGATGATAAGAAGTTACCTTTGCTTTTAATAATGCATTATATAATTTTCACTAAAAACGGAGCTTTATTGTTTCCCGATATTTTGTCACAGTGAAAATTATATTATAATCCATATTAGTTTCAAAAATTAACGCATTTTTACTTCACAAAAGGATTGCGGGAATAAAAAGATTGAAAAACACTGGGAAGCAAGGGTTTTTAGACTTTCAGAAAATAAGAACTTCAAAGTCTGAAAATAGGTGCTAGTTGTATCAAAAGTAATCTTTGAGTTTAGTGGGAGGGGGTAGAGGCTAGGGGTGCCAATATCTGGACCGGAATGAGATGTAACAGTTGGCGTCTTCATCTCGCTCAGCGTGGCCGTTAGTACAGATTCTGTAATTCTAGACTAATTGTTCTTTAGTCCTAGGTATTGTTACAAAAGTTCCGAAACCCATTTCTGTCAGTGTCATTTTTGCTCTTTGCTTCAGAAAAGCATATTAATTTCGTCAATAACTGCCTTTTTGTAAGTTTACAGCAAGTTGGATCACAAGTTCAAATATTTTAAATGGAAATTTAATAAAATCCACTCTTGTTAATTGTACCTACTGAAAAGCCGATGAAAATTATATTACATCAAGTAATAATTATACGTGTGATTTTTATATAAACAGTTTTAATATTTAGAACTTTTCTTAGGTAGGTACTTCGTATGTGTACATGTTTATTTTGTTAGACAAAGTAATACTAGTAATTTTAATCTAAAATGGAAAAAAACTACATTCTAAGCAGTAACACAGCCACAATATTAAAATAAATCAACTTGTGACGAAAACAGAAACTAAAACGGCATGCCGCGTTGCATCAATGCCGATGAAATAACACCCTAGTGTTTTTCTTCACATAAATCAAACAAAATAAATAAGGGCGGCGTCTCCAGGGCTTTGTTGGAATAACTGGATCATTCATTCTCGCACCTCGCTCATCCGGCCGATATGCAACATGCAACTCCAATCTTGTTCGGCTCTCACTTCTTCACTATTTTAAACTATTTGTGAA
Source organism: Gandaritis pyraliata (assembly GCA_947859175.1). NCBI lineage: Eukaryota > Metazoa > Arthropoda > Insecta > Lepidoptera > Geometridae > Gandaritis > Gandaritis pyraliata. The sequence continues at coordinate 10,035,843 of OX401864.1, forward strand.
TTTAAAATACTGAAATAAACCGTTAAAGCGACATTGAGTAATTGCACACTGGCTGATATCGACACTATATGCGACGATATCGTCGCAATGTCGTGCCGTTGGCAGTGAGAATACAGCCATTGGGAGATCGCACATTTAACACAATACTGAAAAAATCAGTGTCGGCGCCAACATGAATGAGTAAGAATGAGAATGAATGAGATTAGCTTTCCACGGGTCGTGTGGTGTCGTATCGTACCAGTAGTAATGCGAAAAGATTAATTGCAAACATTGTAAGTCGCACATTGATGAGATGTGCAGAACTGTAGCGAGTGGCACAAAACAAAAGCCGATGATGTGGATGATGATGATGGCGGTGGCTAGCAGTATAGTTCAAAATATACACTCGAGAGCAATGATTCCGGGTCACTTAAAGAATGTTAAAAATCTCGGAAACTAAAAATGATAGGTTAATGCAATAAATTGTATTTAATAGACAATGTAATACTCCTTAAATGAAGGTATTAAAACTTCTTAGTTATTGTAAAGTTATATCTTAAAAAAATCAAATTTGAAAAAGGGCCACTTTCGAAGATGGAACTACGAAATTACAGCATTTGGTTTTGCTTTTGTTTGTAATCTGTCATTTATGTGGGTATATAAACCATGTTGATAGTGCTCTATATTCATTATTCAAGCTGAAATTATGTCGCTTACGCCTGAAGAATGCACCAGAATACTTACAATGCTGGAAACCGGCCGGAGTCAGCGCGATACAGCCAGGACTGTCGGTGTGTCGCTGTCAACAGTACAAAGAGTTCTCCGACGTTACGAAGAAACTGGTTCTAACCTACGCAGACCAGGAACGGGCAGAACCAGGTGTACCACAGCACGAGAAGACCGATACTTGGTGAACACCATGCTTCGAAATCGCTTTCTCACAGGAACTGAACTCACAAATCAGTTTCGACGCCTCGGAGGAAGTAACCCAAGTGCATGGACAGTAAGACGTCGGCTTGCTGAATCTAACTTAAAACCCCTTAGACCTGCAAACGGCCCTAAACTGGAGCGTGGGCATCGTATTTCAAGACTAAGATATGCCCAGAGCCACGTAAATTGGAGTATTGAAGATTGGTCAAAAGTTATGTTCTCCGACGAATCAAAATTTATGCTCTACAAGCACGATGGAAGACACAGAGTGTATCGAAGACCAGGGGAAAGATTCAAGCAAGCATGCATCGAAGAAAAAGTAGCCTACGGTGGTGGGTCTGTACTTGTGTGGGCCGGAATTTCTTCTGAAAGTCGCACAGAGCTGGTGATCATAGAAAACGGCTCTTTAACTAGCGTAAGATATGTGGAAGAAATCCTCAATGATCATGTTGGTCCATTTATGGTCAATTTAGGTGAGGATGCTATATTTATGCATGACAATGCCCGACCTCATACAGGTAGGATTGTGAATGACTACCTTCAAGAGATGAACATTACTCGTATGGAGTGGCCAGCGCGCAGCCCGGATATCAACCCGATCGAGCATGCTTGGGACGAGCTAGGCAGATGCGTAAAACAACGAAACCCTCCCCCAATCACGCTTCGTGAGCTCAAAATTGCTCTCACAGAGGAATGGGAGAATATTCCCCAAAATCGTATAAGGAACTTGGTGTACAGCATGCCAAACCGCGTAAACGCAGTAATGGAAGCACGAGGAGGCAATACGAAGTATTAAAATTCAAGTCAAATCGTAATAAAGTTCAAAAATTTCATGTTTCCTATTTTTGTTTTAAGGAGAGATCAGCAGTTTTTTTCTTTATGTAATTTTGTGTTAATAAAATGTATGGTGACTCATATTTTTTTACTTTCATTTAAGGAGTATTACATTGTCTATTAAATACAATTTATTGCATTAACCTATCATTTTTAGTTTCCGAGATTTTTAACATTCTTTAAGTGACCCGGAATCATTGCTCTCGAGTGTACATTGAGTATTTAAAACTTTATTGTAATCGCTACATTAGCACTAATACAGAAATGTGTAGCCGACTTTAATTGGCACAGTAAAATCCGCCAAACCAGTTCATTTTAACTCGTTCATTCATTCATTCATTCCATCATGGATCCGGAAACTTTCTAATAGAATTCGTAAAGTTTTAATAAGTTAGTTATTGTCTGGATGAGTGACGCCGAGTGCGAGCTCTGTCAATTAGTGTTTCAGTGAAATAGGCACAGATTTTCATTGTACAATTTTTAAAAGCAAAATTTTACTTAGTTCAACTGCTGATGGTGGCAAAAAGGAACTAAAAGTCTTTGGGCAAAACCATTCCCAACAGTGGAAGAAAAAAACCTTAGAAAGAATTTTTATTTTTGTAACTTATTTTATATTTGTAGTTTTTGTGGGTTAATTATTAACATTGACTTAATTATTGACTTCGGTAATTATTCCAACGATTTGTGAAAGTTCGGAACTTTCTGTTTTCTCGATGCATGAAAATATATCTCCATTCAACGAACGGATTCGGAACAATTAAGAAATGCTTCGATGAAGTAATTGGTTCCAGAGACCTGTGAATTAAAATCAAAATTGTTATTGAAAATAATATTTTGTTGGTAATTCGGGTTCCAAATTTAATAATAATTGTTTTAATTAAAATACTTTTTTATTAATGTAATTATAATGATACAGACACAGTGCGCAAACGATTTATCCTCGTAGTATTTCATATGAAGTTACTTTTACCAAAGATACAGTATAGAGCACTCGCGATGGCAAAAAAGAACCGCACGGGTCGGAAACAGGAGATGAAATATGGTTTTCATTGTACCCGCAATTACATAACAATGGGGTTGAATTGAAAAGCGTTGGAACAGTCCAAACACCCCCCCCCCTCCGTCTCCTCCCGCGTAGCATTTGAAACTTCGATAACATACGAGTTTTTTTATCATCCCGATGTCCCGCACTGTGACATTATCTACAGTAGACTTAGCATCGGAGTACCGACATGATAAAATAGATGGATGTAAATACATTCTTTAGCTCGGTAAATATTTGAAATATCGATAGCATACGAGATTTTAGAAATTCGCCATGTATTTCTCCAGAAAATACCACTGACTATGGCGCAGCAGTGGGGATTACTGGAGTATTTTTTCCAGTAGTCTCCCACCAAGTAAATTGATCACTATTACTGTTTAATCAACTCATGCAACGAAGTGTTATTTGTTAGACTATATAGGTGGTGTTTCAGGAACTTCATATCTACACGTGTCGTGCGCTTGTGTGCTAACATTTTTATAAAAACAAAGAAAAATATTTTATTTGCAACTTTAGCCTTTTCCGACTAAGCACAGTTTGACCGTCCTATTTTCAGAACACCGATGTAAAGTCCATTGTATAAAATGTCAGTGATCCTATGAACGGGAGTCGCATATTCTGGCGATATCTAATACAGTAAAAGAAACCGTGATTGAAATTCCTCGCAACCATTTGTAAAGTGTGGTCTGCCCCGGATTAGCGGGTGGGTAAACTGGAAATGAAATTGTGTGTGTGCTCAAATCCAATCGCTTGACATGGTTAGCTTCTTGTACTACCAGTTTTTAACTGTTATGTGCAGTAAAATTGTAGAACTAATTAGAAATTCTGTTGATTTTGTAGGTTCCAAAGTTATTTTGTATGACCTAATAAGTAATTTAATATTTTTGAGATACTTGCAAACAATTTAAAGGCAAATATAGGCCAGTGCCTATGTATATTGACATATAGAAATTGTTTCAAAACAAAGGTTTTTGCTCTACTTAGTACTTGAGTTTCTATCTCTAGCATTTTTTCCAGGGACCGATTCGGTTACCCCCTAAAGGGGTTTTCGCTAGGGTTTTTCCAACCGCTTATTACAAAACCCTCTGCATAAGTGTTACACTTTCATTTTCGTAAGCAGTTTTAAGGGGTAACCCCTTCAAAACCCTATCGCTTGGGTTAGCTCATCAGAGGGTTTTCAATAGTATTGGGTTTGCTATAATTCAAAAACCCCAGCCTTTAGGGTTACCCTTTCGATCATAGAAACACTGTTACACTTTGCAACTTGAAGTATTGTAATTTGGTTCTTATCTGCTTTGTATTTAGGTTCATTACATCCTATTTTTGACTAGCACGTGTCGAACCACTGCCTGCGCGGCGAGGCGGCATCTCTTTGATCTATTTAGCTACAAAGTTGATAAACAAGCGATTATGGTTATTATCATTCGCGCACTAGAATTCAATTCTGTTTTCATTCCTACTGAACATACGATAAATGGCGAGATTGTTTGAGGCACGCACCGATTTATTTATTTGTGTACCTATTATTGTCATTTGCCACTCGAACTGGACATCGTAAGAAATCGGAAGTACCTACTGGTTCAAAAGAACTATGTGACACAAGTAGAAGTAGTAGGTGATACTTAGGTAGGTAAGTAAGTAGGTACTTATAGATACCTAACCTACCTACCTATACCAAGTAGTTAGGTACCATTAGTTTTCGTTTGAAGAAGTACTACTTATTATAGGTATATTCCTGAAGTCCCCACAGAGGACTCCCCACCAGTGGGATTTCAGTTTTTTTTTTTCAAAAATCCCCACCAGTCGGATTTAAGTTTTTTCCAAAAATCCCCACCAGTGGGGATTGCAGTTTTTTTCGAAGTCCCCATCAGTGAGATTTTAGTTTTTTTCAAAAATCCCCACCAGTGGGGTTTAAGTTTTTTCCTAAAATCCCCACCAGTCGGATTTAAGATATTTTCCAAAAATCCCCACTTTTTCAGAAATGCCCACTAGTGGGAATCTCAGTTTTTTTTTCAGAAATCCCCACTAGCTACGTCGTAGTGTGTTACGGTGTTGTAGTGAGAATTTTGGTATTTTTTTCCAGAAATCCCCACTAAGTAGGTGGTAACTATAAAATTATTTCTTTACAATGCTTTGTAACAATAAAATTATTTTTTAACAATGCTTTAATAGGGACCACAATCCACACGCTTAGTGGGGATTTCGAGAAAAAAAACTTAAATCCTCACCGTTGGGAATTTCTCGGTAGGGATTCTTGGAATATACCTAATTATAGTATACCTACTAACAAGGTTAGCCGGTTACGTACCTACCCAGATTTACCTACGACATTACTAGTTAGGAAGTAGATAAGTACGGTACATACATACCTACACTACCTACTACCTACCTGTACCTCCTAAGTAGGTAATGCTTGCCTATAAATTATAAAAAATAGGTATGATGAGCAATTAGGAGAAACTTACCTGATAGGTAGATAGACTAGATAGATAGTAGATAAGTACCTAACAGGTAAGTATCTTCTAGTTACACTTAGATAAGTGCCTAACTACATCATATAATTATGTATGAGCATCTACTACTATTAGGGCGGCTTGCACCAGAATCGCTAAACGCGTTTAACTCTTAAATAGTATTTAGCGAGTTGTCAAGTCATACAAATACGTCAGATTTAAATCGATTTAGCTGTTAAATACGTTTAGTAATTCTGGTGCAAGACGCCCTTAATATACTAAAATAAAACTAAAATTAAAGATATGGAAAAAGTAAATATCCACTCACTCATTCCAAAAATAGAGTTTGTCTGTTTGTTAGTTCGAGGTTACTAATTTTAATGAAACATGTACAATTTAGAAGCCTTTTTTCCGGAGCCAAACATAGGCTATGTTTCATTAAAATCAAGGATATTAATTTTTAGATAAAAAAAACAATACGGGACGGCGCATGAAGTCGCGAGTAACAGCTAGTATTATAATAAAGCGATCGGGTGAAACGAAGGAATAACACAAAATCAAGTGTATTTTTTAAAATTCCTCCACGAACTCACAGCGTGACATGGAATGAAAACCAGTGTTACATTGATAACCCACTATCGAGAGGTAACCTCATTCTATCTGATACCCTCAATGAGATGGTAACCCCTATCAACGAAAACCCAATGAAGGGGTTACACTTTCGCTTGTGTTAGGAGGCGGTTCCCCCAAACGAAGGGTAACCCCCTCGAGTGCTAACCCAATGAACGGGGTTACACTTACGAATGAATTAACTCGAAATCGGTGTTGTGCGGTCCCTGATTTTTTCACGTTTATTTATTTAAACGCAATGCAACTCCCATTCAAATAAAAATTCTAAAGTAAAATGAAAAAGCGTAGCATCCTCTACGCATTCTCGTAGCCAGTACCGCTACGCCGTAGCCGGGTCGCTACGCGGAGATATTGTGCTACGAGCTGTGTTATTAGAGCGCTAGCTGCAGCTTAGATAACTTTCTTTCAGCGCTTTTTTATTTTATTCCTCTAGTTTTAGACGTTTTTATTTTTATTCCGTAAGTTTTAGAGACGGAATAAAGTATTTTTGTGAATCTAGAGCAAAAGTAAAGCTCCTACCGTGAAACTAAATGAATGATCGAGAATCTAAACTTTGATAATAACTTTTACAACTTAAGCATTACCCAAATCATTTTATTGAGATATTTTTAGCGATCAAGTTAAATATAATAATCGTATTGCTAAAACTGTAAAAATGAGAAGCAACGTTCACATTGGCCATTCCCATTTCGCGGTCTCTAGTTTCGCGGTAGGGGCAGTAAAGTTTAAATCCTCTACAATCCATCCGAACAGAACCGATTTCCAAAAAAAGCGATCACCGATCGGAATCCGAACGAGTCGGACAATTTGAGCACACAAAGATCCCGGCTCCGGCCAACCGGAACCGAGTCCAGCGGTCGGAGGGGGCTCAAACCAAAATTGAATTTCAATGTCACAGTGCAGATGTAAAAAGAGGCTCGGGGGCTCGAGCGATCGTTCGGGGCTCGGATCTGCGGGGCAGGGGGGGGCTTAGAGGGGCAAGGGGGGTGACGGGGGATGGAAGGGGGGGGATGCGCGCGCTTCTGAATTGTGCCCCGGCGGCAGTGTCCGGGCTCGCGGCGGCGAGCGCGCGTGTCGAGTTGCGGTGAGTGTGACGCAATGCGCCCGCGACGCGACTGCTATGCAACTCCGCGCTGACTGTATTGCAACTAGACTGCACCTCACTTAGAAAACCAACGTGTTTTTTCAACTCCGAACGGTTCTGCAGATAGATAATTTTATTTTAGAATTTAGATGAATGGAACGGAACGTTCGTGCCCGCCGATTGGATTTTAAACGAAAACTTGTGGAAACTGTGACTAGTTTGTGGTGAGTTGTGTTTATGTGACAGTTGGTGGTGAGTGGTGACATGTAACGCGAGGTGCTCTCGGCGCGGGATCCGCCGGCTCCGACCGGACTCTTGTGGATTCTACTACGGATACGTAAGTTATAAAATTATAATTATTTTATTTATACAAATGCGGTTTGTCAGTCAGATACGTACGTCCTCCCTCGTACTTACGTAGTTGTTGTACGAGTAATTTTTTTATATATGATTTTTTATGAAAATCTTAATTATCGAATTACCTATTTAATTAAAATCAAATCCCACACTAAAACTTAAAACTTTTGGTCGATTAATATTTATTTTCAACTAACCGTATTGTCTTATTTTTACACAATTTTAATGGAGATTTTTCAAACTACCCCGCTAAGTTACTCACACTTTTTGAGGAAATTAATATAAATTACATGATGTAACGTATTCATTAAAAATCCATAAAAAAAATCATATCAAATGCTCTTTAACAGTTTTGTTTGTTACTGTAGGTAATGTTAACGAAAAGCCATTAGTACTACTTAACCCACATAAGTTTCCGAAACGCATACATTAGCCGTCTTACGAGTATACCCGACCCCATATGGCCGCATGGGATCGACTTTTACAAGCTGTCATTTCATAAGTCGCTTTTTAGTACATTCGCGTCAAGCTACGCTTGCGTACATAAAATTGCTATAATGTGCTAAACTGATCAGTTATGACGTCACAACATACTGAGCAATTACTGGATACCATCGCATCCATTGAGCGTTCTTCTTCTTGTAGTTAACAAACCAATGGATGGAGATATGGATCTCAATGTCTTTACTCACGCATCAGATTACCTCTGACCTGTGCAGAATAACTTAATAAATTACTAAATACAATCGAACTATTTCTCCGTCATTAATAAGTACTTTATAGTAATGCCGTCTTAATAACAGCACGTTTATTTCAAAAACGTCTTCTAGCGAGAAGACCATTACAGCTGATTTAGACTCTCACAAGTAGTGTAGTAAAACTACGCAACGCGGCAACGACGACAGCTCGACCGCGAAGTGCCATTGCATGCCGCGCTGTGTATTTCTTCAGTTAGCTCGCCACTTATTAGTGTGTAAAGTGACTATCAGAACCTATTTACACCAAAATAGACCTGAGAACTTAATTCTGCCCTACCTCGTGTTTGTAATTCTACCCTACCGACTTGCTACTTCACGCTTGTGTGAATCAGGCGCTACAAAGTGCGTGTCCGTGCGTGTATATGTAGCCGAGTCCGGCGTACTCCGATGGTATCGTTAGATTGCATCGTAAACCGACGGTAGGCGTGCCCGGGCCCGGAGTCGAACCGCGACCCGTGCCCGCCATTTATTTTATAGCCGGAACTTACGCCCAGCTCCGTTGCTATCAAAATAATATAGCTTGCTTTCATTTCTTACAAATAAACTACTCACTGCCATCCTCAGAGACGTACGGCAAAAGATTATTAATAAAAGAGTATGTAAAAGAACTGACAAATAGAGACACTAACTAATTTTAAGTGATAGTTATGTTTAAGTGACGTTTCTGGGGTAGTTAAGGGTGCGTGTATAGTGAAAGCTTTAGTCGAAGTCACAGATCTTTTATTCAGTAAAATCACAAGGATCATTTAGAATCGTCTTATAATACAAGGTCATACCAGTTCCTTGTTCCTTGCCAGTTCCTTGCTACCAAGTATGTAAATACTTAAGCTATATAAACAAGGTGAGATGTAATGCTATGCTAGTTTGAACAGCCCACTCGTCTAACAAGTACGGGTTTTCATCAGCATGAAGTACTAACATAATTATAGTTCATCGGCTAGTACCTTGAGAGTGATGAGCGCGTGGAGAAACTACTTAATTTCTTCAACTTGATTAGGTTTACTTCACAAACTAAACTTAAAGAATAAACTCATAGAATGAACGCCCCAGATTGTTCTTAGCAACCAACTCTATTATACTTTATAACTTACTTACACATGAACCTCATATTCACACAAATAAATAATTTATTTCGACTGTAGCTATGTATAATCTTGTAAGTAGTAATCTTCCAATAATAAATAGTTTTGTATCAGGAGAAGGCATAAACTGTCAAGAGTCAGGCACCAACCAGTCGGATGGATTCAAATAAAAGAGGCGCTTATCAGAAATATCGTCTAGACTTCAAGAGAGATGTAGATTTTTCGTCCTTCATTGGCACCGGAACACTAAAAAACCTACTTTGAAGTGATTTATTGTTTTACTGGTATTTTTTGATTTGTTTTTGTTCCTACAACGGTACAATTTATGTTGGCGGTGGAGGGAGTTTTACTAATTGGGTGCTATTTAAGCTAAAAAAGCTGTCTGTGATGATCACTTTGCTTTGCAAAATTAAATAATAACGATAGATTATAAAACAGCTGTATAAAACAGCTGTTAGAATAACAAAAAATTATGAAACAAAAACTATCTTATTGTTTTTGTAACATTCGATCCATAAATGAAATGAATTTTTACATGGGTAAGGTATGGTTTGAAAAAAAAAATTACCGACCTAGTGGTCGAGTTAAGACACAGTGCGCGAAAAATCACGTAGTTTAAAGACTTAAGTCGCAGGTTCGATTCCGAACCGCATGCGGCTGCGTAAAACTTTATTGGCAGTTTAAAGCCGGCACTAACCATCGGATAACGGCTCCTGAATAAAACATTCAATCTTCGAGAGCGGCACTCTGTTTGATTAGTCGTAATTATGAGATAACCGGACGTGAGGGCGCAGCTAACATGTCCGATTTACAACAACTGTCGTGTCTTCCATTTACGGCTGTATCTCAGGCCAAAGAATTAGATTCATAAATGTTGGGCGGATAGCGAAGGAGGCGTGGCGCATGTGTGCTAAATGATTTAGAGATTTTATACAAAGTAGACGTCGTTTGAAACTCAATGGTGCGTTTGTAACTGTACTTATTATAATTAGTGCCTATTTCAACTTCTCATGAATACGCAATGAATTATAAATAAATCCGTCTCTAGACTTATCAAAAACATAGATAAAAATATTTTTATTTGACAGATTTTGTTACTGAGATGGTGAGATAGGCCTTTACGCAAACAAATTACGGTAACTCACGTGTGTGAACTGAACTAAAGTAGCTACTGCTGCTAAACTGTAATTTTCCTGACTGACCGATTTCAGGAATTTGATTCTCAAACATGGTAGACATCCTACTTAAATAACACTTCATACTGCGGTACTTAGTGAACGTGTAGTGCACAATATGCAGACGATTCACCTTTACGACGATCCAAGTTATATAAAGTACCCACTATCATTATGAAACGAATAACACACGGTTTCATCGCTAGCATCAGACCAGAATGCGAGAACTATAATTTTATTATCTCTCATGGATATTTCACAATCGTAACACGTTTCATTCGTATATCTAATAACTACCCGATGGAACTTTTCAAAGGATTTCAATAATCCTCTTGACTACGAGTAGCGGTCCGAGTCTGGGAAAAACATCTCGACTCAAACAAATAATAGAAGTGTGAAACGCGGATAGAAATATGTTTTTTTGTGATAACTAAATACAGAAGTACCTCATAGCCCTGGTGCCCTGGTGCCCTGGTGGTGTGGAACTCTCTTTTTCGCCTTCCAGTTGGTGTAGCTGTAAAGAGTCCTTAGTACCACTATGTGCTCAGTACATCAAATATGTACTATAATATATTTCTCGCACGCGAAACTAATATTTTTGTCCATCCGCGGAAAGTGAACCCCCACCTTAGTTAACTATTTAAGATCGTTAGTCGCACACTCAAGAGGGTCTCAAAGTATTACGTACATTATAGACATTCTATTGTGACCTCCATACTTATAAACATGCTTGAGCTAAATCATCCCCACCGAACTAAATGTGCGAGACATGTCAGTCAAGGTGTGTCATAGCCGCGTGCAGCTACTTATCGATACCACTTGAGTGACCCTCTCTATTGCGTACCTGCTATTGGCAAGGGGGCTGAAATGAGAATAGGGTCGAGGTGAGAATAGTCTTGAGATGAGGGTGAGATGTGCAAATACGTTTAATCGAGATGAGTAATATTTTGGAACAAAAAACTGAATTTATGTAAATCTTAGTAAATCGGTCAAACTACTTAGATCAAGATTTTTTTAATTGACCGTTTTGTGATGAGCTCGTTGAGAAGAGACTAATGCTAGCATTACAGACTCGTGCTACGTGAACCTTGTTATGTAAACTTATGTGCTTGTCATGTTAGATAAATGTTCTAATTTAATTGCTTTTTCTGTTGTTTTGTTTTTGTTGTACCAGATAAAATGTGCTTTCATTTTTATTACAATTAATAAAAGTTAATTCTAACTGACAACCAGCGCACACTCAAAAGCCGAAATAAAACTGTATTCTAGAACAGAATTAATTTAATAAAGGTATCTAGGAATTTTTTTGTTATAAAAATAGCATATGTAAGTATAATAGTATAGTGGTCGAGAAAAAGAGTCCCATCAATAAAAGAGGCAGACAAAGAGGTCGGGACTCGCATCGAAAGAAAATACCAAAGAAACTCCTTCGAGATACAAAAACGTCACACACGTCATTCAGTACGGCTAGCACTAGTTTTTAACATCATCGAGTATTCCAAAACGTCACAGGTAGTGTAGTGAGGGTATTTTGTTGTTATTTCAATAGTTAGCAAACAGAAAGGTTAATTAGTTCATAGTTTAGGTATCGTGTTTTATTTCGAGCCCACTTTTTTGTGATATTTGACCCGTCAAAATGATATCTTCAAACTGTTTTGGCATAGAATTTTAATAGCTGTTTTTCTACCAATAAATTAAATGGTATTAATAAATTCAAGTAATGCTAGAACGCGAGAATTCTAGTCTATATATAGTACAAACACTAGTAGCAGAGTATTGTTCGAGCGTAACGCATGAGTGGGCGCAGTGCTACCCCTCGCCAGTGCTACCCCTCGCCAGGAGGCGGACGTTGAGGGCGCGGCGGATCGCTTTACTGAGGGTCCAACGAAATTAGCCTTTTCGGGACGCGATAAACTAATATGCGGACTCGAATCGGCTTCAAATAACCCTATTTTAATAGGAACCGGACCCTCCCTTACCTGGCAGATAGAGAACCATCGATGCGACCTTTTTGTAACTTATTAGACACACATTGGAGGCTACACCGCACTTTCAACTGACGATGACGCAACGCATCTACTAAGCCGTAGTTTAACTAGTACTTAGTACATAAGGTTTACTTATGTGTAAAATATGTACAAGTGATCTGATCTGAGTGAGTGATCTGATCGCAATATCAGATGCCAGAAACGTTAACAGTGTATCCGACTATCAGAATAACAATGTAGAATGTCGATAAACATCGAAAAACACTTGTTACACCTTTTCGTGTAACTATTTTGAGGAACTTAGAAGCTATTGTGGACTTTCTCAAACATTATATAAATAACTTAATTGTTGCCTAAAATAAAACACCAACTTGGAACTTTCTTTTGACGTAATTCTGGAAAACACGGCGCCGGCTATTGTGCCCAATGTTATGAGAGCATACCGGTTCTCTTTTATGACAACGGTTTTAGGTTTAGCTTTTGGCTTTGGTTCTGGCTTTCTTAACCCAAACGAAGGTCATAATATTAAAGTTTGCACTGTTTTTGAGTGATAGTCTCCGTGTTATAGTCCCGACGTGTTTTAAAAGACTAGGCCTTAAGCACACACAGCCTAACATTAACAAAATGTTGACTTGATGTTGTCCAATTTTGTTCAACGTGTAATTAGAATTTTTTGTTGTGACGATCATCATCAAACTAGTTATTAAAATAAACGTTTAAGTAATAAGGTTATTCTGTAACAGACATTAAATTAATAAATTCGGATACCCATCGAACCCAGTGACCCCATTAGTTGGGACATTGGGAATACCTAAAGTCCTCACTAACTTAGATGCATAGTGGGGTCAACATAGTCAACCAAAAAAAGTCAGTCAAGTCATTCAAGTGCCAGCCAGCACAAAGTACGTGTATGCAGACAATTTGACGCTTTCCCTACCATTATTATTTCAGTCTGGAATGTGTTAGAGTACCAAGGCTTTTATAGGGAGCTCGATAGGTACTGTTCATTATTTTGCTGTAGTCCGCATTTTCTCCGCAATTTTATCCCGCACTTTATCCTCTCTTTTATAGACTTCCCGCAAACCTTATCTGCGAAATAATTCATAATCTCTCGCTATAAAAAGAGCTAATTTTCCCTCAGGAGCGGATTACGCTTATCCACAACATGCCCGTTATTCCGGACTCATTATCATTACTCGACGCCATATGAACCACATCTCACGCCAACTCTACTCTTACAAAAAATATATTATAATAGTAATGTTACTTATTCGTGCCTTCTTACATGTTTCCAATAAGTTTTTTTCGGCTCCTTATGTATGTTTTCAAAGTCATTCAGAATAATTTATGAGCCAACCTAAGCCAGGGAGAAATGTTTATATTTTAGGTGTTGGTATACATAACGGGTACTTTTAATTAAATACGGCAAAACCTACGGCTGTAGCTAATTGGGCATTTTACAACTGCAAAAGTGAAGAAAACTAATAAAAATGTGTGAAATGTACGAAAAGTTCTGTTATCATTTCTATACATTTTTGATGTTTGTTCTCTAGCGGTTGTAATAATGTCAACTTGGCTAGGAAGACTAAAATGAGTTACAACTTTGTACATATAGTGAACAAATGTAATTTGTGTAAGCGTTGCTTAAAATCTTTAATATTTAGAGGGATTAGAGCGGCATTACAGGGACGGTTGACATTTCGCCGACAGGGCGTCAGCTGAAAGATATCTGTGTAGGTGGGTGTACGCTGGCTGCAACCTTTCATTTCATATTTGCTATAGAATTTACTAGTGATGTAAAGAGCACGCAGGGTATCATAAGAGTATTACCATAAACTTTGGAGGGATAAAGTACTACTCTTTCTTTGAGAGCAATGCGGTGAAAGTGAAAAAAAATTAGCTATAGTTCCTAAAAAATGCAATACTTACTATACCTAGTGTATAGAGTTTTTTTTTACTTATTGTTATTTATTATGCACCGTAAAACGAGTGGTACCATAAGGAACTAGTGAGATGGTACCACTGGTTTTGCATACCGGTTGGTCTACGAGGAATTTCCCAAGTTGATGACGCCAAAGTTAACGTCCTACCGAATAGTTGCCAAATACTATTGCTTAAATGATTTTATAAAACAATTCTCTTAATTTCATTTGTAAAGGTTAATTAGGTTTAATCGATACGACTTAAAATAATGAAATGCTAACTTAATAATTTATTTGGCTATTCAGTATTAAAACCGATATTATTGGCTTTTATCGTGTGCTTACCCACGGTTTCATCAATTTTTCTGTTTATCTGCACATCTATCTTAATGTTAGAAAAATATTGCTGACAGCTAATTTTTTTAAAGTACCAATATTTACTTAGTTTTCTCTGCATTTTTTACATATTGTTATAGACAAGCGTTTGACTACGATATGCGGTCGATTTACCGGTGAATCAAGTTTTAATTTGTGTTTCCTTAACGCACAGTCCAGTAGTGACAGTGACTCTTTAGGCTTCTGAGATTTTTTTTCAGAATTTTGAAAATATTGTCTATCTCGTTGCATGTCGTCGCATGCCTGCTCTCGATCCGGTCGGTCTCTCGGGACCTGATAACGTACCACCGTCATAAACCTACGCTTTTTATGACAAAGACTTAGATATCGCGGTAAATGTGCTGTTCTTCACACTATAATAAGTTATCTATCTAATACATACTCTCTTAGATAAGACGCTGGGAAAGATATTTATTAAGGTAAGTATAGACTTTAGGGCTAGAATGAAGATAAACGCTTTCTAAAATAATGGTTTTTTTACTATCTAAAAACAAACCTATAACACACTGGCCGATATCGAATGTCAGTTGTTCGAATGTAAGTATCAGTCTGCGCAGAGATGGCGTGAACCACAGACAATTATAAAAGCTCTCCGACGGTACGGTGTAGATGTCGTGTCGTGTGAAAACGCCCATTCGCGGTTTAGAGGTTGAGACTCAAAAATCAATCACAATTATTTGAAAACATAGGCAAAATACAACTAAACTAAACTAAAACTTAGTGCAGTTTGTAAAAAAATATTGAGCGTACTGACTTTTTCGTAGTCCTATTATTTCCCATAGTTCTATTGTGTTTTTATAAAATTGAGTAAGCAAAAGGTTGGTATGTTCCGATCGAGAGAAAAGAGGCACCTCCTCAAAGATTCAATTTTGATTTCGTAATTTATTCAGCTTTACTTAGAATTTGTGAAATGGTTTTAGATTTTCAAGTTTAGGTTTTCTTTTGACATTGAAATTATTTCTTAATAAATGTTATTCAGACGAAGAAACTATTTCATCAAGACTCGTTTCAAAAGACTGGTTTAATCGAATATTTAACTCAGTACTTATGGCTTTGATGAGAATTCTTGATATTTTGGTAAAGATAAATATACCAGTTTTAAAAGTTTTTATTTTCAAGAAAATAAGTGCACTTAGTAAATTGTAATCCGATTATTTCTAAATCCAAGTTCTATTATAACTATTCAGCTTTGGTATCTGATTTCACTCAACAAAAATTTATACAAATTAATTCAATTCGACGATAATTAATTCAATTTATTGATAACAATTGGTTTGCTTTGATATAGGTCACAATAGCAGTGGGTGGCGGACAGTAATCAATTAGGATAATTAAATAATTGTCAACTGTGGGGACTGAGTAGTGCCAATAGCACGAGTATTCACAAACAGTAAGAGTACCTATTTGCACTGAACTAAGTCACGCGAGGCAAGGAAAGGAAAATAAATACAACCATGGCTGAGATAAACTTTGCAAATAGCATTGATACCGCGGTCTAGCTAGTTGCTAGTCTTACCTGAACTACAAAATCATTAAAACTCTTAGACATGAAAGCTCAAGATGTAACTGTTTTTTTTTCAACTTTACAGTTTTTACAAACTTAGCTTAAAATTTATTTAACCCAAGACTCTATATAAATCTATATAAAAGCTCTATCATAAGACACCCCACTTGATTACTGCACAGCTTTTTTTACTCGCCTTTATAATCTTATAACTTTACAACCCTTTAGCCAATTTAACTCATAATCTAAGTAAACTATGATAGTAGGTACTATCTGTCGACTTACCTAATTCTATGCAGATTGAATTAATGATTCGAAAGATATGCTCCAACAAACATACAATAATAGTTTCAACCTAGATATGAAATGTGTTTATTTTGCGTGTAGCATGGTAAAGTAAAGTAAGAAAGGTAGTCTCAAAAAATAAAAAATGTCTAGGTAGTCTAGTTAAAAATGATCAATTTTCCGTTAAAAACTTCTTCAATCTGATAATAGAAATAATTTTAAGAATAAAGAGATTATCGTCGGTTAAATGAACATTTTCAAACCGTGCTCAGAGCACAGCGAGGTTATACAGCTCAATAAAGTCGTATTTGGGTCAGCAAAGCTCCAGGAACATCTATAAAACAGAAATAAGTGCCCATTAATAATGTAACCACGGTCAAAGAACGACCCACGGAAAATGAGTTTTTATTCGATTTTGTTTATTAATAAGGAAAGGAGTCAGAGCTTTGTTTGAAATGTCAAACTTTTCTTTGTTATTTGAAACTATAATGGAAAACTATTATGATTAGTTTTTTTAGACAATGAAATGATTGAACCAGTCGATGGCCTACCTAATGTAAGCGATTGCC
The DNA here is from genome assembly GCA_947859175.1 of Gandaritis pyraliata. Lineage (NCBI taxonomy): Eukaryota > Metazoa > Arthropoda > Insecta > Lepidoptera > Geometridae > Gandaritis > Gandaritis pyraliata. The sequence continues at coordinate 10,052,834 of OX401864.1, forward strand.
TAATCGAGCATTGTGATTCGATTTATTTCTGTGGTTGGTGGTCCGTTTTTGTTTTTATTTTGCTTACCTGTGCATGTAAAGTAACAGAACAGGCATAGCTCATGAAAGAAAAGTATATTTTTGTTTCGTTGTAAAACCGACAAAGGTAACGAAATAAATAAAGTCAAACAATGTCACACCCCAAGCGAGGGCCGAGTGTACATTGCGTGGCAGCTCAGTACGTATTTTGTGGAGTGGCCGCGTCGCCGAGTAGTGTGAATCAAAATGACCAAATAAGCCGTTCATCGTTTTCCGTAGTAGATACTGTACATGTACACTCGACGAGACAAACGGCTGCGTTTAACGAGGACCCAACTCAAGTCTGTCATACCATTTACTTAATAACGCCGCACTCATACATCTGCCTCTTGTTCCTTTATGTATGAACACATAATGTATGATAAGTTGGCGGTTGGTGGCTTCGAGTTTTGTAGACTGACCATCCACTCGTACCTGCAAACCAAAACGTTTCAATTAGAAAATGCTGCTGCGAAAAACACCTTGAAATACTTCATACATTTCTTAGGAGAAGTTGGTGACTGACACTCGCTCATTACATCAGTATATGTATGAACAGTGGCTGCCACTAGCCACTTGTGGCATTTGTTTTTAGAAAATAAGTATCTATTTGAAATAAAGGAAAAGTCCATATTACTAAGCATTTTCTAATTGAAAATTGATAAATTTTTACTGAGATTTAAATCCGTTTACCTAGATATAAAAAATATAGGTACTATATTCACAAAGAAAATTACGACTAATACAGTATTAACAATATTTATAAAATATACAATGAAACAGTTGGGCTATCTACAAACCATTGCAAATGATTTATAGATAGCTCAACTGATCCAAAAATGTTTTAGTCAATAATTCACCTACCAAAATGTTAGATTATTGATGCCGTTCGCAGTCCATGATGGATTGCGACTCGCTTTGTGAAGACACCTCGATACGGTTCGGCGTAATCTCTCGGACGATGGACAAGTCGGCTTCAAAGTGAACCTTAATTGGTGTATTGTTTAGGCGAATTGATCTTAGGTAAAGTGAATGTGTTTCATAGATCTTGTAGTGCGTTGAAACGTAGTCAAAGCAATACTAAACAGTGAAGAGAGATTTAACTTATTCTGTTCACTCAAAAGTATGATAATGCCAATGTAACACATGCATGCCCTCATGTATTTTTTTATAGGAAAAGTACCGACCTACGTCTAAAGGCAAAATATTCTGTTTGGAGGCAGACACAGGTCCAGCGACAATAGGTATTTCACCAGACAATCTTTTTTACATAAAGTTGCTTAAAAAGTCAATTTGTAGCTGTTTTGTACGACTATTAATAAAAATGCTTCTAATAATTCCAATTATAATATATGTAACTCTACCAAAACTAATGGTTATTTAGTCAAATTATAAGCAAATACAGCAAGGTAGGTACGCTTGTCACACTCCATCGATACGCTGTGTGCCGTGCTTATGATCGATTATACTATCCAGTATCTACGCCAGCCTTGATACACTATCTACCCTCATTCATTGCTCTACAATTTGCTGTGTAATTGCTTGATCGTATTTCCACTTTTGTGTATTGTTATTTTAGCTACTCTGTTATGAAGTAGCTAGCTATCTATTTTGTGACTATGTTACCACCAGTGTGGTGACACTAGATTCATAACTTTTCTTCAAATTTTTAGTGTTTGAGAAGTTTGTATGAAAAAATGGACGTAACACCAAAAAAGTCCAGTCTACTAGAACTAATAACTCTTCAAGAAAAGTGGCACTTTAGGATACTAACTAATGCAATAAAATTTTTTTTGGTTGACAATCTTAATTTGTCTATAAAAAGCTTATGTTTAGGTCTTATTAACCAAAATATATTTTAGATATATTTTGGAGGCATTCCACTAAAACATCGATCTTTACAGCATCTGCGCTATTCCACTTTTAAGCGCCGATTTTTAAGCTTCGTGCTTTAAATGAATAATTTTAGACCTATGTAAGTATGCCACAAAAATTAAAACCCTTTATAAAATTGCCTACTTTAAAAACACCGTCTCATTTTCACGGTTAGTAAAGCTTTGTTCAATAAATCTTAGTAAAAATATAAAGGGTAGCATCAAAATGGTACGCAAAAAGTATTGCTACGAGATAACAGTGAGTAAGCGCCTTGTAGCCCAATTCTAAATCATAAGATATTAGCTCCTTAGTATTCTTGAGTTAATCATTCGAATTCCCTTATATATCATTTGAGTACTTTTAGCACCGTTTTCGACATCTTAAGCGAGACGTTAGCAGGTCAGCCATAAAACCCATATAATTATAATTGATGAAAATTATTTTTAGTAGGTACCTAACATTACGAAGTAAATATGGCTTTGATCTAAAACTATTTAGAAGTAGCCAATTTAAAGCAATGCAGATCAGAAGAAGACTTTAGGTCTAAAAGAGGAGGAATTTCACCATTCAAATTCCATTGTTCACTAAAACTGATTGTAGTTTATCAGTTTTTTGAATAATTACTGAATTGTAGACAGGAATAATATCTACTAGTGGTTAACTGGTTGTGTTGTGACGTTCAGTACTTATTAGATTCAGCGAGAAACTGATGCTTTGTGTAGTCGTATCACACGTCTGCGGCTTCTCTCGAGATGGCTTTAATATGATTAGGTTTTTGCAGCTCTCCGACTGATTTGATGATATGTATGATGGAGGGTTTCTTCTATAATACATTATTGAATAGACCTACAGGAACCTTCTCATCACATATGACCCGCGCGTGGTACAACTGCTTAGATAAAGGTTTTTATTATTAGGTACCTACTTATTATTAGGAACTTTGACATACTTGATGTATGTCAAAATACGCGCTAAAAAAACATGTTTTTTTCTCTCACGTAGTTCCCGTGACTGTTTACGTGAGCGATAAGGGAAAAGTACGATTACTATGGCTGCAAGCAATCAAAGCACACTCCAATCATCTCGCGCATGTTTTGATCCGTTATTAATCTCATTACTCTCCTTTCATATTTCCTTGTATTTTCTCTGATATTTGGCATATCCGGTGCCAGCTTCCCAACTCAAGTATGATTACAGATACCGACTAGCAGCTCCAGAGGGGGGGTGGGGGGAGCTCAATAAATAAATACGAGATGGCTTGCAAACTGTCACGTCTAAGAAAACTAACGAAATAAGAAAGAGAATTTAGTATAAGCTGGTTTAAATTGGGCAGGACGCCTGCTGGCTAGACGTGGTGATGGCCGGTGGAGTACAGCCTTGACTGAATGGTGGCCGGAATCGGGCCGAAGAAATCAGGCTCGTCCGAGAGAGTGATGGGTGGACGACATTGTAAAGGTTGCAGGAAACACCTGGTTGAGAGGCGCACAAGACGGTAGACCACAAGATAGTCACCAAAACATGATATTTGTGACTGATTTGCTAACAATTATTGAAGAAAGTCTAAATACCAAAATAAAATCAGCTCCATCTCAAAAACATTAACGCTCATTATTTCACCTGCCGAATCCACTAAAAATCAAAGAATAATTTGTCATTGTTCCCATTCGCAATCTACCCTCATCCGCCATGTTTCAAATACATAAGCGGGTTGTTGGAATCATTTTATCGAAGTCACGTTTCGACACTTTGTCCCGAATGGGGGACTCCCCAGCCAGCCCCACCAGTGTACAACTCACACATGGCAGAACTCAACGACAGGTGCTCCGCTAAATAAATGAGAGTGCACTCAATAACCTCTCGATACGACCTTAGGGCCCCTTATTATATTTCTAGCTGAATTATTTTTTTCTTTGAAATTCAAAGCGCCTTCTGTAACTCGAGGCGCAGAGAGCGCTGACGAAAATGAAAGTAACCGCGCCGGTATGACGACCAAGTTATCAGCAAGGGAAAATCGAAGACCCTTGAAAATGTTTTACTTTTAAATTAAAACATTTTATAAGTTCGACTCGCCGCCGCCGTGCCGCGCAGTCTCATCATTACATTCTGTTCACATGTAAAAGCTTTTTTTTTATAAATTTGGAGCATTTTGGAGAATGTGAAAGGGTTCGCAGTCATTTACTTATTCGAATTCCCATTTATCCCGTATTTTGAATAAGTAATGAGAGTTTTATGAACTGAAGATTTTACAGAGATTTCGTTCAATGTGGGTAAAAAGCACATTGGTTTTACTTTATACTTCGATACGAGAGAAAAACGCTTTCATAAAATATAATTTGAAGATTATGCTAAGTGGTCGAGCCTAGAGGTGCCATTTTCATAATTTTTCATAAAATATATAATACTAAAATGAGTCTCGTCTGAACCTGAAAATTATAAACCCACGCCACTTCAACTTTAATCAAAATATTATTTCTGGTCCCGTCTTGTTTCGCTGCGCACTACAACATAATATAACTTAATTTTAGGTAGAACATATATATAGTTATAATAAGTCTAGACCTTAATTGTTCTCGGTTTCGTTCATATTTTGACCTAATCATGGAATCTATGATGATAATACATAGCCAAACACTTAAACTAAGCTAGACCTAATAGACTCAGGATACCAAGAAATCTTACATTTGAAGTCAATATATTTAATAGCTTTATAAAATTATACCTTATTGAACTCTTTTTCTAAACTTAAAAAATACCTCCGTTCATAATCGCTCAATAACCACTAGTAGCTACGAAGTAAAACGCAATGTCAAACAGTAATGCCACGCCTACGGCATTCCTACTCAATCTATTACAAACAGGGTTTGTCTATTTACCAATACCGAAACTTAATACAATGTTCTCTACTGCTACAAAAAGGGAAAACAGCGCTGTTGCTCAAAGTTGAGCTTTCAAACAAATCTACAAAAGTTCATGAAAAACAACTAGTTTCATAAAAAAACAACAGTTGCGAGTGTCGCGCGCCGCGCCACCACAATAGCTGTGTACTCTTTATAAAAGAGGACCTGCTCTAAATTACAAGAAAGTACTTATTTTGGTACGCAAATGTTAATTAGACAAGCTGAAATATAATGCCACTAAGGTAATACCAAACTGCAGCGTCGTAGATTTTTTGCAAAACTATATGTTAAAAATAATTACATTGTTTTTATACATGAGTTTATCAGCATCATCTTTGTTAATTTTACCCTTCAAATTCAAATTCAAATTCTTTATTGCGCTTTTATGTTGTATAAACAGGTGTTAAAGTATGTAGAGTATCAAACATAATGGACCCTTCGTCCATCACCGCTATCTTCCTCTGCTGTCTCTGAGTTTAGCTGATGATTCAGGCCTTTTTCGTATTACACCAAAAGATTGTTGATATTGCTCCGGCGTTTACCGATTTCTCCCGCTTGTTTGTAAGTTAATTACAAACCTAGTACGTAGGTACACACAACAAGCCCTCAAATTGCAGTGTAAACGAAAACCAGCTTGTTATTAAGACTTGGAGCGATGTTCTCGGCAAAAAGCTAACGACGCGCCGTGTGCGATCAAGTTTACTCCTAAAGTTATTTTGTGTAAAACATGCTTTAGTTTTTGTGTTGTTTCTAAGACATGCGATCCTGTCAAGTGGATTTTGTTGTTGAAAATTGAGAAGGTAATTTTGTGTTTTTAGAGAGAATCAAATTGAGTTTTGTTGAGAATTTTATATTACTTACTAGATAGAAATAAACGTAATTCGTTTGACCACGTTCTGTTAACATTTTATTTGAAAAACAAACGTAGATTTATTTATTTCAGTGTCTTCTACAAACGACCTTGTAAACACGAGAAGGTGAACACAATATTAAGTTGTATTTTACGTGAACACAAATAAAATATTATTATACCCGCGCAGATGTAATCTCTATGCATGACATTCCCTCAGAACTGCAAGTACTACTCGATATCCTTGGATGTCACAAGCACGTCTACGTCGTATTTCACCTTCACGTTATTTACGTTCACGGTACGTTCCTCGTATTGAGTGCTTTCTTTCAGTGAATTATTGAATCAGTGATCGGATTCTATCGGAGGTTGCACCAACCTCGCTGATTCAACGTGATTCTTATGGTTCTGTAGTTTTGTTAGACTCGGAACGTGATTGAAAAGTTGTGTGCTCATCTGCCAGTTTATAAAGAGTCATCACAAGCCGAACCGTAGTACTAACATATAGGATTTTGCCTCCAGTAAGCTCACATTGTCATAAAAGAAAATCGTAATTAGTTATAAATTACTAACCTATTTTAATAAGTTTCTGTTACTAACAATACCTATGGAATGGACTAAGTTTCCCTTATAAATAAACTATAATAATAATAGAATTATCCATAATTTATATAAATCTGCCAAGATGAAGTGCTTTCAATATATTCAAGATGATTTCAATAGAGTCAAAAGCTAAGAAAAAGTACTGGACTAGTCCAATACCTAAGAATTACCTACCAGCAGGAACTCAAGCATCCCGTAAAAATGGGCGCAAGTATAAATAACTTATACTTGATTACCATTATTACAGTTTAAGAGAATTGAATAAACTAGGAACTGGTGCTAGTAGTACCTATTAATTACGAGCTAGCAATGTCTGTTGATTCAATCTTGTTCAACCCCTTCAGCTCTCAACTTCCAACCCTTAACTTTTACAATGTTTGATAAATTCACGCACTTCGTATGTTATTGTTTCATTTTACCTGGAATCTGTTTGTTTGTTCTGACTTCAGAGGAGTTTAATTTAATATTTTCGTGATGTTTCGATAGGTTTCTGGGCGTTTCTGTAACAGGTGCTGTTTCACTGATGATAGCTCATCTAATGTTGGTTCTTAGAGAGTTTACAAACCTCAATTGTGTCTACTGCTATCACAGAAAAACGTTATTGAAACTACAGGAAAATACGATTGTTATAGGCAACAACCACTCAATATCGATGGGTCTAAGGAACCGGGTATTATTTTTTTCTCATGAAAAAAAGCTTACATAATCACGATAACCTCTCAGTACTTTTGGCTCACAAGCCAGATCATTAGATGCACCCCCATTTGGCAAGAGTTTGTATTTATTATTGTCACAACCGAGTTTAGCACGTAAGTCGTATAATAGCTAAACTATCAGCTCAGTAAATACTCCAGACAAAGCCAATCCAAGTTTACAGCTCATAAACAAATACTTATGAAACAGAATCGCATGTCGTCCATTTCATCCGCTCGTAAAGAGCAGCTCTCTAAAACGCATCATCGCAAGTACGCCTAACAAGGTAATTAACATACAAACATTAAAGTGTGCCTTTCAGCGCGGCCGTAAACCCCTCAACCAGATGTACCAGTTCAACTAACCAAACTACGCACTACGAGAGCTGTAAACACAGCTCAGACCATAATAGCTGGGCTACTTGCGCATAATAACATGTCTTCATGTTATGCTATTCAAAATTCACGTTTGTAATGTAATGAGTCTAAAAGTAAAATAATGCAATGTTTCGTAGTATAAAATGCACATTCAATTCATACTTACAATGTCGAAATAGACCAACCTTAAAACTTTTAGCTAATTCCATAGCATTAACTATCACGATAAGGATATCGAAATTAGAGGAATATACTCTAGATTCTCAGTACGACAGTTTGCAAATGCCCTTATGTAATACATTTTATTTCAGACGAGGAGGGGAGCGTCATGACGTCATACTACATTTTGTTCGCACATTTCAACATTTGAAAATATAAAATAACATTCATGTTAGCAAAATCGCAACGCTTTTCTGAGGATCAGCAATTTAATTTTGACCCAAATAAGTTTTCCGAACAAAAATGTGCGCTTTTGGTCACATTTTCGTGCACATTTTTGGGTCGATGGACGATCTACTAACATTATATAATTTACAAAATTAAAAATAATAAGAACCTACGCTTCTGAATCAACACAAAGAAACAACAGAAACTGTACAAGCAGTGTTCTGTAATGGAAGCCGGAGGCATCGCAAACAATTACAATCAAGTACCAATGTCTGTTTCCATACTGCCACGACACGACATGGGAGGCGAGCTAATCATTTAGTTCAGTATTCATAACGGATCTATGTTCCTCTGAAGTATACCTCTGAAGTACTAGGTAGGTATATCTCCACTGGTTTCGCCAATATAAAAGACTTGTAGGGTTAGTAAACTAAAAATAGGGTGTAAGCCTACATCAAAAGTAAGGGACCCAACCACACCTAAATAGATTAAATAGATTTTGGATCAAAGAGTAAACTTTTCGCGTGACCAAATCCAACGAATGTTCTTAAAGAGATGATGTGCCCCTGCCGCCCCTAGTGTATCTATTCAAGTACTCTAGCTTTCGCATAAAATGAATTAAAACCTGTTTTTGAAATGGACAGTTGATGAGGCCTTTGAAGTGAGGTGACACCGATATATACAGCCCCCATACATTGGATATAATCTTTTATCTGAGGAGTGAAACTCTGCCCGCGTCTGTGTTTCCGAACACTTACAATTTGGATGTTGTCAAAAAGAGAGTGAATAGGTTTCTTCTAGGCATATGTGTTTCATCGTCGACCGCATCGTCGCTTACCATCAGGTGAGATTGCGGTCAAACGTATGTCTAAAATGTATATAAAAATATAAAATTTTAGGATTTTTTAGATTTGTCACTAGTCTCTAGGTCGCTAGACTAGATCAAAACGAACGTTCGCTTTGTGAAGTGGAAGTATTTGTTAAATGGTTCAGTGGACAAAAAGTTGTTTGTTTTTTCTTCGAATTAATTAAACTACTAAGTATTATTGTGACATTTTATCTAATGTTTGAACTAACCTCCGATAACCCTTGTTGGTTACATATTAAGTAGGGTGAAAATAAATAAAAATGCTGTGAATCGAGTTCAAAGTTCGTTTTCTAGAACAGTGCGTTTACACGCACATAAAAGAGGATTTAATTGGTGTGACTGGTACCATTGCGTAGCGCACTGGACGCGCGTGTAACTCGCTTAATTGCCACAGCGACATGTGCTGTGTGAAAAACGACGCAATATTTTATTACCTTCACTAATTTACTCCTCTTTTGGAACTTGCATTATTTTAATGACATTTACGATGCTGTTTGACATTATTTATGTTTCCTTCAACAGACAGACAAAACAAGCAGATGGTTGGTATTGCAATTCGTCTTATCTATATGAATCTAAAACAGTACTTATAGAATCTGTGAGTATTAAGCACCGTACACCGATGTCTACCGAGCACGTTCATATATTATTGCACTGCGTCAATCTATTTGACAGAAAGGCGTCTCTTCTTCGTTTTTCATCGGTAGGTTCCTACCTATTCTTCGAATAATCACTGCTTGACAGAATATGTAGTTAGTACTTCTCTGGCCGTACGTTTTACAAAGAGCTCTACTTGAGTACAAACTCGAATTAACATGATTATTAAGCTTTGCAACGAACCATTGAAACCCTCACCGCGATAGTATGAAAGTTGGCTTATCTGCAGCGATATTTCAAATCAGTTTACGACACTTAGTCACAGTGACCGGTGGGTATCGCGCGGCGCACGACTCCGCACGCCACAACATTACAACATACTCAATAGTACGCTTTAGTCCAACTAAGCCAGTTTGGTGGTTCGATTAGAATAGTAGACTAACGCACTAGGCAACCAGCGACCATGGTCGTAGCAACCAGCTTAGGCCATTCATTACTAAGTAGTAGCAGTAGCATTATGCGTTTTTATGGATGGGTTCAACATAGAGAAATCAAATACATAGGTACCTACTGTTACGTTTTTAAGTTGCCGCCTATCTAAAACAGTTCCAAAACTTAACAAATAGATCATTGAATAAGAGATGCCAAATAAATTGTTTATAAAAAGATGTTGTTTAGCACTTTTCAAAATAATAATTGTGAATTCAGCAAATCTTGCTCAGTAAGCAAGACAGTAACTTGCATCGTTTGAGCGCAGCACGAGCGCGTCGCGTGCACAGTTCGTTTTGTTTACACCGGGCCTTATCTCGCGTTTGCGCGGGCCCTAATGTCACTGATCCGGTCCATAATGAGATCTTTTGTGTTATTGTCGGGAAGTTTGTTTCAATGGTGAGGAAGTTGCCGTGAGCCGACTAATTGCTGATTTCAATCTCATCTGAGAGGTCCTTCACCTCAAAATATGCTTTGAAATTAAAGAAGACTCTTGTAGCATAGCTCAGTAAGCTCGCTCAATGACCTTGCAACCCCCTACTAAAGTTTTACTTAAGCAAGCAAGCGGAAGTTTAGCATTACTCGCTTTAAGACGGCATGTCAAAGGGTTAAAACAAGGACGAATTTTTCAAGTACAAAATAATAATTGAATAATAATAAACCACAATACTACCTCTAGGTACGCCTCAGTGCGCTACAGTCTAAAATAATAGATACCTTGTTTTTTGTTCAGGATTTCTCCACAAACCCTATATTTAGCGAGATACATTTGAATAGTCGTTAAAATAACAAGACTCCTTTATACGGACGGGAAGTGTTTCTACTGACTGAGGGTGACAGAATCCTGGAATAGATTCCTAGTTCGAGCGCTCGTGGTCACATTTCTACATCGTCCCTTCTTCAGTATTCATGTTTGCGAAAATTAATTTTTAGACGCGAGATATTTGAAAGTAAAGTATAAAAGAAAAATGTAGTATATTATTATAGTTCCATAGCTAGTAGTCCTTTGCCACGGTACATAGCACTGAAGGAAAAACCCTAGAGTGGGTAATTTTAGTAACATACAACATACCGATCAAAATCATAACCCTCCTATTGCTTCGCTATAGTTTGTCATAGTCGGGTAAAAACGGTTTTAAAAACGAATTACCAGAGTAACTCCTTATCGAGACAGACATACACGACACAAAATTTCGATCAATTAAATCATGTTTTATTCATACACACTCGTACTTTTCTAATTCTCATAAGTAAAAAGTAAATAATGTGAATTCGCGTGAGGTACTAACAGCACGGCGAGCTCCTGCTCCATCGCTTTGAAGGTAAAAATAAACAAGTGTAGTTAAATAAGATGAAAGTAAACTACTAATGAGAAGTCGTTTGATGAGATCTTTATTACTGAGATGGGAAGTTTCAATTTAACTACCGAATTCTGGAATTCCCCGTTCCCGTTCCCGTTCCACGCAAAAACACTCCTAGTTAGTGTTTCCCATTTGTTTGGCTCTCGATCAAATTTGAACTCTACAGACCTCTAGTATACTACCATACTATCCATAAAAAAGTACCCTAAGTACTACATTCATAGTGAGTAGAGACACCATTCAAAGTAAGCATTAGGCGACCAGACCAGTAGCCAATTTTGTCGTTGTGATAAATTTCATATTTTGCTCAATTTTACTTACAAAGCAATAACGAATACGTGCGACTATTAGTCGCTGCTGGTCAGATCGTATACTAGTAAATCTTATTGTGATACAATTTTCCGTCCGACACACGCGAGATACTTTATCTCACTCGAACAAATCAACGCGACCACGGTCGCCAAGTTGGTCAGCGAACTTACAGTTAAAATATTTAACAGAGTCGCTTTAAAGCCGTACAAAGAAAAGAATCCGTTTGAACAAATAGAAGTAAACAAACACTTTATAAATCCCCTAGAAGAGGTTTACAGAGCCACTGGAGGAACTTACACCTCGGCGCCAATAAAGGTGTTTACCCGACCGAAAGTAAGAGTCGTTTCGCCCACGCACAGCGCACAGGGCACAGGGCGTGCAGGACCGCTGCGACAGTCAGCTCCATTATTTACTACTCGGTGTTACATTAGTAGAAGGTGCTGAAATCTAAAGGGTATTTAACCACGACGGAAATAAAAAATATATTTAACGAAACTTAAAAATTGCCGGTGTAGTATTGTTTCAATCTATGCCAAGCTTTTTTGTTGAACATAGTTGTACATCACGTTTTAACCAGCTTTAGAAAAGCAAAGTCAAAGCTTTAGAAAGCAAAGGTCAGCGGCGGTTGTCGGTTACTTGTAATCTTTTTTAGCAAGTCAATATGGCTACTATCATATATTATGATTGATGTATTCCATACAAGTCACTAGATTTTTAAATGACCACTCAATCAAACTACAGAATACAGTATGCAGAGTAACCTAGCTGTCTTCTATGAGCTACTCGTCTCCGCAACTTGGATGGATAACGCACAATGCCCTTTGTTGTATTGTAATAAACTCCTTATGAAGCGCTCTCGGGCAGAAAATTATTTATGTGCTGGAGACTTCGCGTGCACTGCCATCCTCTCTCCCGTGTGCCGTGTACTGAGGTGCCTCACGTGTGTTGTTTGCTCGAGTCAGGAGAGCTTTTGTATGTGAAGTGTTTCTGAATTTAACTGGTCTCTTAGCTCAGTCGGTCGGAGTTCTGACTTAGGTTGTGGGTTCGATACCCGCGGTTGTACTCTTTACACTCTTAAACCTAAGCCTTTAAGTCGTTGCGCGAACAAAATAGTCAGTAACCATGCAGAGACAAAGTGGCATATTTTTCTCTTATTTGGAACCCAAACAGAAGTATTTTTAAACATGCAACTTTAGTTAAAGTATCCAGTCCCCCTTGTAGGTAAGTATGTTTTTAGAAACTTAATTTTAAATTGCTCAAACCAAACAACTGAAGGAATGTTAAGCACCGCTAAGCCAACATAAATCGTGTAGTAGTTACTTTGACAAATGAACTCAGCTTGTTATAAAATGCCGTTGTAAAAACTATATGAAAAGTAAAGGAGCGCGTCCATTGAAGCGGTCCGTATGCACCGGGGCTGCTGCCGCCGCCGCGCCGCCGCTCTCACGGTAATGAACCGTGAAATAGCATCTGAAATATGGCGCAATTATATCTTTTTTCCGAGCACCATGATTGCGTGGAGACGCTGCCTTAAATCACGCTGACAACCCCCCCCCCCCCCCCCCTCCCGGCCCAACTTTCAGGGGGGATGAGAGCGGATCTCAACGTTTAATGATGCGATTAGGGGGGCATTTAGTCTGTGTTGAGAAAGGGTGACAGCAATGGGGACATTCAAATATTTTCCTGTCGCCACTTTCAAATATTTTCTTGAAATAAAACCACTGCTTTTTTCATTTCGCACAGAGTAAATAATATGCTACCCCTCAAACCTTTTTTTGCAGTTCACGCGATAAATATCATGAGAACTCAGATTATAGAAAAGTAGAATAAGTCTACATGACACCTCATTCAGTAGTTTGGCAATGTGTTGTGTTGATGTACGAATACATAGGAAAGCTTACGTTCAAAAATCGCAGTACTTTTTCGTTTTTCTTTATTACATCAGAAAGAAGTACAAAATAACAGGGTATTAGTGCACGTTTAGGAGACAACATAAGCAGATTGAAGTCAGCAGATTATACTCTGCCGCATAAAGTTTGACATGCCGCTTAACTTCCAGTCTCCGAGGCCCGAAGTTTGAGCATCTCTGTCTCTCCCCAGAGCACGCATGTCGTCGATTTAGAACATTCACAGCGCTTCTACTGCGCAAAACGACAATAAAGAATTGCGTTGACGTTTTGAGCTACATTGTGCGGCGACGCAGCTAATCCACAAGAGTTTGAACACTACGCACGAGGCAGCCGCGCAGTGTAATCCAAATATCACTGGCGAACCATTTTTTTTGGCACACCCACATTTTACAGCGTTAGTACTTTACGTTGTTCTTCGTTGTATTGTTTTAAACTGACATTAGAACCGTTTTGTTGAATTTACGGGCTAGCCTTAACTGGTTTACGGGAGCGGCTGAATATTTCAGCGGCAACTAGACCGAGGCTGTGAACGATTAATGACGTGCATTGCGTTTGAATTCTTTTCAGTTGGTAACGAGTAACGAGTGTGGTGTCAGTCGAGTCGTGGACCAATCAGAGTAATTGTGTCCATCATGCACCATGCCTAGCCAAGTTTATATCACTTTAAGTAATATTTTTCAAGTCAGTGAAAATACCTAGTTAATTGCAGTATTTGGATACAAGAGTTTGTTTCCTAATTGTTCAGTAAACACTTTCAGTTCAGAAAGGGGCAAATTGGATAACTATTAGACTTACATTCCGAGCCCTTCAGCTATAAACCCTTCCTAAGGCCCATGTTCCCGAAACCGTTAAAACATTCCGAATAACCCGTTAAACCATGCCAGAAGCACTCTTCAGCAGTCAATCCTGAGACATGTTCCAATTTATGCTCCTTTTATGGAGCTGACTCCGACTTTAAGTTCGGGCACAGCTTCGATAGCACCCCCGCACGAAGGGTTCACTGCATGCTCTAAATATACAAGTACTGTACTGTACCTACTTTTAAAATTATGTTTACGCCAAATTGGATGGGTAGTTATAATCCTTGTAATTTTACTAAATAAAATATGCGTCTTAAACCCATTATATAGACTTTTGATTGCAATCAGAAACATAATACGGTTGTTTCTTTTAATAATACAGTTACTCAGCTACATTCATTTTGTTCAGTGTGAATGCGTTTTGTGGACGTGGTTGAATAGACCATTATTACATTTTGCAATTGTGTACGCTGCTAGTTATTTTAAATCTAAATCCAGCGTGATAAAGCTCAATTTACATAGAAAGCTGATCTGAGAGAGCGTCAAGATGGAACCCTGAGTTTGAAAGTTTGCGCAACAGAAACAAATGGCGGTCGGAAACGGATGTACCGGTCAGGGTCGGCTTGCGAACTGCCAACATCAATAGTTTTAGGGATCCGAAACAATAAAAATATACATAAACTTACTTACAAGTTCGGGAACTGAACCCTTTGTAATCCTGGTAGGAGCATTTTCAAAACAATGTTTGTTAAGTACCTACTTACTTGTTTGATTTACTACCGAAGGTCAGCCTACAACCCCTCACTTGACGTTTCAAAATGATCACTTTGTTTTTATTGGCCAAATAGGTTTTTCGTGAATTTTGTAAAATTCATGTTATTGCGATGAGTGGGTGAATTTTTTTACATTATATTTTTCTACTTGTTCAAAAGCGTTAAGTTACAACAGGATCCAACTAAGAGTGAATTTATCCATTAAATGGGAGCTGTGACCTCAGCCATCAATCCTTCAGCTTTATGTTCACTCTGAGATCAATTTCCTGTTGAACTTGTAATCTCCAATCAGTCCTTACATCAGTTTAATAGTCGAAACTATGCGCATGGTTCAGTCAACTATGAGCTTTATCATGATGTATCAAAATTCAATACCGTTTGGAACCTCTTGTGCTTGTAAATTGCTAAGCATCGTTTAGAACATCAGCGTTCTTGCACTGACTTTAAAGTTCAAATTCGCTTAACAATTTCACGGATTCCGCTATGAGCCTATTACGGCTGAGCTGTGTGATTGTTCCGTTCTAAGATTTATCTGGTCTGCGGCCGTCGCTTTGTTCCATAGTAAATATTATCTAATCTGTTTCGCTGCGGGTGATCTTTAGTAAGTATGATGTAGGCTGCGGCTCGTGCCAAGTTATCAGCAAGTTGCTTCAGATAAGAGGCAGCAATCTCGTCGTCTCATTGATGTTGGCACGGACGGGCTGTGCGCCGCGCGGCGCGGCGGCGGCTCATCACAATCCCTTGTATTGTTTCACGGCTTTGGCATCATGATAGATAGCGGTTTGAGGTACCAAAGTTGTAAAACAGTTGGTTGAAAGTTAGATTTGAATTAGGACATCAAACTTCCTATTTTTAAATTGATTTATTTTTGGAATCGGTAATTATCGACGACGGTGTCATAGTTTTTTACTCATAATAAGTAAAAGAGTTTTTTTTTTCAAGATATATTACATAACAAGCAGTTGCCCGCGACTTCGTACGCGAGTACAGTTTCCGTGTACTATCAGTGTATTATATTATCTGTGCGTATACCGAGCAGATACTTTGAGAAACTTGACATTACACCGAACCCGTACTCGAATGTCAAACGTTAGTCGTTAGACCAAAGAGGTAGTACTACACCCTGTCAAACTGACGTGACATGACATGACAGCATCCTCTTGCCAAATGGCGCTGCTAATCCCGTTTGTTCATTTTATCCTGTAGATCCTGTTAATTATTCGAGATAAAAAGTAGCCTATGTGTCAATCCAGGTTACGAACTATATATATGCCAAGTTTCATCTAAGTTGGTTCAGTAGTTTAGACGTGATTGAAACACAAACATCCAAACATCTAAACTTTCGCATTTATAATATTAGTAGGATAGGATAATATAGGATAGGATTAGTAGGATAGGATATACAGCATCAATGATCAGTTCTTCTATTTACGGAATGCTGTCTAAATTCGCTTTGTAATTTTGATTAAAACTACCTCCATTACGCCCCCTAAACTTCGATATAATTTAGATTCTTCATTTACCTAGTTCTAAGAAAATAGCTTGAAGTCTCGAATTACCGAAGTTCCGAAGTTAATTGAAGTGACCGTCTAGTCTAGCCGTTACAGCGTGGTCCTTCGCACCTGCTCGCGGTGAGTACATTTCTAATGAGTATTGTTGTCTCGCACTTGCATGGGTCAGAGCCCTCTCTTCTACCTTCGCCGACCCTGATCTGATTTAGGAGACCGATATTGTTACAGTTGTAACAATAACTTGTTGTAAAGAAATTGAATTTAAAAAAAAATATAAAAACATGAAGCTGTACAACTTTGAACCTCAAATCAAATAATTAAAATAAATATTGAAAAACAACATTTTCTTCTCTGTCTCTCTTCTACCGTGTGGTCTTTGAAAACCCCCGCAATCCTCAAGAGATGGAGACACAAAATGTAGGTAAATTCAGGTAAATTGATTGTTCTTCTTCTTCTTCTTACGTGTCAATAGTGACAACCAACACTATACGAAGTTCGAATAGAACTTAAACTGTTTGATTGATGAGGTAAATTGATTGATTGATGCTCACTTCAGTCCAGACGACTTATAAGTCGAAAAATACTACCTACGCAAAAGATTTTCTGTTCACAACGCCATCCCAGCTCGAATGAGCAAGCGGAATAAACATATGTAGAACGATATCGAAACAATAATTCTTTTCGTTTCTACTAGCTACTTACGAAGGGAAATATGGTATTGCAGCGGGCAAATAAATCGCATATTGTATTTAAAAAGGTAGCTAAGTATATTGAAAGCTGATTGGAAAACTCCACAACATGACATTCGACAAGCTTATTCCAGTATGAAAAAGATTGAAAAACATTGTTTTCGTTGAGACAAGTTATTTGCCGTAATGTTTTTATTCTAAGGCAATACTTGAGCGCTGGGTGCTCCGGCGCGGCGCACGTTCGCTCACAGAAAAATCGCTGTTTCGGCTCACTGTATTTTGCATCGGCAAGCAGTCGGCGAACCGGCATAATACACCGTGTGTGGCAGCAATAAAGTTTATATTGCGTTGCTGGCGTGGTTCTTAGGCGAGCACGTAGCGGAGAGAAAAGTTGGCGTGTTCTGGAACGTGAGGAATATTCTGGAATGTTCGGAGCCGCTTCGATACTCCCGCCTCTAACTACTTCAGTCTTTCGGTATAACTAGTTTTCAATTTAATTTGGAACGAGTGAAAAGAACACTGCTGAATATTGGAAAATGCTGAGGCGCACTCTATAGGCCTCATTTAGATGTGAGATCTATTGATAGAGCATAGATTAGCTTGTTTAAATATGTGTAGGTAACTGCTAAATACAGCAGTGTTCCATTTCTCTTATTTTTTATTATATAAAACTTATATATTCACAATTTGTTTTGAGACCTAAATTATGGATCTCTGTATTGTAGCCCAAAAGAAACAAAATTGAAACAAAAACAAAAAGTCTGAGACTATAAAGAAGTTGGGGCACATCGAGATCTCCTGAAGCACGATTACAGCCCTCAACTACTTTAGCTTAACGTAGCATACGAAATAGTCAAACGTACTAAGTACTAGCAACAAAATAGTTGTCACAATAACTAAATGGAATAGTATTCCAGTCCGTAGAGTACGGATGACTGCTTCTCTATTCCATTTGTCGTCGGTTCGATTATTTCTGCGAACGCTGTCTCGTCTCTATCGGTAGGTAATAGCTATTGATGTTACAGTGTGTAGTGTTTGTAGTTATGTATACTAGTGGAATGCCTGCGACTTCGTTCATATTACATTTTTAAACACTCGTGTGAAACCGAGTTTTGAAAATTGATTTCTTCCATATTGTCAAATTATTTCAATTAAGTAGTCAACTAGATAATTATATTAATTTGTTTTTTTATTTTCTAGCAATTATCAGTCTACTTGGCTAGGGCCCTGTGTGCTATAGATCACTTACATTTTTTCATATAAATAAATCTTATAATATTTTCCTGTTTGAATACGATTTCAGGTTTGTGTTCACATTCAGATTACTGGTACTAGTGGTCCCATCCACTCCCATCATTTCCCCGGAGCCGCGGTGTCGCCACCGATGACGTCACACAAATCCCGATTGACATCCACGCTCGTACTGATTTTACGGATAAAAGCCTATTTATGCTAAATGCTGGAGGCAGATTCATTGAAAAACAAAATAAAAAATATTTCAGTTGGATAATTTTTTTCTTTACTTAGATTGACTAGCTTAGCTATAGATTGCGGCCAGTTTTTTAGATTCGTTTGAGAGGAACTAGTTTAGAATCGATAAAAAATCCGAGGAGCGTTTGATATTAATTATAGGTGCTAGAGATTTTACTTAGCCAATAGTTTACTCTAATTACATATTGCTAATTGTGTATTTAACTTCACAAAGAGTGACAGTCACCACTGGAAAAGCTGTACAGCCATAAAATCGTAAATCGGCATTTCCCAAAACAATGCGTCCGCTCCCTCGACTCGTAAATCCGCTGTGTGTGCGGACGTAGCGGACAATACACTTCCGAAATGTCCGCTGAGGCATAGCGTTCCACGAATCATGGCTTTAGGTCTGCAACGCTCACATAAATACCCCAATTTCCCAATGTACCTAGTAAAAAGGTTTGAGTTAGTAGCCTACTTTGAAGCCCCATTTTATGTTCGTCGAGTAAGCTTTACTCGCGAGTAAATACTTACCACGTCAGATTCATACAATCATAATTATATTTTGTACTCACATGCATGGAGTAGCCGTAATTGTGTTGCGAGGCAGAGGTGTGGTGGCTGCTTAGCATCAGGTGGGCTATCTGCTTGTTTCATCACTTTTTCTGATGAAAGAGGTCTTTTTTGAGCATTTTCGGTTAATGCCATTATTGACAATATTATTTGACCAAGATTTGATAAAGAAATAAAATGTATTCCGTTCATTCACGCACTCCTTCAACGGTTTTATTTTTCAATAGCCACTTTGATAGAACATATTAGCGAAATATCTATCAAATATTTTGCTAAGAGTTACATTTGACGAATTCATTTAATTCAGCTGGTCAAAGCCACATTGAACAAAGATATTGGACCATCCTAAGACACCATTTTATTTATTGCGTCGGTTGAGTGGTGTGGTGGAGCGAGCGCGCTAACATTACTAACTCCGCGGGTTAGACGTTGAGCGATGAAGCGAATCCATCTCCTTGCTTGTGATCGGCTCTATTCGAGGGCATTATGATTTTATAGTGTTATTTGCAGGTCCTTTTTACTCCTTATACTAAAGCTAACGATCGTAAAAAAATATTGAATAGAAGCACTCTTGTTCTTTGAATTCTTACGAAAATACCCACGGAGAAATCTAGAATTTTTTTTTGGAACTTTGATTCCATTTTTATTGATGACAGGCGTCACAGCTCACTCGGTAATAGTTCGATCCCCACCAACAATCAATATTTGTGCGTAGAAAACATAGATGTATGTTTTATGTTTGGGTGTTACTATGTATTATAAGAACGTATTTAGAAAAAAAAGTATTCTATCAGCCATCTAGTTCCCATATTACAAGCTTTGCTTAGTTTGGGACTAGCGTGAACGTGCTCAGTGAGACAAAGCATCGTTGCGTTTGCCGTATACATTTATTTTGATTTGTAGACACGTAGGGCAGGCTAAAGTTATAACTTCAAACGCTTATTGTCTTCTATTGGTAGTGCGCAGTAGTAGTGTCACGACACGACACGACACGACACGACACGACACGACACGACACGACACGACACGACACGACACGACACGACACGACACGACACGAGGGGTAAACGTAATGTTATGTTTGCTCTATCGATTTAGGTCACGAGTATTATTTTAATTTACTTTATGGTCCTGAATAGCACAAGATGTGTATGTGTGTGTGACCTCGAAATAATCTTAGCGGAGTGGTCTCGGAGGCTGAGTACATTGTCCATTGCTATCTCAAGGCCGGTAATGGCGCGTTACGTTACGTTACGTTACGTCACGTTACGTTACGTTACGTTACGGCACACACCCGCTTAGTAGGTACTGTCCGTATTTATTAGCAGTCAGCTAGTCAACCCTAACGTCGTCACATAGAGCGTTTTTTACGTTGATATTGCTGTTGCAATAAAAAAAGAAATAACACATAAAAATAAGTTAAGCTTATAAGCCAATGCTAAAATAAGTAGATCGCCTGTTGTTTGACACAGTAACCTAAACTATTAGCTCTTTACCCCAAAAAAATGTACACTGCATGTCACAAGTAGGCTGTAAACGAAAAAAGTTAGTTTTCCGTCGCTTCAAAAAAGCTGCGTGTGACCGTAGCTTTACGGTTCAAAATGGCCTGCAGCGGCTTAGTTACACACGCAAGCTTAGAGTAACCAATTAGAGCTTATTGCGGCCGAGTTAACTCAGTTTAGATAGCAAAGCGTTTATAAAGAGGTTATCAAGTTAGAATGCCTGGCTTTTACTTTGTTATGTTTACGTAACCGTCAACCTAAGTTCTGAAACGCTACTTGAAATCATTATTCAGATGATGGCCACTAGTGGCATTTGGTAACATGGGTTATGTTATAATAGTCCAAAATTTCGTATCCACTTGAGTTAGCCTCGGGTCGAGCGACTGCCTCGGCCCGCGGCAGTGCATGAGGTAACGAGGCACGCCGCGCCATCATGCGAATTCGTCACCGCCATATTATCTCGATTAAGGCATCTCAGTGACTCAGTCTGAGCAGTACTTTTAGTGAAGAAGGCCACTGTTCGCGGGTTTGATACCATCGCGTTTTTGCTCTAAACTGGGTCGCATCGCTTCACCTTGATCCGCAACGTGCCTCGACTCTGCTGCCTCAGGGTGAGCCTCTCTATGCCTCAAGCGGATCCTGCTCGGCTTCCAAAACCTTCGGTCGGTTTAGAAGTTGATTCAACAGAATACTCTTAGAGGGGTTAAGAGTAAAATGAGACAAAGAACGCTTTACATCCTGGTTACCAAAACGACTGAAGCGATTACGCAAGTATTTACGGCCTCGACTGTACCTCAACCGAAATCGCCAATTACAGGAGTATTTATCGTCGATCTTTCATTATGGAATTATCTGACAATCGTCGCATGGGCCGAGGGGCAGCGGGGGGGGGGACCCCTTGGGGTCGCTTCGGCCCAAATTAAATTCCCTTTATTGCGCCCTCAAAAATGGCCGTATAAAATTTTACAGCGTCTATGTTAAGGGCTATAAAGGCTGTATTATTTGCGTCGCGGCCACAGTGCGACGAGAACAGCTATCTCAACGCCTTAGCACTGCAGTACCCCGACCTAGTGTTTGCAGAGTGGATATGTTTTACTGCGTAAGCATTTTGACCACAATCAAAAGCATTCCGTTTAAAATTCAAGACGATTGAAAATAGCATTGACCTCTGCACCCGAAGATAAAATAGTTAGAAGTGATCGAGCTGTGTCCAATGAGCTGTGCCGGTAGTGATTAAACCGATTTAACAGTGCGGTAACCACCTGATTGCGCGTTATGTTGATTGGACTAGTCCCCGTTACTGTTAGATAACGGCTTGTATCCGTTACAACCGTTACATACCGACATTCAAAATCTGACGACATAAAAGATGATTTTACGCCTCTCAATTTATTGCTGCAGACTGTGACATATATGAGTTTTTTCGTAACCTACAGAAATTACTTTTCCTTTGGGGTTTTTCCAATTTCCTTTCAAATAAAAACGTTATTATTCCCTCAACTTCGTATTTGTGGAACAATAAACTGGAGAGTATGTCCGGAGTAGTTATAACCAGACCGTTACCTATAATTATCAAATTACTAGCATTGAACATCCATTACCTATTATACCGAAATAGGTACCTAACAGCAGTTTCGTAGGCGAGCTACGAAAAGCGTAGCTAATATCTACGCCGTAGCAATAACCGCTACGCCATTGAGTGTCTTCTAGCAAGCAAAATAGAGATTAGAAAATGAGCTGTTTAGAAATGAAATGCAATAGTATAAGTGCGCTAGTAGCAGTGCTGGCAGCGCTGGAAGTGTACAGAAGTATAGTTGGTGCGTCCGGCGGCGGCGGCATTAGCCGGCCTTGCCTCGGGCCGCAGTACCGTCATTACTGGAATGACCGTTTGAATATTTCATGCAGTGCTTTAGTTTGGCAATTAGATATACCCGAATTAGCTATTAACGTAGCCCCTTCACCGTTATTTATTGGAGCGGCTCAGTGCGTACACATTTCTGTGGGTATTTTGATATTAATCTCGGTTTTATTGCCCTAAATCACGACACGCTCAAATATTTGGAGTGCGAGAAATGATTTTTCCTTTTTGGAATATTTCAGTTTTATTGAATATTTTTACGAGCGCCAAAGTTGTTATTTTTAGATTTTTTTCGTTAGAATTAAACAAAAATGTTGAGAATGTTTGACCTTTTCATGAGTAGCTAGGTTGACCGAAAATAGTTTCGTAGCAATCCTTCGTTTACTCCGAGTTATTTTCATAAAGAAGTCGAGCTCGTCACGATGGGATGGGCCATCAGATCAAAGCCATTTTAAAGTTGTTATTGGCCAAAGTTGGAGTAGAGTTTTATTTTGAGAAGAAGTTGCCGTCCGTCATAGTTATAAAGTTTGTGGCACTCAGAATAATAATTAAGTTTGAGTGTCTCCGTCCTACGATATTATCAGCTGACTTAAACAACTTTTGAATTAGTTTTACATAATAACTGAATTGTAAAACAGTTTCTGTATCCGACCGAATCACCGAAGTCTTAAAATTATTATTGTCTGTTACATTTCAATGTTTTTTATTGTGGTAATTTTTTACCGGGGTTTTACTGAGAATTTATTAAAAAAAACATGTCGCTGTGGAAACGTAAAACATAGGAGTTTCATGTTTTTGTATAAGACAGGCGTGTAGTGGGTTATTCTGACCGCTATTTAACTTTATAGTTGAGTCGGCAGTTATCTGCAGCATCGAAGAAGTTGATTACCTCATCCGCGATAACGACCGCCATAAAAAACGGAACCCGCTTTTTAAAACCATGAAATAATGTTAGAGATATTATTTCATCTCGTATTACAGCTTTCGTGTCGAAATTGCCTAGATCTAATTAGCTACGAGTAGGTCTAATACAGGTTTTGTTTTGTTGTTTCGTTGATTCACTTCGAAAGATATTCCATGAAATGTAACGACCAATGAAGATAAGGAGCAAAATAATTTTTAAACATTATAATATATTAATACAGAGGAATCACTCCTTTGGCCCCCAGTTACACGCAACTCATTTTTACCGCTTTACTTCTGCATGCCTATTAGGAAGAATACAATGCATTTTTTTTTTATTTACCTATACGTGGAAATTCACACTAATATCTCAGAGTGATGGGCATAGTGCAATACATTACGGGGCATTACAAGCAATGTATTTGATTAGTGGTTATCCCTTAACATCAAGTGGGACATTGGCTTGTTTCGTCAATCAGTTATATAAAAAAATGAAGGCCGTCTGTTACTTAAATATTGTGGAGAGTAAACATATCTTCCGGCAAGACGGGGCGACGATCTGCGAGATGTATCTGCGAGATGTATCTGCGAGATGTATCTGCGAGATGTATCTGCGAGATGTATCTGGCAAACATTGATGAAAAGAGCCGAAAAGCGGACTCAGTGGCGCGTCTTGGGAGAGACGTACGTCCAGCAGTGGACCGATATATGATGTTGATGATGATGGATGAGGCATACGTAATGTAATGTCAGGCTGTGGTTGTTGCAGGCTCGCGGCGCACGATGTGCGGCTGCGCGTGGCGGCTGCACGTGTTCACCGTCGCGCTCGTGCTCGCCGCGCATCTCATCAAAGGTCAGTGCCAGTGCTAGCACTACTATACTATACTACACTATACTATACTATACTATACTACCTTCTATGAACAGCTGTACTATTGAGTAAGTTATCACAGTCCTGATGGCTCGTTCAAAAATTGTTCATAAGAGTTTACCTGCAAATGGCATTTGACTTTGCGAATTATTTCACTTCTTGTAGCACCTAAATGATTATAATATCAATGAATGAGGTGTCATTTATTACTATATCTAACTAGATGTTTTTCTTTTCCACCTATTTTACTTACCAATTTGTTAAACGATTTCGTATCCAACCTCTACAATGTAGAACTGGATCCAATAGAAAGGTTTCACGTATCGGCTGTCTATTACAACAGCTATCTCAATAGCACAATGAGGAAGCATCGTTCGATACCCACAAAAAGGCTAGTTCCAGTGAAGCCCTGCCAGCTGGCAGCCTGCCGCCACGCTGACCCGCATTATTAATAACATTTTATTATCCCCGGAAAGTGAATACCAAATCAGGCTATATTTTGGGACACGGAATGGCTTGCACATCCGATTTAAAGCCCGTTAAAGTTTTTGTTCGGATTTTTTACTAAGTAAATACTTTAGTTGAATTTCGATGTAATATTTCGAAAGCACGTGCATATAATAGTAGGCTTTCAGTGGCTCTGAGTGTTGTGCGCGCAATGTGTGACGCGCGCCGCAAACACATCCGCAGTCGCACTACGTGTGTGTGTGTGTGTCAACTATCGACGGGAGATCGAGTTTGCTCAACTTATTACAAGGTAATGGATGCTTTGTCAAGTGGCGCTACCGACGCCCTCCGACGGCAACTTAAAGCAACGTTCCTCGGGACGACGCTAGTTTTAATGAATATTTAAATGTCCCAAACAACAATCCCGGGGACGGAAACTCAGCAACTTTGTATTTATTCGATAACTTGTCGCCGGAATCATAAGCAAGTTTTAATGGAAATAAAATGAAAAGTTTGTCACGATGACGTCACGGCGAGAGTAAACAGAATCGGTTCTGCATCGCGCTTTTAAAAAGTTAAAAAGTTGTGCTTGAAAGTGTTTGACTGCGGCTAAGTATAGAGTCTCGTGAACTCGTACAATGATGTTCTGTAAACTTGCGAAGTAAGTAGTGTACTGCACGTATCCACTCGTAGGTAAATAGAAGCGTAGGTAGCTCCGAAACAAGTCAGTGTAAGTACGGAGCGCGTCTCCCGGGACCTGCTCCGTACCATAGATTTGTACAAGCTCTTTTATTCTCGGCTGGTAATATAACTTTTATTTCTTTAGAATAAAACTTTTACAGAATAAACTTTAAGTTAATTTCATTAAAGTACGAGTACTATCACCGTTCTATATTTATTCTGTGATCGTATAACACTTTATAAAGACACGGTCGCTGGCCGCTGCCTGCGCCCACCGCTGCGGGAAGCAGTACAGACTATATACAGCTGATGGTGTCCACAGCGCAACAAATCAAGCCCAGCGCAGTAATGTATGCTACACGATATTTACGAGCGCGCTGCGGTCGCTCTGGCATTACACTAGGTACACTGTGACATTATGTTATACTGGTACACCTATTATTTACATTACCTACCTGAACGGACCTCCTAGAGTGTGAGTCACGATAAGCGCGCTTAGCGCGAATTGTGTGTTCTCGATACAAAATCTACATTATCTATTAGACTCGAAAATATTCGAGGACAAAACTCAAACTCATCTCTAATAAGAATGTAAACCATTGTGAAACAAGTTGTACAATAGAAATATACACAATTGTGTTTACATACTTACCTATACTAAGTAGTGCAGAAATCTCAGTTGCAACGCTTCGGCGACTACTGGTTATAATAATTAATGATCAAAGGAACTTACCCTGTACGTGAAGTTCGATCATAATTATATGATCAGCTTCATTCGAAGCGATTTGTTTTACATGTTGTAGTCAGCTTCCTTACGTCACAGCCTTGCACGGTTTGTTTAAAGATTTTTTTTTTTTTTTTGATGTTATTGACAACACTATTCCGTCCGGGCGCCGTCGCCATCCCTACCTCATTTTGTTTGAAGAATATAAAAAACTTTCTAGGGTCGGGATTTAAGTAACTATCAAAAGCTATTTTCGTGAGTTATATGGGAGGGTTAGTACAAATCGCTTCGAATGAAGCTGATCATATAATTATGATCGAACTTCACGTACAGGGTAAGTTCCTTTGATCATTAATTATATTTCACAGCTTCATTCTTTGCGATTTGTTTTACATGTTGTAGGATGTTTAGAGAAATGAATAAATATTTAGAAACATAAATCCACTTATTTATTGAGTAATTACGTAAATATTTAAAGTTTTTTGCATGTTTACCTGAGTATAAGTACTTAGTTAAACATATTTTAGTATAATAATCAGATTAATAAATTTCTTACACAGTTATATAAATTGTCAAAATACTTAGATAGTATTTGAAA
This sequence comes from Gandaritis pyraliata, assembly GCA_947859175.1. Lineage (NCBI taxonomy): Eukaryota > Metazoa > Arthropoda > Insecta > Lepidoptera > Geometridae > Gandaritis > Gandaritis pyraliata. The sequence goes on from OX401864.1 coordinate 10,079,510, forward strand.
GAATCGCTCTTGCAAACTGTGTTGAATCTTCTGTAATTAATTCTTTATTATAGAATCTTGCAAAAACTGAAGATGATTGACTCCATCCAGCTGTTTTTCTTATCATTTCTATGTTAATGCCTAATCTATTAGCAGCAGAAGTAGCCGCATGCCGAGTACTATGTGCGCTGAAAATAGTTGTGTCAACACCACTCTTCTCCAGAGTGTCCTTAATCCAGTGACTTAATGTTTGCGAAGAAACCTTTCGATGTGGTTTTCTATAACTAATAAATAATTGATCATGATCATGTGATCGTAAAGTACTTGTACTATCAATATAGGCCAAAAGAGTACTGGCAGGACAAATCTCGGGTCTATCATTAAAAAATGGTAGCTTTAGGACTGGTTGTTCGGCTTTTAATCTAGATGTTTTTATCAAGTCTGGAATCTTTATAATAATTTGAGATTGATCTGTTTTGACGTTATTTAACTTAATTAGAGATAGCGTCTGTACTCTGTGTGCGGTTACTAATGCTAATAATGAAACAGTCTTTTTGGAAAGTATTTCTAATTTTAAACTGTCGTTAGGCCACTGTTGTGATAAATGATTTAATACAATAGTCGGATCCCAAGTTAAATCATACTTTGGGGTTGTTGGTTTTAATCTGAATACACCCTTCATGAATCGTTTCATCCGATCATCATTAATGTTAGGTCCTAAAAGCAATGATAGTGCTGATTTATACGAGTTAATAGTACCGTAACTAGCTCTTTTTTCGAAAATAGTGGTTAAAAAATTTATAATCATCGCAACTGAACATTCTAAGTGATTAAGATTATTTTCCTTGCAGTAGCCTAACCAGACCTTAATGCATCCATCATACTGTTTGTATGTATTTTCCGAAAGGGATGCTAACATAATATCAACCGATTTCGGTGTCATAGACTTATTCAATAAAGTTTGCCGGACAACTTCACGGCAACCAGGATAAGTGTCTTGTGCAGATTGTGGGACACTCTGAAAGGAGATTTAAGCAATTTTTTATCTGGACCGAAATGCAATTGATCAGTTATAGCTATTTTTTGCAAAACTGGGAACCAAGGTTGAGTGGGCCAGTACGGTACCACTACTATACCTTCTGCTTTGTCGTGAATAATTTTCTGTAACATTTTTAATATCAGTGCAAATGGGGGAAAGGCGTAAAATAGCATTTCTGACCAAGAAACTGTAAAAGCATCAACAGCCCATGCATCCGGATCATTTTTCCACGAGACATAGAGTGGACATTTAGCGTTACACCTACTAGCAAATAAATCTATGCTGGGATGACCAAAATGGAAAATAATTTTTTGAAATGCTAAATCACATAGTTCCCACTCAGTGTCGATAAATTTTTTGCGAGACAACAAATCGGCTTCGATGTTATCTTTGGTGTTGATGTATGATGCGAATATTGTAATTTTACGACTTTCGCACCATTCCCATATATCTCTAGCTATATCGTTAAGATGCGGGTACTGTACGCTTCCCATTCTATTAATGCACGATATTGCAGTTACGTTATCGATGCGTAACAATATCTCGCTATCATATAAATCTCTAGCGAAGACCTTCAGCCCGAAAAAAGCTGCTTTTAACTCGAGAGTATTAATATGCATCCGCGTCTCGTTACTCTTCCAAAATCCATGAGACTCGCTACTTTCACAGTAGGCGCCCCAGCCGGTTGTCGAAGCGTCTGAAAATATCTCCATCTTAAACTCATTAAATCTGAACGGATTGCAATCATTTTTTATATGTTCAATCCACCAGGATATATCACTTTTTATACTGCTGGGTAGATCAATTATTTGCTCATAACTTGGATTGTCAAGTAAGCAAAGATATTTCAGTCGCTCGAGACCTTTGGTATACAACCAACCATACTGAATTGCAGGACAGGCAGATGTGAGAAGACCCAAAAAACTTGCATAATCCCTTAGTTTACAATTTTTTACTGTATTGAAATGTTTCAGACGTTCTTTTATTTTATCTCTTTTAGTGTCGGGTAACTTTAGTACCATATTTTTTGAATCAAAAATAAATCCTAAGAATTTACATTCTCTGTTTGGTTTCAAGCAACTTTTTTCGCGATTTATTATAAAGCCTAGGTTTTCCAAGAAATCTTTTGTAAACATTACATTCTGTTGACACTCTGTATAGTCCCTACCGATACAAAGTATATCGTCTAGGAAAATAACTGAAGTAAGTTGTTTTGATCTTAAATACTCCATTGCAGGTTTTAATAGTTTGGTAAAAACATACGGTGCCGTGGAAATACCAAACGGAAGGCAATTAAATTGATATAAAATACCATTGTATTTGAATCTAAGAAACTTTTTGTAATTTCTGTGGACTGGAACTAAAAAATATGCATCCTTCATATCGATAGAGGCCATATAACAATTATTGGTCATAAGTTTTGAGGCTGTCCTATAGTCCTCCATTTTAAAGTGGCACTTTTTTACAAATTTATTTAAACATTTCAGGTTCAATATAAATCTTTTGTCTCCATTCGGTTTAGGGACCAAAAACACAGACGATATGAATTCTTCTTTACTGTGTGTACACCTAGATATAGCATTAATTTTTAATAGAGATGCAATCGATTTACTAAACTCCTGGTGTTCTTGATGATTTTTAGGATAAACACTAGGATCATCATTTCGAAATGGTAAAGACATAAAAGGAATTTTATAACCTTGTAGCCACTCTAATATGATAGGATCATCAGTAATTTGTTGCCAACTTGAAATAAAGTGGCCAAGACGACCTGAATATTGTACCTCGATGTTTAGTATCTCCTGTGAGACCTCGTGGCTGGTGCTCGCTCCGATGTCTCCCGCGGCTCCCGCTGCTCCCGCTGTTGAAAGCTGTTCCTCGTGAATGAACGCTGCGCTGGACGAGGTCTCCCTGCATCGGGCCTGGTCGTCGTCTTCCGAGGCAGGGTTCTCCAGTTTAAACGTTTCTCATTTTTGTTGTTTTTAATAAAATTATTTTTATTGAATACCTGTGGTTTTTCGTTTCTAATCGGTTTTAGATCTGTTCCCGATTTTTTAACCGTCTTGGCTGATTTTAACTTTTCGGAAATATTATCACCAAACAGCAGAGCTTCTCTTTTACTCTCTAGTAAAGTGTCTCTTAAATCAGCATTGATAGATGACACGACGAATCCGCGTCGCGTCTTTGTTTCTGCATGATGACTGTCGCATATGAGCCGACATGCATCGCTTATAGGTTTAAGAATTCTTGTATGGTTCTCTTTAGCTATGACCAATTCGACTGCTTGTGTTAAGGCAGCTGCGGCGATACCAAGCTGCTTCTGCTTCGCCATAATGGCGGAATCTCTTTTAATCATAGGTTCCGATAACGCTGCTTTTACTTCCGGATTGAGACTGGGTGCAACTAGTAAATTGCAATTTTCGGGAATCAAATAATCGATAAATATTTTATCTTTTGTCTCTTTTGACAATCCTTTGTCAAGAATTTCTTGCCAACGCGTGGCTAAGTCCTTATGAACTCCTTTCCCAAACTTGGTATCTGGTTTAGGTGCATCACCTATCAAAGAAAGTATATCGGCATCAATCTCGGGGTCAACCACCTCTATTTCATTTGATGTCGATGGATTTGCGGTCTCAGATGGTGGGATCGCGGTAGGCGGGGGCTGCGAAGGGCCGGGTGACATAGAGGCAGCACGCGCCCGCGGTGAAACTGGCAGCGACGACGACGGTGACGAGTTGTATGTCGGCGTCGAAGGTTCATCGTTTTCGGGTTCTGGAACGAACAATGTTCTTTTTAGATCTTTCGGAGGGTCGATCTAACATGACAGAGATAACCCTGGTGGTTTCTCGCATCAAGAACATTTTCGAGGAAATATAACGTGACAGTAACAACCCTTCATGGTAGTACGCATCACATTTCCTTCGTATAACTTTATTTGAGAAGAAATATAACGTGACAGTAACAACCCTTCATGGTAGTACGCATCACATTTCTTCAAAGTTATAGATATTTCGGTAGGTAGGTACTTAAACTTCCTGTAAAATAAACATAAGTACTGACCTTCTGATTCATTCCCGGATGACAAGATCCGACGACGGCGACGTTTTATCAATTGTAATTGAAGTTTTCTTATCTTAGATTTAATTTCCTCTTCATCACTCACTTTTTCACGTCTTCTTTTTCTATTTCCCATTTTGAGGGTAGTTATTTTTTGACGGATAATACGCGTGCGAAGGCTCTGAGCACGGAAACACGAATGAGGTAGGGATGGCGACGGCGCCCGGACGGAATAGTGTTGTCAATAACATCAAAAAAAAAAAAATCTTTAAACAAACCGTGCAAGGCTGTGACGTAAGGAAGCTGACTACAACATGTAAAACAAATCGCAAAGAATGAAGCTGTGAAATATAATATAATGAAGGTGGCGACTGCTGCTAGTAGTTCCAACAGTAATGAGTACAAGTCGGCTGTACTGTATCGCGCTAAGCTCGCTAATGCACGCTGCGCCATTACTAAATATCTCGGCATTTAGCAAGCTGTAGCTCAGTGTTGCCAGACGCGACTTACAAACGCGTCATTTGGTATCTATCTAAGACACGTTTCACAATGAGCTTAAACAAGACGAAACTTATTGATTGTATGCTGTCAGAAAATGTGTTAAGGGTTTGCTAGTTCTTTTTTTTAATGAGAAAGACCACAACGATATGTTTTTTTTAAATGCGCAGAAATATAAATAAATTAAACTTTCCTCTATTAGACTGAAATAAACAGGAAATTGGCCTAAAATAGGCCGATTTGGAACCGGAACTTGGAGCAAATTAGGTACCTACTGGTTCCTTATATTGACCTCAGATGATGATGATACAGCTCAAGACCGGAAAAGTTCATAAGTCAAAGTAGGCGCGACTAAAAGTCTCGTCCGATATTACCGCTGGGTTTACCGTAGTGCGGTATTTGGGTCAAGCGGCTCCGAGAGTGCTCAAATATAATATCTGCGCACCTCCCTTATCTTACACACTGCAAGGCACGCCGCAGCACGCGGCTTCACACGTCTTCTGCATTACTGAAGCGACATTTATATAAAAATATTTTAGGATGAAAAAGAGCCATATTTTTATGGCAATGATCACGTCATGCTAAATGTTCAATAGTTGAAGGCAAGTGTTGGTAATGCCATTTTTTGATATGCAATTATGTTGCACCGTGTAAATGGCGTTTCAGTAAGGAGGTGATCACAGAATAGTAACTTTTAGGGACTTATGAATGGAAAATAATTATGAACAGCAGCAAGTGTTCAAACGAGTTTCATTCAATACCATTAAATCCAATTTGGGTAACAATGACCGAAATAGTCTGAAAGTTCCCTTTGATCCTATTTCCAGTAACCATTTCCAAACGTTTCTGACAAGACGTTACCTAAATTATACTCTGTCAAGGTAGAAATATCGCATGAAAAAATCTCTACCGGAAAGAAATACATGTCAAAATCATATAGCCTGTTTATGAACGCTTTTCTTCTGAGAACATTCGTTATTTGCTTACCAGCAAGAATAAACAGCCCTTTACAACCCCTCTCGCGCGAGGGGGGTCAGGGGGAGGGGTATAGGGGGGGGATGCCAGCTCGACATCCGACAGTTTATTTGGCAAGCCAACAAACTTCTGCTAATCTAACCGACTTTGTGATAACAATCGATGCTTAAATAAACTCCAAGTATTGTTTTGTGCTGTCGTTATTTATTCAACAATGCTCTGTTTCACTTTGTGAGGTTCACAGGGTTTAGGAAATCAATTGATTTACTTATTCAAATACTTCAGCCAACATGCGCATTAGGCGTCAGAACAAACCGCCGCCGGTCGTGACTCGTGAGCGTTGCTCTCACTCATTGCAATACAATTTGACAGGATATTGTTTGTAAGCTGTCGCACTACACTTATTTGTTTTCATTATTTTGTGACAGCTACTTAGCTGAAGTTTCGGTCGTGTCGGTCACGGCTACTCGTGCGTATGGGCACTAATCCTCACCTTCCACACAGCAGCAGCTATACATCCATGTATTACTTTGATGCCGTTTGTGTTAGGCCAGGCTAGACCAGCGAATGAAAGCTCGCTCCGAGGTGGAGGCTCGCCCCGGTGTGTACTGAACCCTAAACTCCATTAAACAAATCCGGAACCCTTCGCTAATAAGCATTAGGCTACAAAGAAGTAATCGCAACAATATCAATTTAGAAAGTTTTCTTCATAAGCGCCGCCGTCTATTCGGAAGAATTACGGAAAGTTCAAGTTTTTCGATTGTTCGCGTAATTTATACGCCTGTTGGGCAATCCCTAATTCCTTTCCGGGCTTGAATGCCCTGTTCCATTGTGGAGAGACACTAGTCGCGCCGCGCCGGTGCCGCGCCGGTGCCGCGCTGGTGGTATCACGAATGGAACGGGGAATAGCTGCTGGTTACTAATAACTTAACCCTAATATATTCATTAGGTACCAAAATATAATTGGAGGTGTACTGTGCCGGTTCACAGGACGTAAACAAGTACGTGCGTAGAGAGAGTATCTAACAGTGTTTATATTTTGTGTCGTTTTTTTCTGTCTAGCGAGAGTACCTACTACTTATTGTTTGGCGATAGCCCTGCCTAGAATAATACACGCATTATGTTACGTTCGACACGTTGTACATTATTAGTTTGACTTTTTCGGATGTTCCTTGAATTTCCAATTTACATAAGTAGGCTGAAACGTATACCCCCCTCCCCTCGCCCGTTACCCCCGTGGGACACTCGATCCATACCTTGAAAGGTGGGATCCGTGACGGGAGGAGGCGGCGATGAGCCGACGCGACGACGGTACCGCTGCTGTATCGGCGCGGCGCTCCCGACCGTTATAATCGCGGCTCTGTCTGACCCAAACATGAATCTTTTGATCTTCATTCTAACTCAGATGTTCTTTTAGAATCCCATCCCCCCCCCCGCCCCGGCGGCGGGCCTCCACCCCTCCCTGCGGGAGCCGCATCACGCCTTTGTCAAATAAAAAGTTTACGAGTGACTTCCCGTACGTATCGCTGGAATTGAACCCTCGCCAAACGCAACTCTCCAAAACTTTTAATATTTCGAGAATTCTTTTGTTTCAAATTTTTAGCTGTGATTTGTAAAAGTTTGTCGAAACGGAAACTCAGCAATTTTTCACTCCTTGTTCGCACTTCCGCTCCGCAGTAACCGGCACAGGGAGGGAGAGACGGTCCCCCACTCGCTGGCGACGACGACGCGACATCGGCGCTCGAACCGATAAATTACTTTTAATTTGGGCTCCAATCGAACGCAACTCACCGCAGCCAGAATCGCGGATCTCCTAATTTAAAAGTTTTAATTGAACTGCGAAATAACACCGATGCAATAAGCTATTAGCTTTAATTAAACACAGCCGAATCATCAGCAATTAGCAATAATTGAATGCAATGCGGTGCGAGCGCGAGCTAGGCGCCGGCACTGGCTGCGCCGGGGGGCTGCAGTGTGCCGGGGGGCTGCTGTGCCGGGGGGCAAGCACAGCGACCGCTAGGATCGTGGCCCCGGCTGGCGGCCGCGGGGCGATACGCGCGCCGCCGGAGCCCGGCGAGCTGACGGGCGCGGGGCTCGTGGCCCCACACAACACATTCGCTTCCGGCAGTATCGGTCGTTTTGTATGCAAATTACGTTTTTATTACGTGCCTAACGACCCGCCCCTGATCCGCACAATGCTCGCTTGGCGCGCGCGCCTGGCCGGACTCGGCATTCCCTTTATTCCAGCGGTACCTATAATGCCGATGAGCCGGTTGAGAAGGGTTGAATCTGCTCGATGTCATAATGTAGATAAGGCATCGTAAAAGAAGAAAGCCTCACGCAATGGCAGCGATCGAATCAAATCATGGAAATCACATCGCTCGGGAGTTCCATTACAATCATTTTTCGCTGGTAGTGAGTAGGCACTTTTGGTAGAATGATAATAACCATGAATATTGATGGTACTTACAGATTTTTTTGGCATCAACGACACGGCACAGGAAACTTTCATTATTGAGTAAACAGTTAGTAAGTATACTCATTTATGAAACACTAGCAGTTACCCGCGACTTCGTACGCGTCTACAGTTTCCGTGTACATTATATTATCTGTGCATGTACCGAGCGGATATTTCTTTGAGAAACTTGACATTACACCTCATTACACCGAACTCGTATTGAAATGTCAAATGCTAGTCGTTAGACCAAAGAGGTAGTACTACGCCCTGTCAAACTGACGTGACATGACATGACAATGAAATCCTCTTGCCAATTGGCACTGCTAATCCTTTTCGTTCATTTTATCCTGTAGATCCTGTTAATTATTCGGGATAAAAATCCAATCCAGGTTACGAACTATATACCATATGCCAAGTTTCATCCAAGTTGGTTCAGTGGTTTTGACGTGATTGAAACACAAACATCCAAACATTTAAACATCCAAACATCTAAACTTTCGCATTTATAATATTAGTAGGATAGGATTATTATTACTATTAATAATTTTATAATTTTAAGTTACTTCTCGGCTAATCTTTTTCGTTCATTTTATCCTGCAGATCCTGTTAATTATTCGAGATAAAAAGTAGCCTATGTGTCAATCCAGGTTACGAACTACATAATATATGCCAAGTTTTATCCAAGTTGGTTCAGTAGTTTAGACGTGATTGAAACACAAACATCCAAACATCTAAACATCCAAACTTTCGCATTTATAATATTAGTAGGATAGGATAGTAGGATTCCTGACATATCTGAAAGCCATGGGTTCTCTAATCAATCTGAAATCCGAGTTAAGCACGATTTTCAATAAACTTTAAACCTACAAATTTTTTATTGAGTTTATCTTCTGCGAGAGAGCAAGGGTTAGTAGTTGTCTGTAGTTAGTAGTCGTTTGCAAAATATAATGTGTTCACTGCGTCATCCATACCCGGTCAGTGCGCGGCTCCGTCCGGCGAGGCTCGGCAGGAGTCCTCTATCTCGGAGCCTGCATCTACATGGGACTAAAGCCCTGGAGTTTAAAACAGCGTCTATCACAGGCATGTGTTTCAAAGGAGTTAATCGCTCTTCGAGGACGTGAGCGTGTATTATGTAAGTACTTTATGAGCTCTAAGATATACCTACCTACGGGTTCCCAATTTGTCCAAAATACAAATCTAGGTATTGCGTCTAAAATGTCTGCTGAAATTACAACGCTCTAGTCTAAACTGTAATGGGACTATTGATTAATTAAACAATGTTATTATGGTAATTAGCCGTTTAGATATACAAATTAAATATGAGCGTTTCCACGGAGGATAGCAGCTGGATTTGAGTTTTATAATTAAAGCGAGTTGCGATACACGTAGGTACACATTACTACTTATTCAGCTCCAAAGCTTGTGAAAAGGTGATAAAAGTATGATTATCGTACTATCTGTCCATTGTGCGGTCATTGAACCTGAATAAATATAGACATAACCATAACATGAGTTCTTAAAATCATTGAAATTTGAACCTTATTTAACAGTTATTAGATTTCATAGTTATTAATATTTTACTCTATTAATGAGGTATATTTGTGTTGAAACAACTCAAAGTATGCTAATTCTATCCTTAAACTACGTCCTTCGCTAGCCGTCAGTAATAGCTAGGTATGCTAAACTATAATTTAGTTTACAACAACCTTATTTAATTCAATTTTAAAATTGCATAAACTGTTTCACTGGAGTGCTAAACTTTGTAAAAGAACTAAGTAGTTTCGTACCAAACCAATACCTTGGTAAAAGTTTAGAATTATTTTATTAATATTCTTCGAAGAACTTCTTTTAAGTAACCGGTTAGGTATAGAAATACAAACTGGATCAAATGATATGTAAAACAAAGCATATAACAAGTTTTACACAAATTGAAGAACCCCCGACCATGTCCTTAGATCCTCTTCATCATTGCTGCTCCTTATCATTGAAGTATGGACTCTAGTTCATCAAATCTCAATACTTTGAAATCAACTAAATGTTTCAAACTGCAAATATGTCTAAGATTTCTCAAAACCGGTTTTAAGAGCTGATGAATCCTCCTAACTTGGAAACCCATAAGAATCATCCCAGACAAATCACCTTTCTTACAAAAAAAAAACCTTTCAGAGCTACAAAGGCACAGTCAAACAATCAAACAGACACACAACGCCGTCAAACTTACACCCTTTGGTATTTCAGTCGGGGGCTAAAAATATCCCCTACCTACTAGTACAACCCCTCTTATTGGGCGTGAAGGGTATGGGGACTGGTCATTTTTGTATAGGGGTCGGTGTAAGTTTAATAAATAAATAATGTCAAAGTAAAAGTCAAAATTTATTTATTCAATAAAATCACAAGGATCATTTAGAATCGTCTTATATAACTAGGTAATTCTAGGTGCCAGTTCCACGCGACCAGAGCCTAGAAGAACGGGCAAGAAACTACGGCCTGGTTCCTAGCGTTTTTTTGTATGATCCCTGATTGCTGCTTGATTGGTGATTGTTGCCCAGCACCTAGGAGTCTTGCTTCTAGATAATATATTATCAGGTGAACGCCGCAGCAAGTCTGTAAGTAGTGCGATCCATCACTCGCTGCGCGCCCTGTTAGCGTCGTGTGACGTCACATTAGCGTCGCGCCTCACGCTCACGCCTGCCAGGCACCACTTCCTCAGCCAGCACCCTTGTTACGTTAGCACGGCTGCCGTCTAAACGATTCAACAAAAGTTCACTATCTCATACACAAGAAAATAATAATTATATACTCAGATCCACCATTGCTCAAGCCAGAATCGCGACATCGAACACACATGACGTGGTGCAAGCATATTGAGCACAACAATTTTCTACGTTCTTTACTAACGTGTCGACGTTTCAAAACTTTTGACTAATACAAGGTAAGTATAACTTTAAATAACTGTGTCGTTTTTCGTTTCGTCCGTTACGATGTTTGTCGTATTACTGATCTCAGATATAAAAACTCCCATATCTATAAATTGAGCTCTAGCAATGCTTGGCAGAAAACAGAGCAGTAAACTAAAGATTAATACATTTTTGAAATTAATTTTTATGAACCTCGTATATGTGAAAAGGCAGTTAGCTTGCACCTTCGCTATTTATGGAGTCAAAACTAGTCGCGTTAAACTCAGCGCAGGATTGCTGCGGTGCTAATTACTCGTAATAGATTACATGTGCCATGGTAATGGCACTTTACTGTAAGGCTTACGTAGGCTTGTCTTTTCTGTGGATATGGACAACTAGGCTGACAGGATAGCACAAGTGTTACAAGTCTACTTCACCTAAAAATTATCCAGACACTACCAGCGTCCCGTACATCGGGGTATGGGTGAAAAGTAGCTCCGACGTTGAATCATCTAGATTAGATGCTGGTCCGTACTTTTTAGGTAGCATACTGACAGTATTTAGGCACTAGACAACTTAGTTAGAATGTACCTAACGAAAGCTTGCAATCGTTCAAGTGCTTACACACAAATCTATAGTAAGGCACTGCGGAGTTTTCGATTTATCAGGAGAATCCGATCGAAAGGAGAAAGAAATATTTCAATTTTCCACATGCTTAATGGGGATTTCTGAGAAAAAAAACTGAAAACCGCACTAGTAGGGATTTCTCAGTGGAAATTTGTGGAGTATACCAAAGAAACAAACGCCTGCGTATATCCCGCTAAGAGTTCCAGCACATTGCGAGGTTATTGAATCGTCGTTACATTGCTCTGGCGACACCTGCACACACTTTTACTACTACATTATCACTATTCTTACTATCTAAAGTAGGTACCTTCTATATTTTCCCATTCTAAGTGCCGGTTGTAACGAAAACACAGTATTACTACATTTCCTACCACATAATTTGTGTCGATAAGTTGCCAGCTTGTGAATGTGTTGGTATTGGTATGTTGATAGCTCATTTTCTTTTCCGTGCTCACTCCATTTTTAAATTAAAATAGCCCGCGCATGCTACATTTAGCAGGAATTTACGAGTGAGCCACCGCAAAAAGTTTAACTACTTAGGTTTTGAAATAGTTCATTTGTCAGACTTTAAATTGTGCGGTGAGTTTCACGAATGAATTTACTTTGTACGACTTTGCCTTTCTTTTAATGTCCAAAACGATTACTTGTTAGTTTTATTACCTTCGAATTAGTTTATAAGTATTCAAAAATAGTATTGTACTTACAAATGAAATAAACGCATCGTTACTTGACTATAGTTTGAAATGTACAAAATTTCTTAAAACTAAGTCGCTTGTAAGCACGCTAAGTAATTCTAAAAGCTCATAAAGTATAATTTAATTACGCACGTAAAATAATTTAAATTAAATAACGAGGCTTGAAAAACTTCAATTTTTACATTGAGACATGAATCTTGATTTTAGCTTGCAAAAGCACCCACCGGTTTATTTCATGAATTTTTTTTATTACTAAAATAAATTATCATGATTTTCAAATTATTATATGCGCAACTTAGTATGTACTAGTGAGTATCTAAGTGCGCAAAAAATAATGTGAAAACGACCTAATTCTAGATGACACAACACAACACAATACGGAGTAGCATAGTCCCTTGTCGCTGTATGCGGGAGGCGTGCCGCGCGGTAATGTTATGTAAATCGACGGAAAAATCGCCGGCGCGGCCACTTCCCGCTGAAATACGACGAGACATTAGCGCGGTTACTGATACATCGCACGCTAGCCTCCGACCGCCATAATCATATACCTACCTACTCGGCAGTGCATTACACGCCGGGCCTAACATAAAATAACTCCTCGTTTTTATAGGCGTGTTCGAAAACATTGCCTTAATAATTACGTAACAAAAGCTTTGGGGTATTAATTTTTGGTGTAGAGTTGTTTGTAGATTTAGTTACTCGACTGAGCCGAACGATAACTAATTAGGTACCTACCTAGTCATCGTTTTTACTTGGTTGATCAAAGATTGAACTCTTTTGTGGATGATTATACTTTTATAAGAATCTTAAACTTGTAATAATTAGCGTATCATAACGGTTCAACTGAATTTTCTAAAATATTTTAAAGTTTTGATTTCCAAAATCTGTTTTGGGCCCGGCCGGTGGCGGTTTTTTGCTTTGCTTGTATTTTTGTCCTTTACCCATATAGGTACATAATACTACTTTCACAGTACGCGGATTTTTGAAAAAACTTCAAAATGGCGGTGGGTCGATATGCCACAAAGGTTCTATCTCCTTTGGTTAGTCGGCATATAGATGTGAGCTGGGCAGCCTCCACCTCCTACCGACGCGATAATTCAAAATAAATAAATATTTAATATTAAATTCAAAAGTAATATTATAATTCTTTGAAGTACTTATAAATTATTTTCTATTATCTCTTTTAGGCTTTTTCGTGCTATACTTCCACTGTTTATACTCTTATTTAATAAGCTGTTTGTTATCCTCATAGAATAAAAATAAAATAATATATTTTTTTATTCTAATAAAATGTAAACTCTAGTTACCAAGATCGTAGTATAGTGAGTGCGTGAGTAATGGTCTGTGGAGACGGCGCGGGTACCGTTGGAGCTGCATGTAGCCAGCAATGCACATGATGTACTGGTATCTTAACTACCCGCTGTTCACGTAACTCACTTGCAACGAAACAAAATAGACTGGGGTATAAATTCCACTCAGTTGTTCAACGAAAAAAAAACTCTATGATTTGTTCAGAAACGTTAGAAAACGTTTATTTTCTTTGAGAGCGTCAAAACCCACCAGCCAGGATAGTGGAGAAAAAGCCCATAAATTTTTGAAGATTGTCATAATCGCTACTGGTGGGGACAGCTTAGTGGGGATTATGACAATAAACCAAAATTCTAAAATGAAAAAAGAGAAAGCTTTACAAAACCAAGTTCTCGGTTTAACAGCATCTCACGACGAACCACAATACCTACATAAAAGCTAGGTTTATTTAGATTTGCTTCATCTTGCAGCACATCTCTGAGATGTGATGAGATAGTGAATTCTCGTATTCACAAACTAGACCGCACTAGAAGTGCCCGCTAATAAACAAAAGGTGGCTCGCGATTTACTTAAATAAAAGTTTCAAATAAACACATTACGCGCGATATCTTCTTGGTAATCGCTTAAAGCCTTTTCGTTATCGCCGGATAGAGATTACACAGCATTTAAACATTTTGCATCAAATATTTAGGTTCCAACTTTATTGTTATAGCAATAAAGCTGATTGTCGCTTGCCAAGTTCGGTGATATCTTTATGCTAGTGATTTGTGTGGACTATGCCCCTGTGTGGGTTGAATGGGGTGGAATTAAACTGTGTGCTATTAAGTTGAGCCACCTAAGGTTTTATAAGGTGTTTTACTTGAGTTATCATTGTTGAAAATGCCTGTTATAAATGCTCGTATAAAGTTTTATAAAGGTTTAATTTCAAGCTTTTTTGTTGTTTTTAGATACGTATACCTTACAAACGGAAGATCTCGACTGGCATCCTGCCATTTGATTTCCAAGAACTTGTCACGGACACCACCTACTGACCTAGTTAATAACAACCTTATTTATAGCCACATACGGTAGGTAATTGGATAGGACTGGCAATTCACTGGGATATTAATGCACTCCGTGATTGGTTCAGTAATCGCCGGTACAGTGCAGTGCAGTGCAGTGCAGTGCAGTGTGAACAATGAATCAATCCTCTCCAACATGCTATGATTTACTCGTACATACTGTGTCCGATAACGTACCTAGTACATACAGAACAAGTACAAATGTTATTTATCTTTCACTGTCGTTATCTCGCAGGGTGCGGTTAGTAAGTAGTATAGCGTCATCTTTTTTTCCATCATCATCATCTCTCGTCTGTAATTTTGCTTCTACTTCTATACTTAAGCTCTCAGCAAACGAATCTGTGACCCGCTAATGTGTTTTGAACTTTGCTGGAATCAACCAAATTTTAGTTAAAGAGATTCACTACTATGCGCTCTGTATAGTCTTAGAGCCACAGTATAAACAATAGTGCTAAGTCCTAGGGCTGGCAATTAGTTTCGCACACAGCGCTGATTACTCTCTCCGTGCAACAATATGACAACATTGACAACCCTAGATTGAACGCAGTGTAACCGCTTGCAGTAGGCTAGCTTTGAAACATAGATCTTGTAGATACTGCAGTACTGGTTGTATCTATATTACAAGACGATCACTTGTAACATTGACAGCCGTAGATTGAACACAATGTACCGACTGGTGCTACGAAGCCGTGAGATTGTACATGTACATTATTGTACATAGTATAGCCAAATGCAGTGAATCTGCCCTGGAGTTAGGCAATGACTCAAGTTCGGCTCCGATGTGCAAAGCCGGGCACGGATCAGTGAGCAGTTACGTTGATTTCTTGTTTTCCACAACACAAGTCAATGTAAACTTAGTAAAACAAATAACAGTGATGCAACTTTGTTAAAATTCAAGCCAGAAAGGTAGACTATTCATTTTTAAAGCTAATATTGTGGTAAAGTAAAGTTTATGCAGTGCAATATAATTTGACATGTTCATTGCATCATACTCGTAAGTTGCGCAGCAACATTAGCCCTAACTTCGGTGAAGCGCGGTTATTGGCTCCGCTTACACCATCACTATGTAAATACAACTCTATGAGAATGAGGATAAGGTAGGATTCTATGACATCGGATATCTCAGCGTTTATCGTTGAAATATGCTAAGTGTTGACGATAGCGCTCCACGGAGCTTCGCTTGCGGTCGTAAACTGTTGGCAAACCATACATTATACCCGGCCTTTTCGACAAACAATATCAACGATGTAAATTCCACCTTAATCGGAGTGCAACAGAGTTGTAAATCGTTTGCGGTGGATTGTTTCAAGCTGCAGTGGTAAGGCGAGCTAGTTTGCAGGATAAGCTTGGAAATACGAATGTGGAAGGCAACAACTCAAGTAAAGTTGCGCTTCGCAAACTTGCCGCGCTGTGGACTCGCTCGCGCCCGCGACTCGTGGAAACGCCTGGAAACGTACCTACAGATATCATTCAGTAACAACAACATCAGGGTTACTATACTCACTTATCTTAGGTACGTAGCTAAGCTACCTACGCGACCAACATCATTTTAATGGATCAAATCGTATAAGCAGAATCTGCTATAAAATAATATGACGGCCGCCGTTATTACGGCAAATGAAGCTAGAGTCTCCTCTCCTCTCCTCTCCTCTCCTCTCGTACGACGCAATGGCTGAGTACCTCTGTCCTTTGCACTACGTACCGTGCATTGCATTGGAGGAAACCAACATCTTAGTTATTGTGTAGACTGTACACGAACACAATGTCATTTTTTTGTGACGTGTATTTCAAATAAATCTACATATATTCCGTATCCTCATACAAAGATAATTGGCTTACTTGGCTTGGCTCATTATTTCCGAATAAGTAGGTACGTGCTATCAGTATAAATAGTAGTTGGTAAGTATGACTGTATGTATAAGTACGTCGGCAACCCACAGCTGCGACGCGACAGCACCCGCAGCGTGTGCTATAGTCTGTGCGTCGTCGTTATCTTCGGCCTCGGGACCGCGTTTAATTAACTTTTTAATGCGTTCATTAGCGAGTGCCCTCCGCCATTTTTCAATAAATTCCACACTTTATACGCTTTAGGTAGTTCAGGCGTCGCGTCGCGTCGTACAGCCGTGTACTTGGATTCCAGGATAGTGGAATTAGAATTAGCTTAGTTTATTGCGAAACGTAGTGTGCCAGGGACTGATAAACATAACTTTGCAATTTTAGAAGGTAGAACAGCCAGCAACGCGACCTGGACAAGATACGCTAATATCAGATTAGAAAGTAGGTCCTCAGGTTTTATCACTAACGAAACTCTGCAGGTACGTACTTGTGTTGGTTAGGGATGCCCTGCTTCAAAACTATGTGCGTTTTTTTTAAATTAATCAATGATAGTTATCGAACGTCTCTTTACGGTCATAGCCACTTAAAACTATTTCCTTCCTCCTGAGTGTATTCTCACAAAGTAGATAAGTACTGTAAGCTGGTGTGCGTTCTCTGCACGTACCTGAGCTCATGCTATTTTGTACAATAACATGCAGTCACGTGCTCGGTCTCCGCCTGATCTCATTACACCGCGCCTTTATATTCTAAACCGGAAAACAAAACAATCCCTGACGCAAAGTTTGACGTGACGCCAAACTTATCGCAGCGAAGGTACATAAGGCTGAAGGAGGCGTAATTGAGTGAATAAATAACGCTTATGAGCCGAGCGGTAATGAGCGCGCTTGGCGCCGAGCACGTGTGGAGGCGCGGGAGCTGACTGCGCGTGTTTCTCAAATAAATGGCCAAAAATTACAGTGTATTGTGTAAAATTGTATACAATTACAGCAGTTGTCGTTGCACGGGCGTTTACACACTCCCTCCGACATGATACGATGTCGGAGAGTGAGTGTCGTACATTTAGTATTCAGTAGACGATTGAACACTGAGTCGACGTCAGTGTAAGTACTGTGCACATCACACCCACACAGGACATGGAACACTGCTTGTTGCTCACTTCCTCTTTCAGTATTTGTGCACGGCTGAGCTAAAAAGCGCTTCGAGGTTGCCTAAGAAGCCAGTTAGTATTTTTTATGTAATGTTAGTTTATTATTACGCTTAGAGGCTTTACAATATTAGGTATTCATAGGTGCTGGAAAAGGTAACTCGATTTGAATAATGTCCCAGGAAATACCGTAACAAATCTGCTTGATTATGAAGAAACAGTTTATCCAGGTAACCAAACAGCCAATGAATCGTCACTGGACTGCCTTTAGAAAGTATTCAACCGAGCCTAGAATAAATGCAAATCACACATTGCCTAGTCTCACTACGGACCGACTGTTGGTTCCAACCTGTCCCAAAAACCCTTTGCATGAGGTTAATGGTTAGCAGTGACAGAAAAAGTGGTAAAAATTGAATGTTCTATCCGGTGCCATTTTAGCGAGCTTACGTAATCCCGCTGGCGGCGGCGGCGGCGGCGGTGGCGCGGGCGCGTGCCTCGCATTCGCATGGCGAGGGCGACGCGGCTTCGGGATCAGGCGGGACACGTCTGACGATACTGGTAGGCTTTTAGTATTTTAGGCCTTTCATTCAATTTATATTTATTGCTTGAAATAAATGTTGAAAAATATCAATGTATTCTGCCTTATTTTAAGGCGTGCAATATTTTAAATTATACTCGAATAGACATCCACTACAGTAAAAACTTATTTTTTTCTAAAGAAGAATAAAAACTTTTTAAATTATTTGTACATCACACAACCACAGTGTTTTTTTCGTAAAATCCCATTTAATAAACTACGGTTCGTAACCTGCCCTGTCACTACGTACTTCGTTTTAGAATAAAAACTGAAAAAATAAAAAACAAATAATGTCCTGCATGCGTAAGATACGCTTGTCAGTTTTATCTCATAGAACTCAGTTCTGGTAGACACAGTATCAATTGAAAAATATTGTTTTTGGCAAGTAGCACGCTGGAAGCAGTTTGAAAACTTGCAACGCGTCTGATCCTCCGCTCGCTCGGAGTGTCGGAGACGCGGCCGCTTCTACACAACCACAGCCACAACCATACTCTACAAAAGTAGCACCAAATCTACGAATTATAAAAATGCAGTCGCTGCTATTTACCGGTCGTAAATGTTAAATATTCAAGCTGTCTTTTATACAAGCCTGTACACTTGTAAACCTCGGATAGCCTAGTTTTTATCAGTGTAAACTGAACGGCTGGTTGTTCAAAAGAAAATATTCTTCTCCATGTACAACAATGAATTTTCAAAATCTTCGTAATATCGTCAGTTTGTTGGATGGAGGCCATCCTATACTTCGCTTTCCGAACAAAAGGCAACACAACACCGCTTACCTATTACCTACATCCAACGTCGACATTTATGACCGTCAACTGACTGGAGCCGATTCTTCGGAACATAATAATAAGTGATTGCAAGTAGTGGGTACAACTCTACGCTATCCATATTAAATTACAAGTTTCTCGTGCAGTGAAGCTGTTGCAAAACCACCAGTTTTATTTACTTCAACGATGTGCTTCTCGAGAAGCGTTGTTTTATCTCATTATTTTTTTAATATAATTTTTTGTTGAAGTTGCTGCTTGTTTGAGAAGAGTTTTAGTTTGTCCAATATACTTGTACAGCTGGTCGCGAGGAGTGCATATCGTTTCAAATTAATACATTTTAGTGAATAAATAAAATATATACTGCCCAAAAAAGTCGGTGACGTGACAAATATAGTTGTGTTGTTCCATCATAAAGATAAAAGGAAAATTAACCTCCTGGCTGTCACACAAATATAGCCAGCTTATAGCTATAGCTATAGGTATAGCTGCCGCGAGCAACTGGTTTATTACAGTCGTTGCAGGAAATCGCGCAAAAAACGTGAGTTTCTCGGACATGAGGACAGTTGCCGAAATGAAATGAAACACACAAAGGATCGTCCGACAGAGGGAGCCTCGCACGTGACGTCACGTTGCCGGACCTCTAATTATTCGCAGAATACGAACTCTACCTGAAAATTGGCGTTTTCAATTGGATTTCTGAAACCTGATTCACTCTTTTAGCTTTCGTGTACCTACTACTGCGTCTGTACATGAAAAAACTATTTTTTTTCATTCATTTTTGTATTATCAGGAAAAACTGTTATCTTGTGTTTGCTCATGATGTGGTCGACAACAATAGCATACTACCTTATAAAAACCGACTCAAACATAGATTTTTAGACTTCTCTGAATGAAAATCTGTTAAAAAAAATTATTGTTCTCAATTTTTTGAGCATTGTTTCCGCGTACGAGCCATATAGTGTACGGGCTTTAAAATATGCATTTACTAACTGTTTCAGAAACACAAATAAAAACTTGTACTCTGCTCCGGGTAAAAGTTAACTCTATTTGAATTAAAAGTTAAAAAGAAGGACTGGTTACGGAATTATATTTAATATAAAATTACTTACATAAGCCATTCTACCTTTGCTCTACCACTACAGATTGCCACTTTACTTTATACTTTTATACTACTACTACTTACT
This sequence comes from Gandaritis pyraliata, assembly GCA_947859175.1. Taxonomy (NCBI): domain Eukaryota; kingdom Metazoa; phylum Arthropoda; class Insecta; order Lepidoptera; family Geometridae; genus Gandaritis; species Gandaritis pyraliata. Next base: position 10,099,615 of record OX401864.1, read on the forward strand.
TTACTTGCTTTTTTTATTACTTTTATAGGGCAAAGTAAACAAACACTTGGAGCACATACTAAGGGTCCCCTAGAATGCAAAACCTACCATAGAGATAAGCAAGCAATACAAGTTAGCTATCAATAAATGTAAAAAGGATTCACCGGCATTAGTGCGTGAGGCACGCGCCCGCGCCCGCGCCCGCGCCGATGACAAATGCGTCAGATTAGCAGCTACGAGCTCAGCGCCGCGCATTACGGTAAGCCCACTTTACAAATTGCAGCAATCCTTCCTTACAAGCACTTGTATTGTAACAAGCCGCCCGGCTGCCTGCTATCACTAAACATTCTATTTGTTTTCTTTCTTTATGTAGGTTATCGCCATAGAGTAGCTAACTTGTTTATGGTAAAACTAAGAAACGCGAAAGATGCTACTTTAGCCTCCGATCCGACCTTCATAATAATGATTATAAGTAGTCGTGTACTAGCATTGTTTCAACAAAATATTTGGCTATTGGATTTAATATTAGCAAGTTGGCATTACGTTGCCGCCGACCGCAACTTGCCCCCGGCGCACCACAGCGTCGCACGGCAGAGCGATTGCATCGCTGCAAACATTCATAAACATTTAGCCAGCTTAAATATTGGGAATAATCCTGGATTATCGATCTGTTTATTTTAAGTTACGTTACCACCAAAATAAAATATTTCCTCATAAATAAATAACAAAAATAGAGTTTTATTCCGTATTCCAGAATGATTTGTGCATATCGTAGAAAGTTCACATTACTTATACTTAATATAAGAAAAAAGGGCAGTTTAGCCTCGTCTCCATAAAGGCACACTTGAGGGCAATAAATCTAAATTCCGCGTCACTTTGATATGTGCCGCGTTCCGGTTACAGCGCGACGATATTTTTATCGTTTCGAATAAATCGTCCGCTTTCAAACGCACAAATCATTCTCTAAATTAGTATGTTTTGTTGGAATTTACACAATTGTGCCGCGACTGCGAGTCGCGTCCTGTCACACAATCTGTTTTGGTATTAGGTATGGTATAGCTGCTAACGCATGGTACTAGCGAGCAGAAAATCTCTCGCATGTTATTTTACAAATATACGCTCTTATTTGCCTTAAATATTCAAAACCTTCAGAATTTCAGCAAGTGCTATTCTCCATGAGAAAGTGAATGCTACATCATTTTGATTTGAATATATTTGTAGAGAACCGTGGCTCACACAAGTGTGCATTCATCGCAGGTGACTTGTGAGAATGAGTAATGTGACCTGTGACAGGTGCGATTCTCAGGCGTGGCACGTCCTTTGTGCGACGTATGATAATCCGGTGACAACTTTCTGAATGTGTTTCTAGACTTCCGTCACTTCTGTGCAACGTGCTCGCTCTCGCACTCGCACTCGCCTCACACTGACACATAGGTACCTACTATTCAGGATTGATGATTCTGTACAACTTTTATATAGAGCTGAATTAAGTTTTATCAGTCTTTTAGGGCTTTATCCTGACTTGGTTATTAACCACGTGACTTTTGCAAGAACGAAGCTATTTGGACTATATAGATGCTGGACGGCACTAGTTTATTCAAATATTTGAACCTTAACTTTTGCATAATCCAATGTCAAGGTTTGAAATCTTAATCATATTGAGCAGCTTTTCCTATTTAGACGTCCCAGGAATACGAGAAATATCTACTTAATCCGAGCCCTTTCACGTCGAAGGAAAATAAAGATCCGAGAGCCTTTTGTACACTCTCTCGGCAAATCTCAAGCCGAAGAATCTCCGATCGAGTTCATAATTATACTATCTCTGATTGTACAGTACACGAGCAAGCGTCACACTGTCGCAGCGGCCAAAATTGAATACGCTACGCTGTAAAAAGTGTAGCGGAAGGAACTGCTCATGTTTTTGTTTGCGAGGGGTGTGAGAGGGGTGAGGGTAGGGGGAGGAACAGGTGTAGCCAGTTTTAATAAAATATAAAAACCGGTTAAGTCCAGTGTGTGTGTGCTTTATGGGAGGTGCAGACAAAATTGAAACATTAAAATTTAACGTCAGATTCTGTAAATGGGTTGAAGATGGAATGGCTGTTGTGTTTTAAAGTACTTAAAGTTAACACGAACCTGTTTTAAGCACAAATGCGAAAACAATGCCTTGCATGCGACGCGACGCGACGCTAACTGCTCGTGACAGCTAAATTAGCTGGATTAGGTTTTATTTTGTGTATTACTTACGCTAGTTTGGAGGGTATTTAATATTTGTACAGGTTGTTCATGTGTTGTGTGAAATAAAATTATTAAATATTTAGTAGCAAGCAGTCATAACCTACATTATGGGAGCCAATCGACTCGACGAAGAAGAAGAAGAATAACCCCTTTAACCACAGCTGGTTAGAATTGCTGGTGTCATGACACCATGGTGGTGAACTTTAGTGTTCTACAGCTGTACAGTCTCACCATTAACAACAATGATAGAGCTGAGGCGATTCTTAGAAGCAGTTCAACGAAGGCAAGGGTCGTTATCAATAATTAAAATGATTATATTGATTAATTAAAAGGGGTTCAAGTAATTATCTAATTAATTACTTACAATAATTAAATTCAAAATACAACGCAGGTTATTAAACTAAACCTACGTTTAACTAAATCTTTGTTAAAAAGTTTTAACAAAGATTTTATTTAAACCAGATTTTTTTGTTGTCGTACTTACTGTTGTTATTCTGTGACAGGCAGGGTTGATGACGTCATGGCATTTGGAGCGTGGCTAGCGAATGTTTTTGGGTACCTATAAGAGTAACTTAGGCAGCCATTATTCTGTATAGCTAAATAGAGTAAAATTCAGTGACTTGAACGAGGCGAAAGATTTTGGATACGATTATAATGTAGGTAAACGATGTTTTCGTGTTCCAGAAATAAAAATACCATGAAGAATGTAGGCGATTCATTGGCCTAATGCAACCAACACGTTTGGTTTGTGGGTTTATATTATTTGCAGTAACAAACAGAATTAGGTATAATATGGCTACACAAGTTTAATAAAGCAAATGTAGAGTTTATTACAATTTTATCGGGTTTGAATATCATACTGATACTGAAATAGATTTTCATAAAACAATGTAGAGACTAGCAAGAGACGAGCTCAGGAGGTTGCGGACTGCTGCTTGCTTGCTTTAGGCACTCATTATACATTTGGAAGGTACCTAATATTGATCTGTTTGTAGCAAGCGTTGTATGAACTCTATCTGTGGATGATACTGATTTTATACGTAGAGTTGCTGTGGTGTACCTCGGTGAGGTAAACCAACCTACGCTGGTTGGTTGTAACGCACAAAGGTAGGACGTTAAATATAAATTAAAACACCAGGATGTAACGTAAGAAAGGTTTATGACTTTGTGGAAATTATACGAATATAATGAAACGAGTTGCGGTTGTGGTTAGATGTCTGTCTGGTCAGTGACATTTGACTGTCACTGCTGCTTCAGGTGCGTGGCGTGAAGTCCCCATTATTTAACACTAGCAGTTACCCGCGACTTCGTACGCGTCTACAGTTTCCGTGTACATTATATTATCTGTGCGTGTACCGAGCGGATACTTCTTTGAGAAACTTGACATTACACCTCATTACACCGAACTCGTACCTACTGGAATGTCAAACGCTAATTGTTAGACCAAAGAGGTAGTACTACGCCCTGTCAAGCTGACGTGACATGACATGACAATGAAATCCTCTTGCCAATTGGCGCTGTTTATCCTTTTCGTTAATTTTATCCTGTAGATCCTGTTAATTATCGGGATAAAAAGTAGCCTATATGTCAATCCAGGTTACGAACTATATATATGCCAAGTTTCATCCAAGTTGGTTCAGTGGTTTTGACGTGATTGAAACACAAACATCCAAACATCTAAACATCCAAACATCTAAACTTTCGCATTTATAATATTAGTAGGATAGGATAGGATAGGATAGGATATTATAGGATTGATTAACGTCGATATGTTCAGTACGATCATCACTGCATTAATTTTTATTCATGTCGCAAAAAATTCCAATAGAGTGGTGAAAAATATCTAGCTAGTTTAATTAGGCATATACCCAGCACAGGGTACATACAGGCGGAATAATTAGGTATAAGACATTTATGTAAGTGTTTTATAGTAAATATTATATCAAATTTTTTAATACCTTCAAAAATAATATCGAATGTTGAACAAATTCGTAAATTCTTGCAAAATAGGAACATCAAAGCTTTACTTATTCTATTACCGGCTCTAGCCGCTCAAAGCAGTCAGTACATAACGGCGCGGCGGCCAGCACCGGCCAGCGCCCGCCAGCGCCCGCCAGCACCGGCCAGCACCGGCCAGCGCCCGCCAGCGCCCGGCAGCGCTGGCCACACCCACAGCCGCACGTGACCCGAATGTGCGAGTGTGTGTGATCCAGCCCTCGGTGCGCGGCGAGACCTACCATGGAAACCACTTCATTCAACAATGGCTAGAGCAGCTTGTGAGCGTGCATTTGAAACACCACGGATTGACTCAGATTGTCAGCTAATATTGAAGCGCCCGGCGTCCCTTGCTATAGTGTTCAATCGTACAAACTGCGTTTTGCGTGGTGCTCACTCAAAAGTACTGCAAGAAAGCTTTGATATTATTTACAAGAATAGAATTGGGACTTCTATTAACGCTAGCGTTCTATTCAGTTGCAACTGTGGTTCAATCGATCTTCAGCTAAACTGAAAACCTACGATTCAGTTGCGTTTCAGCTGTCGTGTTTTAGTAATATTGAGCCTTTGGGAGTGCGCCAACTATTCTGTTTACGCTGTGGTTGTTGTAACGCACATTTGCATGCTATAACTCATTACGACGGGTTCCAAATTAGCGTTCATATTGACGATTAGATAATGCCCTTTATTTAGTTCTGCGTCCCTCCACCACTGCCACCGCCACCGCCACCGCCACCGCCACCGCCGTCCCATTACTGGAGACCGAATAAAACGTAAGCACTTGTGTTCGAGAGGTCTGATTCAATTCCACTGATGAGTGCCCTGTTTGAATAGAAATACCTACCTACCGTAGAAATGGAATCGGTTTTGAGCACATTATGGAAATGAAATATTTACTTAACCGAAATAAATTGAACTGAATTGCTAGTTTTGTTCCCATTATTTGGTAAGGTCCGCCGACATGATCCGGCTTTGTGCTATGGAGGCTTGTGTGGGTGTATTTCATTTTGTTGGCAGAGTCGTAAAACTTTATCCTTTCAGTATTTTTATGTAAATTCGGTTCAAACAGCAGATTGTTGTATTCGGCGCGTTGGTGAGCGTGCGACACGATGCCGAGGCAGCCCGTTACCACACTGGCCGATACCTACCACCTACACGCTACCCACGGTGCGGTGTCGGCGCCGACATCGCGGCCCAGCGTCTGCTACTAAATGTATGAGATTAGCTCTCCGCCGCGCCGCGCCGCGCCGGCGTCGTGTGGGTGTCGCATGTCGTGTCGCTGGCAGCCTGGAAACACTTCGCTGAAGCGGATTTTTCACGAACAATTTGCTTTACGTGTGTATAAAATACAATATAGCTAGTACATCCTTTCATACTTTTTGATAAAATAAATATTGCGTAAAATAGAGCTCTTCTATAGACAATAATGACTTTAACTAAACAATATCCCCGTAACTAAACCCACAAAGGCCGAGCTGCGTGATATAATTATAATAAACATTGTTTATAGCTCAATACACTCGAGAGCAATGAATTCAGCTCAACAACACAGAGCCCAATAGCCCCAAACTAAGAACATGCAAACACTAGAGACAACATTCAATATTTTACAAGCTAGGTCGGTATTTACTTTTCCAGCACTCTTAGCTCCCGAGATAAAGGTACCCTGAAATAAAGGTACAATGAGCCGGACTCATTGCTCGCACGCGCAGCACAGCACAGCACAGCACAGCACTGCACAGCACAGCACAGCACAGCACTGCACAGCACAGCACAGCACAGCACAGCACAGCACAGCACAGCGCACAGCCTTCCTGGAGCATTGTGTGATACTATCTCTTTGGTAATTACTAACTTTGGGTCCGATCGGGATCTGTTCCGATACTAAGTTGGTTGCTATCATCCGTAATTACTTGTGGATCATAATCATAAAAGCCAGAGTTAGCTTAGAATGGAATGGTTTAGGCTAATTTACTTTTAAAGGCTCCCAAGCAGTAGAAAAAATAGCGCAGCAAGTAAGTAAAGGCATTGTGTGGTCACTATTGAGACATGGAGTATGCTGTAAAAAGCTGTTTTACGAGAAAAGTTTTAAGTTTGAATCCCACTATTTTTCTATTATTATAAATGTGAAAGTTTAGATGTTTGTGTTCAAACACGCTGTAACTACTGGTCCGATTTGGATGAAATTTGGAATTATGTACTATAGTTCGTAACCTGGATTAACACATAGGCTACTTTTCCCGCTTTTTTTTGGGTATATTTTTATTTCGTGTACAAAGTCGCGGGTAACTGCTAGTTTGAATAAATATGTTGGGATGTTGTTGGGCTGTAAGTCTAGTTCTGAATCGTTTATTAGAGATTTTAATTGTGAATTATCTCTATTTATGTGTGGCCCACGTTTTAATTGCGATTCAAGTAAGTATCGTGTTATTTATGAGCCAGCTATTTGCAATAAGCTGTGCTAGTAGGTACCAGCCTTTGCCCTGTAGCTGTGACCTGCAATTTAATTAAACCAACTTTGTTAAAACTATTTGATTCTCAAACAACAAATTTCAATTGAATTTAGCCGCCGACCTCCATTAGGTACAACTACGGCTAGGAGCAAGTAGGTACGTGCGATACGTATCGTATCCTACCTGCAAACTTACTGTTAGCTTTCATTACAAATTCATATCAATAATAGAGTATTTTATTGAATTTAGTGCCATAACCGAGCATAATCTCGGTACCTAAAATATTATGCATAAAAACCTAAGTGCGTGTACGTGTGTGCGTTTGAATTTTATAACATGAAATACTTTTGGTTGCTTATAAATAGGTACTAGGAGTGCTATTATAATTAGCGTAATTACGCAATGGTTTTCATTTAGATCTCGTCGTGGTCAGTGGACTTCACGCCCACCTCGTTTTCGCTTCTCATTACGGCTCCGAGAACTAATAAATAAATAAACTAATAATAAATAAATACGAGAACTAATCCCGTTCGTTTCTATTCGACGCAGACCTCGAGTTCTATCGAGCGAGGGTCAGACAAAGCTGGAATCTATCTAGGCTTTTAAAATGAAAAACGAAGAAAATATCAACTAGTGATTGAGTTACAGTGCGCGATCGCCTTGTGCGTTGTGCGCGGCCTCTCACTGACTTACCATATTAGCCGCGTAGTGTATCTCAAAACGATACAACGAACCATTTGGGTCATTTATTTGTAAATTAGCGTAGTAGGCAATCAGGCTGCAGATTGGGCTCAGAATAAATTCCACTCAAATTGCTTTTCAAAATACAATTCTTTTTGTCTTGACGTCATGCGCGCAAAAACATTTTTGACGAAACGATAAATGTCTTTCTTTTTCGTTTTTGTTTAATTAAAAAGTTAAGACTGCTTGTTTAACATGAGTCCCGTCCTTATTTTGCAGCCGGATGTCATGTTACCTACGAGTTGTTTTGTTACAAAACATCTCCGTCAAGTATTTGGTCAAGTCAGTTACAGTTACAGATCTTTGTTCTTTTGCTTTTTCAAACTATCATCGCTATAAGAAGTAGTCGGTGACTTGTAAAGTATGCTTGAAGTTATGACTATTATGGCAGCTTTTCAGCATCAAAACATCACGAACAAATTCTCTAACTTAGAACTCAGGAGTTATTATTGCAAGTTTCATCCAAATCGGACCAGCAGTTACAGCGTGATGGAAACACAAACATGCAAACATCTACACTTTGACATTTATAATAGTAGCGGCATATTATAGCCCCCGCTATCTTAAGAGAGTATTTGAAACGTCGAATTAATGAACGATGTGGAGGCTGGTGGCGGGTTCAGGCGCTGCGCTGCGTGGAATGACTCGGCGGAGTGCTCAGCTTGTTTATGAATTGGGCGGTAAGTCTCCGCAACTATTCATATTATTCTGTACGTTAGTGTTGGTTTCTGGTGTCTGTTCTGGTGTCCGTTGATATATGCTCACTGAATATTTGAGGTACATCGTGCGTGCGTGCGTGAGATAGGTATTATAATTATTTTTTGTCATGTGTAAATGTTTTGCGAGCTACGAGTATGTTGACAAATACCGAATTAATATATACAAGAAAAAACAGAAACATAAAAAATTGAATTGCAAACTGACGTCTAAGTTATGAAGCTTTTAAAAAAAATTTAATAGGTTTACAAAATTAAAATACTGTTATACTTTTTTCAAGCTGTAGCTAGTTTTGGATTACAGCTTTTACACTCGTAGACGCTCTACGGCGTATAGTGCTACGGCGTAGAGCGTCTACGAGCTCACATTGAGCTATAAATACAGAAAGCCATTTCACTAGTCTACAGAACGTGCTTTAAAACCTTACAATAAAAATGTGGAGCGCTCGGCGTCTTGCGAGAGTACGGCCACGCTCACACTGCGCCGTCGATACTTTGAATTCAGTACGAATAATATGTTTGGAGATAGCTAGCAACAACCGCTGGGGAACAAAGATTCTGGAATAGCAACCGTGAACCGGAAAACAAAGCATGATGTCCTTTCATCTAATAGACCGACGACACTTTTGAATACCAAAATCAATAGAAGTAGAAAGTTAAAAGTCGTTCTTCTTGGTAATCTATATTAATTTTATCCCGCTGTGGATTTATTGAGGCTAATAAATGATAAAGCTTAAAATCATCTCGTAGTCTATGAACATACATAAAGATGGATAATCAGCAAAACAAAACATTTCGCCAAATTAAATCAGTGCCATTTCACTCTGTAATTGCTCGCTGTGAGTGGCGGACGAGTACATCGTACCTACCGTTGCACTATGACACTAAATACATCTGTCATGAGTAAAGGAAACAACAATAGTATTTTGAATTGAATTGAATCTTTAAAGAATTCGTCCGCGAAAGTACTACCAGCGTACCTATTCGTACAGTGAAGCGTGATGCTCGCGCGGCTGTGTGTGTGTGTGTGTGTGTGTGTTCTGGTTTGAAGGGTGCTGGTGTGCTATTACAGGCATATGAGACTTTACGTACCAGAGTGATAGACAAAATACAATGTTACACAGAGCACGTCTTCGGCGCACAAGTGTCACTGCACCGACTTACAACTTGGTGGTTCAGTCACATACTCAGTCACTTTTTACTTTAAAAAAAAATGATAATTATGAAATAATATGCTATTTATATACATACATAGTGTGAGTTCGCGACTCGAGCAACGGAAAAACACGTTATTATGAGTTTGGAGGCATTCGCTCAACGATTCATTTGTATAAGATGCGATTACTAAAATGTTTGTCATCCGCGCCGCGCCGTACCGCGCCGTACCGCGCCGTACGACGCGTGTGAAGCGTGCTTTATTTTCCTCTAATTTTGAAGCCAATGACGGTTCTCCAATAACTGCTCTATTCTGTCCCAATAACGGGCATGCCCTGTTCCACCGACAAAGCCTAATTTGTACGTATTTGCCCTTTTCGTGAACCTTTGTCGAAAGTTTTTTATTTATTTCCGGACATTATAGAATTCCCGCCGAGATAACTATCCAAAGCCTGCCCCCCCCCGGCCCCCGCCCCCGCCCCCGCCTCCGTAACTAGTGGAAATGGGAACGGTTGCGCAATCAACGGACGCTTTTTGTTTAGAGGAAAGTGTGTATGTGGCGGAGATGTTTCGCTATTCTGTGGATCCGCTTCCCGGACCTGCACCAACATATATGTATTTCTTATCGATATGCACCGCGCCGTGCCGTGCCTTACAATACCATCCGAGCATACGTACGTACCTATAGTAATGTATTCTGGAGGTTCTGTTCTATTGAAATGTGGTAAGCGTTGAAGCTAGACCTCATGCAGGCCGGCAGCGTCAGTAAATCAAGTAAGCCACGCATTACTTAAACATTTGACCCTTGTTACGGAACGAGGGTTCTGCTAATGTCGACAAACGAAATTCTGTTTCCTCGACCCCCTCCCACCCCCTCCTCCCCCCCCCCCGCCCCTCCGGCTGGCTTGAGGTGGTCCGCGGACCCCCCGCGGGAAATTCAAAGAGAATTTAATTTTTATCGGTCATGCCATTGTTTTAGCAATGAAAGCCTCCGGCCAAATGAATACTAAGTAGCAAATAAATGAAGGGCAATTCATATTTTGTAAGTTATTATACCGTACTTCGGACGTTTACTCGCCGCCATTGTGTCTGATGTTTCACTCTGAAGGAGAAAGTGCGGGATATGTATGACTGGTTCACTGCGGATGTAGATCCGTTACGTAGCTGAAGTAGCTCTAGTTCTTGCAGGGAAGGTACTGCAACATGAAAAACGTTATCAAAAGTCGAAAGTCGTCAAAGTCAAAGTATATTTATTGCTTGAAGCAAATGTAGAAAAGGTCTCAATTAATAACTAATGTATCAATGTATTCTGCTTATAGCTAGGCGTGTAATTTTTTTATTATAACCATAGGGGTGCAAAGTAGAATATTAATCAATGATATAAGCTTAAAATATCAGTCAATTTATCTATAATAATAATTAAATTACAACACTTAGACGTGACGTCCACCGGTGCGTGATACAGCCAAACTGCAATGGAATGAGAGAGAAGACTGAGAGCGCGGAAGGATTGCAAAACTATTAGGTGTAGTGGCGCGACCGCGACCAGTCAGTCAGCTCAGCGCGTCCGTTATTTGAACAATTGGATGTGCAACTACCCTCCAATCAACCCGCTGACTGCTTTTTAGAAATAACGGTCGGAAAGTGTTTAAACTTTTTGAATAATTATGCGTCGCTGTCTTTTTGTTGAATAATTTTGCGCTGACGCAGCTTGTAGTGCCGCGCCAGCACGCAACCACAGCGTGGTGAGTGGCCGGTGTGTGTGTGTGTGGGTGTGTGTGTGTGTGTGAACACGCTGCTTATTCAACTATTATGTACTTTCAAAATACAAATTGTATTAAAAAACCTCGTACTAGCTAGAGTTTTATAAACGTTGCTATGTTTTCATATCATCATGGTCTTGATCAACTTTGATAAACCAGACAGATTTTAAAATAGAATACGGTTGTACTCCAGCGTATCATCTAATATTCAATTTACTTAGTTACTTCCCCATGCCGTGGTACAAGCAGATGAACACCGCGGTATTACCACGGATCTGTGGCGGAGGCTCCACTGTCCCGTAGAGGAGTGGAACTCGGTGTCAATACACACCTTCACCTGTCGTTTTGCAGAGCACAACTAGTGTTTACATAAAATATCGTGTGAAAAGTCACAAACGGCTAGTATTTACATATCACTTTACGTACGTTATGTCCGTGAACGTGAACAATGACATCAAACAATTGTATTGTTTGTTTGCGCTTAATCCCGATTAACATACAAACAAAACAGCAGAAATAAATTGCAAACGTTAAAAAACAAAATGCTTCGTGTGAACATAACGGCGGGTGCTAGCACATTGGCCGATATCGACATCTACATCTCACGTGACGATTGCTGAAACATGAATCGTTATCGGTGTCGGCATGGTGTGAAAGTGTCTAGTACTGCGAGTTTTTAGCACCTCAGCCGTGCGATTTCAAATTGCGGTCATAATTCGTTAGGTCAACCTCAGGCTCGTCGGAATAAGGTTAGAAACCGCACGCGCTTCGTCGTCGTGGCGCTTGCGACCGTCGCGTCGTCGCGACATAAAAAATGCGTGAATTAGCAGTTTTTTGATGATAAAAATATCTTGTAAACCAAAAATAATTTTAAAAAATAAGGAAAGATGAAAGCTATGGACTGGACATCGCTCAAAAACACTTTTGGTACATCTAATTTAGTAAACTTTTTTAATCTAGTTTCATCTAATTTTCAACCCAATAATTAGTGCTGTCTTCGAAATAAACTCGTGTAGGTGTCGTGTCGGTGGCAGTGTGGAAACGTCAATGAATTGTGGTGGGGAGAGCGGCCCGGCAGGTGACATCGCATTTAGATCCATTACAATTATTGGTGATTGTTTACACGCCGACCTAGGGCGATGCTTGGAAGCTCATGGCGGGTGTTTTTGTTCGTGTCTATGCTTCATCAATTATATGTAAAATCTGTTTAACCTTTAATTCGCTAAAACTTACGTGCCAAACTTCCAACAGCCATGGCTTAAAATGTGTATAATCTAGCAGCGACCTCTCACAGCGCGACATAATATTGTAGAGCACAGTGTACTGACTGTAGTGCAACTTACTGAAATATGTATCTACTAATAGTGTTTGGATATCTCCGAGTAATTGCCAAAGGATTTTGAGTAAGTACTAGGCTTGGGTCGAGAGATCTGGGAGCGTGTCGAGTGTGTCAGCATGAACTGAGAGTGTAGATATTATTTAAAAAATGGCAGCAAACGTTTTTGTGAAGTTGTGAAAGGAAAGCCAAATTGTAAAACAAATGAAAGTGATATTTTACCACAAATAGGCAACCCTTTTTTGAAGCTTATAAATATTCGAGCAGCCGCCGCTCGTCAGAGCTCTTTTATCATTTTGATTGCAACAAGGTGCGAGATTGCAACAAGGTGCGAGATTAAATTATAAAAGGGCACTCGAAAGAAATCAGTCAGTTGACGCGACGTGATGGGAATGTTACTACTTGTACGTAACCTCGACGCGACGCCGCTCTACGACTCTACGACTCTACGGGGAATGTATTGCAATGTCACTGCCGAATAGATTGCCTTTGGTTTACTGGAGAAAACTAAATCACCTAGCGAGGTTGAGGTGAAATTTAAATAAATGTATTTTGTAGTTTAAATTTTAATCATAACTAGTTATAAAGTGAATCCCCACTAAGCTTTTTAATAAACTAACTACACGATCCAATCCAACACAATCTCAAACGAAAAAAATTGCAATTCAACTTGACGCTTTACTTATTTTTCATATAATCTGAATTATTTTTATTATTGAGAACTGTTTAATTACTTAATGAGTTTATTCCAACACACAGCCGTAGCCGTCTGTTAAACCCAATTTGTTAAACCCAATGGAACGAATTATGATTATTTACTAAAAGGTATTTTATTTTATATTTTTTTTAGTCTCTGACCGCTAATTGATTTAGAATACTTATTTATTCTAAATACTGTCCAGTTCCAATTCGATTCCAATACAATAAAGCAATCTCTCTCCTCGGTCAACTGAAACGAGTTGTATGTAATCTAATAATGAAAACAAAGCATCGGTAACAAACAAAACGAGTTTATTGACGCACAAACATAACCTGCCCATCGCGGCGCAATCACTGCTAGTCCGAGAGACCACCGCTCTAACTCCACGTCACACCGCTATACCTTCTATTCTAAACCTTACAAGCTAATTCAATAATGCTTATATATTTTTGCGTTATAATGCACGATATTTGCAGCAATTTTTGCTTTGTTTTTATGAATCACTCAAAACCTTGATGAGTTTTGCATTAACATTCATTAACATAAACCAACTGAACAAATTCTTTATTAGATGCTAATCAAATTGAAGGAGTAAATCTTTTTATGATGCAATTGCATGAACCCCGCAGTAGGTAAAACAAATAAGTGCCTATTATTTATACATATTGCGCATTACTTCAATCCCCACCAAGAACAAACATTTGTGTGTGGCAAAACATAGATGTTTGTTCTATGTCTGGGTGTTACTATGTATTATAAGTATGTATTTACAAAAAAAAGTATATAAGTATTCTATCAGCATCTAGTTCCCATATTACAAGCTTTGCTTAGTTTGGGACTAGAGGGCGTCGTGTGAAATGTCCATGAATATTTATATTTTTATTTTATTTTTTTTTATTACTTGTACAAATTGTTTGATGTCAAAAATGTTTTTTATCTCTCACTCCAAGATATTGAGTTAGTGTTCAAAACAGAAACTGTAAACAATATTTGACGGGCCAAGTGTACAGTACAGCCGCTCCGACGGCCGCGCCAATCTGCCACTCCGTGTTTGTTTTTACAATTTTTACGTTTATTTCATCTAAATCGGTACTGTCACAGTTGGCTACACGAGGTCTGTTTGCCTTGTTTTTCGGGTTACTCGTGTTATTTTTCGAATACGCTAAATGAATTATGATTTCAGTCTGAAACGACACGGGTTTTGCAAACAAAAAATAATAATATATTCCTAAGGATGTTATAGTTTATAACAAAAACTGAGTAAAACAATATGAATGTGACTGCTTTCTCTGCAACGGTTGAGCGTATTTCTTATCGGCTACTTTCGCAGTTCCCGCATTCTGAAGCGTAATGGTTGACGTTATAGTTTGAAACCGAGCAACACAAACAAATAGAGTGTTATTCCATAACTCCGTGAACACAGACGCGCGCTCAGCTACAAAGATGCCACAGTGCCACCGACACGACACCTACATGATAAGTATCTCATACACTTAGTACTAAACTAAACGTTTTAATGCCATGTCGTTTCCGACACATTTTTGTTAGAGCCTGACACGCCGGTGTCGGCCAATGTACAAACTCCCAAACTCATCTTATTATGCTCCACACATGACAGTAGTTGTTTTCTTACAGAACTTGTACCAAGGACTATTTATACATCTGTGCCGCTAAAACGATATCACTTTTATGTAAAATCTCGAATTCCATTTGGCTAAAGTATAAAGGATACAACCGAACGATCGTTCCCGAGTTATCCGCATAAGTAGCCGGCAAACGGTCGAATCGTCGCGTCGTGGGACGTCGACAAGGAACAATGCCAAAATGAATAGCTAAAACTCTTTACAGTCTCAAGTTATGCACTGCGATAAAGCACGGATTTTTTATGTAGCTTGTTTTATGATGCTCGTGGAGAGGTTCGAGTTGATTACTTGTAGTTTCGAAGTGCGGCCGGTTATACCCGCACTGTTCTAGCGAGTGGAAACCTCAAGGTGTGGCTTCCCCGCAATCTCCTATACTGAAACACGATCGCTCTTACTCAACTGTTTACCTAGGTTTTAAACTAAAAGGCAAAGAAATCATGTTTTTAATCATCTGCTGAAATATTAAGTATAATTAAGTAGGTACAATTAAGTATAATTGTACCTACAAGTAAGTAAGAAACGTTTTAAGATCGCATTACTTAGCAAAGGTTGTCCGAATTTCTTCCACGTAATCGCATACCTACCTACTGAACACGTGCACAGTCTGACCGGAAGCGGTCGAGCTCGCCTTTATTGTTGTTAATGTATGTCCCTTTAATTTACCTCCTCGCGGCACATCTAAAACAATTCTCCATTTGTTGCAGGTATGTCCCGATCGCGAGATCCAACGACTCCAAAGGGTTAAAAGCACATTAAGGTGATTCCACACCTGAATAAAGTATAGTACAAGTGTGCATCGCAGACGGCAACTGAAATGAATGGGCTATTAAAAGCGATATATGTACAGAACCGTAACAGAGAGGCATGCGGTGTGGGTTCGTGACCCGAAATTTTATTAACTTATTATTCATCGGCTCAATTCTTGTCTGTCTCGAGCTGGCTCTTAAGGCTGGAGGCTGTCTCGAGCTGGCTCTTAAGGCTGGAGGCTGGATCGCAAGCTACTGAAATTTTTGAAATAAGGTGTGATTTTTCATGGGTAATTTACCCTAAGGAGTAAATTATATTAAGAGTCGTGGGGTTTTCCGTAAACCATGTCTAGTGATTGTCTGTAGAATCACGTGTAGATTTTCCGGTTTAACTAAAGCACTATACGGATAATTTAAGGTTTAAACTCAAAATCATTTTGGAGCCAAGAGTTTATATCAAGAGAGATTTGGAAACAAAAAGTCCCAAAATAATAAGCGTGGCTTTCAAGACTACGTTCAGATAGGTAGTTCGCTACATTGCATTGGGTGATTTGGTTCTCTGGTTTGTTGGATGTGGGCCACTTCCACTTGTGTACCACTTCTGCAAGCCAAGCACTGTTTTATTCATATAATTTACTAGATTCGATCCGACCGAATGAATAAGGAATTGTAACGAGCGCGAGAGAATAAACGCTGCGTCGCGTCGCCTCGCCTCGCCTCGCCTCGCCTCGCCTCGCCTCGGTGCGGAGCCGTTGTCAATGGACGCGCTCCGAGGCTCCGCGGCTTGTATGCTCACAAATACTCAAACTGTCTCACAATCAGTATGAGTTTGGATTCAGGCTTGCTAACTAAGGTTTTTGAAAAGTTTTCCGCTCATCCGAGTCTCGAGCACCGCCAGCCTATCGGTGTTTTACAGGATACATTTCGGGGAGTGTGCGGTGGAACTTCTTATCTTAGTGCCTTCATCCCGTTCTAGCATCGAACCACCCGTCGAACGGAGATGAGACATCCATTCACGGTTGACATACCACTTATCCGCACTAAGCGTTTCGCCTCATCATTTGCGGACAGCCAGAGATTGGAACTACTTGCCAGCGTCTGTGTTTCCGCCTTCATGTAGTTTGGATGTTTTCAAGAGACGAATGAATTGGTGTCTACTAGGTAAGCGTCGACCGCATCATCACTTAACATCAGGTGAGATTGCGGTCAAACGCTTGTTCATATTCATAAATTTATAAAAAGAATCCGTTAGGGGGCGTTGATCATGATTATACACTAAATGTTTCATGTTTGAAAAACTAAATGCGAAACATTAAGTATGCATTACCTTACAGAGCACTTCTACAGGAGGCATGCCGGCCTAGTGAGACATTGCACTGTTGTTTGTGCATGTAATTTCACATCCATTTCAAACTAGAACGTTCCTCACAGAATGCGTTGCAAAGTGTGCTTGTTGCAGACAATAATACACTTGTAATTGCCACGGGTATGCAATTGTTGACCCCCGGGTGTCAGCTTTGTGACAGTATCTATGCGATACGGTCTACTGAGCCAGATGCCTCTGTTGTGCTACACTGTACTCCTAATTGCAAATTGAAGCTTCGGAGAGTACGATATGACGCCAGTCCTTGGTATAACAAGGCATACTGGAGATCTAGACGAATTAGAGATCAAGCAAGCCATCCCAATAGAATGTTACTATTGCAAGACTCGCGTTTGCCAGTGTCAAGTTTTCATGAAGTTTGTTACCATGCAATCAAACGTTGAAGTACGAATATCAATAAGGTTGTTTATATTCATGGAACTAGAATAAAATATTACAGCAATTCAATTCTATATGAGATATAGGTGGTTTTTCAAGCAGCTAAGTAATACTGCAAATCGATGTGCTCGTAAAAACTACCGTAAGTAGGTCGTCTGATTGTTTACCTCACGAGGTGATGCCTCCATGCCCCTTTTACGCCGATGATATGTCCCTTTTATGCGAATAATACGCCCTTTATGCCCTGATCCGCTATTCATCCCGAGAGATGGCGATCTGAATTGATTACGTGTATAAGGAAGACGTCGTAAACTTTTACTCATCAGTGAATACTTTTACGTCTTCTAAGAGATATATAGCATTCATAATATAGAGAAGCTAAATATGAATAATTTCATCTCTTATTTCCCGTTTTGTAGATAATTTATGTATTACGTAGAGGTACACAGATTCATTATTTGATGAGTATTGATGCGCAAAAGTAGCTTTTAAGTTACGTCTCATGTCTAACTGACTCAAACTAGCTATGACGTATTTCTAATGTAGAAATACTCATCAGCAACGTAAACTATTTTAATAGGACAAGTAAAGCAAAATGTAAGTCATACAATATGCTCTAAATGTATAATACTTAATAACCTTCTGGTATTGCTTTGAAACATTGCTACAGTTGTTCATTCTGCGATTCATTAGATACGCGTTCAAACTGAGATTTGAAATTAAAGCATAATATGTTTGCGCCATTCTTTGGATAAGCTGTTCATTTTTATCTTGGATTTTCATGGTCTATTCACTGCCAATTTAGATTTCCAGTTCTAATGTTAGTTCGTCACGCCCCCTGGTGGTTTAAATTACTTAATCCGTGATCGTGTGAGCGGCGCGGGGCGGCGCGGGAATGTGCGTCGTCATTGTTTTCAGCGACTGAAACTGAAGCTCCAATCACCACTGAGCGCTCACTTCTAAACAATTTGAAGGTAAACTTACACCTTTAGAATTCTTTAAGTTTGTGTACAGTACATCCTATCCTATCCTACTAATATTATAAACGCGAAAGTTTAGATGTTTGGATTGTTGTTTCAACCACGTCGAAACTACTGAACCAACTTGGATGAAACTTGGCATATATATAATTCGTAACCTGGATTGACACATAAGCTTTTTTTATCCCGAATGGTTAACAGGATCTACAGGATAAAATGAACGAAAATGATTAGCAGCGCCAATTGGCAATAGGATTTCATTGTCATGTCATGTCACGTCAGTTTGACAGGGCGTAGTACTACCTCTTTGGTCTAACGACTAACGTTTGACATTCCAGTAGGTATGAGTTCAGTGTAATGAGGTGTAATGTCAAGTTTCTCAAAGAAGTATCCGCTCGGTACACGCACAGATAATATAATGTACACGGAAACTGTAGACGCGTGCAAAGTCGCAGGTAACTGCTAGTTAAGTATAAACTTGTATGTAAGAGTGAAAGGGTTTGTTGTCCGGCAGCAGGTTCGCAGAAGGCAGGTGGAATGTCTCGCATTCCTCCGAGAAGTATGCGAATATGTTCAAAGCATGTCTGAAAGCCCTTGCATACCTGTATAGGTACTCTTGCATACTGACATACCTACTCTGACACTCGACGAAGTTTGGAACGCGCGACGCATGAGTTCATTGCTGGCTGTGTTCTTGTCGTCACTTCGAATATCATAGAATACATAATAATTCTAAGTTAAATCTAAAACTTTAGTTCTAAACCTCGGTAAGGTGCGTGTAACGCGCCGTTTTATAACCGAAGTAAAAGCCTCTTCCTCCCGTGATCAATTCACTGATAAAAGGACGAGATATCTAAATTCAATGTCAATCCAATCGTGGCGTAGTTAGTTACCCGTGCTTCCTCGCAAGATGATTGATGGCGAGGTACTTACATTACAGAATCCTTACGATTCGGTACTGACGAGTAAGCTACTCTAGCGTTCTAGACTCAATAATATGAAGGGATAAAAATAATGGTTATTTCTAGCTTTATTCAAAGTCAAAATTTCTTTATTCAATAAAATCACAAGGATCATTTAGAATCGTCTTTGACCAAGCGAGCGAAGCGTCTCAGTTTCGAGATTGGCCAAAAATGCTTTTATCTGGCTGTCTGTCTGTCTGTCGGTCAGTAATCGCCTATAGGGCGCATTTATGAACCGATTTGGACAAAAATCGGCACACAAGTTCCTTGATTTATTATAAAATTTTTATCGAACGCGATTTTTGATTGGGGGGAAAATAGGGGAGAAAAGAGGGAAGTTTGTTGTAGCGTTGTTTATCGCCGGATTTCAATAAAATTTGAGAAAAACACTAAAAACTTCATTCTACACAAGATGGTGTAAAAATATTTCCAAAAAAGGGAGTGGAAGGGGGAAAAGAGGGGAAATTATTTTTTCTTTTTCCCCCCAAAATTTACTCCTACCAATATGAATAAGACTACACAGTCCTCTTCGCTTATACGCGAGACAAACCCGTAGACACCAGATTCGAACTCCTGGACCAAGGGAACGCGAGTAATCGCTAAAACTTATACCCCAGTTTTGCTCAAAAGTCTACATAAGTAAGCCTTTTGGAAAATTCAAGCACCTGTAATTCGATTTAGCCAGGGGAAACGGGAAAGTGTCGGTTATTGCATGGTTATAAAGGCTCGCGAGGTCTATGTTCTCACAGGACAACTAGTATATAACTAGGTGATTCTACAAATTCATTAATATTTAACGTTTCTTGTGATTTTCTAAACACTGTTTGAATCTGAGCAAGGATCTGCATTTTTGAAAACTTTATTTTAGAACTCTATTTGTCATAATTTTACTGTAATTTATGTATTTGTTATTTATATTATAAGCTTTACATTCCCTACACGCTATATTATCTTCCCTACACGCTACAGTATATTCCCTGCACGCTACATTATCTTTTCTACACGCTACAGTATATTCCCTGCACGCTACATTATCTTCCCTACACGCTACAGTATATTCCCTGCACGCTACAGTATATTCCCTGCACGCTACATTATCTTCCCTACACGCTACAGTATATTCCCTGCACGCTACATTATCTTCCCTACACGCTACAGTATATTCCCTGCACGCTACATTATCTTCCCTACACGCTACAGTATATTCCCTGCACGCTACATTATCTTCCCTTCACGCTACAATATATTCCCTGCACGCTACATTATCTTCCCTACACGCTACAGTATATTCCCTGCACGCTACATTATCTTCCCTACACGCTACAGTATATTCCCTGCACGCTACATTATCTTCCCTTCACGCTACAATATATTCCCTGCACGCTACATTATCTTCCCTACACGCTACAGTATATTCCCTGCACGCTACATTATCTTCCCTTCACGCTACAATATATTCCCTGCACGCTACATTATCTTCCCTACACGCTACAGTATATTCCCTGCACGCTACATTATCTTCCCTACACGCTACAATATATTCCCTGCACGCTACATTATCTTCCCTACTCGCTACAGTATATTCTTTATAGAAGGCAATTTCCTATTGCTGGCGTATTTTGTTTGTCTTGTAATTGTGATTAGAGGCGGGAGGCGCCGGACGCACTAATGTGCTACATAAACAATTACACGCGTAGCGCCTCCACCTCAAATGAAAAATCAACCGTTGAAAAACTCTTACAAGTGTTTTCTATATTGCACTGCGGGTTTTATTGATTGTTAGAAAGCTGAGAGAAAATGGTTCGTTTTACTGCATCGAATGTAAGTTTCGATTACTTTCCAAATGTATCATCATGTTTTATTCAGTCGCAGTGCACTGTTTTCATGGAACAAAAGCTCACAGATTAACAAAACACAAATAGAGGAATACAGGAATAAGCAAATTATTAATACGATGCCAAGTGCGGCGTACCTACCCCATCCCCCATCCCCCGACACGACACGACACGACACGACACGACACGACACGTACTTGTATTGTCAGTTGTTCCTCAGTGACAGTAGGTACCGGCTCGACGAGGTACGCCGCAGTTGTGGCTTCGGGCCGCATCATTTTTGGAATATATTCCGCTGTGAAGAGATGATGGAGCGCTAACCAGAAATGTTACAGGAATATTTATTTAAGAGTGAAATCATGTCCATCAAATATTCAGAGAGCGTGCGGCGCCGCGCCGTCCGCGTCGCCTCGTGCTACACCGACATCTACATAAGCTGTTCAGGTTTTCTAACACTTTCGATTTGAGTCACAAACCACTAAAATACTTGTTTTACGTGGAACAAAAAATAAACCAGTTTTATGCCAATTTTCAATACCAAGTATGACTTTTATACTATTTAGTGTCACTCGTTGGTTTGTTCATAAAAGAGTATCGTTTTCACTTTTTCGGACGATGACAAAGTCTACTGGCTGGGAATCGAGAACTTGTAACACGATCTCAAAGGTCGCCGCTTCAATGCTAACAATGATCAATCTTTTTCCCTCCATTAAGAGTAGTCTTGCCATCAGAGGAACGGTATCACTGCATCGGCCATAGCTCAGGAAGAGCGATGGCCGACGGACCACCGACCGCCGCAAAAACTAAAATGAAACCCGTTTCCGATACTCCCAGACCGAAGACACAATCAGACACTCTCTGGACACAAAACACTACATAGTTGTAACTCTACCACGCTAAAGTAAAAAAGGGTTTTTTTATGTTTTACTGGAGAAAGTTTGATCTAAACACATACAGAAATAATCAGTTGAATCGTGATTTATACAGAATTGATCTAAGCAGAGAATATGACAATATTAATGACAGCTTACACTTTACCTATCATCATTAGATAAGAATGAGCACTATACACTCCACTGCAGATGTTTAAGCTTAGGAATTAGTCAAAATGTCATTCCAATCTGATGCCAGACATTGGCTCACAGCTGGCCTGTTTACTTGAACCTCACGATCTCAATAGTTCATCAATCAAGCTTGAGTCTACAACTCTACATTAAGTTTATGGCTCTGTGGTCGAACCGTCACAAATTCTACAGTTGACTTCGAAGTCCTGTGGTCATGCCATCTCGATCTGCAGACGCCGCGGGTGATCATACTGCCTATCGACATATTGGCCACAAATGTCGAATATTACAATTTATACACCCATGACTGCTAATCGGAGAAACTGGTAAGCTCTGACTATTAAACCGATATACCTACGCAATGTCTGTTAGATTAAAACCGGAGGTAAAATATTGTTATTATACTAACTAGCACACAAAAACTAGAATGAAAAACTGATATTTTTTTGAGTAGCAAAATGGTTTTGTTAGAAGAACGTAATTATCATAGTAATGTGTTTTTCAGCGAGTAGCATTTTCAGCATGTTCCGCTATTTCTACTAAGAGTCTTGAGTTTTTTAGGACTACTAAGTAAATGCTCACTTTGTCTGCAAAATTCATACCATAAAAAAACTCGTGTCTGAAAACTTTCTTGTTTAGTTTTAAACTTCAAAACATGCTCGGTTGTAGAATATTTGTTACCATTTCGAAGTTGGCTAACTACACTTTACGGATCGCCAATTGTTTAACGTCAGGATATTTGGTTGTGGCTAGAAGAGCTAAATGCAACAGGTGCAAACGACACCAGTCAGCCCTCGTGTTGCCACATACGATGCGAGTAATGCTGTCGAGACGTCATAGATAGGGTGTAGGGAGAGCATCTCATCGGTTATGTCAAAGTTCGTAGTTCAGACTTTCAAATGTTTGGGCAAAAGCTTTCGTTAGAAAGTGGGATTTAAAACTAAGAGAATTGGTGCTGAACTCATGAAATGTTAGTGGTGTAGTTTTTGGTTTGGAATGATACAGCGGGTCTTTATATCTTGATTCACTTAAATTATAAAACGACTCTAGGTTACAATGTGTATTGAGTAGACCTTGCACAAACTAAGAACTTAAATAAATCCAAGGTGAGAGCCGGGACCCTATGATTATTGCACATTCTGGTCTATTGAGCTAATTTACCATCCTCTGTTTGACGTAAAAACCAAAATTGTACTAAATGGTAATGCAAAGGATATAACTGGATCACAAAGGCTTGCAAGGTCACCCTTGGGCCTCATTGGTCCTCCCTAGCCAAATATTATCTATTTAAAGATGTTTCCCGTAACACTTTTCGGTATTTTGTTTTTGTTTCTATCCAATCTAGTTAAAAAATGGACCTTGTTCAAACCACATAAGCAACACTGTTCGTCAGCAGTGTGCCCCTGATCTCGGTAAGCCTGCGTCCGCTCCTGCGGTGCAGTGAGCCTGCCCCCGCGAGAGCCTGGCTCCGAGCCTGCGCTGGCGCCCACTGAATATTCATCCGCGTCTTCCGCCGAGATGAATATAACATTACACCGCAGAATCATATTTTCTCGCTGTCAAAATAACACATTACGATTGATTTATCTCCGCGAAGGAAATACCGTCGAGTTCGGTAAAATATCGGAGATCTCTCGAAGGAGGATATTATTTCACGCCTCGCCTTAAACGTTCTTCTCGAGTATATTACGCTCGTATCGCTGTATTTTCTTTTAGACGGTTTTTAGACGCTGCCATTCACTTGGCTTCATCTAGAGCTTCTTTACTTTATGCTAGGTGTATGGATGGAGGTCGTGAAAGTTTCGTTTCCTAAAAAACACTGGCCAAAATCACTATTCAAAATAATCATAAATTACCTAATTAGCTATCGGTAGATTACTCCAAGCATCATGTCAGGCTCAGATTACCAATCTAGACATTCTAAGTTGTCAATTACATCAAAGACGCCGTTGGTTGGTCGGTATAACATAATTTGCCAGACACTAAATACTAATGAAGCCGTCCAAGAGCATACTCAACACTTTTGTACTCAAGATCATACTCAACAATGATTATTCAGGTGCCGACTGTACTTGTAGAGCAATAGCTAGAACGTTACTACAACCATAATCCGCCAAGTTTGTTCATTTCTAGATGTTTATTCGACATGGTTACGATGCCTACTTTCATCTATTTACTTACTCGGGCACGTACAAGCAGACACTGTAGCCTCTCTTTGCCTTTTCTCTAATGTTGTTCTCCATTTACTTTAATGAGTGAAACTATTTACTACCATGTAAAATGAACAAATATAATGCTTTTGTAGGTGAATGTACTAACTGATTAGTTGTCCGTTCCGTATGTATTGTCTCTTGATATACTTAACACGTGATGTATTTATTGGGAAGCAAGTTCAAGTTTATCATCGTGCATGTTTCGATTTATCTGCACTGCACTGCACCGCACTGCACTGCACTGCACTGCACTGGCTGCTACCCGGAGGCTGGTCGGCGATGGCAGTGACTCGCGTTGGAACGCGCGAGGTGTTTGCTGAGCGCAGGGAACCTGCTATTCTGTTCTCATTCAAACGGAAGGTTGTTTTGTTTTTTCAAACACGCAATTAAGATCGAACACCGCGGTACACTGAACACCAGCCCTGCGTACCTACTGAGCTGCGCAGATAAGTGCTGAGCCTACTCATATTGTCATTTTTTTTAATGTGCGCACCTAATCTACACATTTGATGACAATAAATTTTTATTGTATTTGTATTTGTAATTAGGGGCTTTTCAGAATTTATACTGAAAAATACAAAAAGAAAACTAGTTAGCTATTGCCTAAAAGCTCTTAAGTCTGCAGGTCAGAGTCGCAATCACAGTACATCAGAGGAACTCTGATAAAATGAAATATGTCAATCTTTGACAACTTTTTTAACAGTACATATAATGAACACTTATTATCAACATGTAACCCGTATTCTTCTTGTTCATAACTTTGTTTTGCCGGCTTAGTAGAACAAAATGTAAATTTACAAAAAGAAGCCTATCTAATAACCATTCCGTTTGATTGCGGCGCGCGGCCTAGCGGCGAGAAGTCAATGTACAAGTTTTCTCAACACAAGTCGTAGCACTCTCGTAGCACCCTCGTAGCGGTGGCGTAGCGGTCAGTATAACTTTCTTAGCACATTCGTAGAGCCGTAGAGCCTCGTAGCAGTACAAGTTTGGCCGTAACCGCAACAATATAAAACACAAATAGGTTTTATTCGGTTGCTAACAAGTTGGAGGCTGTTAGCTGTTAGAATAGTTATTGCATGTTCTGTGGCCCCCGGGGGCCTCTCCTCCACCGACGCAACTCGACCAATTCGTATCAAGGATGCAAGCCTCCGTGTTACCATCTTATCGTACTAAAACGTTTTATCCCGGTATGAATATAAACCAGTACCGCGGCAGGTAGCGCGGGGCTCGTGCCGCCTCCTATTTACAGTATAGGTATTTTTACAGCCCATGAAAAAAAAACAAGTTATCCTTGTTTGTAGAACAAGGCGAATTGTGGGATTTACGGCTCAGTTTTTTATATTTATGGCCTCTCCCCTCTCTCCCCCCCACACCCCCCCCTGCGGGCCGCAAGTATCCGGTGGAATCGTTTTCAATCAGTCGACGGACATTCCGCGCCTCCACTTATTGAATGTCGCGCGCTCTGCAGAGAGAGGAGAGGAGAGACATAGCTGGAATTATAATAAACATTTGGTAAGTAGGTACACGTCAAGGTGAGGTATTATGAAAATATATTTTCGTGAAGCTTTGGCCTAAATATGAGAGTTATTGGGGCCAAACTCGCTGCTTCAAGTGATTACATTTAACTACTTCATTGAAAGTTTACGCAATCTGATTACTTGTTATTTATTGTGCGACCTTACTTCACGGGTGTGGGGCGCGGGGCGCGGGGGGGAGCGGGGGGGAGCGGGGGGGAGCGGGGGGCGAGGGGAGCGGGGAGCGGCTCCGATCCGCTATTAATAATACTCTCATTCATAATGCTCTCGACATTATTCATTAGCCGAGTAATGAATGTTCTAAATGAGGCGCCGCTAATCGCAAGCCCGAGATCTACTACTCCCACCGCCTCCCCACCCCCCCCCCTCGCGTCCTTCCACTGATTTTATATTGGGCACAGAGGGAGGAGGGGTGGTATTACAAACTATGAATAATTACAGCAATTAAGAGTAACGATCGGGCCGCGCGCTGACCGCCGACACTTTTCTTCCAACTTTGAATGAATTCCGACGTCTTCCTTAGCGCCCGCTCGCTACGTGACATCGCTATCGGCTCCGGTCGCGTGCCGGTCGCGTGCCGGTCGCGTGTTAAGGCATAAGCCTCAGCTACACAACAAGGCTAGCTGTGCAATGATAAAGGTCATGCCTCACAATCACAACCTCGGTCCGTCTCTTGAGGTCCCGGCGCACATACAATCAAACTTTTTATAGTCCGAGCCGCATTCTGTTGTGTTGTGTTGGCTGCCTCGGCTCTCGCCGCTACATCTTTACGCCTGTATTATATTTCTGCTGGAATAAATAGGTAGAACTTGCAACGCCCATTACCTTCCACTGTTCGCAAAACTTTTCAAGCGAGATGTTTTCGCTTTCACTCTTTCAATTGACATTATGAGTGCGTCATAAAACAAGAAGTAGAGTTCTGCTCAAAAGTAATAGAGTACACAGATACCGACGTAGCTACGAAGAACTCTTCAGGCATGAACCACTCCAAAGCTCTTATAAAAGCCTTTGATAAACGGAATACCAACCGTATCCTAGAGCTAAGTAAGTGCAACCTGCGCACAGTGGTCAGGGCCTTAACTGGACACTGTCGCCTTAACAAGCACATGTTCAAATTAAGGTTGTGCGAAACACAAACCTGTAGGCTCTGTAAGGAGGCGGAAGAAACGCCTCTTCACCTGCTAGGGGAGTGTGGGCCGCTGATGCAAAAGCGCAGCATACATCTGGGAAAGCATATTTTAAGCCCAGATGAGCTAAAAAACCTCACTCCTAAGAAAATCCTTCAGTTCTTAACAGCTGCAGGATTTAGTGGTGAACTATAAACGCCCCAAATAGGGGTGGTACATACACAAGTGGCGATCACAATAGGCCAGAAGGCCGCAGTGATATCATAGCCGCAAAAAGCTAATAAAAAAAAAAATACCGACGTAGCTCTTTAGAGGTTTCCATGTATGTATGGCAATGCGCCGTGCAGCGCTCGTGTCCCGCCCGACTGCACTGAGAGGAGGGGGGCAACGCGGGGGGGGAATAAAAGTGCCCTTTGTTGCACAAACTTGACCAAAATGGAACATTCTCGTTTTGTGTTGAAACTATGAATGTTGGCTATCGACATAAGCTCGCTTTATTTGACACCCGGCTCCGGCTCATTCGGTGAAGCTGCTTACCATTCACAAGTTTGTCGATTGTTTTGAAAAGCTTCCGCGAGTTCAAGTTTAGGGCAAACCCGAGCAAGTTGCGATGTTTAGCGAATCCGCGACAAATATCAACAAATCGTGCTGTTGATCCGCTTCATCCGTATCCGCTGAGCGGAACCAATCCGTGACCCTCCCCCCACTCTCCCACCCCTCCGGCCATGCGAGCCACTAGCACTACTTTTTGACCTCAAATAATCATAAAAAAAATATTTTAGAAAAATGTCCCAAAACAAGGAAAGACACTTGTTGTGTAAAGCGGTTGTGTTGTGTTGTGTGTGGCTCACTGCGGCACTGGTGCGGCGGTGATGGCTCGAGTGCGGAGCACTGCTGCCCTTTCAAGCAGTGTAACTCACTTTACTCACTTTATACCGAGAAATTGCTTTCGCTACGATTGCTGCTATTAACCATCCTGTAGATATTGTGCTCGTACTGTAGGTAAAGCAAGGTTAACGCGTTGTATTGTATCGTCGGCAATATTGCGGTGCGCGGCCTCACCTGCAATCCTGCTTCTAATATCGAGTTGAAGCTGGGAGTCTCGACGGATGGTATCGATGATCGCTTATCCGCGGCGGAGTTGCACGATTTCCTTTCATGTTTTCCGGATCAGAATGGCTTTTTATTTCTGATTTTGCTACTATAAGTATTGTTGATTTGAATGCGTCTTTTTGTCGGCTCGTTTCGTTGAGAATTGTGCTGTTTTGAATGTTTTATTGCTCTTAGTGACTACGTTTATGTTAAAACCCAGTCGCGTTTACAAACTCTCTTTTTGTTTTGTACTCGTAGCATTTCAAATATATTTAGCTACACCAAAACGTCTGCATAAAATGGTTTTGATATCCCACGTAAAGTTAAATTTCAAGTGATGCTCATAAAATGCAATAAGTAGATGGTCAAAGGTATGAAATCAGTTCGCCAAGAGCAAACTAAACCCAGACCGAGGAGTCAGGAGGCTAAATAAAATAAATAAAATAAATATTCATGGACTTTACACTCAACGCCCTCTAGTCCCAAACTAAGCAAAGCTTGTGATATGGGAACTAGATGGCTGATAGAATACTTATACACTTTTTTTTGTAAATACATACTTATAATACATAGTAACACCCAGACATAGAACAAACATCTATGTTTACCACGCACAAATGTTAAGTTTGTTCTCGGTGGGGATCGAACCCACGACCCACAGCACGGAAGGCAGAGCCATTACCGACTGAGCTGTGACGCCTGTCAAATCGATTGTAGGACCGGCATCGGCTCCCGCCCGTGGCTCCACTCGCTCCTGGCGTCGCGCCCAAACATATCATTTTAATATTTAAACTTCGATTCAAATTCCGCTAAAAATATCTTGCGATAAATCGTCGTCCAGGCATGAATAGTTCGCATCGCTGCGCCGCGGGAAACTCTCTTTCGAACTGGAAAAGAAATATTGTAAAGAGAATCCGTTTTAGAGCACCGGTTCCTCCCCGGGGACCCGCTTTCAGCGCAATATCACCCGTATAGTTAGCTGTATAAGGTCCTCGTGAGGTGGTGCGGGTGTGGAAATATTGCGGAGGTTACGTGTAAACTTCAACAATGTGACGGAAATACATTTTATTTGTATCTGGTGAGCGGCCACCGCGCGCGCCGCCGCTTTCAATTTACATTTCAAACAATAAACTTAACCCACGCTGTGCACAAGAACATGCGCGAGATAACATCTTTGTAACCGTAAGATAAGAGCGCTTCGACAACGCTGTAAGATAGATATTTTATTGTGATTATCACTAACTAGAGCTTGTTATCTGGAAATTAATGTTGCAAACTCAACCAAAACAATAACAGCAATGTGCGGTACGTGTTTAGTCTCCTTCTCCTCAGCCAGTAAATAATAGCCGCGAGATCAGCGGTATCCTAATTTCAATTTAATTACCAGCGATGAATAATGTCTGTATCGTTGGAAGCGGAGCGGGCCCGCAGATTAGCAACAGTTACTACGACACAAAGCGAAATAATGATATAGAGCTTTATTCTGTAGTAGATAGCGTTCGGTTAATTGTTTTATTTACGATGCAAGCTGCACTATGGATAATGACTTCTTCTCTCGCTTCAACTGCGCGCAAAGTGGGTGTTTCATAATGGCGCGATTTCACGTTCAAAAGCACACAGTTTGCGTACAAATGCTGAACCAATAAATGAATTTGTGTCGGCGTTCAACTTGGTAAAAGGTACTTAGGCATTTCTCTACCTATATACTGTGTAAGGAGACAGCCCCCAAAAACCTAAGTTGGCGCGCGCTACCCACAACTTATACATGGCCTGAGAAAAAAGTATTTTGTCAAAAAAACTTTTTTTATTTTGACATTTCACACGTCGCCCTCTAATCCCAAACTAAGCAAAGCTTGTAATATGAGAACTAGATGCTGATAGAATACTTAAATACTTTTATACTTATATACTTTTGGTGGGGGATGAAACCCACAACCTACAACACGGAATGCAGAGTTATTACCGACTGAGCTGTGACGCCTGTCACAGCCTGACTTGATCTCTTTGCTTCCCCTGAAAAGTCGTGTTTTGGCTTTTATGACAATTGGTACTCTAAGGGTCATTATGAACGCTAATGAAATAGATTCTGAATCTTACTGTAAGTATAACAGAATAAGTATAGAAGCATGAGACTCGGCACTCCGATGAGTTCAGTGGGGCAGTTGTTGTACACTGTGCACAGCCGAGGCACGCATCGCATCACATCGCGGTACAACTGCGATAAACCATTTACAATACTCACGTATTGAGTGTTTCATACAATATCGTCACAATTACCGAACGTCGCCACAATCGCATTCAATCAGCGTCACCTTCGAGCCGCGGAATGAATAAAAGATGACGGGTGGAGGCGCCGGCGCCGCCGCCGCCCGAGGCATCGCCGCCGCCCGAGGCATCGCCGCTCATTAATAAAACATGCGCCTCACGGTGTGTCAAATGTGTGAACGGAGCATTAGGCGTGGCGTGTCGCGTGTCTCATACAACATACCTACAGGGTTTTATTCGTAAAAATAATTTTAGAAGACGTTTCTCATATTGCGTGAAGCTTACAATAAATATTAAGACGTGATGAAACCTGGAACGAGGAAGTTCAAGACGACATTCACATATTTTTCAGAATTTGTGAATGCTTTGAAACAGTTCTCCGTGTCAGAGTGTTCAGAAATACCTGTCGCTGAGCACTAGCGGTTGTGACGTTGTCGCTGAGCACTAGCGGTTGTAACGTTGTCGCTGAGCACTAGCGGTTGTGACGTTGTCGCTGAGCACTAGCGGTTGTAACGTTGTCGCTGAGCACTAGCGGTTGTAACGTTGTCGCTGAGCACTAGCGGTTGTGATGAGTGGCCCGCACGAGCCCATACATATGCGTCACCAAAACTATGGTATTTTTATAGGAAAAAGTAATGGCATACCTGCTGTTACGCGGTTACCTCATAGAGCTAGTCCATTGCGAACATGCGCGAGGAAGCAATGCACATCTTCAACTTCTCTGAGACCCAAAAGTGTAAAGCCTCATGTGCTCGTTATTGCACAGGAATCTAAAAGATCCATATTCTTCAAACGATCGTCACTGCTTGTGGCAGCAATAGGCACAGCGCCAGTGGTAAAAGTACTACTTCCCTGCAAGAACGCTTTCACATACAGCTCTAGACTACTACTACGGAAAGCTAAGGAAGGTATCATTCAGAGTAACGGGTGAAGATGACTCTCGTAGGCCCGGAACTCTCTCATTTCCCGCGCGAGCGCGCGCTGTGAATTCACATTTCATTCAGTGTCACAACACTAAAGCTGTGCCCCAACTGAAACTAATACACTCGCCTGCGAGTGCGAGGTACCAATAACAGTACGTTTTTGTTACTAACTAGCAAAATACTAGTGCATAGATTCAAACGATCCAGCTTGTGTTTGGGTTTCATTCACTACCAGGAAATGGTGAAAGCAAATCGGTCGGACATCTGAGCTACGAGTATGCTGTTCGTTTGTGTAGCGCCTGGTTATTGTATCCGTGATTCGATTCTGTGACATCGTGTAATCGGGACACCTCATAGGTATGTTTTATTGGAAAATACCTTTCATATAAGCACTCTGCATCTTGCAATGCGCTGGATGTATAGTGAGAGTGGTGCGTGACTCCCCAGTTACCCCGCAGTGTATGCATTTCGTAAAGCCTAGCCCGGGGCGGCGGTCGAGTCGGGAAATGACATTCGTAAATCGCGGAACAAACCGAATCGTCAAAAAATAAAGTGAACAGTTACCGAGGATGTTTTCACGAGTTCATTTCCTAGAGAGGAGGATTAGATAGGTACGTAGTAGCCATATATTCCGCCTTTGCTTTGATTCGATCTGAACTGTATCTAGCTACGTGAGTTTGTTGTTGTGCACGAGTTGTTGTTTCATAAGTCCACGGTTGGAAGTGGCCGCGGCGCGGTGACGCTGCATGTCCTCCAGTTTGTTGCTCTACCTGTTTACTTTCGTTCTATTTGCAGAATAGTGAGCAACCAAATTGGCGATACCTGTGCATTAAAAAGTTTTGGCTAGTTTCAAAGCCGTGGATGGAAGTACGTAGTGGCGGGGGTAGTTTTTATTACAAAAACGTATCGATTGCTTTGCCTACTAAAATTGATGTGAGTGTGCCATATCATGCCTCCTACGCTGCGGAGCTACCACTGAAACTAACGGAATTATTATGGAACAAACACTTCCCACACAGTCTAGTTCCGATTCATATAGTTTCACTATTATACCTATGTCAGTTTCAAAGCAGTCGCGTCGCGTCGCGTGCGTGTGCTAGTCGTGCTAGGTAGGCAGGTACAGTAGGCACGCTGCACTGCACTGCACTGCACTGCACTGCACTGCACTGCACTGCACTGCACTGCACTGCACTGATGCGGGGTGGTAGAGGCAGACAGTCGCGTCGCGTCGCGTGCGTGTGCTAGTCGTGCTAGGTAGGCAGGTACAGTAGGCACGCTGCACTGCACTGCACTGCACTGCACTGCACTGCACTGCACTGCACTGCACTGCACTGCACTGATGCGGGGTGGTAGAGGCAGACAGGCGCGTCGGGTCGCGCGCGTTTGCTAGTCGTGCTAGGTAGGCAGGTACAGTAGGCACGCTGCACTGCACTGCACTGCACTGCACTGCACTGCACTGCACTGCACTGCACTGCACTGCACTGCACTGCACTGCACTGATGCGGGGTGGTAGAGGCAGACAGGCGCGTCGGGTCGCGCGCGTTTGCTAGTCGTGCTAGGTAGGCAGGTACAGTAGGCACGCTGCACTGCACTGCACTGCACTGCACTGCACTGCACTGCACTGCACTGCACTGCACTGCACTGCACTGCACTGCACTGCACTGATGCGGGGTGGTAGAGGCAGACAGTCGCGTCGGGTCGCGCGCGTTTGCTAGTCGTGCTAGGTAGGCAGGTACAGTAGGCACGCTGCACTGCACTGCACTGCACTGCACTGCACTGCACTGCACTGCACTGATGCGGGGTGGTAGAGGCAGACAGTCGCGTCGCGTCGCGTGCGTGTGCTAGTCGTGCTAGGTAGGCAGGTACAGTAGGCACGCTGCACTGCACTGCACTGCACTGCACTGCACTGCACTGCACTGCACTGCACTGCACTGCACTGATGCGGGGTGGTAGAGGCAGACAGTCGCGTCGCGTCGCGTGCGTGTGCTAGTCGTGCTAGGTAGGCAGGTACAGTAGGCACGCTGCACTGCACTGCACTGCACTGCACTGCACTGCACTGCACTGCACTGCACTGCACTGCACTGCACTGCACTGCACTGCACTGCACTGCACTGATGCGGGGTGGTAGAGGCAGACAGTCGCGTCGCGTCGCGTGCGTGTGCTAGTCGTGCTAGGTAGGCAGGTACAGTAGGCACGCTGCACTGCACTGCACTGCACTGCACTGCACTGCACTGCACTGCACTGCACTGCACTGCACTGCACTGCACTGATGCGGGGTGGTAGAGGCAGACAGTCGCGTCGCGTCGCGTGCGTGTGCTAGTCGTGCTAGGTAGGCAGGTACAGTAGGCACGCTGCACTGCACTGCACTGCACTGCACTGCACTGCACTGCACTGCACTGCACTGCACTGCACTGCACTGATGCGGGGTGGTAGAGGCAGACAGTCGCGTCGGGTCGCGCGCGTGTGCTAGTCGTGCTAGGTAGGCAGGTACAGTAGGCACGCTGCACTGCACTGCACTGCACTGCACTGCACTGCACTGCACTGCACTGCACTGCACTGCACTGCACTGCACTGCACTGCACTGCACTGATGCGGGGTGGTAGAGGGAGACAGTCGCGTCGGGTCGCGCGCGTGTGCTAGTCGTGCTAGGTAGGCAGGTACAGTAGGCACGCTGCACTGCACTGCAGTGCACTGCACTGCACTGCACTGCACTGCACTGATGCGGGGTGGTAGAGGCAGACAGGCGCGTCGGGTCGCGCGCGTTTGCTAGTCGTGCTAGGTAGGCAGGTACAGTAGGCACGCTGCACTGCACTGCACTGATGCGGGGTGGTAGAGGCAGACAGGCGCGTCGGGTCGCGCGCGTTTGCTAGTCGTGCTAGGTAGGCAGGTACAGTAGGCACGCTGCACTGCACTGCACTGCACTGCACTGCACTGCACTGCACTGCACTGCACTGCACTGCACTGCACTGCACTGATGCGGGGTGGTAGAGGCAGACAGTCGCGTCGGGTCGCGCGCGTGTGCTAGTCGTGCTAGGTAGGCAGGTACAGTAGGCACGCTGCACTGCACTGCACTGCACTGCACTGCACTGCACTGCACTGCACTGCACTGCACTGATGCGGGGTGGTAGAGGCAGACAGTCGCGTCGCGTCGCGTGCGTGTGCTAGTCGTGCTAGGTAGGCAGGTACAGTAGGCACGCTGCACTGCACTGCACTGCACTGCACTGCACTGCACTGCACTGCACTGCACTGCACTGCACTGCACTGCACTGCACTGCACTGCACTGCACTGCACTGCACTGCACTGCACTGCACTGCACTGCACTGCACTGCACTGCACTGCACTGCACTGATGCGGGGTGGTAGAGGCAGACAGTCGCGTCGGGTCGCGCGCGTGTGCTAGTCGTGCTAGGTAGGCAGGTACAGTAGGCACGCTGCACTGCACTGCACTGCACTGCACTGCACTGCACTGCACTGCACTGCACTGCACTGCACTGATGCGGGGTGGTAGAGGCAGACAGTCGCGTCGCGTCGCGTGCGTGTGCTAGTCGTGCTAGGTAGGCAGGTACAGTAGGCACGCTGCACTGCACTGCACTGCACTGCACTGCACTGCACTGCACTGCACTGCACTGATGCGGGGTGGTAGAGGCAGACAGTCGCGTCGCGTCGCGCGCGTTTGCTAGTCGTGCTAGGTAGGCAGGTACAGTAGGCACGCTGCACTGCACTGCACTGCACTGCACTGCACTGCACTGCACTGCACTGCACTGATGCGGGGTGGTAGAGGCAGACAGTCGCGTCGGGTCGCGCGCGTTTGCTAGTCGTGCTAGGTAGGCAGGTACAGTAGGCACGCTGCACTGCACTGCACTGCACTGCACTGCACTGCACTGCACTGCACTGCACTGCACTGATGCGGGGTGGTAGAGGCAGACAGTCGCGTCGCGTCGCGTGCGTGTGCTAGTCGTGCTAGGTAGGCAGGTACAGTAGGCACGCTGCACTGCACTGCACTGCACTGCACTGCACTGCACTGCACTGCACTGATGCGGGGTGGTAGAGGCAGACAGTCGCGTCGCGTCGCGTGCGTGTGCTAGTCGTGCTAGGTAGGCAGGTACAGTAGGCACGCTGCACTGCACTGCACTGCACTGCACTGCACTGCACTGCACTGCACTGCACTGCACTGCACTGCACTGATGCGGGGTGGTAGAGGCAGACAGTCGCGTCGCGTCGCGTGCGTGTGCTAGTCGTGCTAGGTAGGCAGGTACAGTAGGCACGCTGCACTGCACTGCACTGCACTGCACTGCACTGCACTGCACTGCACTGCACTGCACTGCACTGCACTGATGCGGGGTGGTAGAGGCAGACAGTCGCGTCGGGTCGCGCGCGTGTGCTAGTCGTGCTAGGTAGGCAGGTACAGTAGGCACGCTGCACTGCACTGCACTGCACTGCACTGCACTGCACTGCACTGCACTGCACTGCACTGCACTGCACTGCACTGCACTGCACTGCACTGCACTGCACTGATGCGGGGTGGTAGAGGCAGACAGTCGCGTCGGGTCGCGCGCGTTTGCTAGTCGTGCTAGGTAGGCAGGTACAGTAGGCACGCTGCACTGCACTGCACTGCACTGCACTGCACTGCACTGCACTGCACTGCACTGCACTGCACTGCACTGCACTGCACTGATGCGGGGTGGTAGAGGCAGACAGTCGCGTCGGGTCGCGCGTGTCATAGTCGGTAAATAATTATGACGTATATAGGTACTAATCGTCACGGTTATTTTTCTTTTTAATTTAATGATAACACTATGTAGTAGTAATATCTCTGTAAGTCTTTATATTAGTTTGAATTTTGTAAAAGATAAGCTAATGACACCGGATGTGGAAACTGATTCTCAAATAATATTTAACTTTGGTTTAAAGTCTTAAAATTGTTATGATAATTCATTATTTTATTTATTTAGAAATAATTGTTACTGTTTTTGATTTTAAGTATTTATTTTGCGATTCAGTGATTTATTTTGTTTTCGATAAATGATTATTTCAATAATATTCAGTTTGCAATGTAATTGCTTCAGATATTGCTTTATAATTCATTTTGTTATTTTAAATGTATGGTTCGACATTAGTTACAATTTATTTAGCAATAAATTGGTAGTCAGAAGTGATGCAGGGCGAATGTAGGTCAAACGATATCTACCCGACGCCATATTGAAATAGGATTCCAGTGTTGAGGCTCGAGGAGAGCACATTACAGTTTTCGCTCTGCACCCTGGTGGTCATATCCATCTCTGAGTACTTTATATACTTCTGTCGAATAAGATAAGTAGTTTGTGATATTTGTAGCTGTCTATTTTTAAAGTGCTAAAGTTTTCCGTGTAAAATAACGTTGCTTGTCGAATAAAACTGTAATTGGCTTAGAAAAGTGTAATCAGTTGTAGGATATTTGTTAAATAAACGATTAAGTTGATTTTAAAATATTTGCTTTATTTAGAAAGGTACCCCTTTCTGACATCAGAAGTGGGATCGTACCTATTTGCTCACGTAAAATTAACATTTGTTTTTCGAATATTTCAGATATGAAATGCCGATGTCGTAAAATTGTGGAGGCGTTATAAATCGACGAGATAACGTGGCAGTTCCTGTGGTTACCGAAGCATAGTGCAAGACTTTGGATCAGTTCTGCGCTAAAATAAAGTGGAATTCGGACGGAGACAAAGTGTGGTAAGGCCCTTCGGGGTTTTGTTCTTATTTGGTGAGAATCTTCAAGGCCTTATGGGCCACGACCTTTTTCTAAAAGTTTTCGAATCCTACCCTCAACCATAAACCCACGAATTGGTTTTAGATTTTCCATGAAAAACGTTTATTTTCAGTAGTCGTTTACCTACTACCCGCACTTTTATAGCTCGTGCCATCAATTTATTTAATTAGTTTTGTAGTAGTGAGGCAGAATGGCCAAGCGTTTTGTTTTTTTTTTACAACGTACAATGGACCTATAACGGGTACAATGTACTAAGGCTACTGGTTTTTTCGCCGTAACTTGTTTATGGTTGGACGTTCTCCTTACTACCTCCCTCAGACACCCTCAGTAGGTCCCGTATAAAAAAAACTACACGGAGTGGTACCGTGTATAGAGGTTATAGTCTTTAACCTATTTCTTCTGAAGTTCGTCACAGCATCTACTATTATAATAGCGCAGTACCTAGGTAACCTTACTAGTGTGATATTTATCAAGCTGCTGTTTGCCTGGTGTTCAGTTTAGACATTACGTAGCAGCAGTAATGGAATTGAGCACGACAGCCAAACTTTGATAAAATATTAGTGGGTTCTAGAGTAGGTACGGTTGGACTGGTGTGAAGTTTAGACATCGTAGTAGTTGCGACTGTGCGATGGAACGGAACGCGACAGTCGACAGCCCTATTAGTAGCTTCTAGAGTAGGTAGGTACGGTTGGACTGGTGTGAAGTTTAGACATCGTAGTAGTTGCGACTGTGCGATGGAACGGAACGCGACAGTCGACAGCCTGAGCCTAATGATATAAATATATGTATATGTATTGAATATGTTGGAACGGTTGGCCTGGTGCGAGTTTAGACATTGCGATACCAACACGCGATGGAACTTAGCATGACAGCCCAATCTGAATAGCATTTTTTTCCTAATAGGTGTAAATGTTACCAGGATACACATACGTAAGAATAGGTAGAAACTTTAAATTTTTGGTAACAATATTTTTGTTTTCAGATTCCTTTTACGATGATTTATAGATAAGTGTCTACTCCGTTAACCTTTGAGATGCCAGGACTCCGGGCGCACTACGTTTTCTGTAGTTCGCAAGTCGCAGCCGAGCTGATGGGTTTATAAAGGAACTAGGTGTACTTCGGGGACGAAGTAATTTGCAGAATGGCCGTGTCATAGTCGGTAAATAATTATGACGTATATAGGTACTAATCGTCACGGTTATTTTTCTTTTTAATTTAATGATAACACTATGTAGTAGTAATATCTCTGTAAGTCTTTATATTAGTTTGAATTTTGTAAAAGATAAGCTAATGACACCGGATGTGGAAACTGATTCTCAAATAATATTTAACTTTGGTTTAAAGTCTTAAAATTGTTATGATAATTCATTATTTTATTTATTTAGAAATAATTGTTACTGTTTTTGATTTTAAGTATTTATTTTGCGATTCAGTGATTTATTTTGTTTTCGATAATAGATTATTTCAATAATATTCAGTTTGCAATGTAATTGCTTCAGATATTGCTTTATAATTCATTTTGTTATTTTAAATGTATGGTTCGACATTAGTTACAATTTATTTAGCAATAAATTGGTAGTCAGAAGTGATGCAGGGCGAATGTAGGTCAAACGATATCTACCCGACGCCATATTGAAATAGGATTCCAGTGTTGAGGCTCGAGGAGAGCACATTACAGTTTTCGCTCTGCACCCTGGTGGTCATATCCATCTCTGAGTACTTTATATACTTCTGTCGAATAAGATAAGTAGTTTGTGATATTTGTAGCTGTCTATTTTTAAAGTGCTAAAGTTTTCCGTGTAAAATAACGTTGCTTGTCGAATAAAACTGTAATTGGCTTAGAAAAGTGTAATCAGTTGTAGGATATTTGTTAAATAAACGATTAAGTTGATTTTAAAATATTTGCTTTATTTAGAAAGGTACCCCTTTCTGACACGCGCGTTTGCTAGTCGTGCTAGGTAGGCAGGTACAGTAGGCACGCTGCACTGCACTGCACTGCACTGCACTGCACTGCACTGCACTGCACTGCACTGCACTGCACTGATGCGGGGTGGTAGAGGCAGACAGTCGCGTCGCGTCGCGTGCGTGTGCTAGTCGTGCTAGGTAGGCAGGTACAGTAGGCACGCTGCACTGCACTGCACTGCACTGCACTGCACTGCACTGCACTGCACTGCACTGCACTGCACTGATGCGGGGTGGTAGAGGCAGACAGTCGCGTCGCGTCGCGTGCGTGTGCTAGTCGTGCTAGGTAGGCAGGTACAGTAGGCACGCTGCACTGCACTGCACTGCACTGCACTGCACTGCACTGCACTGATGCGGGGTGGTAGAGGCAGACAGTCGCGTCGCGTCGCGTGCGTGTGCTAGTCGTGCTAGGTAGGCAGGTACAGTAGGCACGCTGCACTGCACTGCACTGCACTGCACTGCACTGCACTGCACTGCACTGCACTGATGCGGGGTGGTAGAGGCAGACAGTCGCGTCGCGTCGCGCGCGTTTGCTAGTCGTGCTAGGTAGGCAGGTACAGTAGGCACGCTGCACTGCACTGCACTGCACTGCACTGCACTGCACTGCACTGCACTGCACTGATGCGGGGTGGTAGAGGCAGACAGTCGCGTCGGGTCGCGCGCGTTTGCTAGTCGTGCTAGGTAGGCAGGTACAGTAGGCACGCTGCACTGCACTGCACTGCACTGCACTGCACTGCACTGCACTGCACTGCACTGCACTGCACTGATGCGGGGTGGTAGAGGCAGACAGTCGCGTCGCGTCGCGTGCGTGTGCTAGTCGTGCTAGGTAGGCAGGTACAGTAGGCACGCTGCACTGCACTGCACTGCACTGCACTGCACTGCACTGCACTGCACTGCACTGCACTGCACTGATGCGGGGTGGTAGAGGCAGACAGTCGCGTCGGGTCGCGCGCGTGTGCTAGTCGTGCTAGGTAGGCAGGTACAGTAGGCACGCTGCACTGCACTGCACTGCACTGCACTGCACTGCACTGCACTGCACTGCACTGCACTGCACTGCACTGCACTGCACTGCACTGCACTGATGCGGGGTGGTAGAGGCAGACAGTCGCGTCGGGTCGCGCGCGTTTGCTAGTCGTGCTAGGTAGGCAGGTACAGTAGGCACGCTGCACTGCACTGCACTGCACTGCACTGCACTGCACTGCACTGCACTGCACTGCACTGATGCGGGGTGGTAGAGGCAGACAGTCGCGTCGGGTCGCGCGCGTTTGCTAGTCGTGCTAGGTAGGCAGGTACAGTAGGCACGCTGCACTGCACTGCACTGCACTGCACTGCACTGCACTGCACTGCACTGCACTGCACTGCACTGATGCGGGGTGGTAGAGGCAGACAGTCGCGTCGCGTCGCGTGCGTGTGCTAGTCGTGCTAGGTAGGCAGGTACAGTAGGCACGCTGCACTGCACTGCACTGCACTGCACTGCACTGCACTGCACTGCACTGCACTGCACTGCACTGATGCGGGGTGGTAGAGGCAGACAGTCGCGTCGCGTCGCGTGCGTGTGCTAGTCGTGCTAGGTAGGCAGGTACAGTAGGCACGCTGCACTGCACTGCACTGCACTGCACTGCACTGCACTGCACTGCACTGCACTGCACTGCACTGCACTGATGCGGGGTGGTAGAGGCAGACAGTCGCGTCGCGTCGCGTGCGTGTGCTAGTCGTGCTAGGTAGGCAGGTACAGTAGGCACGCTGCACTGCACTGCACTGCACTGCACTGCACTGCACTGCACTGCACTGCACTGCACTGCACTGATGCGGGGTGGTAGAGGCAGACAGTCGCGTCGCGTCGCGTGCGTGTGCTAGTCGTGCTAGGTAGGCAGGTACAGTAGGCACGCTGCACTGCACTGCACTGCACTGCACTGCACTGCACTGCACTGCACTGCACTGCACTGCACTGATGCGGGGTGGTAGAGGCAGACAGTCGCGTCGCGTCGCGTGCGTGTGCTAGTCGTGCTAGGTAGGCAGGTACAGTAGGCACGCTGCACTGCACTGCACTGCACTGCACTGCACTGCACTGCACTGATGCGGGGTGGTAGAGGCAGACAGTCGCGTCGCGTCGCGTGCGTGTGCTAGTCGTGCTAGGTAGGCAGGTACAGTAGGCACGCTGCACTGCACTGCACTGCACTGCACTGCACTGCACTGCACTGCACTGCACTGCACTGCACTGATGCGGGGTGGTAGAGGCAGACAGTCGCGTCGCGTCGCGTGCGTGTGCTAGTCGTGCTAGGTAGGCAGGTACAGTAGGCACGCTGCACTGCACTGCACTGCACTGCACTGCACTGCACTGCACTGCACTGCACTGCACTGCACTGCACTGCACTGCACTGCACTGCACTGATGCGGGGTGGTAGAGGCAGACAGTCGCGTCGGGTCGCGCGCGTGTGCTAGTCGTGCTAGGTAGGCAGGTACAGTAGGCACGCTGCACTGCACTGCACTGCACTGCACTGCACTGCACTGCACTGCACTGCACTGCACTGCACTGCACTGCACTGCACTGCACTGCACTGCACTGCACTGATGCGGGGTGGTAGAGGCAGACCGCTTCCGCATTTCGATTGCGAATGTACCGTAATGAACAGTATGCGGTCACTTTCAATTACTTTTGTTATTTCAACTGGAACGGTTTACGTAAGTAGTTACTCTTGTTTATGTGAACTGTTTGTATTTGAATGAAGCGATTAACTAAGTAGGTACTTTGTTCTTATTAAGAAAGTTTGTGGGTGGTTTTTATAAAATTAGCGAAACACGAAGGTAATATTCACGCAATCGACCTCGTGGTTTTGACGGAAAAATTATGAGTACCTAGTAACGATCAGACTAACCTTTTTGAGAACTTGTGTCAGGTATCTGCTCCTTGGCTAAGTGCCCACTCATGATTTCAGAACACACACAACACAAACAGATACAGTAGAGGCAACTGTATGAAGCATCCGAAGTGTGCCGACAAACTTACACATTGTTTTCTTAGAAATAGTTTCGATGATGGCGTGCTACAGCAACATCCAACCACCAAGGGTGAGGAAAGGAAAGCATCGCTCCCACGTATCGTATAAAGCGGAGAAAGTACAGCGATCAAGTAGCGATGCGCACGCGCCGCGGGTTCTGCGATTCTTCCTTCCGTCGTTGGTAGCACTGTGTGTACGTCTTAGGAAAGGAGGCGATGGCTGGAAGGTATTTATTTGATGTGAGTAATAGCCTCACTATACTAAAGATGGCGTTACCAACTGCTTATACTCGCCCTTGCTGAGTGTGAAGTGCACCTCATCATGTGCGTAGCTAGTTATTATATGCATAGCTAGTTATTTGGGAGGGTTCGAGCTATTTCTGGAATTACATAAACAGCTTTAATTAATGTTACAACTAGGCGATAGTCAAAACCAGTTAGTCCAGAGGCAAAATACTTTAGTTTGTGATCTTAATAATTGATTGTAACAGTTTGCAGACAAGCAACACACCAACATTAATACGATGTACGAGTATAGCAGTTCAAATAGTGTACATGTGAGTAACGGTAGGTAGGTGACCAGCAGCTGTTAATATTATTCTGTTGACATTGTTGTTAGGTATATATTATTATGTACTTAGTTAGGTATAATTATTTTGGTCACAAAAACACAAATCGTCGGTTTCTAACATTGTACTACGAATAGAAGCACTTCAAATACCAACAAATACCTTCTCTGAACATCAGGCGAGTGGTTTGCAACGCAAAACCTAACGTTCCCTTCGTGGAATCCACTCTTTCAAAATTACAAGCAGTACATCATTTGTGTGAGTTAAACGGTCTGCTTAGCAGTAAGCCAGTGTGCAGCCTCCGTTAATGGCACCCGCCGCCGCCGCCGCCGGTGCCGGGCTCGGTGGGGGGGAGGGGTGCAGGGAGGGGGGGAGGGAGGGGGTGCAGGGTGTCAGTGTTTGTGCGCGGCCTATTAAGACGTAGCATGGAGCGTCACGGCGGCACAGTGTGTGCACAGCTTTAGTTCATTATCCACTTTATTAGGCGGCGGCGGCGGCGGCGGCGGCGGCCGGTGCCGCCCATCGACAAACATCTTCAGACGGCGAGCACACACCTTGTAACGATATACCTGAACTTTTCAAAACTTTTAGGCACTTGCTCATTCGTATTTTACTTATTAAGTAACTCAACGTTTTAAGCATTTTCCTGAAATTCCTGCTCAGTCAGATGCACTCGTACGGAGAGATCATTTACAAAGTAGATTAATGCTTTCCTGTAAGTATTGTCTGTTGCTGTGCTAACACTAACCAGTAGCTAACACTAACCAGTAGCTAACACTAACCAGTAGCTAACACTAACCAGTAGCTAACACTAACCAGTGGCTAAAACTAACCAGTAGCTAACACTAACCAGTGGCTAAAACTAACCAGTAGCTAACACTAACCAGTAGTTGTGAGACGTAGGTATTTCAAGAACAGTGGTCGCCAGCACTTCGGGGTAAACTTGCGTGTTCCAGCTTATTTTAAAGTCTGATTTAGTTTATGCATGAGAGTGTTTGAGATATACTCCCGACGCCGACGCCGACGCCGACGCCGACGAGAGGTTTCATTACTCGCCGCGGTCGGCGGTATCCTGGATTACAACGAGGCGGGCGGTCGGTGTAGCGCGTTTGCAAGACTTATAATGCAAGCTTAATTACTTAAACACACAAATATGATAGGCAATGACAAAGCCTCAATGAACATCGTCCCACACGCGGCCACTGCAGCCTCCCCGGGTTCGTGAGAAAGCTCAACGAGGTGTTGGATGTGTGCGTGTCCCGCTTCTATTACTTATCGCGTGTAACTCGTGGAAATAACGAATACTGTTCACAGATTAAATGAAATAATAACGGGCGTACAGCGATCTTGTAAACAATGCTTTTGATTATAATTACATCCCTCCGGCGTATATTATTGCCTTTGTAATAAACGTCTAAACGTCGGCTGAATGATATATACGGGTTCGATTTACAATACGTCGGGGCTTGTCGCGCTCGCCGCCACCGCCGCCGCCGCCGCTACCGCTACCGCCACCGCCGCCGCCGCCGCTACCGCCACCGCTACCGCCGCGGTTTCAAGATAGGCCAAAAATGCTTTTGTCCGGCTGTCTGTCTGTCAGTAATCGCCTACAGGTCGAATTTATCAACCGATTTGGACGAAAATGGGCACACAAGTTCTTTGATTTATTAAAAATTTTTTAAAGACCGCGATTTTTGATTGGGGGGAAAATAAGGGAGAAAAGGGGAAA
Source organism: Gandaritis pyraliata (assembly GCA_947859175.1). Taxonomy (NCBI): domain Eukaryota; kingdom Metazoa; phylum Arthropoda; class Insecta; order Lepidoptera; family Geometridae; genus Gandaritis; species Gandaritis pyraliata. The sequence continues at coordinate 10,143,842 of OX401864.1, forward strand.
AGTTTGCTGTAGCATGTAGCTGCTGCTGTATCTACGGATTTAAATCAAATTTGAAAAGCGCACTAAAGACTTCATTCTACACAAGATGGTGTAAAAATATTTCCAATAAGAGGGAATGGAAGGGGGAAAAGAGGGGAAATTATTTTTTATTTTTTTTCCCCCAAAATTGACTCCTACCAATATCAATGAGACTACACAGTCCTCTCCGCCTTTACGAGACAAATCCGTAGAGACCAGATTCGACCTCCTAGGACCAAGGGAACGCGAGTAATCTCTAAAATTTATAACTCCTATTTTGCTCAAAAGTCTACATGGGTAAGTCTACTGGAAAATTCAAGCACCTGAAATTCTAATTAGCCAGGGGAAAGGGGTAAGTGTCGGTTATTGCATGATTATAAAGGCTCGCGAGGTCTATGTTCTCATAGGAGAACTAGTTTAAGTGGAAAAAATAGTCTACTGTTACAAATCAGTAGAGGGGCACCTTTCCACGCGAATAAACGAAAGACGATATTACTTATTTTCAATACTTTATTCGTGTCCTAACGCCCTTCTATGCATTGAATTACGACATTAGCTGCGTAGTTTTACCAAACCGAAGTAGGCCGGTAAGCAAGCCCCGCCTCTTCCGATTGTCCTAATAAAAGCCATAACATCCAACGATACCACCATATTTTGTTCAGCTTAGTGTTCTCGCGCCCCGCTGATGTCTCGAGCGGCATGACATCACGTATGCCGGCGGCAGCGCGGCGGCGGCGCGGCGGCGGCGGCGGCGCGGCGGCGGCGGCGGCGCGGCGGCGGCGGCGGCGCGGCGGCGGCGGCGGCGCGGTGGCGGCGCGGCGCGGCGGCGGCTCGCAAATTAAAGCGAACCGTGAATGTGCTACTCGCATGCGATCCTCGTGATCTTACACAGAGTTCTCCGCCAACTCGGTTATAAACTCTAACACACCATAATAGAGTAGTAAGTTGCTTGCGTGATTCGTGGTTGTCACTTCAATTTGTTGTGGAGGTTCGTCAAAAGAGGAATGTACATTGCAAACAACGGGCACGTGAGCGCGGCAAGGACTGCTTCATTTGCATCCGAGACCCACAGACACACTGTTTTTGGCAGTTTTGTCTTCTTTATTTACTCACAAATGCTCTACGAGGGAGGGTTCCACTTTGTAGCGACGCCTTTCGGCTCAAGCCTATTATAATATTATGTCGTAGTTTAGTTGAAATGTTTCAGCGTTGGATTTGCAATGAGTAGTTTTAAAGTTTTATAGGAAGTGAACAGACGCTGTCCGTATGGTGTACAGTACTTAGTTAGTAGTGGGTGTACACTGTACAGTACTGTACAGTACATATGCCACTACTCATAGATGTACATAGATATGTTGTACTAAACGCTTTGCTCTATTTCTCTTATCTTTACAGACAACTCAAAGGTTATAAAGCTCAATTTACTTTGTATAGTTTTTACCTTTAAAAAGAATGCAATTGTCTTTTGGATTACTGTCTGCCGCCACTGCACAATTTGTTTTTTATTTATTTATTGTAAGTGGGGATGACCGTGCAAGGACGTCTCGCTCGACGCTCACAGGTTGAAGATGGCGTCTTTGCTCTGTCTCCTGCATAATATCGCTATCAAAGAAGCTATTTGCGTGGAGGAGACTGGAGGAGGTGACGTGACGTCGACCGCAGACTGACGGAGCGCCCTCCACTCCACACTCCAGGCTGTACCTGACTGAGCTAATTTAAATTGAAATAAGGCAGATCTGGTATCGATTATATAAAATCATTGCCACGTTTTAAGATTTATTTAGTCAGATATCAGTTATGTCCCCCCGCGCACGACACTGTATGAGGATGGTATTAGCTTCATGTGTTTATGATGTTATCGATATGGTTTACATTATACATAGATTGTGTGTTATGTTATGAGACACACTATACCAGCCGAGTCTCAAAGTTGGGCTTACAATATCAGCTGATAGACAATTATTAAATTATTATTGTTACTGTGTCTGAAGCCCCTCCCTCACAGAACAGAACAGAAGAAACACAAAATGGAGTAAACATAAGATATTCTATCAAGAATGATAATCTCGTTTGTCGGCTGTGTCACGTGACCGGGTCGCGTCGAGGCGGGCTTGCTCGCCCCCGCGGCTTCACTCGCGTCGCGCGCCTCACACAACTTAGGAGACCGTATAGATTATGTAGAAACTTGCATAGTACGAGTACGAGTTACGGGTACGTGCGCCGCGCAAAAAGAAAATTGACAAACTTTCAGTTCACGAGTGATATGAAGCGAGTGAGTGCTCCACATTGTTGTGTCAAGACTCTGCCACAGCTTACCTCACCAGTCACTATAGCAACTCACCACAGTTGCGCGACCTCATTGCCGCGAGCGTCACCTATTTTATAGCAACTTATTTCAAGATTGGATGCTTTTTATGACGCGTTTAAGAAATTCAGTTTTAGTTTTACAACTATGATGATGATGATATCCTCTTCGTGGAGTACTTAGTGGAACTGCTGCTTGCTCTCCTCGATGGCTGCCTGGAGCTTTGAATATACAATCGCGTCTACGCAAAGTATTAAACCGGTGACGGTTGTCATTTTAGCTTAAATATTTGTGGGAAGGCTATGTCCGAGCTAAAATAGATTTAAATGTATACGTAAGTAAGTATAGGAGCTTCATACGTTTCCAGCGGCGAGTCGACGAGCCAACCTCGGCGAGTCGTATTTGCAGAGTCGCGACAGAATTGAGCGCAGATAATAATATTCTCGTCCACGGATAAATTGCAGCCGTAATTACTATCTTCTCTCTCTGTTCTCGGTTTTCCCCCTTCTCCTGTCATAACCCTCTACGCCGTAGAACCTCTACGCCGTAGGGCCTCTACGAGATGCGTAGATGTGCTTGTCCCTGAATGAATACGGGAAATATGAGGCTGAGCCTCAAAGCCAAAGACGACAATCAACGCTAGACTAGTATTAGCCAAGTTCAGCTCGAGGCAAGGGCTCCTCAATCCATCTAAGGAATGGTTAGCCGCACCAAACACAAGCCGGAGTTCAATTTACACAGCGCCAGCGCCGCCGCCCCGCCCCGCCCCGCCGCGCCGCGCCCCGCCGCGCCGGGGTAATCACGACAAGACGCGGGTTACACTACGCCACGCCACGCCACGCTCCCTTATATCTTGAATATCAGATTTTTTTATGCATTCAAATAAAATATTTTTCTCATCGCTTACCAAATTAAAGTACCACGTCATTTGATGTAGCCAGATGTGTTTTTGAACTTCGAATTAAAATTGAAATTATAAGAGAAATGTTTGCAAGCCACAAACCAATAGACGTAGTAAGTACAGCTAATTTATTTAAAGCAGGCATGGTCAAATTATATTTCCCATTGAATCGGATTGTGTCTGAACTCTGAACCAATGCAATGATCGGATTTGATTGCATTCGGTTAATACGCGTCGGCATTCGGCATACGATGCGGCATTCACTCACACAAGCAGAGCGGTGTGTGCGTGTGTACCACCTAGAAGGACTATCGCAACACACGTATCCAATTCAAAACCTTACAACATAGGTACGTACTTATCTACACACAGTTCTGTGAGGTAGTGCAATTGTTATTGCAAGTGGTAAACGCGTGTTGGCGAGGGCTGGGTACTTATACTGGGGAGGGGGGGGGGGGGGGGGGGGTGTATTGGCTGGTCTTCCACCGACGTGACGGGATGCGATCCCGCACCTCTCGGACGCTGATGCGAGGTGAGGTATGGTCAGTTTCCTGTCCCCGCTCGTCACCGAACCTTTTATTTAGCACTGTCAACGCATTGTGTATTAAGTAACGCACGTCGGATCTGTTTGTTTAACGCTTACTTGCGTTATTATTCGGAGGCGGCGACTTTCACATCGTCGCGTAATGAACCCAAAACACCCTTCGTGGACCAAATTGAATAAGAATCTCTTTAACAGGAGGCACTCTGAAGTTTTCAGGAAAGGTATTGAAGATCCGACTCTTTGATCCTTTGATAGCCTTTTATGAAATGTCACGAGAGCTTTGTAAATGTAACATTGTCGCAGCGAAAGCCGGCGGAGTGCGGGCGGCCCTTTTCATGTTCCGTGAACAGAATGTCGCGCGCACTGTCCACCGAAACTACGGGCACATTGTGCCAGCAAACGTAGTCCACGCGGCCATGGACCGAGCCTCGTACAGCCTTGCGACCTGCGACCTGCGACCTGCGGTCTGCGACCTGCGACCTGCGACCTGCGACCTGCGACCTGCGACCTGCGACCTGCGACCTAGGCGATCACACACACATTATAGGTTAACGTAGTATCTTTCCTGTGATCACGTGCGCTACGCTAAATGTGTGTGTGTACCACTAGGTAACTGAAAGGAGAGGCGGGGGGGAGAAGCATATTCGAGACAACACGATCTCATCACAAAATATCTCCCAATAGAGTAGAGCCTGCGACAATTTCGCGAAATGAGAACCTTACTTAATCAAATTCTTATCTTTTGTTCCAGGTACGGATTCCAATCTAACAAGTTATTTGTTGTACCAAATGACATTAGAAGCCTGGTCTGGTATGTAGCGCTACTTATTATAATCAAGCGAGGCCGACAGTAATGAAGCTAACATTGTCTGTACGACTTCATATCCAGGGCATGCAAACTACGCGCAGGGGCGTCGTAGTACTCGACGGACGTAACACACAGTGGTGTGGAATAAAGTAACCTGAGGGTTCCGTACCCTCATAGGGTTCCATGTGACCGAGGGACTCGTACTCCTTCATGAAGTCGACGTAGGCCTTACGAAGGTCTGGGGATCGAGCGAGGCGGCGCTCGACCTGAGTGAGTCGCTTCAGAGCGGTGTCATATGAGTCACCAAGTGGTTTATGCTCAGGATTCAAAAGAATCGGGGAAACATACCTACCGATTTCATCACGATAATGTTTTTCTACATAAATTTGTTCCGCTAATTCTTCTAACGGATCGTTGGGAACTTCGCACGGCGAAGCTTCCACCTCCCAAAAACGTTTGAGAGTTTCATTTAAAGAATTCTCTTCAATGGTGTACGACACCAGCGATGTTGTAGCCGCTACAACATGGCAATTGTTGCTAGAAGATTGCATTTCTAGTCTTCCCGTCACGACATACCCAAAAACGCTACCTAACGCGATTGGCATATCGGGATTAATTATTAATTTCTTCCCATCGTATATATAGGGAAATATATCAGCAGCCAAAATAATATCAATTGGCGACTTTTTATAGAAGCACGGATCGGCTAACTCTAAATGTTGGTAGTGATGGATTACATTGTTAGGTATTTGAACAGTAGGCAAGTCGGAAGTCAAGCGAGTTAAAATAACTGCATTTAAATCAAAACAAGGAGACGCGCAGTTACGCGGCTTTATGGTACACGATACCATCCCGTTTGTTTTTACGTTTTCGCCACCTAGACCATAAATATTGTAAGGGCATTTTTGAGCAGATAAACCCAATCGTTGAAAGCAGTCAAGTGTCATAAAGTTCGATTGCGCGCCAGAATCAATTAAAACGCGGCAAGTTTGGTAGTTGTTAAACGAATCCAAAATATGTACAACAGCTGTTCCTAGTATAACTGCATAGTTATGCGTAGACGCAAGGTGGTTATTACTGATAAGAGCGGGCGCATCAGTATTGCATGGAGGTTTCTCCGATGCGGCGACGTTCGAATAGCAAACCGGTTTACTATCGCTAGACTCACGATGCAACAAGATGTGATGCGGCTGCTTACAAACGTAACATTTAAATTCACTTTTGCATTCCTTTGACGTGTGATTAGGTTTTAGGCAATTGTGGCATAACTTCAGGTCATTAGCACGGCTAATGCGCTGAACGTTGGTCAGATTACGAAACTGATCACAACGGAAAATCATGTGATTTTCTCCACAATGCAGACACATGAATTTTGTGTTTGACGAGGATGCATGCGAATAATTATTTTTACCCTGCCTAGGTACAGTGAATTTTCTTTGATTGGATTGTTGCACACTTGTGTTACTCGTAGCTGAATAGGACGAAGAATGATCCAGAACCTTGATATGATTTTGTACGAAAGAGATTAAATCATCAAAGGTTGGAATTGTTTTTTGATCTAATTTTTGCTCAAAACATTTACGAGTGAAGGGATCTAATGCCCTCAGTGCAATGTGACACATTACGTAACTGCTCAAGTTATCAACATCTAACGCTTCTATAGCTTTGTATGAATGGTCAAAGTTCTCAATGAACGAGTTTAAATTATCAGAAGATTCTTTTTGAAGCGGCGAAAAACTCAGCATTTTATCTAAATACCTACCTACTAGCATTCTGTTATCTTGATATTTATCAAGGAGACTTTTCCAAACGAGTTCGTAGTTATTTGCAGAAATAGGTACGCTTTTTACAATATTTAACGCAGCACCTTTTGTGCATGACAATAGGTAGTGGAATTTATCTATTTTCGGAATACTCTTCTGACTATGAACCAGAGAACAGAACGTCTCATAGAATGTATTAAAGTTTTCTATATTTCCATCAAATGTAAAAAGTTCCAACTTTGGAAGACGTGGTCGAGATTCTACGGAGCTTGAGGGAGTTTCGGCCTTAACGCAGTCGGCACTAGGCTTACATTTCGATGCACACAATTTTACTCGAAAGTACAATTCATCAAAACTCGTTAATTCGTGACTACGAAGTGACGACTTCGGGTCATCTTCAAGTTCTGTTTCTAGAATTTTAAAGATTACGCTCTCGTATGAAATACGTAAATTATCGACATTTGCCACGTACATTAAAAACAAATCTTTTGAGTCAGCGTCCGAAATATTTCGTGACAAATCATAAACCTTTTGTATTTGCTCGAACATTCGTTGTTTTCTATGAATTAACACGGTTAAATCATGTCTTTGGACCTCCTTGGACGAGTCGTCTTTTGCGGGAGGCGCCATTTTGTTTCACTAACTACGCAGTAAACGTGGACAAAGAAATGTTGTAAAATAACGAAAGTTAACGAATGAAACGATGCAAATTAATTACAAATACACTAAATATGATATGTACGACATATATAAGGGTGTGTAATGTAAAAATATACAGGTAAAAAGCTGCCAGCGAAACATAAAAATACAGGTTACGCGGGAAAATAAAATGCTTATGACGGGGATTTTAACAATGATTTTACAAGAAGTTTGAGACAGTAAAGAACGTCTTTACTTAGTATTATCAAGCTACGAGCTAGATAAAACTAAAATAAGTATCTGATACGATCAGAAGGGAAATTAAAGGGGCGTACAGAACGTCTGTACGATTTCACTAACTACGAGTTAGGTATGAAAATTAATATCTAGCACGGCTAGAATAGAACTACGAGTTCTAGATTTTCAAAAAACCAATCCGGTTGACGAAGGACCAAATTGATTGTGTAGTTTTCACAATTCTTATAAAGAGAAATTTTACTGGCAGGTTTTTTGAAATATAAATTAGGTGTTTGTCAAGTGTATGTGGGTGGAAAAACTCAATCCTGCTGCATCCAAGAGGGCTAATTGAACACCACCTACCTCTATTCGACTGCTGGTGCTGGAGATCAGCTTCAGGCGCGCACGGCACGCCGTAGAAGTCCAGATAGGTTTCCAGGGGGTTAGCACGGCTATCCAAGGTTCAAAAGCTCTCGGGATAAAGCACACTACACGGCAGTGAATCCACACACACAAAACAGCTTGTTAGAACGTCCAACAGTGAGGAATTGACACAGTTCAAGTCGAGAGAACAGAACGTCCGATCAGCTCAACGCGCAAAAGCTTCCTGCCGCTACAGGCGGCGGCACCGTCGATTTGAGTTCGGTGGTGAATTACCAATCTACCCTCAATTCAACAGCAGAAATCGAACAATGTCCGTCCCTGCCAGCTAGCCTGCTACCTCCCTGGCAGGCTACCAGCCCCTTGCCCTGTGGCTCCGCCGCACACAATAGCAATTTATCTCGCTTCGGTTGCCTGGAAGAGATCGCTCTCAGCGATAAGGCCACCTATTGTAACACTTTTTATTTTTAAGTCAAGTGTTTCCTGTAAAATTTCTGTAAACAATAAAGAGTTATGTATGTATCTAATGGCTGTCCGCACACTGCCACCGACACGATATCTGCGGGGAGCAGAGACCTTATCTCATACATGCACACTAGTCGACTTCACACTGCATCGGCGCCGAACCTGATTGTATTCGGTTGAGCAACATGTTGATATCGTGTAGGTACGTGTCGGTGTCGTGCGGTGTGCAAGCGCCCATGGCCGCGCTGGCGGGCAGCACGAGTCGCTTCATCTGAACCGCGGCGTGTGCTGGATGGAGCCTTTGTTCGGTCAAGACGCACCCTCCTCGCCTCACCTCGCCTCGCCTCGCCTCGCCTCGCCTCGCCTCGCTCCACATTTGTCTTTTATTTGATGACGAAGGACAATACTCTGGCTGGAGGTAAAATGCTCATGCTCCCGACCTTTCTATGGACTACTGACCCTTATCACCTTACTGCGATTAATTCATAGGAAACACTTTTGCGAAAGAACAATATTTTGCACCATTTGAAAGCTACCTACATTAAGAAAGGACGTACCTAGTACCAGGAGTACACAAGATACGAGGAGGTTATTCTCTAATTGAAGCGATCCATCGTCAAAAGCACTTTGAGCGCACACTCGTACTGCATCCGAATGACGAAATGAATTTTTCTGGACCAAATGAATTTGGTTCATTCGACCGTTCACTTTTGCAGAGAGACGATAGTAATTCTGTTGAATTCGACTGTACTTACTATAAATTACACATTCGGCAAGTAATTGAACAATTTTTGACATAATATTTATGCGTCAATGCGTGCGTGGCATGACGTGGCGTGGCGTGGCGTGACGTGGCGTGGCGTGGCGTGGCGTGACGTGGCGTGGCGTGGCGTGGCGTGGCGTGGTGGTGAGCAAAGTGCGCTGGCTCCGTAATTGGCGGCCGCTATTTGTCGATAAATATTAAAACACATCGCTACTCGTAACTCCCGACCTCGATTGGATGTTGCATTATAGATGATTTTAAATTGTATTTGCATCACAAATTGCTTTGGCATTTAATTAAAAAATTCACATTAACGCTTTCCTCACCTTATTCAGTAGATACGCAAATCACCGTGACCTCTAATGGAGAGACCATTCACTCATTCAGTCATTCACTCGCGGGGCGCAGGGCGCGGGGCGGCGGCGTAATGCGCGAGTAAATAAGAGAAGTGGCGTCATTAGGGTCGCTTTGTTAGTGCAGGCTGAGGTGCAGGCGCTGCGCTGTGACGTCACGCTCTAATGGAGAGACCATTCACTCATTCACTCGCCGCCGCCTTCACTCATTCACTCGCCTGCACTCCACTAAATACACTACACGTACTAGTTAATACAAACTACACGCTACTTTACTAACTCTAAGATGAATAACAGGCAATTGGTCTCGAGCTCCTCTGCCAATTGGTGGTATTGTAGGCGTACAAGTATTTCGAGGGTTCTCAATTTCTAAAAGCATGATAAAAGTATTTAAGTCATCACTCCATGCGCTGTTCTATTCACACTATCAACTGAAATACAAAGCAGTAGACAGCTCAGACGTAACGTAACGACAGATGTAACAAACTAGCGGGTAGCGAGCTTCTCACCTAACTTTGCACTTTCCTCAGGGCACGATCTATCACTTACTAACTTGGCTACTTTCGATAACTGCCATCGTCACACTTGATGTGCCACGTGCGGAATGGTACGCGACACCCCTACCCTACCCTACCCTACCCTACCCTACCCTACCCTACCCTGCATACAGTACGTAGGCATGCTGTAGGTAGGTGATAGGGACCTTTAAGACGAGTTCATGTTAGGCGTCGTCGGTTCTGTATCCTTTTTGAGTAACGGCACCACTCGAATTGGTTTGATCGGTGTAGTGGTGCGCCCGCGCATGTGTTCTGTTACATTACTCTACTCGGCGCTATCGGTTCTACAACGGCGAAACTAAACTTAACAATTCAATGAAAAGCCCTTCAAGCTGTTTCAAGAATTTTAGATAAGTTTTATCATTTAACGAGGCGTGTCTCGCAGTCAAAGGAAGGTGAGGAGTCAAGCGCCGGCCGAACACTCTCCGCATTGCCTTCCAATTAATAGAAAGCAGTTCTCGCAACAATACAAAACATTTAATTACCGAAGAGTTAGTTCTGAGGAACTGCAGTTTTCAATTTGACGCCGATGGGTGACGGATCCGAGGGAGGGGGTGAGAAGGGCAAGGGGTTGTAATGAATTCCTACTAGGCATTTGTAACACGCCGCAGATCTAGGTCGGGAACAAGAAACCATTTGTAAAGTCTGTGTTATTGCGAAGCTTTCAGTCCGCAGACGGTAATGTACCGACCTTCGGCTCTGATTGTGCGATGATGGCTCTCCGCGATACATTATTGCTGGATAATTGTTACCTCACACGAGAGAACAATACTTCACACGTCACGTGCTTACAAATCACTCTCTAATGACACTTTAATAACACGCAGGCTTTGCAGCACATAGTCAATGTTCAACTAGCTAGATATTATCCATGTAACATTTTGATATAGCTAGATAACTATTTTGGTAATAATAATAGGCCTTTACATCTATTGAAGATGATTTATACAGCGTCAGGAGGCAACCTATGCCTACACTTAACGGGACACTGTAGTGCCTGGGACAATGTTTAGATGGAGTAGGCTTGCCCAGCACCTATACCATCCTCTCAGCCTAGTCAGCCGTATCCACAGGAAAGACAAGGTCAATACGTGCGGAGCTGACTAAGCCAAGGGTTTCCTCACGATGTTTTCCTTCACCGTAAAGCTCGTGTTAATGCGCATATAAATTTTCCGAACGAAAAATGCATTGATGCACGGTCGGGATTTGAACCCACGACCTTCGGATCGAATGTCGAGGTACAATCCCACTCGGCCAACACGGCTTTTTCTATTTTGGTAGGTACATTAAAAAAAAAGATGTTATAGGAGCAGGTGCAGTGCGGTGGAGAGCGGCGCGCTCCTTTCATACGGAAATAAATAATGAGTGGTGATTATTCGACAGTTTTATGAGGTTTTTTCAAGCCATAAAGTGAAATGAGGTTCATCTGGGAAGTGAGGCAAAAACCGCGGCCCGGGAGCGCGCCAAGCCGCGCCCAGGGGCATGTGCGGGGGGGGTGGGGGGGGGGTCAGTTACCTGACTGCGGTGTTTGGTAATTAATCTTCCCTCGCCATGATTCAAGACATTTCATTAATGAGGTCAAAGTCAACAAAACTTTTATTTAATAAAATCACAAAGATCATTTAGAATCATCTTATACAACTAAATGATTCTAGGTGGTTACGGTGGTAACTTGTCGAGTAGCAATGTCCGTGACGTCACGTCCTGTTTCGACACACATCCGGTAGCACACACGCGCGTGTAATTGTTTATTTACAGCGCATGCAGCGCCAATAGCGCACCCTGCCTGTTAGTACGCACGTACCTAATAGTAGGTATTCTGTCTGTGCCTTAACTGTGGCGTAATTTTGAGCAGCTAATTTATAATAACATTACCTCATCGAGCACGTTCCTCTACAATGTATAGCACTAGTATGTAGTATAGTGCAGGTTATCCGCTGCCGCACGAGTATATGAATGCAATGCTTCAACTCCTTGTTCACGAAGGTCTCCAAACATCAACACTGATGTACATATACTTCCGAAGGGAGGGACATAAGTAAGGGTAGGACGCACAGCACAGCACAGCACAGCACAGCACAGCACAGCACAGCACAGCACACCCACAACTAGACAGTTTGGAAGCGATATAAATAACTAGTAAAGATAAATAAGTCGGCACAACCTCACGACTCGGCACAACACGAAGCGGCCACTGCACCGCTTCGCCATGGATCGCACTAAGTACCTCCTCGGACAAACTGTTTCGCAAGGAGGCTACTGTTTCGCAAGGAGGCTACTGTTTTGATGAAATTGCAATTTAAAATCTAACGAAGCATACACTTATAATACTAAGTCGCGTAACATATTGCTACGGCGTAGCCCGTAGCGCTACGCCGTAGCCGCTGCGCCGTAGTACTGCTACGACATAGATACGACATAGACATAGATCACGCATTAGATACTAGAAGTAGTTTCATACACTTCCCTATGATGAAACCCTGCCATGTCTCCCCCTCATTCTTCACCCCTTGCCTCCCCTTACCACAACCGGAAAGGGATGTAGCTTGCTTGTTATTATTGAGTTACCTGCCGTGATTTTATTTAGCAGAGCATTTGAAAACAGCATCCGGTGCCGTTTTATTGGATCGATTGAGATGTACTTACATTGCGAATTTAGGAAGATGTACGAAGGAGCTTTATCGCTGAAGGCGAGGTTGGTAATCTATCATTGTCGATGTACATTCACGATGAAACATGCGCATTGCGCGATCATTTCACAAATCTGTTATTCCGTGCAGTGCAGTGCAGTGCAGTGCAGTGCAGTGCAGTGCAGTGCAGTGTCCACTGTAGTACAACTCCACGCTCGCACTTGCACTGCACTCCACTGCTACGCGTGCTGCTTGTGCAGTCCACGACACCTCCACTACTTATACTTTGATCGGTGTAGTCCAGCATTATTAGGCAGATTAACATCAGGTGGGCCAGTAGCATGTTACATCACATTATTTCAAAAATAAAGCTGGTATACTACCGATTACAGACTCAAAATGAATAGACTAGCAATGATGCCTCTGAGGCCCGACTCCTGGAGCGTAGCAAACGGAACAGTCATGGTCTCACTGCAGTGTCTGTCTGTCCGTCTGTTTGTCGTCTTATCCGGAGCTGATGATACACTGACTGTGTGGTCTGGTAGTGTGAGGCGCTTCAACATATATTCGTAGCAGTTGGCTAATGCGTAGGGGTGGTCTACGGCGTAGCGCGCGATCGGCGGCGATGCGCGATCGGTCCTTTTCATTTCCATCCCCGATTTCCGCGTGACGTCATAAAAACGAGATTTATGTGAACCCTTCCCCCCCCCCGCGACCCCCCCCCCCCCCCCTACGGAAAATGAAATATATTTTTCTCATAAAAAGGAACAAGTTGATTTTAGATTTTCTGAAATAGATGTTACACGGTGGACGCTGAGGTCAGCCAGGCTGAGGGCGCAGAAGGGGCTGTCGCTGGAATTAATTAAGTCTATATCGGTAGCGCCCTCGGCGGCGGATGTTGGGGATGGAAATGAAATCCCGACTCGGTGACCGGCGTCTTCCGTCCGCTCGCACGAGCCACCAACACTTTGCATATTTACAATCATCACTTCAGCAAACGTACGAGAAAGTTTGGTTTTAGCACTAAGTGGCTCATTATTATTTAGCACCTCATTCCGAGACCGGAGCATTTTTGCCGCTAAACAGTTTACTGTTTTCGGTTTGAGAGTGTTAATTACAGGCACATGGTCGAACCTCAAAGTGATGTATACATTTGGACACGGTGCAATATCCTTCATAGGAGTAAAATACATCTTTAGTTATGAGAAATGGTTACTTCTTCAAATCAGGTGACCTATCTGGTTATTTTATTATTTTTCTTATTAAAATTAATCGAAGAAAGCGATGTTATAAGCGTACTAGGTTGCATTGCATTGGTTTCCCGGCTCGGCTCGGCTCGGCTCGGACTCGCTGTCGGCAATGTGCGCGTGCGGCGGCAGTAGCCGTCTAATCCTCGTCCCCCGCGTCCAAGCCACACGTCGCAGCTCAACATCCATTACCTATAAGCACTTAGGTAGGTAGGCTGGTTTTAGTTTTGCCTTGTTGATACGATGCCAGTAAGGCACCGACGCGGCGCTGGTGGCCGTGCTGGCGGCATGCTGCGCGTGGAGATGTATGTGACGTGTGGTTGTTGTGGCAGTGCTGTCGTGCGGCGAGGCGGGCGGCGCGCGGCTCGCGAAGCGCTACGTGGGGCTGTACACGGGGCCCTACTTCGACCCCTCCGCGCCCAACAACATCACCACGCAGCTCGGCACGCACGCCTATCTGCCTTGCAAGGTACCTACTCGCACTACTCCTACTACACCACTCGTCTAGGGAAAGCTGTCGTTGCTTCCTTGCCCGATCATCTAGGCTTTGCTTGCGAGGACTTTGCAAAATGATCTGACATTTGACCAAATTATTTATATTAAGTTAAGTAGGTACTTTATGAAACTAACAGGTCCTGGTAAACTATAACTATTGAGTGTTGCATCGCTCGGTAGGAACACCGTGCGGTGTGAGTTTCGTTCGACTAACGACTAAGTTGTGTCACATTTAATAAGTGGGACGAACGGAAATTCAATAAATATCAAATTGGTTTTTCCACTAGCTTTGATAATGGGTCGAACGGGAACAAGTAATTAAATTAAAAATTTAAAAAACCCCCGAATCTTGGACCAATTTTTGTCAAACATAGAGAACACTCCTGACTAATTCACCTTTCAAACAAAAAAACCGAAATCGGTTCATCTGTTCAGGAGCTACGTTGCCTCAGACTGACACACACACGCACACGCACCCACAAAAACACACACACACACACACACAGAGATGACTAAATATTGCAAAAAAAATTAACTAATATCCCTCTTTATTGACAATTATTATTATGCTAACCACCTCGTCGATTTCAATAATAACATCGTTTGTAATGGTGTATTCCACCCAGGTGCGTCAGCTGAGCAACAAGTCCGTGTCGTGGATTCGGCGCCGCGACGCGCACATCCTGACGGTGGACCGCTTCACGTTCATCGCGGACGAGCGCTTCCAGGCCTTCCTCGTCGAGGCCTCGGACACCTGGACCCTGCAGGTACACACGCACACATACCACACCCAGGTGCGTCAGCTGAGCAACAAGTCCGTGTCGTGGATTCGGCGCCGCGACGCGCACATCCTGACGGTGGACCGCTTCACGTTCATCGCGGACGAGCGCTTCCAGGCCTTCCTCGTCGAGGCCTCCGACACCTGGACCCTGCAGGTGCACACGCACACATACCACACACTACACATAATAGCAAGCCCTTGTACCCTTACTTTCTGTAGTGCTATGTACATATATATAAAATGATTTAGTTTTAGTGCCTGAATTTAGCGATTGGAAACCATTCAATTGCCTATACCAAATGAGCAGTGAAATAAAACCATTCATAAAATTGCGATTAATTGGTATAATTAGCAGTCAGGTATGGAGTTGGCTCTGCTTGCGCAGCTGGTGATGAGCGAGGTCGCTGTTCCAGGTGAAGTACGTGCAGGCGCGGGACGCCGGCGTGTACGAGTGCCAGGTCGGCACCGAGCCCAAGATGAGCCATTTCGTGCAGCTCAACGTCGTCGGTAATTATACATCCCTTACTTTGATATTAACGCGAGTACCTACATATGGTGCATTCAACTGTTTTCCAAAACTTATCTTTAGCCTCCGGTTTTGGTTTAGGTTAGGTTAGGCAATGCGTTGATGGCTCACACGATACAATTTTGAAAAGAACCTGTTCTAGTAGAGAGGGGAGAGTAGAGTAGAGTACTGTAGTAAGTATTGCTGTGTTGTGTTGTTGCAGTGCCCAAGATCGAGATAGTGGGCGAGGCGGACCTGTACGTGAAGGCTGGCAGCACTGTGAGCCTGAAGTGCGTGATCACGCAGGCGCTGGAGGAGCCCGCCTACATCTTCTGGTACCACAACGAGGAGCGCGTGCTCAACTACGACCGCAGTCTCGTCGAGATCCGCATGGAGCGGCTCGCGCCCGACACCACGGTGCGTCACACTCTCTCTAGTCTCTTTCTGCTCTTTGCTCGCTCATTATCAATATGCACGAATCACTAAATACTCTTTATTGAACTACTTAAGAGAACGATTCCTTCTCAGGAGTACTTTTAGCTTAGTGGTTGCCTTGGAGGCTAAGCATTTTTAGTCTTTGTAGTTCCTTCAAAGCTGCTTCACAGATACTAAAAGTACTACAGTCTCAGTAGTAGGTACCAAAGTTCTTTAGTTGAGTAACGAAGAGTAGCATCTCCACTGAGGCGCTAATTTATCCAGTTAATCGTACGTATGGGTAAATGCCTGTCTATGTCCATGTCTATGTCTACCCGTGGCCCATGGGTTAGACATGACATAGACACCACCGTGGTATCGTGATACAGACTTGCTCTAGTGTGGGTGCGACAGGCAATCTTTTGATTTCTCTCCTCACAGTAAAACCAATCTGAATATTGTAATGCTATTTGCAAGAGGTGTAGGTACTCTATATGTATCTTACTCACTTTATCTACCTGCTGGGTTTGTATCTATGTACTTGCCTACCTTTACCTACCTACTCTATGTTTCACTGGAAATCAAGATTTTTTCATTTTCATTTTTTCATCTAAAACTGTAAAAAAACTTGTTTTTCTACTGCCTACTACAGTGTACAGTACAGTAGTGTTGTAGTCCTCTGTCAGAGCAGACGGTGGTTGCAAGAAGAAAGTGTGATTGTGCTTCCAGGTGGGCAACCTCATCATCTACAGTCCGCGGCGCGAGGACTCGGGGAACTACTCGTGCTCGCCCTCCAACCTCGACTCGGCCTCCGTCGTGCTGCACGTGCTCAGCGGTCAGTAGAAGCAGAGCCAAGCAGCTTCGATGCCATGCATCACACTATTACAGTAACATGGTGTCGTGTACTGGTGGTTCCAGGCGAGCAGCCGGCGGCCATGCAGCACGGCAACGCGGCCGCGCGGCGCGCTGCTCCCGCCTCGCTGGCGGCGCTGGCGGCGCTGGCGGCGCTGCCTCTCGCCCCCCCCGCGCGCCCCGCCGCCCCCACGCTCAGGCTACTGCTGCTGGCGCTCGCGCTGCTCTACTCGTTAGTACCTGCTAGCGGTTCTCTTGTTTTGTTAGAACAATCATAATATACTTTATGTAGGTAAGCACATCCCACTATTTTGTAGGTCTACGATTTTAAATGATCCTTGTGATTTTATTGAATAAAGAAATTTTGACTTGACTAAAAGATTATTCGTTGCTTTCAGATTGATGTGCCACGACGAAGACGAGAGTAAATAGCCTCGCACTCGGAGCCGGCCAGCGCCGGTCAGCGCCGATCAGCGCCGGTCAGCGGCGGCGGCGGCGGCGTTGTGTGCGTGTGCACACAGCAGGCGGACACTGCGCATGCGATGCATAGTGCGTGCGATACTTGTTACTTGTTGTAATGGCGGTAGTGAGGCGCCGGCGCCGCAGGTCGGCTCGTGTGATACCGAGGACTCGAGAGCCGACCTCTAAACACTGTACATAGTACGAGGGTGCGCGTGTGACGTCACTCGCGGAACTCTCTCCTTTGTAAAGTTGTACATAATAATAATAATTATTACCTACTATATTTTACTTACGATCGATACGATTGACTAACTACATTAATATTAAGTACGACATCGAAGTAACAGCTCGCGTCCTGATGTCGCGGACGAGCTGCCCATCACTAGATCATGCTCATCTCATCTCTCCACACGATAATACTTATATATTATGATACAGTATGCATCAGCATGCAACGCGGCGCTCTCGCATTTCAAAGCTATATTAGTATTCTACGTTACTTACGATTGTGTTTGTAACGTGACTTTGTAGGTACTAACATACAACACCCTACATAGAAATATTAATCAGGTCAAGTGTAACACTGGACTATTAAATCCGATGGCGCCGTGTTGCGCTGCCGTCTCAAACTGGTGTATCTTGTCGTCTACTAAGTATATTGAACAGATTCATACTAATTATAATAATGATAGTTATATCGAACGCGTCCATGACTCGTCTTACGAGCAGCCTGCAGGCAAACTGCGTGCAACTCATTTATATATATACTATTTATTTTGTAAAATAATTAACGAAATAATATGTTTGCTCAATGACTTGAGTTGACTGTGTACAGAACATCTGTAGAACTGTGAGACGGTGCTGCAGTGCAGTGCAGTTGCGCCGGCGCATGGCGTCGCGACGGAGAGCGCGCGGCGCGGCGCCTCGCTACACGACTCCTACAATCCATATCCACCTAACTAACTATTGCGGGATTTCATTAATCAAATGAGCACATCACAAGTATTATTATATTTGCCGTAGATTTCGCCTGAGAGGGCCTCGGCTCAGAGGGTGGTGGTGGTGAGTACAAGTCCACTCCAACCACCCTACCTACCGATGCAGCACCTGCACATCGTACTCCGAAGTGATTTCGATAATAATATAGTAATCCCCACCAGTACCTACTTATGCAGGGATTAGATAAACAATTGTATTGAACATCAAGGTACAGTGCAGAAGTGTAGTGTAGTGAGTATGACTCCTACCACTCTTGATTAAGACAGAGTTTAGGTATAACAACTGTCCAAAGGTAACTGTTGTATTCCTTGTGGTGGTGGCTTGCGTATCGATCCGAGAACACGCACCGACCGGACCGCAGCCTCGCCTCGCCTCTCCTCCGCAATGCCAGCTCGAACTAACCAACGGCGCACACGGGGGTGCTGGTGTGCGAGAGTGAGACGGAGCATCAGCCCCCTCGCGCGCGCGCTCCCTCTAGCACACGCCGTTCAGCAGCGAGCGGGTAACGGCTCGGAGTAATGTACTAAGTTTGGTTCTCACAGTTACTGCCTCAGTTGTAAATACTATTATACTGTAAAAGATATAAATAAAGATGAGATCGTTGAACTTTTTTTATTGTGTTATTTGTTGCACGGCATTCCTCAACCTCCTGACCAGCCTACGTCGCGTTGCTGACTCCCTTACTCTACTCTACTCTGCCACAAACAGTCAGTATGAGAAACCACTTCACTCGTGGCTCCATTAATGGGACGGTCCGTCCCACTGATTATGTTGGTGGGACGAACGGAAAAATACTTAAAAATCTTTCCATTCCCACATTCGGTCGTCCCACTATTGGGACGACCCAGTAGTGGAATGAACAGCATAATCATGGAACCAGGAATAAAACACCCGCTAATATAATAGTATGGGCAGCAGGTATACAGGTAGTATGTACAGATAGTATACAGGGTAAGATACATAGTAAGTACGTAGTGTAATACATATACCTACTTACAACAAAATCCAGGCAGCCTACCTGCCCATCGAGTGGTATTTTTTTTTAACCGACGTCAAAAAAGAAGGAGGTTCTCAATTCCGTTGTATCTTTTTTTTAATGGGTGTTAGTTACCTCAGACCTCCGCTCATATTTTATGAACCGATTTGAAAAGATCTTTTTTTATCTGACAGGATATACTTCCAAGTTGGTTGCATTCAATTTTCATCAAAGTCGGTTCATTAGTTTGGCCTATAATAAAAATAACTGAAAAATTAAAACATAAAATATCTCGCAATTGTATTGAAAAACGATACCATATACTTGCGATGCAGGGTTATTAGTTACAAACTCGTAGTAGACCTTACAACACACTCAGTTACGCTTCCTGCTAATAACCAATCGACGCTTCTTGTATCATAGTGTACTATTGTAGCAGAATGCGCATCACTGGTCGTGGTGGCGCGCGCGCAGGTCGGGGGGCTCGGAGCGCAGGAACGCGCGCAGGGAGTGCAGGAGGCGGTGGTTGGGCGCCAGCCGCGCGCTGCTCAACCGACGCCCCGTCACCGGCGACACCGCGCCCTCTGCAACCACACTACTCTACACCTGCAACCCACTCCACTCCACTCCACTCCACTCCACTCCACTCCACTCCACTCCACTCCACTCCACGCATCACAGCTCTCGATATTGAAGGAAATAGCGTGGCATTCCGCGTAACACTGTAGGTACCATTGAGTGTGGTGTGTGTGACTCCTTGGAACTATCTTTTTTTAAGTAGTAGGTACAAATGGTACAAATGGAAAAATGTTATTAGTGGTAGATAGATACGTATTTATTGTAAGCAAGTAAGTACGAACCGGCTGGTGCTGCAAGCAACCACTCCTGGATGTTATCTCGCTCGTACGTGAAGCCATCCGCGGCGCGCGTCGGCCAGCGCAGCAGCCGGTGCGACAGCGGACACAGCAGCGCGTGCGGCGCCGCCTCGCCTCTCTGCAGTACAACGAGAGCTTTACTTCACCACTCCACCGGATCGCTATTCAAAACTAGAACCACTTACCGATTCGTCTGATGTAGGCACCTCTCGAAGATAGGCTAGCTCGTGCGTGAGGAGCGCGCGCACCGCCTCCGCCTTCCCCGCATCCTCCCTCTTCTCCCCCTCCTCGTCATCCTCTACATTTTCCTCTTCGGCGCCGGTTGCACCTGAGGAGCCACGGAAGAATTCATAGTAAAAAGATGAAGACCTCGGAGCCGTCCGCTCAGTTCGTGGACTCACCGTATCCGAGGGTCCCGAGCACGTCTTCCAGTGGCGCGTCCAGCAGCGTCGCGCCAGTCAGCCGAGATGAGCGCACCCGCCGCAGGAGCGCCGCCGCGCGTCTGCGCCCCATGCGCGCCCCTGCAACTCAAAATCTAAGGTCATCCGGGTCGCGCTGCGTCGAGACGGCTGGGACCGGGGACATCGGAGTAGCACTCACCGGGCGCGCGCGTCACGTGGTCTCGCAGCCATCGCGTCACGGCGGGCACGCGCCAATAGCGCGGCGCGGCATCGTCGTCGTCCTCTCGCGCAAGTTCCGGCTCCCGGAGCTGCGACAGGATGAGCTGGCCGGCCAGAGTACCCACCACCAGCAGGCCACGCGCGGGTAGCGCCGCCCGCGCACCTCCCAGCCCCTCCGCTCCGCACATCTCCCCGGCGGGGCGCAGCCGCACAGGGTGAGTGGCGCCGCGCGTCACACGCCACGCGCGCGCCCAGCCGTCGCCGCCGACGCTGGCCAGCAGGGTGCCCCCTCCATCGCTCCCGTGCCCTGCCCCCCACCGCACGCTGTCCGCGCCGCCACCGTGCGCCAGCACTCGCGCCGCCAACGTCACCCGCGCAATCATCGCCCCCGACTCATCCTAAAAACGATCAAAACTAATTTTAACAGCTGTTTCATAATTAATGTCAATCCGAGATCATGGAGCGAATATTAGGGTTAGTCTCAAAATCCCCTTTGAGTTTTTCCCTTTAAGGGGATTTTGAGACTTTTAGTCTCAAAATCCCCTTTATTTCAAAATTTTTGAATCAAGGGGATCTTGAGACTAAAAGTCTCAAAATCCCCTTTGGGTAAAATTACACCGAAATAGTCGTATCTTAATTTTACTTTACCTACCTACTTTTTGAATTAAATACCTAGTCCACTGCTACTGAACTATCCATTTCAATGATCAAAATATTTTTTGTAGCAGTACCTACATAAAAACGGAACCTTAACCTCACCCTCCAGCATAGGTACTACTTGTCTTATAAATTATCAACCTAGTTAGCATGGAGTTCCGTAACAAAATGTACCTACTTAACTAGCATTCATAAAAATTAAGTTTTGTATTGATTTGGAGGAAATTTTAATAAAAGTACTAGGGTAGTAGAATAAAGTAAGATGTGGTTCTAATTAAAACTCACCTTTTGCAATCTATCTTTTCATTATTATTAGTAGTCCTTCCTGTTGGATAGTATTTCGCTTTCTTGTACTTAAGTACCTACCTAACTTTTGGTTTACCTCTTGACTAGTTCTGCTCTCCTGGTACTTTTCACAAAATCAACTGAATTATTTATTTCTTGACTGGTGGGTTAGTTGTGGTCTTGGTGTGACAATACATTTTAGTACCACTAAAATGTGCTATACAAGTCACATTCAAAATGAGTTTTTTTATATAAGATTTTTATTCTGACTCCAGAAAGGAGATTCATTTCGTATTAAATATTTAACTGATGCAACTTCACAATACTAATACAGGTATGCATTATTTTTAGCTGAAACTGTAACTGAAAACAAGATAAATATCTATTTAGGGTACAAATGTTACGGAACGTGTGCGAGATTTTACTATTTCTAACATAAAGTCAGCTTATAATTACGACTAATACCGTATTTACAATATTTATAATATTTACAAAATACACATGAAACAGTTACAAACGATTTATAGATAGCGCAACTGATCCAAACTAGTACCAATCGGAACCGTGCCCAAGACTTTGGCTGCATTGCCGCGCTGAATAGCTTATTATATAGAGTGAAAAACAAATTTGTCCCAGATGTGTAACACTTTTTTTGCCGGTATTTTTGTAACCGATACTTAAAAACATACATTCGATATTAAAATAAAAGAGAAGCATTTGTTTTGATGTAGGTGCGACAAAAGCGCAGAGCTGAACACTAAAAATACATATTTTTACTTCTCCATTAAAAATTATGTACCTACCTATTTTTCAGTGTTTATACCTAAACGTAAAGCATAGCACATTGTCGGTGTGGTTATTTTTTGTGTTAGAAATAGTAAAATCACACACACGTTTCGTGATATTTGGACCCTAAATATATTTTTATCTTTATAGCACATTTATTTGTACCAAAATTCACTTTCACATCAAGACCACAACCAGTTAAGAAATAAAAACTAATATAGTCAAAACACAAATATAAGAGAACTCTTCTCGGATCAATTGAGATGGTTTTGTGAAAAGTACCAGGAGAGCAGAACCAGTCAAGAGGTAGACTAATCCTACTAATATTATAAATGCGAAAGTTTAGATTTTTTATAAATGCGAAAGTTTAAATTTTTAGATGTTTGGATGTTTGTGTTTCAATCACGTCAAACCTACTGAACCAACTTGGATGAAACTTGGCATATATGTAGTTCGTAACCTGGATTGACACATACTGGCTACTTTTTATCCCGAATAATTAACAGGATCTACTAGATAAAATGAAAAAACGGGATTAGCAGCGCCAATTGGCAAGAGGATTTCATTGTCATGTCATGTCACATCAGTTTGACAGGGCGTAGTACTACCTCTTTGGTCTAACGACTAGCGTTTGACATTCGAGTACGGGTTCGGTGTAATGTCAAGTTTCTCAATGTATCCGCTCGATACACGCACAGATAATATGATGTACACGGAAACGGTACTCGCGTACGAAGTCGCGGGCAACTGCTAGTTGCTAATAAGTACAAAACCAAGAAAGCAAAATACTATCCAACAGAATGAGCCCATCCTGTTGGATAGTATTTTGCTTTCTTGGTTTATTATTTATTACATTTAATAAATATCTTTATTAGTAGCCACTAATAATAATGAAAAGATAGATTGCACAATGTTAGTTTTAATAATTAGAACCACCTCTTACTTTATTCTACTACCCTAGTACTTTTCTTAAAATTTCGTCCAAATCAAGCCAAATCTTCATTTTTATGAATGCTAGTTTAGGTAGGTACAATCTTATAGGTTCCGGAACTCCATGCTATTACGGTGTAAATTTGCCAAAGGGGATTTTGAGACTTTTAGTCTCAAGATCCCCTTGATTCAAAAATTTTGAAATAAAGGGGATTTTGAGACTAAAAGTCTCAAAATCCCCTTAAAGGGAAAAACTCAAAGGGGATTTTGAGACTAACCCGAATATTAATGGTTAAAATTTTTTCAAGTTCCGTGCGACCGCGCGAAAGGTCCGATATTCTGGTTTTACCACTTTTACCTCGCTGAGCTCGATCGTCCACAGTTTGATGAGCGAGTCGCGCCCGGCGGTGGCTAGCAGCAGCACGCCGTCCGGCAGCAGCGGCGCGCTCCCGCCGGGGTGGAAGTCGCAGCTGGTCACTCCTTAAATGAGTCAGCCGTACTTAATCATTTGTACTGCTTTACATTTACCTGATCGGGATGTGGTGACACAGAATAAACAATATAGGTAAGTACATAAGTAAAATTGGTGAACTTTGGTTTCTACTACCTACTATTGCCCCAACCCCTCAGGCAGATAAAAGAACTACATAATTAGGTAGGTAAAAGAACAAGGAATTCAAAAGGCATTTCACTCGATCTTCAAGAATTACATAAGTAGTTTAAAACTAAACCAGAGTTCAGAGGCCGTCAACGGGATGTCCTCGAGTTGCCGCCGTTCGAAGCCGGATCCATACCAAGGTCGTGCGCGGCTGGCTCGACGTGCAAAGCGTGCGGCACCGGCGGCGCCAGCACGCGCAGCTCGCCCCCCCCACCGCCTCCTCCGCCTCCCCCCGTCGCGCACACCCGCCCGCACCCCGACCACGCGCAGCACGTCGCGCCGCCCTCTCCGCACGAGTACACGCTGCGAATAATAAAGGAACATAGATCATTTTGATCTGTGAAAGGTCCGTCGATAGCCGTAAGGGCGCGAGAGCGGCATGCCTCACCACTCCGGTTGTGGGCGTAGGTCGGTGATGCTCCACAGCTGCGTCTGTCCATCGTCAGTGGCGAGCAGGGCGCGCGGCCCTCGCTGCAAGGAGAGCCGCGCGTCCCGCACCCCCCCACCGCTCCCCCCCGCACTGCTCTCACTGCCCTCGCCCGGAACGCACAGCGACCGCACCTGAACGCCCGTCTGCAAGCAATTACAGCGTACTTTTGTAAAACTCACCGACAGAGAGAATAGCCAAGGGCATACCTGCACATCCCACAGGTGGGCCGCGGCGTCTAGTCCGCCGGTCAGCAGCACCGAGCCGGCTGCGCCGAAGTGGCACGCGAGCGCCGGGTAGCGGTGCGCCGCCAGCGCGTGCTCCTCGCGCAGCGCCGCCTCCGCGCCCGGCGCCTGCGCCGCCGCCCATCGCCACACCTTCACCGTGCCGTCGCTGCAACCGCACTACATACGGTAAGAGGTAGAATGATGCCAAGTCTGTACGTAACGACGATCGGAACCGTACTGACCTCGAAGCGGTGGCTAGAAGGTCCCCGTGCGCGGCGATGCAGTTGATGGCCCCCGCATGCGCCCGCGCGCTCCACACGCAGCGCCCGTCTGCCCCTTCGCCCTCCTCGTACCCCTTCACCCCGCGCTCCCCCCGGTCCGCCACCAGGGGCGCGCGTTCGCTCTCGGGCAGGTCGTCATCCACCGGCCCTATCCCCTGAAAACAAACGAATGCTACTTTAGAAACCGTCCGAACCGTTCGGCTCGCGGTCGCAACCCGGCCGAGCTAACCTCGAGGTCTCCGACCGCAAAGTGCGCCATCGCGTCGCACGGCGGCCGGAGCTCGTCGTCCAGCGAGATCGCACCCAACGCCCACGTGCGGAACGTGCGATCACTCGAGCCTGCGGAGGGAAGGAAAACGTCACATCGCGTCGGCAACGGACCGCGGGGGGCGGGGGGCGGTCGAAGAGGGACGGTCGGTCGCTCACCGGTGACCATGTACCTCCCGTCGGGCGCGAGCGTCACGCAGGTGAGGTAGCGCGCGTGCGCCGGCAGCGCGTGCAGGCAGGCGGGCGCGCCGCGCGTGTCCCACAGCCGAGCAGTGCGGTCCTGCGACGCGGAGGCGAGTAGCCCGGTGGCGCGCCAGCACAGCGCCGTCACCGCGCCCGCGTGCCCGCGCAGCGTGCACTCCGCCTGCAGCACGGAGGCGCCGGGTGCCGGGGCCGGATGCATGTGCACGGTCCACAGACGCACGCAGGCGTCCTCCCCGCCGGTGGCGGCGCGCCGGCCGCCCCCGGGTTCCGCCGCCGCGCACAGCGCGCCCAGGTCGTGCGCGCCGTCGATCCACACAAGCGGCGCCGTCTCATTCTCCCCCTCCCCTGCTTCCTCCTCCGCGTCTCCCGAACACAATTCTGTGAACGTGCACTTCATCTAATTATGTATGATGATACCTACATCGGTTGTCTGCTGGATGCAAGTCTTTCTCGAAAAGCGCCATTGACTATAACAACAAATTCATTGTGAATGCACAGCTCACCCACTCACTACGTACATTTCGGTAGCTTTTATTTTTTCCTTTTGCTACCTACCTCTAGTATTGAGTGCGTACGATTTAGTTATTACTTACTCTTTGGTAAGGTTTGGATTGAAACACAAACATCCAAACATCCATACATCTAAACATTCAAACATCTAAACTCTCGCATTTATAATATATAGTGGGATTACCGAGTAACAAACAAAATCAAAACAAAACCAAAGAAACCAACAAAAGTATTCAACTTGCGCGTAACGTGAATCTTCAAGTTACACTCTTACCCACGAGGTCGTAGACTTTCAGAGTGCCCTCCGTGCAGGCCGTCAGCAGCAACGCGCCCCCTGCCAGCACGGCCAGTGCGGGCAGTGCGCCGCTGCCGCGCGCCGCCAGCACGGCCAGCATCGCGCCGCGCCGCACCGCCCACACGCGCGCTGCGCCGTCGTCGTGCGCCGCGACCAGCCGCGCGCCGTGCCCCGCGCCCGCCCACTGCAGAGCGCACACCCGCGCCGCTCCCGCCGCCGCCAGCACGCGCAGGCAGCGCACTGCGCCGCGCGTCGCCCACACGCGCACCGCGCCCTCCGCGCCGCCCGACACCAACAACGCGCCGCCTCCGGCGCCCCAGCGCACCGCCGTCACTGCGACTCGATGCGCGCCACGCACCTCGCCTTCCGTGCACCAGCCGAGGCCAGCGCGCCACTCCCACCAGCGCAACGCGCCACCGCCGCCGCCGCCGCCGCCGCCAGCGAGCCGCGCGCCGCACGCACTCAGCTCGAGGCAGGCGAGTGAGCCGCCGCCCTCGAACGCGCTCGAGCTCTGCACGAGCGTGGGTGCCGTGTGTCTCCTCATGTCGCACTGCCGCTTGGGACCGCTCGATTGCCACCGGTGACGGGTTCGAGGCCGCCGCTGACGTGGCGGCCGTCCGACTGAAGGCCGACCCGCCCCTCGACCGTGACATTCATACAGTGTGCTACTCAAAGAACAAAACATTTGATTTAGACTACTAAAGGAGACCTCTGAGCGGCCATAGGACGCTGGGCCCCGAGTGGACAGAATCAAAAGTACTGTATTGCATTCGGAAAATGTATACGCTTTAGCCGTACGCTTCCGATTGGTACTGATTTGGATCAGTTGAGCTATCTATAAATCGTTTGCAACGGTGTGTAGATAGCTCAACTGCTTCATGTGTATTTTGTACATATTATAAATATTGTAAATACTTTATTAGTCATAATTTTCTTTGTGAATAAATTCATTATTAATAACTTTAGCCGTGGATAAGTTTAATTAAGTCTAAGTAAAGTTCGTATTTGGGTATTTTCAAAAAATAATGAGTAGGTAAGTAAAAAGCAGCTTGTTCTTATCGCTTTGCTTTGTTGGAGCCACCAATGAGGTTGAAAACCTACCCGGTCTGAACGCCATAGTCATAATAGGTATGCAATGCAGTACGCTGTCAACCGGTGATTCCTACGAAGGTTTTATTGTCGCCGTGTTGGATCCTATAATATTTTGGTAGATTTTGGTAGAAAATACTCAAGAACATGCAGAAAGTGTTAGCTTGATATACTTTTTAACGAAATATTAATACGAAGTTGTAGAAAAGATATTAATTATTATAAAATATGCAAACAAGGTTAAAAATTATGCTAATGATTTTGGTTATAATGAACATCTTGTTCGTCAGAGGCCCAAATCCGCTGAAACCTTTTGTTTATTTTGATTTTGATTCTGTAAAGATGTAAGAGTTATATTACTCATTAGCCTTTATTTTGGCTAGAAGGTATTTAGGTTAAGGTTAAGAGGAAAACATTTGAGAAAAACCACATTACAAAAAAATAAAGAATCACTAAAACACTTACACTACTTAGTATATAAATTTTCCGATCCAACCCATACATAATGCTGCAACAAACTTAGGTTAGGTTCGGAAGTTTAACAACAATCTGTAATATTTTAATATAAAATTCTAAATTGCTCCATGTCTGATGTTTCCTGGTGTCAGGCCTCTCTCCCTATAAGGTTTGGAGGTCTAGGCATACGAAAAATTACAAGTGTTTCTCTCCCGGCTTTTTTATCCTCAGTCCACAGTACAGCTAATTTATTTTCCAAAATAGTTTCTGCATCTTTAGGCGACATTAAAATTGATTTATTAGACGAGGCAAAAAATGCCTGGAAATTAGTTTGCCATATCGAACCGATTCCTGAAAAACCGCAAATACAGAGACAATGGGACGAGCCTATCTGCAAAAAGCTTCAACAAGAGCTAATAGAAGCAGCTTGTAAAAGGGAGCGCCTGTCTGGTATTGGTTTCGACTGACTATCCCTTTTTATATATATGGTTTATGGTTTTATTGGTATTTGAGCACGCGAGTGCTCAATGGTAGATGATCGCGTACTGGCGGTAAAACGCCGAAATTGGTTAAATCTGTGCTCGAAAGTGCGTAGCGATGCACAAAACGCTAAACGCTTACGTGTTCGGTTTACTCCGAACATACTCCCGAGCACAAGAAGATGAGATGATGTGGATGAGATGAAATATACATCTTAATTAACTATATCTTATATAAAACGGAAAAGTAAATGGTAAACTTAAAAATATAAAAGCAAAACATAAAAAGCAATAAACATGGTACAATATTGGTGTAAAGGCCACAAAATATTTAAATTATTCTAACTATAACTAAATAATTCAGTAATAGTTCTTGAGTTCAAACTTTATGTCCTGTCCTTTTCCGTGATTCACGCTTGCACTAACACTATTTTTGCCTATTTAGGCTTACACTAGCACTATTTTGCCTATTTAGGCCACTAGCACTGGTCATCGGTGGTGGTGGTGGTGCACTGGTGGGCCTCGGCGGCGCGGAAGTTTCGGCTGGCTCTGGTTGTTGGCGACTTCCGCGTCGACGCCGAGGTCTGTGAGACGGCGGGGTCGCCGCCTCAGCATCCCGTGGGCCTCCTCTGCGTTGCTCCGAAGCTGGTTTGCGTTCAAATAGGACTCGTCATCAGATACTTTCTTTGGGAGTGCTATAGTGATTATGTGGTTAATCTGGTCTAACTCAGGGATAACTACGTCGGCTGAAATATTGACCTGGTTTGTCTGGTGTAGTATTGAATATAGTGTGAAGTCTCGGCCTTTGATGACGCAACCTTGACCCGTTGCGATGACTCCACTTCCAGTCAGCTGGCGCACTGTAACTTGATCCCCGCGTAGTATTTTATTGCATACGCATCACAACAAAGTCAATGAATGAATGGAATTCAAGTGTTTAGGCAGACAGATTTTTCGATGTTACATTTTTTGGTTGTGCCTCTTGTTCTTTCGGTGTTTCCTGATCCTGGTTAATTGGTAGGACCGAAAGCTTAACAATTGGCCGTTTCATGATGCCATTCCTTGTTTTTAGTGTAACAGCTCTGGTAAGGCCGTCATCCCCTGGGTGAGTGTCTGTTACTCGGCCGAGAGCCCACTTTCCTGGTGGTAGGTTCTCATCATGGATCACTACTAGTTCTCCGATTTCGATATTTTTCTGTGGCTTCATCCACTTTGTCCGAGCGGATAGCTGTACTAAATATTCAGATTTCCATTTGTTCCACAGATCCTGGAATAGTTTGGAAGTCATGTGCCATCTGGTTCTGGCATCCAATTCAGTTTCTATTATGGTTGTTCCTGGTTTGCCCGACAGAAAATGAGCTGGAGTTAGAAAGTCGAAATCGTCAGGATCCTCTGTTAATGCGCATAAAGGGCGAGAGTTCAGACAGGCTTCAATCTTTGCTAACAACGTGGTGTACTCTTCGTATGTTAGCTTCTGCTGCCCTATAACCCTCTTCAAATGGTGTTTCAGGCTCCGCACAGCTCGTTCCCATAAACCACCTGCATTTGGCCAGCTCGGGACGTTGAAGTGCCATTGTATGCCCATCTCGGCTATTTCTGTTAGAAATGTACCTCTGAATATTTGCATGAGCTGGTCGTGCTCTTCCTTTAGCATTCTGTTCGCTCCCACGAAATTCGTACCGTTATCACTATAGATGTGGCGTGGGGCTCCTCTTCGGGCGGCCATTCTGGCTAATGCGGCAAGGAACGCTACACTACTCATCTCTGACACAAGTTCAAGATGTACGGCTTTCGTAACCATGCAAACAAAAACTGCGATATAGCCCTTGGTGGTCTTAATTCCTCTGCCCTTATTTGCCTTCACCTCAACAGCTCCTGTGTAGTCCAGGCCACAGTGATGAAAAGCATTCTCAGGATTGATCCTTGGTTCTGGATAGTCTCCCATTAACTGTTTATGCCTCACAGGATTATGTTTTTTGCATACAATACATCTCCTTACGTGCATTTTGGTAGCAACGTAACCGCCAACAATCCAATATTGCTGTCTGAGGTTGGCAAGTGTAAGACGCGCTCCCCCGTGTAACGTTAACTGGTGAGCCTGTTCTATCAACAGCGTGGTAAGCCGATGATTATGTGGCAAGATAACAGGATGCTTCTTCTCGAAACTTACGTTTGCATTTCTCAAACGACCTCCTGCACGAATAATTCCTTCTTTGTCTTTAAATGGGTTAAGACTTAGGATTTTGCTCTTCGCATGTACTCTGCCGTGTTTATTTATAGAATCGATGTCGTCTGCAAATTGTTCTTGTTGTACATTTTTTATAATTAGCATTTTGGCGCGACGCAACTCTTGCAATTTTAGATAGGGTTGGCGAACTCGATTTTTGCAACTCGACACTCTTAGTATCCATGCGACGATGCGAATTATTTTTGTTACTGAGCAAAATTTTGTTAATAATTTATTTATGATTTCGAAATGAGGTAATATCAGTACGGCATTATTCATAAATGAGGCTTTTAGCTCTAAAGTGGTTTCGTGTGTGGTTTGACTTTCTTGGTCGTTATAATGTGATTGTAGCCATACGGGTCCATTCCACCACAAGCTATGGTCTCTTAGCTGCTTTACATTTAACCCGCGGCTTGCACAATCAGCCGGGTTTTCATTGGTTTTGACGTATCGCCAATGTTCACCAGGAATTTTCTCCGTAATCGATGTTACACGATTCGCTACAAATGGTTTCCATCGAGCTGGATCTCCTTGAATCCATCCTAATACTGCGGTTGAGTCGGTCCAGCAATACGTTTCTATTTCGTGGTCAGTCAGGCAGCTTTGAACCTTATGCATCAGTTGCGTCAGAAGTAGAGCGCCCATCAGCTCTAGTCTTGGTATAGATAGACTTTTGCTTAGTGGCCCTAACCTGGCTTTTCCTGCGACTAAGTTGACCGTTGGTTTCTTAGCTTTGGCTATTCTGCAGTAAATTACGCATGCGTAAGCTTTGCTGGATGCATCACAAAACCCATGTAGCTCGATCTTTTGTCTTTCTTCTATCTCAAGCCATCTGCTTATTTCAATTTGATTTATCATTTCCAGTTCTTGTTTTATGATGGCCCACTCTGAATCGATGTCTTCCGGCAACTTTTCGTCCCAGCCTATGTTCAAAAGCCAGACGTTCTGAAACAGGATTTTCATCGTGGTGCTCAGGGGTGTGAGCCACCCTATAGGGTCGAATAACTTGGAAATATCAGATAGGAGAGATCTTTTTGTAGTGATTGATGGTGACTCCGATGTTATTTTCGATGTGAAACTAAAACAATCTTTCATCGGGTTCCAACCAAGCCCTAGTGTTTTTGTAGAGTCGGTTTGTTTGAACTCGTATGTGGACGGGTTGCATTGACTTTTATCTAAGTCGGCTAAAAGCTCTGGTTTGTTTGAAGCCCATTTTCTTAGATTAAAACCCCCCCGACGTAGCAATTCTATTAAATCGGATTTTAGTTGGTTTGCTTTTTCCATGGTATTGTGTCCTCCACAGTAGTCATCCATGTAAAGGCACTCCTCCAATTCTCCTGCTGCCTCTGGGAAGTTGTGTCTTTCATCCTTTGCCAGTTGTTTTAAACACATCATCGCTAAAAATCCAGCTGGTTTAGTCCCGTAGGACAATGTGGTTAGCGTGAAGGATCGGATATTCTGGTCAACATCTCTCCAAATGATTTTTTGGTAGTTCTGGTCATCTTCGTGCACCGTGATCATTCGGTACATTTTCTCGACATCGGAGGTGAATGCGTATTTGAACTGTCTCCATCTCAAAATAAGCTTCTGAAGATCCTTTTGTATATTCGGACCTTTGTACATGATGTCGTTTAGGCTGTACCCAGTGGATGATTTCGCTGAAGCGTTGAAGACAACCCTTACTTTAGTGGTAGTTGATTCGGCCCGAGTTACTGCATGGTGTGGTAGGTAGCACCCGGGCTCATGGTTACTGGTTGTTAACTTCATATGGTTCAGATTGATGTATTCCTCAATGAATTTGTGATACTCCATCCGTAGCTCCTCATTTTTCTGTAATTTTCTTTCCAGGTTTCTAAACTGAGCAAGCGCTTGTGGTTGCGTAGCTCCTAGTTTTTCTTTTAACGCTGGTTTAAATGGTAGTCGCACCTCATATCTTCCGTCATCGCGGCGCTTAGTGGTTTTTATAAAGTATTGGAGACACTCATGGTCATCGTTTGACATGTCTATGTCCTGGCTTATGTCCTCGTTCTCCCAGAATTTCAACAAATCTTCTGTATTATTAAGAACGACATTACAGTGGTAGTGAGGTTTAGTGGTCCCGCAAAGCAGCCATCCTAACTGCGTCTGCTGGGCTAATGGTTGGTCATCCTTATCTCCTCGTAAAACGCCCCCTAGCATGATTTTGCTGTAGACATCGGCTCCGAGGAGTAGATCAACTGGTCGGCTCACGTTGAACCTTGGATCAGCCAATTTTAATCCATTGATGTGGTTCCATGATGCTGGTATGGCGAACGAGTTATTCGGTAGCTTTTTGATCAAGTTATTCATAATAACTACACTAGTGCAAAGGGAAAAATCACTGTGGTTTGACTGAATGGTTATTTCCAGGAATCCTTTTGCGTTATTTTCCCTTTCACCCACGCCGAATATCTGCCCCTTGAATTGAGATCTCTTTAAACCTAGTACTTGGGCTGCCTTTTCATTTATCAGTGACAACTGTGAGCCCTGGTCAACTAAAGCTCGCATCTCATGCTGTATCCCATTTGCTCCCGTTATCTTGATAACAGCGGTAGCTAGGAGCACTTCCGATGCGTCATCCCAAGACGCATTAGATGAACTTCCTTTGGTTGCTACGCTCTCTTTCTGGGTTACTGTGTCGGAATTTTTCGACGCGGTTGCACTTTGTTCACCTACTAATGCCTCATGAAGTAGCGTATTATGCGGTTTTAAACATTTGCGACATCGCTTTTTTGATTGGCATTGTTTCTTAGAATGACCGAATAAGCAATTGTTGCAATAATCTAATTGTTTAATTTTTTGCAATTTATCTTTACTCGTCATGCTTAAAAATTGAGAGCACTTCCACAATCCGTGCTCGTCATTGCACAATTCACATGCTGATGAACGTGAAACGTGACAAATACTTGTGCTAGATTTGGTTGAATCTTTAAAATTAGAGTTAACGCTTCGATTGGTGAAACCCTTTTTAATTTCATTCTGGTTATTCTTAGATGTGGTTGGTTTCTGAGTAGCGGGCCCTTGTTTACGACGAGAAGCCTCTAAGGCGGTAAACTTCACCTCCAAGTAATCCAGAAACTCCTGTAAAGAGGGTAGCTCTCTGGGCTTTTTGATGGACTCTACATATTCCGTGAAGGTTTCGTCGTCTAATTTCTGAGCCAGCAGGTGCACTAAGAGTGGGTCCCATGTAGTGATGTCGACTCCAAGGTTGGTGATAGCGTGCAACGTTTCCTTTGCCACATCATGCAGCTTCTTAATACTGGGCAGTGACTGCTGCGGCATGTTCGGAACCCCAAGAAGCGTATTTATATGGGTTGTAAATATCAGCCTTTTGTTCCCATAACGATGGTTTAGGATATCCCAGCAAGCCTGGTAGTTGTCTGAGCTTATTTGTAGGTGATGAATCAGACGCTCAGCTTCTCCAGTCACTTTACCTTTTAAGAACTGCATTTTCTGTGCTTTTGATAAGGATGGATTCTTGTCGATTGCCTCATTGAATAAATCTTTAAACGAAATCCAACTGTTGTAGGACCCGTTGAAGACGGGGATACTCATCTGTGGGGTGGAGCTCTCTCTATGCTTTACAGACCACATCTTTGTGTTAATTTTTTCTACCAACTCACTGTAGATCTCCTCTCGTTTGCAGAACTCCTCCTGGTATTCGAATTCTTCTCCTCCATTTTCGGCTTCTATTTCCCAGTGCAGCTTGTCGATGTCCCCCCATCTGCTCTCCAGAGATTTCAAAGCGTTTTCGAACTGCCACTTGTTCTCAAACTTCTCAATCTGCAACTTACTTATAGTTCTCTCGAGGGCCTTCATGTTGATCATCTGTTTCTTTATGAGATTCTTTAACTTAGATGGTGGAACATTCACACTTTGTGGGATTTCCTCGTATCGAGTTGGTGCCGAGAAGGGAGTCAAGGGTCGTGTCTGCGACTCCTCCGCATCCTTCTGATGCTGACTAACGCTAAACAGTTCGGTACTAGTACCTGGCGCTGGTTGATATGCTAACGCTGGTTTGCGAGGTCTAATACCTAACTGCTCTGTCTTGGCTAATTGGTCAATGGTCTTTTCCACAATTTCTTTGAGAGACTGATAAACCCCTTCCGCTATAGCATAACACCCTTTTTCAAAGTAGATGTGATCACGGGTTGACTCGCATAACTGGTTATGGTTTCTAAGATACTCCTGCCAATAGGTCTCTACTGTCTCTAACTTCCGCTTATACAAAGCAACTGTCTTCCTACCCGCCCCATCTTTCTTGGTGTTAATTAGCAAACTATTCAAGGCTTCGTAGATCTGGGTTTGGTTCGCGAACAGAGTATCAGCATCCATTATCACAGATTGGTATTATGGTTAGTTAATGCGCAAAGAAATAATTGGATAGCTCTGACCTTGTCTGCTGCAAACCCCCGTCAATCCTTAATCACTGCAATCCTTTGGTTTTGGTATGTGGTTCACTGTGTCACTTGGTTTTAGGCACTGGTATTTAATTTTCGAAGGACCATGTAAAAGGGAGCGCCTGTCTGGTATTGGTTTCGACTGACTATCCCTTTTTATATATATGGTTTATGGTTTTATTGGTATTTGAGCACGCGAGTGCTCAATGGTAGATGATCGCGTACTGGCGGTAAAACGCCGAAATTGGTTAAATCTGTGCTCGAAAGTGCGTAGCGATGCACAAAACGCTAAACGCTTACGTGTTCGGTTTACTCCGAACACAGCTTTAACTCCTACAGAAAAGGCTCGTCTCACAGCCTCAGATGCTCGGGAATCGGGTTTCTGGCTCCAGGCACTGCCTTCAACAAACATAGGGACCCTTTTGGATAACACTACTTTTTCATTAGCAGTTAGCATTCGACATAATTCGTAGGGCTCTCGCCACCGTCAATGTGCCGGCCATCCTAGAGCCGAACGGTATTGCACGTGACGATGGAAAGAGACTCGACGGTATGTCGCTGATTCCCTGAAGTCGTGGTAGACCGCTGGTGTGGGACGCTACATGCGTAGACACGTTAGCGCCTTCTCATGTGGCGTCCACCTCCAGAATGGCAGGCACGGCCGCAGCAGCAGCGGAAAACGCTAAAATGCGGAAATATATATCCATCGGAGATGGGTACATATTTCGGCCTTTTGGCGTAGAAACGTTAGGACCGTGGGGTCCAGAGGCGTGGCTTCTATTCAAAGAGTTATCCAAAAGGTTGGTGGACCAAATGACCAAAGGGCTGGCGCTTACCTTGGACAGAGAATTAGTATTGCCATACAAAGAGGTAACGTAGCCAGCCTTTTGGGCACCCTGCCTGCAGTCGGTGATTTGAACTCTGATTTCTATCTCTAGCATTTAGAATTCAAAGTTCATTTTAATATTTTTTTTGTTAAAAATGCTATTTTCTTATCAGTATTTGTATATAGTTATTGTATTTTCTGATTACCGTTTATAAACGGTACCGCATAGGTAAGGTCAAGAGATATTGATTAGTTAGGTCAAGAGATATTGATTAGTTAGGTCAAGAGATATTGATTAGTTAGGTCAAGAGATATTGATTAAATAGGTCAAGAGTTATTGATTAAGTAGGTCAAGAGTTATTGATTAGTTAGGTTAGGTTAGGTTAGGTTTTTTTTTTTTTTTTTTTTTTTTTTTTCTTGTTCCCCTGGCAAGTATGTGTCAAGGTTTTTTCTACTTTTATTTTATTTTTATCTTTTTACTTTAGTTTCTCTCTCTAATACAGTATTTCTTATTCTAGGTACATTCATTTTATATCTTATTACTGTTTTATAGTTAAGCTAGTTCTATTTTCACATGTTTTATCGACTTTTTTCTATTTATGCTGGTTTTATATATATCTATCAATATATATATTCAACAAGACTTATCTAACGATTTTTATTTCTTACTATTACCTTATTTGCTACTTTTACACAATACGAAATGAACTTATCTCTACTATTCTTATTTGTTATTAACTCGTTTACATTTTCTTCTTTTATATTAATGTCCAGTTCTAATTCGCTTTCAAATCTTTCTCTTCCAAAGGCAGGGCATTCAAACAGGATGTGTGGTATGGTCTCTTTTTTGTCGGGTTCACAGATGCACGCTGGGCTTTCCTTGCATTTGAATCGGTTCAGATACTCGGAAAACCCACCGTGCCCTGTCATGACCTGCGTCAGTATTCCGGTCGGGGTTATCCTCCTGACGGTCTTATAGGCCTTGGTGGCATCCGGGAAGAAGATTTTTGTCACTGCTGCAGTTTCTCCGGTCGAGTACCTCTGGTTCCATTTGTGCAATGTCTCTGTCCGGATTTTGCGCTTTATAGCAGATATCGGGCATTGTTCGTAGTGAGGTCTGGTTTTTATCTTCTGGGCCGCGTCTTTCGCCAGTTGGTCGGCTCTCTCATTGCCTTCCATCCCCGCGTGTGCCTTGATCCAGTACAAGGAAATTTCCTTGTTCTGGTCTTTGCTGGCTTTTAAATTCTTACGAATCTCTACCGCTAGGGGGTGGATGGAACTCCAGTTGATGATGGCCTCGAGTGATGACCTAGAGTCACTATATATGCCGAAGGTTGATTCCGGGCTCTTAGATATCTCGCGCGTGGCCTCGAGGATTGCTAACAGTTCTGCCTGGTAGACCGTGCAATCAGACGACAGCTTGAGTTTTCGGGATTTGGTTTCAGCTTCGCCAGTCCATAAGGACAGCGCTGCTCCAACCTTCCCCTCAATTCTGCTGCCGTCTGTGAATATCCGTACAGCTTGATTGCTGTTGGTGTTGAGTTGGTCTTGGTCTACCAGGCATGTGAATGTTAGGGCTACGTGTTCAGCTGGATGCGGTGTTTTTGCGAACGGCACCATCCGTTCCACCTCCCTGTCACCCAGTTCTGGCTGGGGTACCCCCTTTCTTGCCTTATACAGGGCGGCTGCCTCGTGTATTCGGAGGTCAAGGGGGAGTACTCCAGCCAGAACTAGCGCCGAGTTTAGCGAAACGGTTCGGTAAGCTCTGCAGAGTTTCTGAGCGAAGCCTCTCTGCACGAC
Organism: Gandaritis pyraliata; assembly: GCA_947859175.1. NCBI lineage: Eukaryota > Metazoa > Arthropoda > Insecta > Lepidoptera > Geometridae > Gandaritis > Gandaritis pyraliata. The sequence goes on from OX401864.1 coordinate 10,181,254, forward strand.
GTTCAGCTGTTTTTGAACGCACAGCTTGTTCGCTGCTGGTGCCCAAACGCTGGCCGCATACAGTATCACTGGTTCAACCACAGCAGTGTAGATCGTGCGAATGATTTCGGGATGGAGGCCCCAGCTGATTCTGGCGGCTCGTGATAAACGTTTGTAAAGGTCCAGCGCCTTTATACAAACGCTTGTGACATGGCTGTTGAATGTCAGTTTGTCGTCTATCACGAGCCCCAGGATCTTGAATTCTCTCGACAAGCTTATGTCGACTCCGCCCATGCTCAGGTGTGGGGTATCGTGTTTCAGTTTCCGGGTTACTACCATGGCATTTGTTTTATGCGGTGCAAATTTCAACTTATTTCGGATACCCCACTCCCGAACATGCGCGAGGGCGGCATTAGCCCGCTCTTGTACTTCCATGGCCGTGTCTCCATCGAACACCAGGATGACATCATCGGCGAAGGCTTGGCAGTGGTCACCGCGTTCTTCCAGAGTCTTTAGCAGTGGATCGAGGAGCAGATTCCAAAGAATCGGTCCCCCGATCGAGCCCTGAACGCATCCTTTGCTGGTCTTCCTTGTGACTTCTTCGCCTGCGTACCTCACGTCAACTCGCCGGTTCTCCAGGTAGCTGTCTACCACTCGCCTGATGTTTACAGGGCATCTTTCTTCCGCAAGTCTCACCCTAATCGCCGGCCACCAAGCACTGTCGAAGGCTCCCTCTATGTCCAGAGATACTAGTGTTATAAGTTTTTTCTGATCCAGCTTCTCGCGTATGTAATTTATCAGGACATAGAGGGAGTCTTCTGTGCTTCTTTGGGGCATAAAGCCGTACTGGTTGGGGCTCATTCGCGGGAGGATGTGCCACTTTATTCTGGCCACGATCATCTTCTCCAGGATTTTTCCCATGACTGGTAATAGGCCAATCGGCCTATACGATTTGGGGTCAGTGTATGTGGCCTTTCCTGGCTTTCTGAGTATTATGACCGTGGCCTGCTTCCAGATGTAGGGGAAGTAGCTCAGTTCCAGACACTTGTTCGCTAAGGACAAGTAAAGGGTCAAGTCCTGGGTAATCGCGTTCTTACAAATATCTGCCGTTAGACCATCTGAGCCCGGGGCTTTCTTCGGATTAAAGCTATCCACCGCATTTTTGAGTTCTTCAGGGGTGAACGGCGGATCATGGTTCTCATCATGATCCGGTCCGTTTACTTGCTCAGCTTTGTTTCTCGTTTGTTGGTGGTCGATAGTGTCTTCCTCTCTTTTGTCCTCCGGGTAGAAGGTCTCAGCTAGTAATTTCGCAGACTCCCTTTGGCCCAGTACCCTCCCTTCCCTGACCAGGGGCAGGTCCTCCAGCCTCTTGGTTGTCCTTCCTATCACTCTGTAAATTCCTTCCCACATCCCTTCTCTCTCCTGCTTCCCACAAAACGTTTTCCAACTTTCTATTTGTGCTAATTTTGCTTGATGTTCATAATTTTCTTTTTCTTCCAGGTACTCTCGGACTACTTTCTCTCTACGGACCGGTGCTGCCCACTTGATTCTTCGCTTCATGGTATTGACTCGTTTCTTCAGCTTCTCAAGATCTTCGGACCACCACGGCAGGGTAAGTTTACTATTTCTTTTTATTTTTGGAATGCTGCTACTACTTGCTTGTGTTATAATATCTATATATGACTCTACTTTGTTTTCTAACTCTAACTTGTTACTAATATTTTCAATGTTTTCTTTATTAAAATTATTTTCTTCAAATAACTGGGCCAGTTTCTCATGAAACTGGTTCCAGTTTGCTTTCTTGCTATTGTATATTCTGGTTGTCCTGCTTATGTTTACACCTTTCGCTTTTGTTAATCTTAGTTTAAATGTGATCGCGTTGTGGTCCGAGCTTGTCATGTCCGTGCTTACTATCCAGTCTTCCACTAGGTTTAGGATCTCCGTTTTGCAGACCGTAATATCTACGTAGCTGGTGTAGCGCTTATTTCCTCTAATAGTATCGAACGTCGGAGTGTCCCCTTCATTAAGTACTTGCATGCCCATCTCTCCTATTGCTCCTGCCATTTCTTCGCCCCTACTATCTACCACTTCACTTCCCCACCATGTGCTCTTTGCGTTGGCGTCGCCTCCCATTATAATTTTGGATGTATTTGCGTTTTGCTCTATACTTTTCAGTTGCTCCAGATACGGCTCTATCTGGTGTGGCTCCGGCTCGAGGTAGAACGAGACCACAACTATCTCCCATGCGCTCGTTCTTATTTTTACCACTACGATGTTGGTCGTGGTAATGTCTGGACACTGGATGACGTCCAACTCATCGTCGAAGACTGCGATTGCTGCCTTTATGGTACCGTCACCCTGGTTTGCGCTCTGGAAGATACGCACCCCGTTGTAGTCTCTCATTCTACCCAAAGCTCCTACATATGGCTCTTGTATCAGCGCGAAAGCTGCTTTCTGCTTGGTGGCCTCCAGCATTAGTTCTTGCGTTGCCAGCTGTTTCCTCTGCAAGTTCGCTTGTATTACAACGTATGCCTTCGCGCCGATTGGAGCAACCGATGTTCTGCCCGGGACCACTTTAGCAAAAATATGCGGTTGTGGCTCTAGCTAGAGCGTCCCACTTCCTTCTAATCGGGCACTCTTGGCTGAAGGCGCTGTGATCCGTCTTGTCCATCTTGGCATGCGAGCAGTTGCAGCACATAGGGACCGCGCCTGCCAGCCAGTCGGCGCACTCGCCTTTCATGTGCGGTCCCCCGCAATGGCTGCACTTCTCTACGGTCTCTTTACAGAAGCGCCTGCCGTGCCCGTACCCCAAGCAGATCGAGCATTGGACCAGCGGCGACTGGTCCGCAACCTTCACCCTTTGGAGATCGATGAGTACGGATCCGGCTTGCACCATTCGCTGCCACACTTTAGGAGAGACTCTGAGAACGATATGGTTTGTGTGGGGGTTTCGGGTGCGCTTCTTGTATGCGATTTCAACCTTACTGTCTTCTTTCCTCCCGTCGAGGATATGCTTGTTTTGGTTCCTCAAGGCACTAAGGACGTCTTCATCGCTGTTATAGCTCAGCACGTCCCTGAGGATCACCAGCGGGTCTTTGTTTTGCACTTCCTCAACGGTAAGATGTTTCTCTTCACGTTTCAGCCTTTCCTTAATTTTTTCTCTTTCTTCTTCAGTTTTACATCCGACTATGACCTTTCTATCTTTTGCTTTTGCTTAGGTTAGGTTAGGTTAGGTTAGGTTAGGTTAGGTTAGGTTAGGTTAGGTTAGGTTAGGTTAGGTTTTTTTTTTTTTTTTTTTTTTTTTTTTTATTCTCGTCCCTCTTACGTAATTAGAGTTGTTTTTGTGCTTTCTACTTTTTCTCTGCTAATAAAAATTGTTTACTTAAGTTTTCTAAAATGGTGGTGTCTTATTTTTATGCTTGAACTTCTTATCTTTATGTTCATTTTATATCTTTATTTTTCTTATCCTATTTACATAATTTTAGTGTACTTTATCTATATTTACTTTTTCTAACTATTTTAACTTTTATGCATATTATATATATTTTATAATATATATAAATCATAACTTATCTATCTGTTTTATTTCTATTTATCACCTTATTTGCTAATTTTATACAGTATTTTATGTATTCATGTCTTGTATCTTTTCCTTCAATTAATTTACATGAGTTTTCTGCATTTATCTTGTAGTCTAATATATTTTCAGCATCATATCTCTCGCGACAGAAAACTGGGCAATCAAACAGGATGTGTTGGACTGATTCGGCTTCCTCCGGGTCACAGATGCACGCCGGGTTCTCTTTGCATTTAAAACGGGCTAAGTACTCAGAGAACCCGCCATGCCCTGTCATTACCTGAGTCAGGACGTATGACATTTCAAGCCTTCTCACAGTTTTATAGGCTTCTACTGCATTTGGGAAAAAGATCTTTGTGACCGCAGCTGTATTTTCCGTGTTGTATCTCCGATTCCACACATCAAGCGAGTCCATACGGATTTGTCGCTTGATATGTGAGACCGGACACCTGTCATAATCTGGCTTCTTTTTGAGTTTTAGCGCCGCGTCCTTTGCCAACTCATCAGCCCTTTCGTTTCCGTTCATCCCTGCGTGCGCTTTGATCCAAAACAAGGATATTTCCTTGTTTTGGAGTGTGATGGTTCCTATGTTCTTGCGGGTTTCTACTGCAAGGGGATGAACGGAGGCGTGGTTCGTCACGGTTTCTAGAGCCGATCGTGAGTCGCTATAAACTCCGAAACTTGATTCAGGGCGTTTCAGAATCTCCCGCGTTGCTCTACATATGGCGTAGAGTTCCGCCTGATAGACGGTGCAGAATGATGGCAGCTTGAGTTTGAGGTTCTTGGTTTCCGCTTCGCCATCCCATAGAGATAGCGCCGCGCCAACCTTCCCCTCAATCTTGCTGCCATCGGTGAAAATGCGGACTGCCTGTCTGTTGTGTTCTGCAAGGTCTTGTTGGTCTATCAGGCTTATAAACTCTAGGCTCATATTATTTGCTGGGTGCGGGGCCAGGCTATACGCCACCATTTGCTCTACCTCTCTGTCTCCCAAACCAGGCTGCGGAACTCCACGCTTGGCTTCGTACAAGGCTGCGGCTTCCTGAATTCTCAGATCCAGTGGGAGTATCCCGGCCAAGACTAGAGCTGAGTTTAGGGAGACAGTTCGGTAGGCTTTTGTAAGTTTTTGGGCGAAGACTCTCTGTACTGCGTTTAGCTGCTTCCGTACCTTGATTTTTTCGGTAGCATGCGCCCATACACTGGCTGCGTACATTATAGTCGGCTCAACCGTAGCCGTGTAGATGATGCGGATCACTTCCGGGTGGAGACCCCAGCTGCTCCTGGCGGCTTTCGACAACTGCTTGTAGATGTTCGAAGCTTTCCTACATACCTCTGCTGTGTGTTTATTAAAAGTCAGCTTGTTATCGATGGTAAGCCCCAGGAGTTTGATCTCTTCTGACATGCCAATGTCGACCCCGCCCATGCTCAGGTGTGGGGTATCGTACTTTAGTTTACGGGTGATGATCATCGCGCTAGTTTTATGCGGCGCAAACTTTAGTTTATTTCTGATACCCCACTCCCGGACATAGGCGAGGGCGGCATTGGCCTGTCTTTGCACCTCCAGCGCTGTATCGCCATCAAAAACGAGCACCACGTCGTCAGCGAAGGCTTGACTATAATCGCCTCGCTGCTCTAGGCCTTGCAGGAGGGGATCCAAAAGGAGGTTCCATAGTATTGGTCCACTAATAGATCCTTGAACACAACCTTTATTTGTGGGCTTTTGGTATTCCTGCCCTGCGTATCGCACTCTTACGCTTCGGTCCTGAAGGTAGCTGTCTATCAGGCGTCTCAAATTGACGGGGCAACCTGCTTCGGCTAACCTTACCCTTATGGCCGGCCACCACGCGCTATCGAAGGCTCCCTCTATGTCCAACGATATGATAACTAGTAGCTTCTTCTGTTGTAATTTGCTCTGTATGTATTTTGTCAGGTCATAGAGGGAGTCTTCAGTGCTCTTTTGGGGCGTAAAGCCGTATTGGCGGGTGCTCATCTTCGGAATCAGGTGCCATTTGAGGCGCCCGACCAGCATCTTCTCCAGGACCTTACCCATTACGGGTAGCAGTCCTATGGGTCTATACGACTTCGGGCTAGTATAGTTTTCCTTTCCAGGCTTCCGTAGGACTACCACCGTGGCTTCCTTCCACTTCGTTGGAAAATGACCAAGGGCAAGGCATTTGTTGCTCAGGGCTAGAAAAAGTTCCGGGTTGTGGTTTATTACGTGGTTGCAGATGTCTGCTGTTAGTCCATCAGCACCCGGAGCCTTCTTGGGATTGAAACTTTTTGCTGCCTGTTTCAGCTCTTCGCCAGTAAATGGAGGATCATGGTATTCATCATGGGTCCTACCATTTACTTGTTCAGCTGCTTGTCTGGTCTGGCTATGTTCCTCGTTGTCTTCCCTTTCCAGGTCCTCCGGGTAAAAGGTTTCAGCTATCAGCTTCACTGACTCTTTACTGTCCAACACCCGTCCCTCCTTCACTAAAGGCAGATCTTCCTGTCGTTTTGCTGTCCTACCAATAACCCTATAGATCCCCTCCCATACTCCTTCCTTATCTTGCTTCTCACAAAAGGCCTTCCAGCTTTCGATTTGCGCGTTTCTTGTTTCTAACTCATATTCATTTTTTGTTTTCAGGTACTCATCGACCACCTTTTGCCTGCGGATTGGAGCTGCACAGCGGATTCGGTTTTTCATCGTGGCGACCTTCTTCTTCAGTTCGGCGAGTTTCTCCGACCACCATGGTAAGGTAAGTGTGCTATTTTCTTTCTTTCTTGGTATACTATTGTTGCATGCTTCTATTGTTAATTTAATGTATTGTTCTATTTTACTATCTATTTCTGCTTTATTTGTGATGTTTTCTATTTCGCTTTCATTTAATTTATTAGTATCCAGCAATTGGGCCAGTTTCGCATGAAACTGGTTCCAATCTGCTTTTTTGCTGTTATATATTCTAGTTGTTCTCTTTATGTCTGTACCTTTTGATTTTTCTAACCTTAGTTTAAATGTTAGCACATTGTGGTCGGAGCTCGTCAAACCCACTTCCACCTTCCAACCCTCGATAAAGTTTAGCAACTCCATCGCACAGGCTGTTACATCTATAAAGCTCGAGTACGTCTTGTTGCCTCGAACCGTATCGAAAGTTGGGGTTTCGCCTTCATTCAAAACCTGTAGCTCCAACTCTTCAAGGGTTCCCGCCATTTCTTCTCCTCTGTCGTCAATCTTCAGGCTTCCCCACCAACAGTTCTTCGCGTTTCCATCACCACCTACAAGGAGTTTCGCTGTTCCAACGCGTTGTTTAATTTGCCTTAGTTGTTCAAGGTACGGCTCGATTGGTTCAGTCGGCTCAAAGTAAAATGAGACCACCACGATCTCCCAGGCGGTTGATCGGAGTTTCACCACAGCGATGTTGTTAGTAGTGAACTCCGAACATAGGACTGCGTCCATTTCAGGATCGAAAACAGCAATTGCCGCTTTTACTACGCCTTCCCCTTGATTTGTGGCCTGGAAGATCCTGGCGCTCCCATAATCCTTCACTCTACCTATGCTCCCTACATATGGCTCTTGGAGGAGTGCAAAGGCGATCTTCTTTTTGTCTGCTTCAAGCATAATTTCGTATGTTGCTAGAGACTTTCTTTGTAAATTAGCTTGTGCGACGAAGTATGCCTTTGCACCCGTTGGAGAGTCGGTGGTCGCCGGGGCCACTTTAGCAATACGCTACTGTGGCCCGAGCTAATGCTTCCCACTTTCGACGGGTCGGGCATTCACCACTAAAGGCGTTGTGGTCGACCCGGTCCAGCTTAGCATGCTTACAATTGCAGCACGCTGGGGGTACGTCTGCGAGCCAGTCGGCGCATTCAGACTTCATGTGGGGTCCCCCACAGTGGCTGCATTTTTCTATCGTCTCCTTGCAGAACCGTCGACCGTGCCCGTATCCGAGGCAAAGCGAACACTGCACCAATGGCGACTGGTCCGCTACTCTCACGCGCTGCAGGTCGATCTTGACGGTTTCTGCTTGGACTAAACGCTGCCAAATTCTGGGGGACACCCTCATGACGATGTGATGGGTGAGCTGGTTCCGGGTACGTTTCTTGAACGCAATCTCTATCTTGTCTTTTTTGTCAATCCCCTCAAATATGCTTGGATTCTGCTTTTTCAGGGCCTTGAGAACGTCGTCGTCGCTATTGTAGGTGAGAACGTCTCTGAAAATCACCAGGGGGTCTTTGTTCTTTATCTCCTCTACATTTAGGTACTTATCGTCTCGTTTCAGTCTCTCCTTGATCTTTTCCCGTTTCTCTACCGTCTTGCAGCCCACTATCACTTTTCTATCCTTTGCTTTCCTTATTTTTTCTACCTCTATTCCCCCTTCTTTCGCATTCACGACCATCCTGATTCTGTTTAGGACCGCTTCTCCTGTTTCTTGGTCATCCTTGGCGGTGACAACTACCGAGTGCAGCGCGGTCTGCTCTGGGATTAGCTTCCTGGTGTGCACCGCAGCCACACTCGCGTAGCTTTGCCGTTCATGTCTATCCATCGTTTCCTGTAGCTTTTCCATCCTTTCACAGTTTTCCTTAATCAGCTTCGCATGGTCCTCCATCCTCTTAATCAGTTCCCTTTCTTCCTTTCCCGGTTCCTTCTCTGGCTCTTTCTCCTTTTCAGGTTCTTTCTCCTTTTCAGGCTCTTTCTCTGGTTGTTTCTTCGCTTGTCCTTTCACGCTTTCAGATTCTTTGACCAGTTGGTAGAGCCTTTCAACAGCCTGTGTTACCTCTGTCTTTATCTCGGTTTTGATGTTTCTCGAGTTCGACAGATTTATTTTGGCCTTGGTAACACAGGCTTTTGCTTCCGCCAACCGGTCAGCGTACTTTACTTTTTGCTGTACTGGAGGGCTACAGAGTATCTCCAACACCAGGCCCCCCTGTGGTTTGCTGGGTTGCGAGAGTGTTTTCTTGGGCTTGGGAGGCTCCACCGATGGCGCTTTCTTCGGGGGGGTACGGAGCTTCGGGTTGGAGTCTGGCTTGCCTGACTCCCAGTCCCCAATGCTTCTACGCACGGAAGAGGTTTTGCCTGGTGAGCTGGCAGCCACCGGTGTGTACCCTGATGTTGTCGGTTTCTGGCCGTCTTCACCTGCGGCCCTGGCTCCCTTAGCTGGAGTACGGAATCCAAACATTTTCGAAGGATTTTTCAGAGGGACACGTCAAATAAAGTAAATTTAATAAAATTGTAAATAACTTAAAATTATTGTCAAAAAGTTGTATATAAAAATAATTATTACTTAACTTAAAACAAACAATAACCAAACCAACTTTTGTTCCCGGGAGGAACCGTGTTTTGTGGTTATAATACCGTCTCGGTAAGCGTCGGTTTACCTATGACCAGGTATTTAAAAATAATTTTGGTAAAAACCAAAAATAAAAAAGTCAAAACGCAAATGGGTCAAAACAAAAACTTTCAATGGTATAGGTCAGACCGGGTATATCCGCCTTAACACGACTTTGAAAACCGGGTCTAAAAATGTGCCCTAGTTCAGGAGTTACCAAGGTTTGAAGGTGTCTTCCCCTATGGAAATCGACTTTTCTTACCTTAGTAACTACAATATGGGAGGGTGGGCGGTCGATTTTTTCGTGAATTTAGGCGATAATCGTGTTTTTTCTTTTGCAGGTACGTGCGGGGACGTCGGGCAAGGGTGAACCAGCCACGCGATTTGCAGAAACACGCCAGATGGACGGGACAGAGCGAAAAAACGCGCGAAAAACGACCAAACTCAGAGGAAAAACCCAATTTTTCAACGATTTTTCTATGACAGGTGCACCGATGAACGGGCTCCACGGATAGAGCGCGGCGAGCCGCTTCCAACGATATAGCGCACGGCTATGGTCACTCAAGTATGGAGTCAAGAAAAATGTTTCCAATTTTCACCTAATTAAGAAAATGCGAATTTTCAAAAATGAAAATTCGCGCTAAACCGGCGCAACGCACCACAAACAACGGTCTAAACACAATACCAATCAATTTAAAAAAAAATAAATTTTGAAAATAAAAATAATGTAAAAATCTACAAAAATATTTTAAGTCCCTAGAAAATTGCGCGAAAAACGTCAAAATTCCACGTTTTTTATATAGAACGTGGGTCCTATTATAATTTTAACGCGCAATGGGCGTCGAGACGCTTATTTTGATGTGCGGCACGCGACAATATCTCAACAAATTTTTTTTTTTATGTTTTTGTATGGTTAGGTTAGGTTAGGTTTTTTTTTTTTTTTTTTTTTTTTTTTTTAATGCCTATTTTCCCCTGGCGTTACCAGGCAAAGTTTTCAACACAACTCTTTCGTACCAGTTCTCACTTTTATGCCTCTCGCACTTTCGTTCTTCATACTGTATCTTTCTTTCATCCATCCGCTTGCTTTCTTAATTTACATTTACTTTACTTTTATTTCTTATCTTTATTTATTTGTTTTAGGATGAAATACAAGGGTTTACATTTATTTAAGTTTTACATATATAAATACATTTCATTCTTATCTACTAACTATTTTCAATGGACACAATATTATATAACTATATTAAATTACATAATTGTGCTTCCTTATTGTTACTTATTTTTATTTGCTACTGTCTTAACTATTTTTATACAATACTCTAGAAATTTATCTCTTACATGTTTATCCTCTATTATTATTGCCAAATTTTCTACATTTATACATTTATCTATTTCCATTTCTAAATTGAATCTTTCTCTCCCAAATCTGGGGCAGCTAGTTATAACATGGTGGACACTCTCCTCTACCTCGGGGTCGCATGGGCACGACGGACTCTCCTTACACTTGAATCGGTGCAAGTATGAGGAGAACCCGCCGTGTCCTGTGAAAAGCTGGACTATAGTGGGGCTTAGGTTTATCAGTTTTAAGAGACGGTGTGCCTGTATCGCATTTGGGAAGAAGCTTTTTGTAACTACGCCTTGTGATGCTTGTGTGTAGCGTCTGTTCCATTCGCAGAGCGAGTCTCGTCTGATTTCTCGCTTTGCGAATGAGACAGGACAGTTGTCGTATTTCGCTTTGACCTTCAAGTGCAGCGCTGCACTCTTCGCCAATTCGTCGGCTCTCTCATTTCCCTCCATCCCTACGTGAGCCTTAATCCAGAATAATTTTACTATTTTGTTCAGATTATTGAGTCGGGTTATGTCTTCTCTAATCTGGGCTGCGAGGGGATGGGGGGAAGTCAGATTAGTCACCGTTTCGAGGGCGGAGCGTGAATCGCTGAAGATGCTGCAACTTGGTTGCTGCCTCTTAAGCGCCTCTTTCGTGGCTGCCGATAGTGCAAGCAGCTCTGCTTGGTAGACGGTGCAGCATTCATCCAGCCTCAGTTTACGGGAACTGATTTCGTTGGTGCCGATTCTGATGGATAGTGCGGCGCCAACTTTCCCTTCAATTTTACTTCCATCCGTGAAGATGTTTAGGTGGGTGTCGAGGTTCTGGTTCAATGCTGCTCCGTCCTCCACGCAAGCAAATCGTAGTTCCGTCTGCAGTGCTGGGTGCGGCATGGCTGCGTATGGCACTGGTACCTCAATCTCTCGGTCTCCTATTACTTGCTGGGTGTGACCTTTCTTTACTCTATAAAGCAAGGCTGCTTCCCGGATTCTGATGTCCAGCGGAAGTAGCCCAGCAAGTAATAGCGCCGAGTTGAGTGAGACTGTTTTGTGGGCCTTTACGATCTTCTGCGCAAAACCACGCTGCACCGTGTCGAGCTCCTTCCTTATACATAGCTTTGCTGTGGCGGGTGCCCATGCGCTAGCCGCATACATTATCGTGGGCTCCACCACGGCGGTGTATATTGTCCTAATTATTTCTGGCTGTAGGCCCCAGCTCACTTTAGCCGCTCGGGACAACTGGTTGTAGAACCTTAGCGCCTTGCGGCAGACGTTCGCGGCATGCGAGTTAAAGGTAAGTTTGTCGTCGATGGTGAGACCGAGCAGTTTGATCTCTTTTGACAAGCCAATGTCGATCCCGTTCATGCTAAGGCGCGGGGAGTCATACTTAAGTTTGCGCGTGATCACCATAGCCATGGTCTTGTGAGGCGCAAACTTCAGTTTGTTACGGATTCCCCACGCCCGAACATGCTCGAGTGCGGCATTGGCCTGTCTTTCGATCTCAAGCGCCGTCTGACCATCGAAGACAAGCACCACGTCGTCCGCGAACGCCTGCACGTAGTCTCCTCTGAGCTCTAAGTCCTTCAGGAGAGGGTCCAGGAGTAAATTCCACAGGATGGGGCCACCTATTGATCCTTGCACGCATCCTTTTTCCGTGTGCTTAGCGTACTCCTCTCCAGCGTATCGGACCTTAACTCTTCGGTTACGGAAATAGCTGTCGATCAACCGTCTCAAGTTGATCGGACACTTCTCCTCCGCCAGTCGGACTCTGATGGCTGGCCACCATGCGCTATCGAAGGCCCCCTCTATATCCAGCGACACTAGCGTCAACATCTTCTTCTCATCGAGCTTCGTGTTGATGTGTCGTATTAGGTTATAGAGGGCGTCTTCGGTGCTCTTCTGGGGCATGAATCCGTACTGGCGTAGGCTTATCCTTGGAACTAAATGGAACTTGATACGGTTGATCAACATCTTCTCGAAGATTTTCCCTAGCACTGGGAGGAGCCCGATAGGCCTGTACGACTTGGGGGTGGTGTAGGTCTCTTTTCCAGGTTTACGTAGTACTATTACTGTGGCCTCCTTCCAGGGATCTGGGAAATGCGCGTGCTCCAAGCATTTGTTGGTGAGTGCCAGGAACATTGCTGGGTCATTTGCAATGGCCTCTGCGCATATATCGACGGTGAAACCGTCTGCTCCGGGGGCTTTCTTCGGGTTGAAGGCATTTATCGCAGCTTTAAGTTCAGTCGCTGTGAACGGTGGGTCGCAGGGCTCAGCTTGTTGTCCACTGTTTACGATCTCTGCTTCGGCTCTTATTCTGCGATGTTCGGTGTTGTCGCTTTCTGTAAGGTCCTCTGGATAGAATGCATCCGCAAGTGCCTTCACAGAGCCTTTTGCGTCCAACACCCTGCCCTCAATCCGGAGTGGCTCATCCTCTACTCTTTTCCTAGTCCTACCTATCACTCTGTACACACCTTCCCACACTCCTTCCCTATCCTGCCTGCTACAAAAGTCCCTCCAGCTCTGTACCCTTGCCTTTTCTGCCTCCAACTCATATTCTTCTTTCTTTTTCAGGTATTCTTCGACTACTCTTGCTCTTCGGACTGGTGCGGTGCCCTTGATTCTTCTCTTCCTGGTGGCGACTTCCCGCTTCAACTGCGCGAGCTCTTCGGACCACCACGGGATGGTAAGTATTTGTGTGTGTTTTTTGGCTGGTATGGTGTGTGTGCATGCGTGTGTGATTGCTTGTGTGTATGTGTGTATGAATGTTTCTATTTGTTGTGTGTTGTGTGTGTGCTCTACTTCTGTGAGTGTGAGTTGGTGGTCTGCTTTGAATTGGTCCAATTTCTCATGAAATTGGGCCCAATTTGCTTTCTTTGTGTTGTAGAGTCGGGTTGTGCGTGTGATTTGTGTCCCGTGTGCTTTGTGTAGCTGTATGTTATATGTGATGCAATTGTGGTCCGAGCTCGTCATGCCCTCGATGACGGTCCATCCTTCCACCAGGGTGAGCATGTCCTCTGAGCAAACTGTGACATCTACGTGGCTGGTGTATCTCCGGTCACCTCTCACCGTGTCAAAGGTTGGTGTTGAGCCATCATTGAGCACCTGTAGCCCATGCTCATCGAAGAACTTCATCAGGTCCTCCCCTCTGGAGTTGGTCCTGACGCTTCCCCACCAGATGTTCCAGGAGTTTGCGTCGCCTCCAATGATCAGCCTGACTGGTCCTAGCTCGTTGACTACCTTGGTTAGGTGGTCCAAATATGGTTCCAGGGGCTGATCACCTTCCAGGTATACAGAGACCAGATTGACCTCCCAGGCAGTTGTTTGGATCCCCAGTACGGCGATGTTTTTGGTGGTGAGCAGCGGGTATTGTACGACGTCTAATGTGGAGTCTAAGACTGCTATCGCCGCTTTCACCATCTCGCCCTGTTCTATGTTCTGGTACTGGTAGATCCTGGTTAGGTTAGGTTAGGTTAGGTTTTTTTTTTTTTTTTTTTTTTTTTTTTTTTTTTTTATTCGTGTTCCTCTGACGATTGCATATCAGAGACTTTGTTTTCGAGAAGTTTTTAGTACTTTTAGTGATATTCGACAAATTAGGGTATGAGTTAAGAGTAAGTTTCTGGTTTGGTTTATCACAATTTTTAGTTTAGTCAATTTTACACGCACTGTTAATCAAAAGATTTTGTTCCGTTTAAATTTATGTTCTTTGTAATTTCTAACAGTTTCTAACTTTACAGTTTCCATTTTACTAAGTACTTTTATTATAATATTTCACACTTGGAACCGTACAACTTGTTTATTTAAGCTTAAATATTCGTAAACTTATTTTTAAGGCTTATCTATCTATTATTGTTTTTGTGGTTTTTGCTTTTTTTTTTTTTTTTTTTTTATTCTATATCTATATTAAATATTCGTAAACTTATTTTTAAGGCTTATCTATCTATTATTGTTTTTGTGGTTTTTGCTTTTTTATTCTATATCTATATGATACCTACTTATTTTACTGTATTTTGCTTTATCTATATATAAAGTTATTGCTGGTTGTATTATATACATTATTATATAAACGCCAACAAGGCTTATTTGACTATTTCTTTGCTTATTTACTATTTTCAATTTCTTTCTTATTTTACAGTGTATGGATATTCTGTTTGGCACACATGAGATTTTTATTTTACTTTTTACCGAAAGCATTATTTTTCGCCTTTCAGGGGTAAGCGGTGGGCCATGGTCAACATGGTCCATGCCGTTTACTTGGACAGCTACTTGTTTTTGTGCTAGTCGGCACTCATCTGTAGCCACCTTAGCAGTGGTACGCTATGGTCGACCTCGCCAATAGGTCCCATTTCCTCCTGATCGTGCATTCTGAGCTGAAGGCACTGTGATCCACTTTTTCGGCTTTGGCGTGCACGCAGTTAGTACAGGAAGGGGTAGCACCAGCAAGCCAATCTGCGCATTCCGTCCTCATGTGGGGCCCCCCGCAGTGGCTGCATTTGACGATGGTCTCCGTGCAGAACCGTCGCCCATGGCCATAGCCGAGACACAGCGAGCATTGCACAAGTGGTGACTGGTCAGCCACTTTTACTCGCTGGAGGTCTATGACAACGGTTTCTGCATGGACCAGACGCTGCCAAACTGCGGGAGACACCCTCATGACGACGTGCTGCGTTTGGATGTTTCGAGTTTTCTTTCTATATACTATTTCAGTTTGATTTGCTTTTCCATCTAAATCTTTTAAAATTTTTGAGTTTTGATTCCAAATGGCCTCGAGAATGTCTCTGTCACTATTAAAAGTTAACACATTTTTTAAAATTATTAACGGATTTTTATTTTTAACTTCTTCTACATTCAGATATTCTTCCGCTTTCTTTAGCCTTTCCTTGACCTGTTGTCTTTCTTCCTCTGTTCGGCACCCTACAATCACTTTCCTGTCTTTAGCCTTACGGATTCTTTCTATTGCTATACCTCCTTCCTTTGCGTTAATCGTTTCTCTAATCTTCTGCATAACTTGATCTCCTTTATCCTCCTCATCCTTAGATGTTACAACTACCGAGTAGAGCGCGGTCTGTTCTGGGAGTTTTCTCCCAGGCTGCGCGGCTGCTACACTCGCGTATGTTTGTTTCTCTATTCTCTCCTGCTGTAACTCCATTTTCTCCTGTAGCTTTTCCATTCTATCACTATTTTCGCGTATGAGCCTTGCGTGCTCTTCCATTTTCTCAATTAGATATTTTTCTTCTTTTCCCTTTTCCTTCACTGGTTCCTTCTCTTTTGCTGGTTCTCTCTCTTTCTCCGGTTTATTATTTTTACTTTGTTCTTGCTCTTTTTCGCTTTCCCCAATTTTTACAAGCTGATACAGCCGTTCAATTGCGTGAAGCACCTCCGTTTTTATCTCCGTTTTGATATTTCTGGAGTTCCCAAGGTTTACTTTGGCTTTAGTGAGACATGCTTTCGCTTCTGCCAACCGACTGGTATATTTGGGCTGCGCCGGTGGGCTTCCCGTAGCCTCCATTGGCACTTTCGCTCCCACTCTACTACCTTGCGAAATTGCCTTTTTCAGCTTTGGGGGTTCCAACGGCGCAGTTTTCTTCGGGGTGGTCGGAGTGAGGGGATCTGTTCTTCCTGACTCCCACTCTCCGATGCTTCTACGCACGCTTGTCGTCTGCTGCTTCTCGCACTCCTGCATAGCTAGCGGTGATGTTGAGCATCGGGAAGCGTTCGACGGCTTGATCCCTTTTGCTGGCGTGCGGAAACCAAACATCGTGAAGAATAAGGTATAGGCTTAAGGCTGAGGAACACGTTAAATCAAAGATAAATTTGTATAAGTAGTATAATGATAAATAATGTTTGAGGTCAGTTGTATATAATATAAAATAGTATTCTAACTTAAAAGTAACTTAACCAACAAAAACTAAAATACCACATAAAAACTATGATACGTGGTCGTATAAACGTCTCAGTAAGCAAGGTCAATAAACCTTTTATGAACAAGTAAACTCCAGTTTCATTAAAACACAAAAGTGTCAGAGTCAAATCAACAGGGACTCAGCTTTATAGTTTGGTATTATGTAATTTAGTAGGTCTTTATCAAAACAAAGAAAGTTGCGAAAACCGGGACCAAAAATATGCAGTAGTTTAGGAGTAATTAAGGTTTAAGGGTGACTTCCCCAATGGAAATCGACTTTTCTTACCCTAGTAACTACAATATGGGAGGGTGGGCGGTCGATTTTTTCGTGAATTTAGGCGATAATCGTGTTTTTTCTTTTGCAGGTACGTG
Organism: Gandaritis pyraliata; assembly: GCA_947859175.1. Lineage (NCBI taxonomy): Eukaryota > Metazoa > Arthropoda > Insecta > Lepidoptera > Geometridae > Gandaritis > Gandaritis pyraliata. The sequence goes on from OX401864.1 coordinate 10,197,713, forward strand.
CGGGGACGTCGGGCAAGGGTGAACCAGCCACGCGATTTGCAGAAACACGCCAGATGGACGGGACAGAGCGAAAAAACGCGCGAAAAACGACCAAACTCAGAGGAAAAACCTAATTTTTCAACGATTTTTCTATGACAGGTGCACCGATGAACGGGCTCCACGGATAGAGCGCGGCGAGCCGCTTCCAACGATATAGCGCACGGCTATGGTCACTCAAGTATGGAGTCAAGAAAAATGTTTCCAAATTTTCACCTAATTAAGAAAATGCGAATTTTCAAAAATGAAAATTCGCGCTAAACCGGCGCAACGCACCACAAACAACGGTCTAAACACAATACCAATCAATTTTAAAAAATAAATTTTGAAAATATAAATAAAAATAATGTAAAAATATTCTAAGTCCCTAGAAAATTGCGCGAAAAACGTCAAAATTCCACGTTTTTTATATAGAACGTGGGTCCTATTATAATTTTAACGCGCAATGGGCGTCGAGACGCTTATTTTGATGTGCGGCACGCGACAATATCTCAACAAAATTTTTTATGTTTTTGTATGGTTAGGTTAGGTTAGGTTAGGTTAGGTTTTTTTTTTTTTTTTTTCCTATAATAACAATTTGCTATAGACTAAAGCGCCCATACCCTTTTTTAGGCTTACAATATTTGTTAGAATTTCATTTTTATTTACACATTGCTCCGTTTTGGAGTACTCAAAATTTTTAACTTATATTTTATTTTGTTATTTACTCGCTATTTTTAGATAATTTACTTAACTGTTAACTGTTCGGCCAGTTCGGTAGTCTGTGTTGCAGTGGGAGTGTTGATGGATGACGTGTCATTGAGTTTGATGCGGATCTCATCTCTGAGATCTGTGACAATTTTCTTTAGTTCGGCTACCTCTCGCTCCAGGTGGTCTGTTCGGCCCTTGGCTCGCGGTGGGGCTTCGGGACGAGACTCCAGGAGCTCCACTACTCTCGCGCTGGTCGTCTGCGCTTGAGCCGAGTTTGAGGACAACTGAGTCGTGTCTCTCCTCAGAGCGTCTAGTTGTCGCGAGATGTTATCTATACCGCAAGTGAGCTTTTTCTGTTCTGCAAGCAGAACACTTCCAGCTTCGTTGGGTTTGTCGCTTGCAACTAAGTTTGCGCTCTGGGTCAACTCCTTTGTCGTCTTTTCTAGCCTGGCCAATGCCTGACTCATTTCCGCTATCTGAGAGTGGGGTTTCCTAGTCTCATAACTTAGCCAGTCCCTGATGGCTTTGGACTCCTTCAGAGTGCTTTCTATGTCTATGCTGGCTGCATGTACTTTTGCGGTCAAGCCCTTCTTCATTTCCGCGAGTTGCTTGTTGTGGGCACGCTCTACTCTGACGAGTTCTTGAGCGTGCCTTGTTCTCTCTTTTTCCAGGTTATATTTGTGTCTTGACCTGGAGTCGGAAATCGCTAGCACCGTTTCGTACATTGTCTGTAGACTTTCGAGAGCTATCGTTTTGCACTCCTTTTTCATGTTCCCAGCCTGCTCAAGGGCCTCTTTTCCGTTCTGGAGCATTTCGTTTGCCAACTTATTTGCCATATCCATCTCGACTCCAGCCCTACGCTTCGAAGACGTGAGAATAAAGCTCGGTCTGCCCGTCACTGACTGGGTCTCCGAGGCTGCTGACTCAGGGAAAGACGTCGCAGATTCATCATCAGAGTCAATGGGCCTGGGAGGGATCTCCGCCTGTGCCCAGGCTGCGACTCTTTCCTCTACCGACCCGGATGCCTCTGGTTTCTGTGATGCCTCGGTGGACCGCGCTGTGTCTGAGGCAGCTCCCTTGGACGAGTTATTTGACGAGTCGTCATTGGGTCTCGCCATAGCCTTCTCAGCATTTCCTTCCAACTCTGGTGCTTCCGGTTTTGGCTCCTCGGTTGCCTTGCGTGAGATGGCTTTAGTGAGAACTTTTTCCCTCAGCGATCGCGTTGTCCGCTGTGACGTCGTTGAGCGAGCTACCGTGCTCTTCTCAGTGGGTAGTGCAGTCTCGGTGGCTACTTTTTTGACAATTTTCGATGATGTTGACATTGTGAATGTGTTTTTTTTTTTTTTTTTTTTCCTTGTTTGTTTAGAAGATGTTAGCTAGAATTTTAACAATAACTCAACAACTACGATGAAATTA